>CM074724.1:46084806-47284806 GCA_037306005.1 Rhinophrynus dorsalis
GTTTCTCAGAGTTAGTACTCAAGGAACATGAACCTTTCAGGCCTGCTTGTTTACAGGTTAGTAATCAGTGGATCAGTAACTGATCTACCGGTGTTAAATTATAAATATCATGACATGACCTACTGGTGTATCCCAAGGACAGGAGTTAAGAATCCCTTCCCAAGCACTGATGTGTAAATAGTGAATTTTTCATTCCAATTAGTTCAGCCAAGCCTTGTTCTAATAAATGATATTGTAATCCGGTCTCCATTAACTCCAGATGTATCTAATCTCACATGTACCAGCTGGGCCAGCTCTTCTGTACAAAGATGTAGAGAAGACATTTACATTGGAAAAAGGCCAAGAGACGAAAAATTCTGGAGAAAATAAACCAGGTACCAAATAAACTTTTCCATAGTCTCTGATTATTTAAATGGGCCTTTGAACCCCAAGAATAAGAGAGGTCTTCAACTAATTGCTCCACAATACAAATAAGACCTCATTTCACCCTTTGCAGAGAGAGAAGGGAGAAGCAAGGGGCTCCCCTTGTGTATATCAATCTCTCTAAATTTGGACCACCACCAAACCCTAAAGGTGTGTACTCATAAAAGGGGTGTGTTGGAAGAGACCTATGCCCAATCCAACTCACAGGGCTACTGGAAAATTAAACTGTCCCCAGAAACAGTATCACTGTTTAATGATTTCAAGCCAGATGGCTGCTCACTCCCAGAAACACGCTCTCCCAAACCCTCATACAAATCCAACAAAGAACAGCACCAAACAGAGAACTCACATTAGAATATTTTCAGACCTGTGATCTCAAACAATCTGACCGACTTGCCTACAAGGAATTTAAACCCGTCCCCATGCAGGTGACCCACGATAATCTGCTTCTAATTGGAACAGACAGAGGCTTCACTTTTTTTAATTAGAAGTTTAAAATCACAGGTCTGACAATATTCTAATGCAAGTACACTACTTTCCTATCTTGTGATTGTGTTCATACTATATGGCACTCTTCATTGTGTTTTTGGACCATTTCACCCTTAGAATGCTGGTGGTGGTGGTGGTGGTGGTGGGGGGGGGGGGGGGCATGGCATCCAGTGAATTTCAAAGCAATGCACTAGATACCCCTCTGGCACTCAAAGGATTTCTTCCCCCTTCCATATAGTGAATTTGGTTTGCCCCAGAATTAATCCACTTAGTCTTTGCGCATATAGCACGTTCTTCGAATATAGCACATTCTCTTCAGTGATGCTACAGATTTGGAACTTCTCATACAAACCATCTCCAGAGTTGTTTTCCCAAACTGTGTTTAAAAAATAAATATCATCTTAACACATTGTGAACCACACCCCTTACACTCAAAGGGTTAATAGTAAGGGTTCCAAACAGATGAGGGCCATTTGAAGCTTGTAAAAGACACCAAATCCAAAGACAAACTTGTACCTTTTTAAAGGGACAATAACATAAATCTCATTTATTTTAAGAAAATAGAAATTTGTAAGTCTTTTCCTGCTGAGTAAAACAAAGGAGTGCCCACTGCTGGAGAATTCATTGAACCCATTGATTCCCAGAGGACACTAGCCCTTCAAGGGACAAAAGTTAAAGGGGATCTCTCACCTTCTTCAAAAATGACTTCCTCTTGTAGTTTAACTTTGTAGTAGCTGTAATCCTTAGTTTTGTGTTGTTTTTATGTAAGTTGTTGCTGAGATAAAAGCGTTTAAAGGGATAGTAATGTTTCATAATAAAAGCAGCTCTAATTAATCATCATAGTATTTGGGCAATGGAGAGTGTTATTTCAATACTGTCAGAGTTATAGTTCAAGAGTAATTCAATGACAAAGTATCCCCCTCCCACCCCTTTTACTGATGTAACACTGCTCAGCCAGAGCAGAAGGGAGGTGCCCAGGTAGATTGCAGAGAGGGACAATCTTCAATTAAGATAAGGGAAAAAGCTGAAAAACTTGTCAAGGGGGGCAGGGCTTTCATTGTTCTCATAGGAAGAAGATTATCCCTTACTGTAAGCTGTATGGTCTTAAGACCAGATTCCACATGTGAGGGGAGGCGGTTACACTAGGTAAGAGGGGCAGGAGGGGGATACTTTATCATTCAATTACTCTTGAACTACAACTCTGACTATTGAAATAACACTCTCTATGGCTCAAATACTATGAAGATTGATTGGAGCTGCTGTTTTTGTGAAACATTACTATCCCTTTAAAGTTGTCCTTGTGATGTCAGCTGCTCTCAGGCTGCAGGTACAACATTGGCCCTCACCCTGTTAATCTTGTTCATTTGCCCTTCCCTTGTAGGAGGACTGCATATGACCTGGCACACTGTCATGCAAAAGTGCATCCAGGTCAATGTGCACCCTTTATAATGAATTCCAGTCCACTTGCCTAAGTCAGAGGCAAGCAGACTGGCACTCATTATAAAGGACAGAGCTCATGAACGCGCTCTGCCTATGCATACACATTGACCTGGATGCATTTATGCATGAGAGTGTGCCAGGTCATATGAGGTCCTCCTCCATCATCAGAGGAGAAGAGACACTACAAGGGAAGGACGAATGAACAAGACTGAAAGGCTGAGGGCCGGGGCTGTACCCACAGCCTGAGAGCAGCTGACATCACGAGGACAACTTTAAACACTTAGCAACAACTTGCATAAAAAACAATAAAACCAAAAAATTACAGCTACTACAAAGTTAAACTACAAGAGGGAAGTCAATGTTGAAGAAGGTGAGAGATCCCCTTTAACCCCTTAAGGACCAGCGCACTCACACGCGGCCGGCACTTGCGGACCAAGGGGCTTTTTTTTTTTTTAATTTGTGCTTCCGGTTCAGGACTTCCGGAGCGGCGTGCAGCTGCGACGGGAGCCCTGAACTCCATGCCGTGCCAGGACCATCATTAGTCCTTAAGTGATGGACCGCAGTGACGGTCCTGGCACGGCAATGGTCCTTAAGGGGTTAATAAATTACTCACCTTAATTCAAGTTTGCATATTTGAAAACTTAATTTAAATCTGCCTATGTGTTATATTCATCAAAATCCCAGTAGATGTGTAGTTTAGCAGAACATTTCCTAGTACTGTACATAGCTTTAGTAGCATATTGAACATCACTGAAACCTTAAAGGGATAGTAATGTTTCACAAAAACAGCAGCTTCAATTAATCTTCATAGTATTTGGGCCATGGAGAGTGTTATTTCAATACTGTCAGAGTTGTAGCTCAAGAGTAATCGAAGGATAAAGTATCCCCCCTCCTGCCCCTTTTACCTAGTGTAAGCCACCTCCCCTCAGATTTTGAATCTGGTTGCTTGACCAGACAGATAACAGCAGGGGACAATCTTCTTACTCTGAGAACAATGAAAAGCCTGCGCCCCCCCCCCCCCCGACAGGTTTTTCAGCTATTTCCCTTACTTTAATTGAAGATTGTCCCTCTCTGCAATCTATCTGGACACTCCCTGCTGCTCTGTGGTGAGCAGTGTTACATCAGTAAAAGGGGCGGGAGGGGGATACTTTATCATTCAATTACTCTTGAACTACAATTCTGACAGAATTGAAATAACACTCTTCAAGGTCCAAATACTATTAATGATTAGAGCTGCTTTTATTATGAAACATTACTATCCCTTTAAGTAGCATATGACACATCACTGAAAAGCATTCAACAGCATATTTTTTTAGAAAATGATTTACCAGGAAGAGTACATTGAGATTTCGCTCGTTTTCAAGTATGTCCTGGATAGTTTTCAGTAAAGGGTAACATGTTTACATACACAAATTGTGAAACATTATATAAACATACATATACACACTAATTAAATATTGAAATTATATACAGTTACACACTGTTTTTAGATTATAAAGAAGCATTTGCTTTTAAGGATTTTAGACTGGGAGCAGATCTGATTATTTCAGGAAGATTGTTCCAGGCCTTTGGAACTCTGAAGGAGAAGGCAGATCTTCCTCCTTCTTTCTTGTATTGTGGTATATGTAGCGAGTTGTTAGTAGTGGAGCAAAGGTTATAATTAGTATGGAGAGCAGGAGTGAGCATACTGCTCAGGTAGTCTGGTAGTTTTCCAGAGAAGTGCTTGTGTACTAAACAAGAAAGGTGAAGGCTACGTCTAGATTTGAGTGTTAGCCAATTTAGTTCTTTAAGCATGTCACAATGATGGGTAGTGTAATTATATTGGAGGATAAAACTGCATAATGAATTATATAGACTAGAGTGTCAGGTTTACCAAGATGGATTTCTGGTGCTGGAGCATATACTACGTCACCATAGTCTATGACTGGCAGCAACATCTGTTGTACAATACGAAATGTTGTTGAAATGTTTAATTAGCATATGAAACGTGACTGGTTCAGTACAAGTACCATAATTAGCATATGGTAACACGTGTTCTTAACACTACTTTTTCTGGATTTTTGGCTAACATGACACATAGACAGTTTTAAATGCAGTTTTCAAATATGCAAACTTGAATTAATGTGAAAGTTCCACTTTAATTGGCTAGGTGGTGCTGTTGCACTTCCTGCAATGTTCACCGACTACTTCAAGGCAGTGTATGATGCTCAATTTCTGTTAGGAGCACAGTAACACCCCTTCATTCTGAAGTTACCCCAACACTAGGTGGCAATGTATACTGAATCACACACCATTACTTTTCCCCAGTTGTCCTCATTCACTGTGCCTTGGCACTTAGGTGCATGTTAACCCCTTCCCGTCCACTGACGTGCCAGGACTGTCTCAGCTGTCCAGCACTTAAGGACCAATGATGGTCCTGGTACTTCACGTACTTTTTACTCACAGTGCTCCTGCAGGACGTTGCAAGTAATAGCAGGGACTGAAATTGATCGCTCCAAGACTGGAGCCATCTCTTTCATTCCCCTGTTTGGCGTCCTGGCACATGATCAGTCACTTGGGCCGGCACGTCAAATTTTTCTATCTGGTCCTTAAAGGACCACACACCCCGGGATCGCTGGTCCTTCTTAAGGGGTTAAACAACAGCTTAGGGTACCCCACTTTTTCTATGAAGTCTTTGCCAAAAATGCTAATGCTGGTTTTATATGTTTAGTTTGGGAAATAATAATGCAAAATATGCTCTTTGATGTCATTGTGACGGTGATGCTTGAGAATAACTATACATTTTTGTATTGTATCCTTCATTAAACCCTTCAGAAAGGACTTACTATGGGGTGTCCTGATAATTCTAGATTGCATGTTAGGGGGAGCCTTTGGCAGAAAAAGATTGAGACCCCCCCCCCCGTATTACATGTTTGATTAACCCTTTGAGTGCCACAGTGGTATTCAATGCTTTGCAAAGCAATGTATTGGATACCCTTCTGGCACTCAAAAGGTTACAAATGCGCTTTCATGAGACCACTTTTATACACCCAAAGAAGTGAGAGTGACATCCTCCTGAAACACGATGCATGCTTATTGTAACCACAAACAGAAATGGGGTAAGATCCTACTTCAGGGGCAAATGTGCAAAAGAGAAGCAGTTCTGGGGTATGGAAATTACAATACATAGGGGCATTATACCATTGACTGAAATAGTGACTGTAACCCCTTGAATGCTAATGAGGTCTAGAATACATTGCATTCTCAATTCACATATTCCGGGTCCACTAACAGGTGAGGATTTTCTTGCTTGAGCACAGGTGAGTTCATTAGAAGCTCAGTCTTTTCTATTAGCTCACCTGAACTTAAAGGTATAGTAATACTTAAAATGTAAAAAAAATATATGTTGTAGGATTTAGCTGTAGACCATAAATCTCCATAGAATGGTGTAGCAACAGCGCCACAGTGATATTGCACCTAAAAAAATTCAAGTTTGAGCTGTTATAATTTTTTAATAAAATCTCTCTCATCAGTGACAGTTCCCTTGTTTTACTCAGGGGGATAAACCCTACAACATATTTTTTACATTTTAAGTATTACTATCCCTTTAACCAGAGTAATCTTCAAATCCTGGCCTGTCTGTGGTCTCTGAAGGAACATGTTGAGAAACACTGCACTAGAGACCTCTAGAATTCAAAGGTGTTCAAATCATTTAAAGGAGTACTACTTTTTTTTTTATATGAAAACCTAGGAGTAATACAAGGTAAATCCCACTGTTGTCAGTTGTTTTATTCAAAAATCATACAAGTTCAAATCATCAGGAGGTGAATTTACTGTGTGTTTACTTCCTGATGGTTCTAACTGACAGGAAGTGACTCAGCAGTTTCTATCACATTCTATGGAGAACTGCTTGTCAGGGACTTTCATCTCAATCAGAATGTAAAAAATTAACTAATTGGAATCTGACTACTAGAGGACACTGTTAATTAAATAAATTATCCCCATCGCGACAATTGACTTACCAGGTACTTCCCGCAAAAACTGTCACTTAGTGACAGAGGACGTACCTGGTAAGTCCCAGAAGTCCAGGTCTCCGTGCGGCTGCACGCTGTTCAGAGACTCCGGAATCATTTAAAAAAAAAAAAAAAATGATCACGGGTGTTAAGGTGACAGCCAGCGTACACATGCGGCTGTCATTAAGGGGTGGGAGTACCCTTATTTGTGGAAGGGGCTAACGGAGATATCAAATCAAGGTGAGTGTGGCATAATCTAGGACACTAGACCTAGACCGGCGATGGTGTGACCTGCCCGATTTGAGGCCTGGTCAAGACTGAAGAAGTAAAACCTGAGGGAGGGTGTTGGTGGGAACTGCTTGACGCCTCGCTCTAGAGGTGAGGGGACGCAGTTTAAAACCCTCTCGCCCCTCCCACAAATGCAGGCTCAGCCTGCCCACTTGTGGAAGGGGCTAACGGAGATATCAAATCAAGGTGAGTGTGGCATAATCTAGGACACTAGACCTAGACCGGCGAAGGTGTGACCTGCCTGATTTGAGGCCAAAAAGGAGGAGACAGAATGTTTTGAAAACGTTATTACGAAAATCAGTAAGTCAACGTTGAAAGAGCAAGTCGTATTTCAGCTTTCAGATCTGGAATGTGTCTAGCAAAGCAGTGAGATTTCCATCTCCCTAATTTTGGGATAATGTGTGGAGGAGTGTGATGGCTGGAGGCCGCAGAAGCAGCGCCTATCCGGAATGAGTGTCCCGAGTAGTGGTCTGGGTTGGCACCTACTCGAGCTAACAGAATACGGACTAGTTTGGTAAATGTATAGGTTGTTAGAAGACCGTTGTGTGTTGGAAGAAGAGGGCTGGAGTCTGGAAGGGTCTCTAGCTGTGCATACAACCTTGAAAGGGCTTTGACTGGACACCAGTTATCGTAAGTGGGGAATACTGGAATCTGGACGCCCTTACTTGCTTGATCTGTTTTTGATTTTAAGGAGGTGAAAGATGAAGTGATCTGAATGGGCTTGGAGATCGGCTTTCCTGGGAAATGTTGCAGATGAATGGGATTTGAGAAATTCACCTGGTCTCAAGAATCCAAAAAAGCCCAGACATATGGCTGCCAGAAGCACCAGGCTGGTGTTCTGGCCGAAGGGGTTGGTGGATAAGTTTTCATATAGTTTGCGAAACAGCTCCCGATATTGGCAGTCTCATCTTTGATTTGTTATGCGGAATTTTCTCCAGCCCCTTCAAAAATAATTTTACGTGATAATTTGTAAGTAAAGAGGGGCTTTCTGGTTGGATGAAAGAGGTGATGGCGAATGCCTGCTAATTGCAACCTGACAGAATGGGGGGAGAGATGCAGGGCCAGAACACAATGAGCGGCATATGCTAGGATGGAGTATATTGTATAGTTGAGGGGGGTTTTATTTAGAAGTAGAAATTTGTTGAATGCGTGCCATACTCTAGCGTAATTTTTTAGTATTTTGTGCTAATGCCAGGTTGATGATTGCTTCTGCTGCTGGGTGGTGGTTCATTCGAGGATGAGTAGGTTGAACGGAGGAGAGGGGGGTCGGGAGACTGCTGACTTGAGGGTTGAGGTCGAGAAATGTCTGTAAATCAGAAAGAATCTGGTTAATAGGCTGGGACCTAGAAGGGGGAACATGATGACTTGAAAAGGTAAATTTAAAGTACAGGGAAAGCCATGTGAGCTTCCTCAAAAAGGCCACAATGAGTGGAGAGGATGATCTACCTTTGTTGATTAAGTTGAATGTGGCTGGGTCTGAAGTAAAGAAGGTTACTGACATGTATGACCAATTTTGGCCCCAACCAATTGCAGCGGCCACCACCGGCACCAATTCCATATAGCTAGAGTAGTTGACAAAATTAGGTTTATCTAGAAGCTGGAAAAAATTGTTTCATTGAGGATAGATTTGCCGTTCCAATGGTGTAGGAAACATGCCCACATAGCCAAGTCTGATTGAGCGGAAATGGTTATTACAATAAGAACAGAGTCACTGCTGTGTGACAGGAGGGAGAGGAGATAAGAAATTAATGATCTACCTTGAGGGATGATTCGGGTGGCGAAATTGAGGTATCCAAGCAGAGATTGGAGCTCGTGCCTGGAGCAAGCGGTTCTTTTAGAGAAATAACGGACTAAAGCCTGAATGCTGGAAATTTTGTCTAGTGGAAGACAAGCCTCCATAACGTTAGAGTCTAAATGGATTCCTAGAAACTCAATCTCTGTGGACGGGCCGAAGGTTTTGTTGGGTGAAAGTGGGATATTGAGGTCTTTGAACAACTTGATTATAGTGATTGGAGGGCTGATGGTTGGACGTAAGCTGGTTCAATTAGCAAGAAGTCATCTAGGTAATGTAAAACCATTGGGCATCTGCAGTGGTTCAGGAGGAGCCAAGAAAGAGCCTCAGCGAAATAATTGAAGATCTTAGGGCTGTTTTTAGAGCCAAATATTAGGCGTGTAGAAAAGAAGAATTTGTCTTGCCACCTGATACCCTGCAGATGCCAATGAGATGGGTGCACAAGGATTAGTTTGAAAGCATTTTCTAGATCAACCTTGGACAACCAACATTTGGGGCCTGCTTGTTGGATGAGAGAAATGGCGTGTTCGATGTTGTGGTATTCTAGGGAGAATTCTGATGAAGGTATGAGCGAATTGATACTGGGAATAGGCGAGGAGTGGGGTGCGGAAAAATCTATTATGAGCCTCTGCTTATTGGAAAATTTTCTAGTAGCGTTTCCTATTGGATTAGATCGCCATATTGGAAATGGTGGGGAATGAGAAGGGCCTAGAAGGTGATCTTTAGAAATTTCTTTCTGGAGCAGAATATTAACTGATGCTGGGTCCGAGGTGGCTGAATGCAGATTGGGACATTCGAAAGATAGAGGGAAGAGCTAGAGTGCCTATGAAGAAACCTTCCTGGAATCCGTTGATAAGAAATGAGGAAAAGTTTTTGTCTGGATGGTGTAAAAGCAATGATTTGAGGAGACGAATGTTTATGTTACCTAGTCATTTATTTGAGCGGCCCTGACGAGGGCAGATAATGCGGGAATGAGAATCGCGACAAATGGAACACATATGCAGCATTCTACAATTGTGAAAAAAACATCCACGGCCATTAAAGTTATTGCATATAGGGGAAGAACCCATGTAATGAATGGTACGCCCGAGCTTGTCAACTGAAGGTCTGTTTCTAGTTGCGGAGGGTTCAGAGGGGGTTTCTATGGGAGGAGCAGCTAAAGTGGGGGCTAGATGAAGTAGGCCATGCTGAGGGGCACCAGCTGATGTTGTGATTGGCTGACTGGCAGGACGAACACACTGGTGTTTTAAGGCCCGCGAAATAGCGGCAAAATAGTTCGTGGTCAAGGGAACCCCAGTCTGTCGTGAAGCCAAGTTGTTCTAATGCCGCTGCGGCTGAGAATGCCAAGTGGTAGTCATAATAACGTAGAGGTAGCCCAGATCAACTAGAATGTATAAATATTGATCAAGTTCCTGCCTCCTGGAGGGGAAAGAGGAGCACAAAATATCCCTAAATATACTAAATGCCAAGACAAATTCTGGTATAGTAATTTTGAGTCTTGGGTCCTTGGATTTTAAAGTGACCGCTACATCCCCGCATTGTACAGTGCAGTTTACTGCTAGGTCCTGGGTTGCTATAAGTAGGGATACCAAGTTCACATCTCTCCCCTCCAGGATGTCCCGGCGAAGGTTGGCAGGAACCATGTGAGCTGGCGTAATTTGCGGATTATGTGAAGTACTGGGGATACCTTGAGTTGGAGAAGATGAATGAGAACCTCCTAGGTGAGAAGATGATCTGTAAGAGGATTCTAGGGATATGATTCTATTTTGCATATCTGACATGGCTGTGGACATGGAAGTGAGAAGTTGCATGATGTTCTCCAGCTGCGAAGAATGGTTCTTGTGAGTTGAAGTGCTGGGAGAAGTGAGCTGATTAGGAATGACCTGAGGGGAGGGAGGGGGGGGGAGGAGCTTGGGAAGGGAACAGGAGGCGAAATAACTCTGGCTTCCTAGCTGAAGAGGGATATGGGATCTGGCAACGAGTTAGTTCAGTAGTAATTCGTGAAATAGTCCATTCTCTATATTGCTGGCTTCTGGACACCGGAGTTGCAGGTGTATCCTGCAGCGGGGCTTCTTGGTTTGCTTCTGGTCTAGGATGGTCTTCTTCCATGGCTGAAGGATGAAAATGAAAGCCAGTTAGATTGAGGATGAAGGGTGGGAAGGATTATAGTAATTTGAAGATTGGGGGGGGGGGGGTGCAAACCTGTCGGATGGGATCTCTCGGACCCCTTGACCCTGATGGCCTCGCTGACTGAAAGTCTGAGGAGGTGGGGGAAAAGGTGGAGGCGGGTGATCCAGAGCTCGTCGTTCAGGAGGTAAAGGCAAGTGTACCCAGTGTAAGATGTCCCCTATTGACCGGTTTCACCCCAGGCAGGGGAGGACATCGCAGCCGGGGGGGAAAAAGTGATTGGGGGGGGGAGCCTGGTAGGGGGGAAGTTTGGTTGGAAGCTAAGGTAACAAACAGAAGTGAAAGTGACTCACTAGACTATGCTAAAGGAAATGTTGAGAGAAGACCTCTGACGGGAGGTCCGGAGCTAAATTGACAGCTGGCATGAAAAGCTGTAGTGAGATAACCCTCCGACGGGAGGACCGGCCTAAATAACTTAATGCAGTCTCTGACGGGAGACGACTGAAATCTAGAATTCTGAGTGTCTCTGACGGGAGACTGGAGAAGTGCATGTGATTCCTCTGACGGGAGGAGGTTCTAATAGGTGGAGAAAAGTGTTTATAGCGAGCTAGAGGGGAAAGTGCTGCCTTCACAGGATAAGAAGGAAACTTGTGTGCAAGAGAGTACTTACCTTGTATTGGATTTAATAAGGCGTGCTTGCATTGCTTGTAAATAAAACAATTTAGGTTAATATGGGGAAAGAAGGGAATATAGACTATGAAGGGGTGACCCCCGACAGGAGGATCAAACAAAGACTGACGGGGGACTACAGAGCTTGTTGATTCTGAGTCTCTGACGGGAGACTGGTGTGCATTCTCTGACGAGAGAAACCTGATGTGCATTGGGTGGAAATGGAGCCTTGGATACTTGGCTGGAGGATAAGAGGTTGACTCTACGGGATGAAGATATCCTGGACATACTAAAATGCACCTACCTTGGTTGGGATCCATAGAGGCAACTGAAAAAGAAATGTATGAAGAGATGGGGTTTAAATAAATAACATGACTTACTGGCTGCGAGTGACAGGATGAAATGACTGGAAGCTGGTGAGTAACGGATGGGGTGAGGCATTTGATATGGATGAAATTGCTTGAATGAATTGCAGGGACAGGTGACTGAAACCTGATGTCTTCTTCAAATTGAAAATGATGACTGGAATTTATCAAAATAGAGCATGCTGAAGAGGGGGAACTCAAGATAAACAGGCGATCTGCCTACCTAACTGAATGCTTGTAAAATTATAGGCAATAAGAAAACTTCTACAAGTAATGTAGACAGAAAATGAGTCTACATAAAATGAAGATGACATGCAAGTAAAGAAATGGAGAATGACAACCTGCTACCCTTATATGCTACTTAATGTAACAGCTACTGTCTTCTTCAGGGATGCAGGGGGAACGAGTTCACAGTAGCTTGAGAACCTATTCTTGATTTGCTTACTTGAAGTTTGCAAAGACATGGCGAACAATTCTGGATTGACCATCCTAAATTTAAAAGTAGCGGGAGAAAACTCGACCTTACCCGAATTCTGGTTAGACTTGCATGGAGGTGTCTAGGAAGCTTAGCGATGCAATCGACTAAAGCTGCTTAACATGCCTGTTTCAGAGTTTTCTATTGGGCGATATGAAAGAGGAAATGACGAGGCTCCGGAATGATGAGAGAGCCCGATGATTCCTCTGACGGGAGGAAGTGTTACCTGTGCGCAGAGGGACGAACTGCTTGACGCCTCGCTCTAGAGGTGAGGGGACGCAGTTTAAAACCCTCTCGCCCCTCCCACAAATGCAGGCTCAGCCTGCCCACTTTACTCAACAGGAAAAAAAAACTGCAATCTATATTTTTTCATAACAAAAGTTTACTGCTCCATTAAGTCAAAAGAACTTTTTCTCCTGTGGTGCACGTTTTTCCCCAGAATTGAATATGTAGCCCTGACATGGACATTAACCCCTTAAGGACCAGCAGTCCCAGGGTGTGTGGTCCTTAAAGGACAAGACTGAAAACTTTGACGT
This sequence comes from Rhinophrynus dorsalis, assembly GCA_037306005.1. Taxonomy (NCBI): domain Eukaryota; kingdom Metazoa; phylum Chordata; class Amphibia; order Anura; family Rhinophrynidae; genus Rhinophrynus; species Rhinophrynus dorsalis. The sequence goes on from CM074724.1 coordinate 46,097,403, forward strand.
GCTGGCCCACGTGACTGATCACGTGTGCCCCCCATGCCGAACGGGGGACTGAGAGATCGCTCCGGTCTTGCAGCGATCAACTTCAGTCCCTGCTACTACTCACAGCGATCCTGCAGATGCCCTGTAAGTAAAAAGTACGTGACATGCCAGGACCGTCACTGGTCCTTAACGTCAAAATAGCAGTGACTGTTCTGGCACGTCACTGGACATTAAGGGGTTATAGGGGTCCCTATTACCTTTACACAAAAAGAAAAGCATCCTGATCCTCTACAAGTTTTCTGGGGGGTCTCTGTGTGCTAGATGGAGATCCCCACTGGAACTTCTGCCGCCACTTTACTGGGAGATTAGGCGGCCATGTGAAAGACTGCCCGGCTCCTTTTGGAGGGAAAAAAAACACACACAACAAAACTAAAACTAAGTACGTCCTGTCAGATGTAAACTACTTCCAGGACCAGAGGTAACAAGCCTATTATGAGGGCGGGAGTCAGAGACCCAGTCAAACAAAAAGACATGGATGCTGCTTTGCATGTACATCCAAGAAAACATCAGGAGCCTTTTCTTCTTGTATACAGGTAAGAGGGACACCTTTATATGTTGGGGGTAGTGTCCTTTGATTTGTGCACTTCTCCTATGCTTCAAAAGCCAGCTTTTGCCATCTACAGAGACATAGATCAGCCTTGAGCACTACATATACAACAATACAAAAAATGATTTTTATTTTTTTTTTTATTTAGCAGGAAAGGTCCTCCAACATAAGTATTTAGATACAGTGCACATCCCATAGGAATAGAATATATACTGTAAATATACTCAAATTGGAGTGTTCGGGGTTATAGGAGACCACACTCAATCAAAAAAATGTGATTACATCCAAGATGCAATAAAAATGATTTGCTTGTTTTCTCTCTCTCTCTCTCTCTCTCTCTCTCTGTGGTTGAGTGCTGCCTCCTACAACCCTTGGACACACCAGGCTGAGTATATCTATATACAGATATTTTATTTGATAATTCAGGCTTCTTATGATTTTAAAAGGGAACTATACTGATATTAATGTTAACTTTAAAATAATAAGATATCATTAGTTAAAGCGGATCACCCCAAAGTCCCCCCAATAATTATTCATATAGCGATAAGCATAGAAATAGTAGTATTATCCAGCATAAGTACAGCATTATTAACACCTTAAGGACCATTGCCGTGCCAGGACCGTCACGGCAGTCCTGTACTTAAGGATCAGTGACGGTCCTGGTACGTCAGAGAGTTCAGGGCTCCTGGCGCAACTGCACGCCACTCTGGAAGCCCTGAACCAGAAGTGAAGAGACCGTGCCTGCGCCGGTCCTTAAGGGGTTAAGAAACCCTACTTGATCTGAGATTGATTATGCCTTACAGGCATCTGCGCAGGCATCTTGCCTTAAAGGCATCTGTGTGCCTGCTCTGTCCGTCCCTCTAGGTGGCGTTGCATTGTACTGTGAGGTAACAGGAAGAGACTGACAGCACAGATGCTTCTAAAGCAAGAAGCCTGCCTGTTAGTCCCAGAGGAAGTAGCATTTCTTAATAACGCTGTACTTATGCTGGATAATACTACTATTTCTAAGCTTATCGCTATATGACTAATTATTGGGAGGTGAGGGGAGAGACTATATTTAGGGTGATAGTCCTGCTTTAAAGGAATTTATATATATTTGTATAGTTTTAGATAGTATCTGCTATTGTCCATATTAGCCGATGCCCATTTTTTGTTTATATTTAGTTCACACTTCTTCACGATTATCAGTATTATTTATCGGTCTGTTTGAGATTAGCTATAAGGAAATAATACCCACCCGTAGTCCTATAGGAGCATGTTAATTTTCCCAGATTGTAAAATACTACTGTCCTGCTAGTCCACCACACAGTTCAAATGTAAAAGTATCTTGTTTGGCTGAAGGACTCTTGTATATGTATTGTTTACATTTAAAGGAGCAGTTTTGAAATGTTATTGTCCATGACCTGCTCAATAAAACAAAAGGTACTTAAGCTTGAGTCAGGCTTCAGCTTTCCATAGTAAGTGAGGGGAACACCACCTGGTGGTCAAAAAAAAAAAAGGTAAGGAAATAGAATATATCTCCATCTCTCTCATATTACATATTTATATATACACAATGATTCAGCTTTCTGTGTTTAATGTTGGGTGAGCTTTCTCTAATGAACCACACTGATTTTATTACTGTCAGTCCTGTCTTGCATTTCTAAGTCCAGTCTCTCTGGTGCGGTCTTTTTCTTGGTCTCCGTTTCTCCTTTCCAAGACTACTGTCTTGCAGTCACCAGGAGACGAAATGCAGCCATTAATTTAAATGGGGCGTTTAACCCCCTGAATGCTAGAGTGTTCGCCAACACACTGGAAACCAGTAAGATGGAGGGGTTAAAAGCCTCATTTAAATGAATGGGGATTTCCTTTTGTTCCATGGTGTGTTTCTCCATTTTGTCTTTACACATATGCTCCTGTCTGTGTTCATACATGCTCACCACCTAAACCTGAAAGTAAATGATGTTATTTCCTTTTAAACACAGATCTGATTTTCTTTGAGTCCTTTCTGCTCTTTATTTATAAAGCAGCCTGACAGATGTGCAAGTGTAAATGTCTTGTGAAGGACTCAGTCTGTGCATGTCTCACCCCTCCTGGTGAGCAGAATTGCATCTCTCACTGTTATCTTGTTAAAAAAAATAATAATAAAAAAAAAATAGTCACTTTGTATTTCTGGTCAAATACTGAAGTGCAAGATAAACAGTAAGTCAAAAGTGATGCACCGATGGCCCTTTTTATTTCCGGAATTTCTTCTTTTTGCGGTTCTTTTTGCCTTCTGCAATAGCAGCCTTTTCTGCCATGATCTCTTGGTATTTCTTTTTGTTGTACCTGGAAGGGGAATTGTAAGAGTTAAGTGTTATAGAATATATTGTGTTCACAAGAACAGTGTTTAGAGGACAAGCACAAACAGGATTAAACTGCTAGGCAAGGCATCAGACCTAAGGAGAAAGGGTTCTAAAGTGTGTGTGTGTGTGTGTGTGTGTGTGTGTGTGTGTGTGTGTGTGTGTGTGAAATTGTGTGCGTGTGCGTGTGTGCGTGCGTGTGTGAAATTGTGTGCACGTGTGTGAGAGAGAGACTATGTGCGTGTATGCGAGAGACAGAGGGAGATTGCGTGTGTGTGTGTGTGTGTGTGTGAGAGAGAGAGAGACACAGAGAGAGAGAGAGAGACTACTTGTGTGAGATTATCTGTGCGAGAGAGAACAAGAGATTGTGTGTGAGAGAGCAAGAGAGAGAAATATTGTGTGTGTGTGTATGTGAGATTGTGTGTCAGCAATAGAAGCACGGCAGTGCCCGTGCGATAAGATGTATGTGTATATATCTATATATACACACACAGCCATGGCACATGTGCAGGCAATCTATACTAATAAAAGAGGAACAAGTCATGTGACACAAATTCTGCATGTTAATAGTAATGTGCACTGAAAACATGTATGATAAAAACGTGAAAGTAAAAAGATCGCTTGAAGACTGATACAATAACCCATGTCAGAGACAATGTAAGTTTCAGTATCCCTGCCTCTGTCTGCCTGGGACATTGTGATCCCACAGACGCCTGATCATACTGCATCAGGGCCTGAACAGCCTGCCCACTGTCAGGCAGATGGAGTCAGATGGACACAGGCACTGTGCTTGGTGGTATGCGGGGGAGGAAGCAACAGTATTGCAGCAAAACACTTATCCTACTTAATACCTTTTGGCCTTTGTAATACTGTAATGCTATGAATTTCCTTAAGCGCAAGATGCCAGTAGGCAGATATGAAAAAATATATGGCATTGATCCAATGTGGAGGAAGACCTCCTACGCAGTAAGGCATAATTGCAGTGACATGTGATAGTTGGAGGCAGCATACATCAAAATCGGACATACTTTGTCCCCCTTCCCACTCCTGTCAAAATCACAGCCCCAGATGTGTTGCAAATTGGGCCTCTCAATGCAGAGATTTATATAGGAGTGGCCAGGCCTGTTAAAATCACAGCCCTGTGAATGGAAGTATGGAAGCAAGAGTTTGGAGGTGATCTGAATAACTCCTTGTTACTGCTGCCCCTGGGGGTGTGCACCAGGGCTGCAGAATTTGTCACATGACCTGTTCCTCTTCCAGCTATACTGGAACCTATATCTGGTCACTATTTCACAAGATGGCTCTCTTACCAGCCGTGCAACTGTAAACCTATGTGCTTTTCTCCTTGTGATTTCTCATTCAGATTGTTTAAGTGTATTGTCTGTTGTGATAGGTGTAAACTAAAGGTAGACTTCAAGACAGTTGAGTAAATACTGGCAAACTGCAGACAATGCAGAAAGAATACATAACATAAATGTACAGTACTGCTCTATGAAGGTACAGTTGCCCTTTAAAAAATTGTTTTTTATTGAATGGAGCTGAATTCCTTCTCCACCATGGCCAAGGTTTTCACAGGACTGAGATCTAAAACATCTGCCTACGAATTTTAAACTTTTTGCCGCTCAATCTATTGTTAAAGTAACTTATGTCCTGGGGCTATCAGTCAACGGGACAATCAAAAATCATGTGGCCAACAAGATGGAGCTGCAGACCCCCTACTGTAGATATAATTTTACAGCAATTAGGACTAACAGGGTAGTGCTCACTGTACATCCTTGTTGATTAACAGTAAGATGAGCCTAATAATCACTTACCTTCTAAATTCTGAGTCTGCAAGAAGCTCCTCCACAATAGTCCTCTTCCTTTCCTTCTTGGGAATTCGGGAATGATAGTAGTCTACTGGAGTGTCCACCACAGTGGCAACCTAGGAGATAAACACAACACTTATCAGACGTTTCTTATCCATTTTGAGAACCTCTCTCTCTTTCTAGTTGTTGTTGAACTAAAACCCCCATGAGAGAGTATGACAGGAGTTATTCTCCAGCTGCAGCTGAAGAGTGATGGATTGCCCATTTCTGCTCTGGACCAAACAATACATTAAAGGAACACCAGACACAGGTACATTTAAATACACTGTACTTCCTACATGAATCTGGAAAAGTTCTCTATATGATTCATGAGGCCCAAAATCTAGTATTGTGTACTTTGTGGAGGCACAGGTTCATCTGTTTTGCAGAACACCATGACTACCATAGCAATCTTGAATAAGATGTCCCAGAAGTGATAATGTGGTGTTGTCTTTACATGGGACGAGATAAGGCAACAGCACAGAACAGTAGATACAAGACTCATTAAGCACCTTCTTGTCCTATGTAATAATTCGCTAAAGGTTTGTCACGACGCAGTCACGCGCAGTATACATAATAATATAAAAAAAAAAAAAAAAAAAAAAAAATGGTTTCAGCATTATGTATATATACTCTACATTGGTGTTTCTCAACTCCTGTCCTCAGGACCCACTAACAGGCCAGGATTTGATGATTCCCTTGTTAGAGCACAGGTGAGTTAATCAATATGACTGAGCCTTTGATCAACACACCTGTGTTCTAGTAGAGAAATCCCTAAGTCCTGGCCTGTTAGTGGCCACTGAGGGCAAGGGTTGAGAACCCCTGGTTTAGATCCAGATTAACACATTAGAACAGTGTTTCTCAACTCCGGTCCTCGGGACCCACTAACAGGCCAGGATGTGATGATTTCCTTGTTAGTGCACAGGTGAGTTAATCAGTGTGAATGAGCCTCTGATCACCACACCTGTGTTCTAGCAGAGAAATCCCCAAGTCCTGGCCTGTTAGTGGGTCCTGAGGACAGGATTTAAGAAACACTGCTCTACATGATAAGCCTAATTTTTGTAGTTGTGATAGATCCCCTTTAATATGACCAGATTGTCCCCTGGTAGAATTGATATGGAGCAGATTCCCAGGCTAGATGTTCCAATACCGATACCGCTAAACCATCATCTCAGGACAACCCAGAAATGCCAGGGGAATGCATTGCTTTGAAATGCATTCCGAACCCCTCTGGCAGTCAAAGGATTAAAGTACATTATCAATCTTATCATTGCTATGATTAAAATAAATAAATAAATAAATGCCTGGGCAGGGGTCCGTGTAGCCCAAAACTAACTCCTATTAGACATGGAGTGGGTGGATTGTTGTGCAAGTTGTATTACAAACTGTAGTCTGCGTCTCTAAGCCTGGGTTGTGCGCATATACCCCAGAAGCCAGTTGTGTCTGGCTTTCAAGTCCGATAAAGTCAGTCTATTGGGAAAAGCACTGCACAGGACAGGAAACAGTCCTGTATGATGCAGTGCAGATACACTGGGGGAAGAACTGATAAATCAGAGCTCACAGTGCAGCCCAGGCTTAATCTGCAGGTCTGCTCCAAGGGAAGTGGTTCTGCCAACCAGATAACTCATCTGATGATCGCTGCCCTCAAACAGTTTACAATATTTTATATTATTGGTGGGCAACAAATGGATCTCAGATTGTTTGGGACTACAAATCCCATTATCCCCAACCAGCCCACCCTGTTCTGTGTAAATATATTAACCCTTTGAGTGCAATGCGTACCGCTCTGGCACTCAAAGGGTTAAGCCAGGCAGGTTTTTACCTGGAAATATTTTGGGAAGCCTTCTCGGTCGTTCTTCTTGTAGAATCGTTTTGGGTCCATGGCAGATCTCATTTTTAAAGCTTTCAGATCATTCTTCAATTCCTCTGTCATTTCTGGGGCTTTCATATTAAACCAGCTGTGCCCCGTCGTCTTCTCCCTCTCTTCCTGCAAAACAGTTCAAGAGAAGGAAAATAAATAAAATTATGCAAAACAACCGCAACATCCGCAAGTCAATTTAGCTTTTTTTTTGTTTTGTTTTGTTTTTCAGTTTAACATATATAAGTCCTAGTTTACTACAGATGAAGAGTAAATCACAATTTGCTAAGAAATAATAAAAAGCGATCTGCAGTTATGGGATATGTGACCGAATGGTTGTGACCCCGAGTACGAGCCTGGTCTGTTTTCAGTGACCACCACTGTCTTCAAGGGATAGTAATACTTCATTTTATCTTTATTTTATTTTGTAGGTATTAAAAAAACATGAAGAACGATATAAGTCTTATCTCTCAAACCTTTATGGTTTGAGAGATATTCACAAGCAAAGTTTCCCCTCCCACCCCTTTTACCTAGTGTAAGCCATCTCTTCTCAGATGTGGAATCCAGTCCATAGACCAGACAGATAACAGAAGGGGACACTCTTCTTCCTATGAGAACAATGAAAGCCCTGCCCCCCTTGACAAGTTTTTCAGGTTTTTCCCTTATCTTAATTGAAGATTGTCCCTCTCTGCAATCTACCTGGGCACCTCCCTTCTGATCTGGCTGAGCAGTGTTACATCAGTAAAAGGGGCGGGAGGGGGATACTTTGTCATTGAATTACTCTTGAACTACAACTGTCAGAATTGAAATAACACTCTCCAAAGTCCAAATACTATGATGATTAAAGCTGCTTTTATTATGAAACACTACTATCCGTTTCACTATGTGCTCCCACTCTTGTAAACATTAATGTCCTCTGTGTGTGTGTGTGCGCGCGTGTATTAGAGAGTGTTGCCTTTTTACCAGCATTGATGGAGTTAATACATAGGTTTGAAGTACAAAGTGATGGTGCCATGGAGTCTAGCTAACACAAGAGATTCAGTGTTATCAAATAGCCCCCTATGGAACACTAGTACAACTTGAAGAAAGGGACTTAACACCTGGACAGATATAGGAGGGTATTAAAAAAACCTGTGTTAGTTCAATATGTGTTCCTTCTCCCCATAGAGCAGGCTATGCAAAATATATATTGTAAATGGTAGCTGTGATATAAGATCCTGGACGGTTTGGGGGGCTGAAGCAAAAGACTATGAGCAACTCTGAGAGGAGGGAGAAGAGAGATGGGACTGTGGGAGCAAGGAGAAGGCCTCTCCAGAATGGAGGGAGGTCTGGGGTCAGTCTGGAGTTTGACTGGCCCATTGCTTGCTATAGCAGTATGGGGTAAGTTGAACTGGTGTGTGCCCTCACTGGAAGAGTTGGGGTGATAGGGGACTGAAGTGACCGGGTCCCTCTTCCAGTAGTCTGCTGTAAGCCAAGCTGCGGTAGCTTCAGCCATGGAACGTGCCCTGATGTTCTCATGACAAGGTCGGGGGCCGTAAAACTAAACATCGGTAGCCAAGACCCAAGAACAAGATAATTTTACTGTGACTAATTTTTTGGGGCACCTTCTCCAAACCCTCCGCCAGGACTGCAAGTTAGAAAAAAAGATACCTGCAAGCCAGCACCTGGTGAATGTGCAGGGGGCTGTGTGCCCCACTTTTGTATCTAATGGGACTGTGTTCAGACTCCAAATGGACTGAGTATTATGTGGAATCCCCTGCCAATCTGTACAACTTTGCTGGTATACCAAGAGATTAGTAGAAGGGTGTAGATTTTTTTATTTTACCTGTTTATGTGTCTGTAGTTGATGTCCTGTTTGTGTGTTGTGAGCAGTCTAATAAATGAAATTTATTATATTTTTGTCTTGCTCGATAATCGTATCCCCTGTGATTAACACTCGGTCTACCAAACTGTAACCCCTGTATCTGTCACAGGATAGAAATGACAACTTCAAATACATTCCACTAGAGGGTGTATGCAGAAGGCTCTAAGGGCCTTCTGTTCTAAGCACACATACATTGAAAAAGAAAAGAAAAAAAAAACAAAACAATTGGTGCAAACCAAATACACCATAAGGGACAAAATAAAAATGCCAGTCAACTTAAATGGTGCTTTTAACCCCTTGATTGCTATAGGTCTCTAACACATTGCTTCTCAATAAAAAAATTGAAATGTGTATTTGTTACTTATAATGCAATCTGTCCCAGAATTACACCACCCCTCCTGTTGTAAAGGTCATATGCACAAATGAACGTGGAGAAATTATGGAGCTCATCAACTGCATTTTACTATTTACTCATTACTACCATCACCACTGGGAGTATCAGCATTAGAAAACCTACATCACTCAGAATACAGCTGTAACATGTTTCTTGCCCCATCTCTTACACGAGCTGGAACTGTTAGTGGCAGCGGCATACCTTTAGGCAGCCAATGAGGTTGCCTCTCTAGAGCTCACAGCACCTGAACACTGAAGGCGAAGTTTATAATGCAGTTAATTCCAGAGGTGGGAGTAACAGCGATGAACTAGCAAGACACTGAGCTTTATTTTTTTTTTTTCTCCAAAGCATATTATGACCAAAATGTTACCCCTACAAGTTGCCTTTTTCACCTCTGTTCAAATTCTGCACATGCTACCCTTCCTTTATAGTGCACTGCTGTTCCTTGTAGTCCAGAGTCCACTTGTGCATCTGCCTGTTTCTGTGGTAAGTGGTTTGATTGCTTGGTTTCCCTTCTTCCTTTTTTTTTCCAGTGTGTGTGTGTTGTGGTTTTGCTTTTGCTTAGATTTTTTTGGTGTTTGTTTTGCAGGATTCTGACCCTGCCCAAAAGACATTGCATCCTAAATCTAGTGGCCAAGCCTCTCAGGAAATTTTATTTCTCTGTTTTAAAAAGAGTGAATGGGTCTTTCCAGCCATGTCAGCGTAGATTCTCTGGTGAGGCCTTAAAGGTTTCCTGTGCATCCAGAATATGCTTCACTTATGAGAAAGGGGCATTGAACGGTAAGATGATCTTTAAAGGGATAGTAATACTTCAAATGTAAAAAAATATATGTTGTAGGGTTTATCTCTCTGTGTAAAAAAAAAGGGTACTCCCGCTGCTGAAAGGTGTTTTATTCAAAAGTTATTAAAGATCAAAGTTGCATTTTTTAGGTGCAATATCACAATGGCCTGGAATTGTACAGTGGCGCTGTTGCTACACCATCCTATGGACAGCTCTGGTCCACTGTACAATGTCAGGCCACTGTGATATTGCACCTAACAATTTCAACAAAAATTCAACTTTGAGCAGTAATAACTACTGAATAAAACACCTTTCAGCAGTGGGAGTACTCTTGTTTTACTCAGGGGGATAAACCCTACAACATATATTTTCTTAAATTTTAAGTATTACTATCCCTTTAAGCACTGCTTACTAACTACAATCTCTGAAACACAGCTATTTTCTTGGACATATTGCTACTAATAAAGTAAACAGTGAAATAAGGATTACAGGAAGCGGTTTACTCTTAGTTAGCAGGAAAAAACCTTGGACATTGAGGCACTCATAAATTAGAGCCTGAATTTCATTTCAGATGAGTCTTTGATCTTCTCAGTAGAATAAGATAATGTAGACAACATAACAGTGTTGATGTTTCAGTTGTGGATTCTCTCATTAAGGCTGTTTGTTACACTCTGAACCTTCAACCTCATCAAAAGAGTTAGCCTCCAGATTGACATTTTTTCTTAAAGGAGGTATATGTTCTAATATTTCCTCTTCATGTCATCATTAAGGAAGTCATACAATACAAGTTGAAAAACACTGAAAGGAGATCCAGATCATCTAAATCGCTCATCCAGAATGTGTCCTTATGCTGATAAAGACTGAAAGTTTCTGACGTTGATGTTGATGTATACATCTTGCCAGGATGACCATGCTGTATGAGGTATGACGATACTGCTGCCTTATTCTGCAACCCCCTGGACAGAAGAATCTATTGTTTCTCTGGGCTCTACCAGTAAACCATCAGTTGCTCTTAATTAAATTTTCAGGGCAAAAAGGATCAGGATGGACAATGTGATTGAAGATCAACCACTGTGGACTCCCTCATAGAGCTGAAGCGGGTAGTTGAGCTTTTGATAGACTGACTATTGATCTGATCCGCCTTCATTTCAGAAGGCTACCCCATAAAATTCGAGAAATTTCCTTGACAATATATTTTCCAGACAAAGGGTGAAGGACGACTTTGGAGGACTTTGTGAATCATCTACTCAGGGAAGAAGCCATCAGAGTTCCAGAGATATATTTCCTAGGTATCTATTAGATTTTGTTCTTCATCCAGAAAGCCTCCAGGGATCTGCAGCCAGTTTTGGACCTAAAGGACATCAATTACAGCTTGCTGGTAACGACGTTGAAGAAGGAATCTGTAAATACAATCATCAAGGTGATCCACCCTCAGGACTGGATTTGTGTAATGCATCCCTCCATATACTAGTTAAATCTTCTCATAAAAAAGTTTCTCAATTTACTGATGGTGGTCAGTAGTTCCAGTTTATATGTCTGCCCTTTGACACAGACAGTTATGAGGACCTTCACAGATACTTCTGCTCATCGCAGAATTAAAAATATATAAAAAAAAAAGAAAAAAAAAAAAAAGAAAAAGATGACTAAAAATATTCCATTGTTTGGATTACATTCTGATCCTTTCACAAGACAAAAATATATTGTGCAATCATAAAATAGCTGTTCACTTCCTATCCAGGGCATGGTGGTTGATTAACAAAAAAAAAAGCAACTTCGCTTCGTCACAGGAAATAATCTAGTGACAGTGGGTCTCCTGGAAGTCAAAACTGTCAAGATTCCCAACAGCATACACCTCCTCCTAAGGAAACAGTGTTGGCTGTCAAGAGCTAGTTCTATTATCCTTGACCTAATGACCTCTACTATTCCTCATGTAAAACGGGCAAGGTGGTATGATGCCTTTACAGAGAACTCTACTAGAACAATGGTACAACCAGCCAGATCCATTGAACTTACAGATCCAAATTTCCCGGGCAGCTTGTCATTCTCTAGCTTGGTGGGAAGATTCAATCCAGAAAACCTACAATAATGTTTCAGCCTGGTAAATATAAACTGGAGCAGTCCTAACTACATAGGCAAGGAGTCAGTGTTGGGTGCTATGTTCTAAGATAAAGAAGCACTGGGTTGGTGGGGCTGATAGCTCAGGCAATACACCACAGTAACAGCCTATTTACAAACTGTCCAATATAAGTTCAACTGCACAAAATTACAGCAGCCACATACATAAGGTGGCAATAGATAACAAGGAATCTATCCCTTCAGGAAGAGGTGAGGCTTATACTGAACTTAATCAATGGGTATCAGACTTGATGGCAGTTCATTCTGCTTAAACACAAAAGACAAGCAAATTTCTTGAGTTGATCTCTGTTGGAACTAGGTTCTTGGGCCTTGAACTTTGAAACCTTTGAGCAGACAGTCCAAATATGTTATAGCTAGCAACAGATCTTATTTTGTTATTACTCTGAAATTGGGTTACATCTTTCCACCAATCATACTGATTCACAAGGTTGAGGTGGAAGGAAGAAAGAAAAATCAACAGAAACAAGAGTAGGTTATTGCAATCATATCCCTGTAGCCCACTAAACTCTGATTTGATGACGTAGCTAGCAGTGAAAGATCCTTGGAAGTTTCCATGCATATGGTATGTGTTCCATCAAGGACATATAGTTCAACAATTCTCAGTCAACAACTAGTAGCATGGAACCTGACAGACAAAATAGCCAGAGTTTGTCAGAAGCCATTATTAATTAGGTCAAAAAAAGCCTCTACCTCAAATTATTATTACAGAACTTGGAGAGTCTTGTCAGTGGGCTCTTCCTTTCAAAACATTGTGCATTGATCATTCCATCAGGGAGGTGATGAAAAATGTGCTCACTCTTCAAGTGGCATGGTCTGGTATATAAAACTATTTGGATAGGACATCATCCTTTAGGAAGACGTACAGACGTTTTATCATCCCACCATGTTACAAAAAGAACCAAGCAGAAGCTAAGTCGTGTCCAAATGGATGACATGCAATATTCTGATGGCATACCATCCATCAGGTTTGGATACTGCATGGGTAATACTTTTTGGTGAATGCTGCCATGACATCCAGGAAAAAGAGAAAATTAGATGTTTTTACCATTACTTATTTTTTCTGGTCATGCCCATGAAGAGTCAAGTTGGCTCCAGGGGCAGGGGGAAAGGGGCCCCGGACTGGTCATAAATCTCTGCTGGTGGGCCACAGCCTATCTCCAACTCCCGCTTGCTGCCATCCTTCACAAGTTGTCGGCTCAGCAACTTGTGACCATACATTTTGAATTTTCTGGGTCACCATCAATGTAGGACAAGAGTGCGGGACTGAAGGGAAGTGTAGTATTGACTGGAGAGAGGTTGGTGTGGTGCGAGGTTGCCAAGCAACCGATGCGTACTTGTGCAGCAGGCCAACAGGGAAAGAGAAATGACAGAAGATGGCTGAGTGGCTTCTGTACACAGCATTTTGTTGCCTGCCCTATCAGCTAGGAGAATTGGTGAATGCCACTATGGACAAAACCAGTAAGGGGAAAAAAATTACATATTTTTACCCTGGGGAAGTATCTTTTGATTCGAAACACGTAAGAAGTCTGAGTGCTACAGACACCCAGGTGCAGTATTTAGACATAGTTCTGTTTTAACAGTCTACGCCATTGCCTGGGAGGCAGCACAAAACAAAGCTCTGCCAGCTTAAACAACAATAAACCTGCAGCCGAGACAAGGTAAACTCGGCCATCGGTTATCATTACAGATTATATCACCTTGAATGGGAAAGTGAGCCTCATAATACAGCAATACAGAGTGTTGTAGCTACAAGTGGTCACAACAGAGAATCCAACCTCATACAAGATAGGAGATTGAACCACCAAACAGCATCATAAAGTGCATAATCTGCCACATATAACATAAGTCCAGTGATCACCAGCCATGAAAGGGTAACATATTATCTTTTCTTGGAGAGGATGCTATTGTACTATTGTTCAGTAAAAATGATCATTTTTAAGTGATATTACCCCTTTTATATTTTCTGGTACCAGATTATGTCTACATTTGATTGATAGTATTCATATTGCTCTTGTTTGAGTCTGTATTGTGTTATTTTCATTAAAGTTTTTTAACAGACTTTTAGCATGTAAATTTATATCTGCTTCCTAGATGTCTGTCTTTCTATTGCACTGTCCATTTTATTAATATAGCACCAACGAGTGTACTTGTCACTTTACAGTATACGTTTGATATTGAAGGGGTACAATAAGTGCAGTGATTAAACGCTTGCAAAGACAATCATAAGGGGAACCACAGGGGAGTATACATTAGGATAAAAGGTCCCTGCCCCGTACAGCTTACAATCTAATAGAGTAAAATGGCACCATGGATGGTGCACTAAACTGCACCTACAAATCTGACATGGTTGTACTAAAATTTTTACAATGACTACAGAAATGAAAAGAGGTGGGTACAGAACACATTTTGCCAATTGGATAATTGGTCACATGAGAGGCAAGTGATTCCTTTTTACTACGCCTAGCTACTGGGCACACATCTCCAGAAGGTGGCAATACACAAAAATGTTAATAATGTAAGAACACTGCAGATCTTGGTAATGTACAGCTGCAAGATGAAATTGCTTGCTCCAACAGCATACATGATTGCAGCCCACTCACTGGCACCCTTTGGAACAAATCACTCAAAAGTGGCTCCTGGACGCAGGCTGGGACCAATTTCATTAAAGTGGATGTGTCACCTCTGTATAACTAGTTAGGCTATATATCGAATATTACTAAAACAGTCTTTTTTTTTTTTTTTTTTTTAAAGCTTTATTTTGTGTAAATTTAAGTTATAAAGCTGTCCTGCAGCTACTTCCGCATAGACTGCAGTCTGTCACTCTGCCTCTGCTCCCCTCCCTCTGTCCACCCTCCTCTGTTGACGGAGGATTCTGTCTGTAAGCTGGAGCCCTCTCATTGGCTAGATATCAATCTCTGCCACTGAGAGCACTCCAGTTTACAGACAGAAGCCTCAGTCATCAGAGGACGGAGGAGAGCAGAGGCAGAGGGTCGGACTGAAGTTACAGAGCAGGTAATCGCAGTCTATGCAGAAGTAGGGCCTGGGTAGGCTTTATAACTTAAAATTTACACAAAATAAAGCTTAAAAAAAATTGACAGTTTTAGTAATATTCGACAGATAGGCTAGCTATTTATGCTAAGTTATACAAAGGTGACACATCCACTTTAGCGTGTGTGTCTGTGTGTATTATACAAACATACACACACTTGTGCAAAAGAGAGATAAGGGTTGTTAAGGGGTTAGTTCTACTGCATCTTACCCTGCGTTGTTTTTTCACTTTCTTTATGGATTCTTTGTATGGTGTGATCTTTTCTTTCTTCTCAAAGTCAGGTGTTATTACACTTTTCTGGAGAATCTGAAAAATAAAGAAAATGTGCATGTAGTTGCATCAGCAGTATATTGTCTCTTCTCAATAGCTAACAAGTGTCAGAGGGGTGAGCACGCATTGCAGGGGATAAATAAATATTGGGGAGAAAAAAAAAAAGAACAGAAGAAGAAACAGGGTGCACAAAACTAGACAGAACAGACATATAAACATGTCCATTAGAGAAATAACCTGGTAAGCAAATGTGAAAAATATGTAAAAACATTCATTATTAGTTGGCATACCAAACATTAAAGTGACACTAATGTCCCATAAAAAAATTATTCTTGTTTTGTACAGGTTAAAAAAATAAATTATGTGGCACAAATCCTCTCTCAAACCTTTACGGTTTGAGAGATATTTGTATGTGAAGTTCCCCCCTCCCTCCCCTTCTCCTGATGTCAGCGCTGTGCTGACTGCAGGGGAATCCTGTCCGGGGACCAGCCGGCGGCTCTGCAGCAGAGCCAAAATTGTGCTATTTAAAAATAATTACTTCATTGGAAAGGTCTACAAAGTGTGCCTGATTTGCAAGCACACTTTGTAGACTGTTCCCATTAAGTAGTTCTTTTTAAGTAACGCGATTTTGGCTCTGCTGAAGAGCCTCCTTGAGTCGGCCGACTCGAATCTCCTACTGTCAGCTTTACAGCTGACAGCAGGAAAAGGGAAACTTTACAAGCGACTATCTCTCAAACCATAAAGGTTTGAGAGATAGGATATGTGCCACATAGTTTATTTTTGTAACCTCTACAAAACGAGAATAATTTTTTATGGGACATCACTGTCCCTTTAATACAATCACAACACAGTAAACATAACATGACACACATATGCATCTGACACCAAACTGATATCCTTACACATTTCATATTACATTGTGTTTCATTACAAGTAAAATCCAGCGGAGGATCAGCTATATAAACACTCCTTCCTCCAATCAGTAGGAGAGAGTCATGTTAGTCACACACCTAAGATCTCAGTATGCCACCTAACAATAAAAATGTGTTTGTTTGTTTGTTTTGTTTTTTACTTGCCTACATGGTTTTACTTCTCCCCTGGTATACCTGGTCTGTCTGGTTTTGTGCACCCTGTTTCTTCATTTTTTGTATAGCGGGAAGCCGAAATCCTGTTTTGGGTTTCACTCTAAGAGTGATGGCTGGAGAGCTCTCTAGCATTCAAGAGGTTAAAGGCCCCATTTAATCAGTAGCCATTTTTATTTGTTCCCCATGGGTCAGTTGGCTTGCCCCTGAAAGTGCACCTGTACAGATGGATCCCTATGGAGAAAAGTAATTAATGCAGCTGTACATAATTATAAGGAACTAAGCTTACCTCCTCTTTCTTTTTGCTTTCTTTCTTCATTTTCTGCAGTAAGCTTGGGCCTGGGTTTGGCTTCTCACAGTCAAAGCTGATGTATAATCCCCCCAAATCCTTTATGCTAAGTCCTGTATCTATGCTGGTTGACAGTTCACTGTAAAATAAAAAGATTGCAACTTTATGCCAAATATTATTGCTGTTTGGGGGAAAATGGATTTTCCAAATCACAGATACAATGCTGCTAGTTTAGATTTATTTAACAGAATTGTCATGTTAGAAAGAAAAAAAAAAACATGGATGACAAATAGGCACTTTGGGCCTTGCTCAAAAAGCAAATGACAGCCAGTTCTGAACTATACCATGGGGGTTTTTATTTGAAAAAGTAAGGTAATGTATGTTGTGATATTCAAGGACAGTTCTATCAAGATATACATTTACATTTTATCAAGGCTAGGGAAGCAATTTTGCTTTGCATTGCTAATTTCCTCCTGCATTTTAAGGCTATCTCCAATTAAGAACAGGTGGGTTAATCAGCGACTCTCTTTTTGACTGATTCACCTGAGCTAAAGCAGAGAAATATTTAAAACCTGGCCTGTTTACAACCCTTTAGGACAGAAGATCGCAAGCTCTGCCTTATATAGTACAGCCTCTTGGTATGCACAGGAAAATGTCTCCCCATGGTCTGCAGAAAAACAGAAAAAAATTGGTAGCATATACTTTGGATTCTACCAACATTTTTCTTAAAGGATAGTAATGCTTAATATGTAAAAATATATATGTTGCAGGATTTATCCTCCTGACTAAAACAAAAACTCCTACTGCTGAGTGGTTTTATTTAAAAGTTATTGCAGCATCTCTATGGCATGAAACTGTACAGTGGTGCTGTGTTGCTACACCACCCTATAGACAGCTCTGCTCAGCTGACTTTAGAGCTCCATAGGATGGTGTAGCAACAGCACCACTGTACAGTTTCAGGCCATTGAGATACTGCAACTGAAAAAAATGCAAGTTTGAGCAGCAATAACGTTTGAATAAAACACCTCTCAGAAGTCGGCGTTTCTTTATTTTACTCAGAAGTATAAACCCTACAATATATATATATTTTAGATATTAAGTAACACTATCCTTTAATTATCACCCCCCCCCCCATATGCATAGAGTGGTGAACACAAAAATACTGAACATTTAGAAGCCAAAGCTATCTGTAGTTCTGATTTTGTGAAGTCTTATTTATTTCATGGCAGCTCTTGAGTTTAGGAAACTACAAACCAGTAGAACTGAAAGAGAATATATTTAATGTGTAACAATATTTGTTTCCATTATATGTATCTGTTCATTAAATCTGGCAGAGTTCCCAGACTCTCAGTGTAACACCTGTTGCTATAATGAACACAGACTAAAGCAGGGGTGGAAACCTGTGGCTGTCTGGCTGCTGGATTTCAACTGCCATCATCCAAATACTGAGAAAGAGGTGGAAGCAAAAACTGAAGGTGAGAAGGAGCTACAGATAGGCTGAAAGAGAGGTAAAGTTAAACCAATAGACAGGCTGAAGACGGACACTGTGTGGTGTCTGCGTATAAAAGTGTGTGTATGTTACTCAACTTGGGCAATGCCGGAACATACTTTTACATTTATTTAATCCCTTTAAATGCCAGGGGTGCCCAACATATTGACCCACAAGATATATATAAAATATACATAAATATCTACGGTATATATTTTAAGATATAAAAGTTTGGTTATTAGTTTAGAAGACACACTTACAAGCCACGTTTCGGTTTGTTTAACAATTCTGCATCTTCATCCTCATCAATAAAATCCTCTTCAGCCGCTGGTTCCTCCTCTTCACTCTCCTCCTGTTCACTTACTGCATTATTGTCCTTTTGATCTACATAATACTTTTTACTAGTGTCCAATCCAGGTGCAGTGTCAATGACAAAGAGGCCATCTCCCAGTACTTCATCTGAAGGCTGATTTATGGTCTCTTCCTCAAGCCTCTCTCTCTCTTCTTCTTCTTCCTCTTCCTCCTCCTCCATGTCCTCTTCATTGTCATCATCACTTTGCTCAGAGTCTCCACTGTCATCACTATCCGATAATAAACTTATAATCTGTTTGTTTGATTGACTATGAGGACTGCCAGACTTATCGGGAAGAACATCTGTGCTTTGTGGAACAGTGCTATAAGTATCATCACTTGTCCCTTCCATAATAAGAATGTCACTATCACTGCTGTCAATACTTAGAGTAAAGGATGGCTTTTTGCTGGTGCAATTAGCTTCTGTGGCTTGTTCTACATCCATCAACTCCTCTGCAGGTTGAGAAGACTGTATTTTTTCTTCAGACAAATTAGCTTGTTTTGCAACATCCTGGGCTGCTGGAGATTGAACTTCAAGTGGTGCTGAGGGTGATAAAACTAGATTTTCTTTATCTTTCAACACAACTTCTTCCTCTTCGATAAGTGTTCGTCCCTCTGACTTTTCCGTTATGTCCTCTGAAGCATTAATTGTTTTTTCTTTATTTTCTTTCCCCTGGGGTTCAATGACAGAAACAATTATATTATCATCACTTTGAGTCACTTGTTTATTTCTTAGACTCCTACGAGGTGAAGATAAGATTTTTTGCTCTGATTCAGAAGAGCTTTTTTCTGGACATGAAGTCTCTGTGACTTTTACCCCACGTACATTACTTCTCTGCTTTCTTGGAGAGTCCAGTTCTTCATGACCTTGTTTTATAGATTTATTAGCATTTTCATCCTCTTCAGACTGGGATTTACATTTCTCTCTTTGTCTTAAGCGCTGAGCAATAGGATTTTCAGAAATACCAGAACTACAAGACTCTGCATCTGAAATTTCTTCTGTTTGAGGAGGCGATGGGCATTTCACTGTACTTCCCCTAGTCCTTTTAGATCTGGTACTTAAACGTAGCCCTGAAACAGAGGAGCAGTTTGACTCTGCCTCAGAAACGTCCACATCTTCCTTAACATCAGGGATCTGCTCAAATAACTTAATAGATTTCCTACTTCTAGAGCTTGTAGTAGACCTGGTTTGTTGTCTTCTAGTAGCTCTCGTAGAAAGAGAAGAACAATCTGATTCAGCTTCAGATATCTCACCATCTTCTTTGGACTCCATGATTGGCTCAGTCACCACAACAGACCTGTGACTCCTTAGTTTCCTTGCAGAATCTGTCAGGTGTGCAAGGGATTGTCTGCTGCGGGTCATTCTTGTGGAATGACTGGATGAAGTAGATTCAGCTTCAGAAACATCAGCATCTGACTGGCCACTTCTTCGTCTTCTTCTTGTGACAATCTGTGCACCGAGCTTTCCTGGCTCAGGGAGATCAGAGTGTAGATTAGTGACACTGGATTCTGCATCTGTACGGCTGTTACTGCCAACATCCTCTGATTCAGAGTCTCTTTTCGCTCTACTCCGCGTTTGCACTTGAGATGCCGGAGTTTCAACTTCCATCTCTGTCTGTAAAGAAAAACAGAGAGAATAATTTCATTTTTTGCCAGGAAAAACACCACTGAAATGCCACGTGCACAAAGGAAAGGGGAATGATTCCAGGCAAACCAAATGCCAAATAAGAAACAAGTAAAAATTCCCCTGAATTTAAATGGAGATTTTAACCCCTAGAATGCTAGAAAAATCTCAAACATCACAAAGCAATGCATTGGAGACCTCTAGCAATTAAAGAGTTAAAAATCCCACTTAAATCTGTGAGAATTTTGTCTCTTGTGGTTCAGTTGTTTGGTCTACAATTGCGTCTTTTCTTTGTACATAAGGCGATAAAGCTAGCCTATGCATATTCTAGATATTTGAGACGATATGCCAAAAGGTACCAATAAAGGAAGGCATCCTGACACTTTAAAGGTGATGTATGACCTTATAACATTTTTTACCATATCTTTTGTCCATAATGTAGTAACAGAAAAGCTTTTTTTTTTCTTGTAATATATAAGTACTTTCAAAGATATTGCTTGTTCAAGCTTTGCCCATCAGCATAATGGACCACACTGATGATTCAGCAAAGCTCTTCTTAACTGCCTAATCTCCTCCCACCTCCCTCCCAGCTGCCCCAGGGAGCGCGTTCACACTTTTCTGCGGTGTGCTGTGAATGTCTCCTGTCTTTATATATAAAGCTCTGGTTAGCATTATATGCAACCTCAGTATAATGCTAACCGGAGCTTGATATAACAATAGAAGACATTCACAGCACACCGAAGGGAAGCGTGAACGTGCTTCCCTGGGGCAGCTGGGAGGGAGGTGGGAGGAGCAGAGCTGTGCAGTGCACATTATGCTGAAGTGCACAGCACAGAACATAGTATATCTATATTTTTTAATACTTAAATATTTAAAAAAAAAAAATTATAAAGGTGATACATCCCCTTTAATATTGATGTATTTACCATTACGGAGACCTTGGCACAATTTGTATAACCCTTTGAGTTCCAAAGGCATGCAATGGACTGGCTACCTCTGGCGCTCAAAGGGCAATTTTGATACAAAATGAACAGTACCATAAGGGACAAGTGAAAAAAAAAATCCCCTTGAATTTAACACTTTCAGTGCCGGAGGGGTAAGCAATGTGTTGCGTACTCCTCTGGTACTGAAAGGGTTAAATGAGGCCTGAGTGCCAGAGAAGTATCCAAGGCATTTCAAAACAATGCATTTGATACCTCTCTGGCACTCAAAGGGTTTTAAATGCTAGAAAGGCCGCCAACACATTGTTTCACAACATGTTAGAGGCCTTTCTTCCATTGAATGGGTTAAGAGTTCCATTAAATCAATAAGGATTTGGAAAAGTTGTATTTCTCACTTCCAGTGCAGCCAGCTTTTTCTACGACTGGCCCACTCTTTACTTTATAGATATTGCCCAATGCTGCTTAAAGGGATAGTAATGTTTTAAAATGAAAGTAGATCCAATTAATCTTCATAGTATTTGGGCCACGGAGAGTGTTATTTTAATACTGTCAGAGTTGTAGTTCAAGAGTAATTGAATGATAAAGTATCCCCCTCCTGCCCCTTTTACCTAATGTAAGCCACCTCCCCTCAGATGTGGAATCTGGTGCTGGGACCAGACACCTCACAGCAAGGGACAATCTTCTTACTGTTAGAACAATGAAAACCCTGCCCCCACTGACAAGTTTTTCTTATGCTCACTGAAGATTGTCCTGACAGTCTTGCTGCTCTGAGGTGAGCAGTGTTACATCAGTGAAAGGGGCGGGAGGGGGAAACTTTATCATTCAATTACTCTAGAACTACAACTCTGATAGTATTCAATGGATTGATGGGTACCAGATAGCTTTACAAAACAAAGAGCCCAACAGGCTGAAAAAGCCTCCACCAAATAAATATTAACCCTTAAAGTGTCAGAAGGGTAAGCAACACATTATATCCGCAGCTGCCTGTATATAGTGATCCAGGTGAAAGTAGCATTTAGAATACATCATCTCACACCAACCAATACATTTCATCAGGGTTGTAAGGCACACAGGCCTATATAATAATTCGCTAGGATGTTTGTCAGAAGCCATCATGCGCAGTAGAGACTGCCCGAACGCACAGAATGCTGGGAGTTCTGTGCTGGGAGCATTCTGTGCATTTGGGCAATCTCTACTGCGCATCGTGTAAGTGACAGCAGTACGCAGAGCAGGACCGGCCTTTTAACCCTGTGAGTACTGGAGGGGTATGCAACGCATTGCAAAGCAATGCAATGCGTACCCCTCTGGCACTCAAAGGGTTAACATCTCACAGACCTTGGCCCGTGTACACGGGCTTTTACACTAGTTCTGTTATAAACAAATTGCACCATGGGGACAAATAAAAATTCCTGTTAAGTTAAACTGGGCTTTTAACCCCTTGAATGCTAGAGAAGTCTCCAGCTCATTGCAAAGCTGCTGGGGTGAGCAGAGGTGGGAGGAGACCCAAGTCAATTTGGAGCCCTCACTGGACTGTCGCATCATACCGTTATTCTGTTGTCCCGTCCACAACTTAGTGACATTACTCTATGATTACTGATCTTACTTTTTTATCTTTATGGCTATGGAAGGTGCGGGTCCCTTTGAGGCTTCAGTGTGTGTGGGGGTGGGGGTGGGGTGTGTGTGTGTGTGTGTGTGTGTGTGTGTGTAGTTAAGGTTAGGTTTATATGTTAAAAGGATAGTAATGGATCGAAAAAAAAAATGCTGCTCCAATTAAGCCTCATATGCCGTGGGCCAGGTAGAGCAATATTTTAATATTTTCAGATTTGTAGTTCAAAAGTAATTAAATTCTAAAATATTCCCCTCCCTTTCACCTACATCATGCTGCCTCGCTAAGCTGGTCTGATAGATTGCAGAGAGGGACAATCTTCACTGAGCATAAGGAAAATCCTGCCTCCTTCATCAAGGGGGGCAGTGTTTTCCTTTTACCCGGTTTATGAAGATTGTCCCTTGCTGACAGTTGTCCGGTCCCAGGGCCGGATTCCACAACTGAAGGGAGGCGGCTAAGTGTAGGTAAAAAGGGCGGGAAGGGAAATCCCATTAGAACTGAATTAATCTTGAACTAGAAATCTGAAAATATGGAAATTCCACTCCACCTGGCCCACCGCATATGAGGCTTAATCAGAAAAGCATTTTTTTCCATCCATTACTATCCCTTTAAGTAGTCAGAGAGATCACCAATATACAAAGCTCTAGCACCTACTGGGGGTGAGCAGGGAGGTCCTCCTGACAGCAGGGCCAAGATTGGAGTGGAGGTCCCATGGGGTGGGTCCCTTCCTTTGCTCTGCTGCACTGGCCAGCTCCGGCCAGACAGATTACATTGGGGATATTGCTTGAAACATATGCAGACTTCATTTCTCTACTATTGTGATTTGCAGACCTATTCTTTTTGGCTATTAGGATGCCTTCGGCTACACATGTAGCAACTGTTACCACAGTACAATATTCATTCACAGCCATGTGGGTATCCCAGTCACCAGATTTGACACCTAGATGGGCAATAGAGAGACTCCTAAATGACTGCGATCTGCTCATTTGGTTACAGCATAAATGTATCTGGATCTTGTTTAATGGTTGCCCTTATCTGTGTCCCCAAAACTGATGTGATCTTGATTCTATTACCTGAAATTTTTTATTAAAAAAAGCTCTCTTTAAGTGCATGGGAATGTGTGTGTGTCCACTATGGTGCAGCTGGTTTACCACAGAATAATTGCAGTTTGTGTTTCTAAATATGGGTCTAATTCTTTATCAGACTGTGCACTAAAACAAATGGCAAGACAGATCAAGAACAACTCCTATTGATTTCTGCTAACGCTTTGAGTGCCAGAGGAGTGCTCAATGCATTGCATAGACCTTTGAAATTCAAAGGGTTGAATTAGAAAAGCCCCTTATTCCTAGGGTAGAATTCCCTTTAAATGGCATTCAAAGTTTCTTCACAGTCACACCACCTAAGCACAATATATCTTCCTAGTAAATAAAACCAGAAGAATGAAATGTAAATATTTCCAAATGGTAATAAAATGTTTACAAATAGCTATTTTCTCTCTCTCCTTCTCTATACACACACTGCAAGGGGGCATTTAAGTCAGCTCTGTTACCAATCAAGAGCATGTTGGCCCTTTGACACAAAACTGGTTACCTGTATGCAATACTGCAGGTATTACGCAGTTAATATTTTCCATATCACACATGGCTGCTTCTTAGGTCTGTAATGTTGTAGCAAATGTCCACATAGTTTAAAAAGGGCCATATTTGTAAAATAAAAGTGGAGGAATTCTGGGGCACATAAACTTCACCATATAAGTGAATCCCATATAATTAAATGGTGCTTTAACATATTCATTCTACAGTGCTCCAGAACATTACAAAGCAGAGACCTCGATAACATTCATGTGGGTTAAATCCCATTTAAATCAATGGGAATTTGGGGAATTGTTATTTGTTGCCTGTGGTGCACCTGGTCTGCCGCAGAAGTGCTCCACTTTTGACTTAATATATATGTCTCTAGGTCCTTTTGAAGGTAAACAAACCTACACCATGTTCTATTTGTACAGCAAGGCATATAAACCCAAGCTAATAATGTTTGCAAAGGAGACTTTTAGGGACATATGCACAAAAGCAAGTGTGTAGCAAATCAAGCATAGCCTAGGGGACAAAAAAAATATCACTTATTTAAAATTGGCTTTCAATTCCTTGAATTCTAGGGAAGGCTCCAATGTATTGAAAGCAATGCCCTAGAGACCTCTCAAGCATTTAAAGGGATAGTAATGTCAGAAAAAAGTATTAACTATATGGTAGATACAATTAAAAGAGAGTACTTGCGCTTATTTGTATCTCTCAAACCTTTAAGGTTTGAGGGATATAGAAAAATAAAGTTCTCTGCTCCCTCCCCTTTCTGCTAGACGAGCTGTAAAGCTCTTAGAAGCAGATTCTGGTTCCTGGATCAGACGGCGGCTCTTCAGCAGCCCCGGCATATCGATACCTAAAAATAAATACTTCATCAGAACAGGCTACAAAGTGTGCCTGGTTTGCAAGCACATGTTGTAGACCATTTCGATGAAGTATTTATCTTTAGATATCATTATACCGGCGCTGTTGAAGAGCCACATCTGGTCAAGTGACCAGAATCTGCTTCTGACAGCTTTACAGCTCATCAAGCAGAAAGGGGAGGGAGCAGAGAACTTTATTTTCTTATATATCTCAAACCATAACAGTTTGAGAGATATGAATAAGCGCAAGTACTCTCATTTAATTGTATCTACCATATAGTTAATACTTTTTTTCTGACAATACTATCCCTTTAAGGACTTAAGTCTCATTTAGATTAGTGAGAATTATTCTTTGGGCCCTAGGGTGCAAATGTTTTGCCCCAGAATGGATCCAGTTTGCTCTGATACTTAATGCCTTTACTCTTTTTGCTGCCAGTGCACTTTTAGAGATCCTGTTACTTTCATGTCCACATACAACTTGTATTGTTTTCTACATATCTATATAGCTTTGGTTCCCAAATAGTCCTCAAAATGAACAATTACGAGGACTTAAGAATTCCTTCATATGAAGAAAGGTAAGTGTCAAAATGACAGGTATGTTTGTCACATACCTCCCAACATTTAAAAATGGGCAAAGAGGGATACTTTTTTTATTTGGTGTTGCTGGGGATGTGGCTGGTGGAAGAGGATTTCCATTATTTTTCAGGTTATTTCATGACATATTGACATCCCTTTGTGTAAGTGAATGATTTATAATAAGACCAAAACCTTTTATATACACATACTATTTTATAAATGTAAGTTTTTTTGCTATGGAGTAATGTGACATATACATACCACACAGTCTGATCATCTAAAAAAAGAGGAACAACAGGGTAAGAAATAGGGATTTGGGTGTCAAATTGGGACTGTATCTCCTAAAGAGGGACACATGGGAGATATCGTTTCAGGAAGACTCATCTAACTGGTCCACCTGAACTCTTCTGAGGAAGTCCCAAAAAGAGGTCCTGTTTGTGTTTATTCTGCACCAGTCTCTGATTCAGCACATGGATTCTGTTACAGTCTGTATACTTGTTTAGCGATTATGTTAAAGTATATGCACCAAGGGCGAACAACATCCCCTTCTAACTTTGCCAGGCACAGCAACGATCCAGCTAGAGATATTGGATTAGAGGAAACAGCTGCTGAAGGCCATGTTGCATACACATCCATACAAAGATGACTGTACATCTCTTTAGAACTCTTAGTGGTTCACACCTTACGGTGTCACCTTTCAGGTTCAGTGCCAGTACCTGTGTCCCTGCCTCCTCATTCTGCTCCTCCGGATCTACACGCGTGCCTCTTCTGGTGGCCACCATCTTCCCTGCCTATAGTGCGCATGCGCGGCTCACGGACAGACCCACGTGATGTTAACAATACTTCCTCCCGATTATCACATCTTGGAAATGTAGCCGGGCAGAAACAAAGGATGGGATATTAGTGTTCCACCAACAAAGTAATACTTTCGCCGCACGGAGTAGGGTTCTGGTAGAGTAACGGTGACATACCTTTATTGGTACCACTGGTATTGTACCAGTGTCCAGCTTTTTACATGGATACCACTACACACCTTTTATTTATACAGCAGGTGTGACCAACTTTCGACTCTCTAGTTGTTGTTGTGTTAGAACTAGTGAACTTCCAGGTAACATGTGACTCTTCTATCGGTAGAGTATATCTCCCATCACCATACGCTAACTAATGGCTGAGAGTTATTGGAGGAGCAATCCGACAACAGCTGGACAGCCATAAGTTGCCAACCTCGTAATGAAAGAATGGGGTTCGTTTTCAGAGTGTCCACTATGCTAAAGCATCACCGGAAGTGACGTATTCCCTGCATGCATTAGCCCGGAGGCACTTCCGAACGGGACAGTAGGAGCACCCTGTAGACTGTCATGGTCACCCTGTTGTCCCGAGGAGTTGGGGGCCTGGTCAGGGCTTTGGCTGGGATTAACTGCGTACAGGCAACAAGGTGGTAGCCATGGGGTGGGAGGGAACGTTACCAATTCCTTTTAGATACGGTTTTGTGACATCTGTCCGAATTCTTAGGGATCTCACTGTAACTTCCCAATACCAGGAGGTGGACAGCATGTGCCCTCAATGTGTGGAGCATTACAAGTTTCATCTTCTATAACAGCCGTTGGGTGGCTGGGAATGATGGGCATTGTATTCATCCCCAGTGGGGGGAGGGGCTCAGGTTGTTCTCACCTGCCCAGCACCTTCCCAAGTAGCACTGGAATTTAATTTGACATTTGAATGTCAGAAGGGTGTTGCAGTGCATGGCTATACATTGCGATGTTCACCCTGTTTGTTATCCATAGGTGTAACGTTAATATCCCCTTTCCCAGCTTTAGACTTGCATTGCATTCGAGGGCATACATCAGTCTATTTTATTTTCTGCAACGAGTAATGGATGTTATTCCCCCAGTGCAGCTAATTAGTGTTTTTTTTATTTGCAGGTCTATTTGTAGACATTGAACTAAACACAAACATACACACACACGCACACACACACACAGTGTTTTATTAACCGTTTGAGTGCCAGAGGGGTACGGAACGCATTGCAAAGCAATGTGTTCCGTATCCCTCTGGCACTCAAAGGGTTAAGGAAAACGTGGGGTTCTAGAGCAAATTGCATTCACAACAGGTAACATTTGCACATTTCCACTGCTTTTAATTTGGACTTTCAACTGCTTCAATGCTAGTTATGTCTCTAGTTCATTGGTCCCCAATGCGCTGTTGGCCCCTCTAGCATACCTTCCAAGTGTCTCTCTTTCAGACCCAAATCCCTCTGTCCATCTTTCCCACCCTGATGTCCCTTTATTTAGAAGATCAGATTGTGCTGTGTGTATATATGTGAATCACATTGCTCTATCGCAATAAAACTCACATTATTGTTTGTTTAAATGTCAATATATGTGTTTATACATTAGTCTGTATAAATATAATACTTTGGCCTTGTTATAAGTCATTTGCTAGGTTACACAAGGAGGTGTCAATAGGTCATGAAATAGTCTAAAAATTCATGGTAATGCAACACCCCCTGGAACACAAGTTTCCCTCTTTGGCAGTTTTAAATGTTGGGAGGTATGCTCAAGCATTCATTGGTGTTAAACCCCCAATTAAATCAGTGGGAATATGGGAATATTTTATTTTTTCCCCTCAGTTGCAATTTGTTTGTCCTATAATTGCAACATTTTACTTCAGTACATCAGCCTCACAATGTTTATATTAAATTCATATATCATACTTTGCACTCTGTTTGTTTGTGAGAGATTCCAAATTACTAATCCTTTGAGTGCCATAGGGGTATGCAATGCATTGCAATGTGTTGTGTAAGCTTCTGACACTCAAAGGGTTAAACCAGTGTTTAAATGCATGTGTTTGGTAAGAAATGTTAACATAAAATATTAACTTGTGAATAAGACACATCTCAGATGTATTTATTTACACAGTGGGATGGTTGATCTGCCAATCTCATATAATAGAAAATATATTTTTACGAAAAATTGTATTTGTGCAAGTGGTTTGTCCCAGAACTCCACTTTTCTTTTGAAAGCCCTAAGAATGTTAAAAAAAAAAAAAGTAATTTTAAATTTTAAGATGGTTGAATTCAGACTTACAAATAGCTTATTTATGCCTGCTTTTTGAAAAAACAAACAGCAATAGAATTCTTTAGCAAACTTGATTATATCTCTCCAAAATTATGTTCACAATAGATCTATGCTTACAGACATTTGCATATGAGCAGAAACTGGAAAATCAAAGTTAACATGATTGGGCCTGCACAATTATATATTAATATTTTTAGGCAATGTGTATGTAGCCACTTTATTCTGAGTGTAGTTCAAATTAGTGGCTACCATATTGTCTCTGTGGAAAATCAAGGTAATGATATCTTTAGTGGACTAATTACAAAGTTGTTAAAATAAGGAGATGATTTCACTATGAATAACTAAATTAATTGTGAGGCAAACCAACTTCATGGCAGGGTACAAAGAAAAACTAAATCCCTTTGGTAGCCCTACATCCAGGGACCCTAAGGCCATGTCTTCAGGATTTCTCTGCTTGTGAACAGGTGAATTAGATGGTAAATTGTAAAGACATGGTGTATGAGGATAAGTTTGGGAAACACTGCCCTCTGGCTAATTTGCTCGAATTCTATTTTGAAACAGTACATTTTTTCGCTGTTATGTTTCACATCACATATATTCTCCTGAGAATTGAGTCTTCTCAGCACTTTTTGTTCCCAGTTAAGTAATTATGGACATACATTTATATTTTTCCTTCAGGTGTAGTAGTGTTCCAAATGGAATCTCAGATTTGCAGTGTACAGCTTCAAGATGGTTTTCCAAAAGCCATTCATCAGATGACCATCCAAAGCAACCTCTCTCAGCATATGTTCGTTATTCTGTTGAGCAACGACCTATACTCCACAAACAGTATCCCGGTGAGTTTTGAAGTAGATAAGTCTGCTTAATTTAAATGGATACTAATAAGAATTAAAAGGAGGGCCGCATATTCAATACAAACACATTGGTCAATACCATATGATGTTGCATAAAGCTGCTGATATGTTATATTGATGTCTGTATAACAGAGTATTTTAAAGTGCAGAATATTTAAAACCAAAATACCTGTTTGACAGAATTGATGAATTAAAATAATAGAATAAGGTCTGTTAAAGAAATGGTGCTGTAAACCACCTTGACCTCAGCCATAAAGTACACAATCTTATCGACTGCTGTGTAATGGGTGTTATTGTGTCACTGGTATACTCCCCAGCCATATACCCACCCCAGCCTTAAGTGCCAGTTTGGAGCTGTGTCCTTTGAGCCACATTTCCCTTCCTCTCCCCCACCAAAAAAAAAAAAATGGATAGTCAAATTACTTCCACCCTTTATCTCCCTGGAGCTCTCAATACAAAGAAGAAAAGAAGTGGGGTGGATCAGCGTCTCCTACTGCATGTACGCTTCTGAGGGAGACACGTCAGTGCATCAGGAGTATGTGGCATTTGCATCTTCCTCGTTATTATGATCTATGATCATCGCCACCTAAAAGTAGTGAGGAAGAAGACGCTGCCTGCTCTGAGCAGGTTTTTCTCAGTTAATCCTTTAAGTACCAGGGAGTGTGCAACCCATTGCAAAGTAATGTATTGCACTCCTCTCTGGTCCATAAAAGTTTAAGGTAAAGATACTGCTATTCTTAGTGCTGAATTCTTTCTTTTAGTCCTGAATTCTCTTTTCTGTCAGAGAAGGTATGCAGTGCAATCACTGGGGGTTTACATACAGCCTGAAGCAGGCGAGAGAGATTCAAACATGCTCCATGTTAGTGTTTTGACAACACACTACTGGGATAAAAGAATCCCAGAACAAAGAATCCATTAATGAGGCACACTACCCGGGATGTAAAAATAGAAAAAATTCTTTATTGTCACAAAAACGTACTCAGGAGTTGTTATAAAACATACTTAAAAAAGGGAGAAATTTACTTACCGATATTTCCTTTTCTTCTGTGTCCCCCCACGGCGGTATAAACGAAATGGGTTGCTCCTCCCTCCAGCTGGCGCAGGATCCAATCAAAAATTGTTTAAAACGGGTCTCCCCGTTAAGTATGTCAGTTCGCTTTTTGTCAAAGCTGAAAAATATAATATAGAGAGGTTAATACACGGGTGGGAGCGCCGTGGGGGGACACAGAAGAAAAGGAAATATCGGTAAGTAAATTTCTCCCTTTCTTCTGTGTCCCCGACACGGCGGTATAAACGAAATGGGATATACCAGAGCAGTACCCCATCCGGGTGGGGATAAAAATTTAAGGTAGCTTTAGCATCCCACCCTGCTTCCTAAAGAAGCTATTATCAGTAATAGTTAAATATAACTAGGGTAGTAAATCTTACCCATTACCTTAGTGGCTGCCTGTAGAATTGTCCTCCCAAATGTTGCATCTACCGATGCTTGGACATCAAGCTGGTAGTGACGAATGAACGTGTTCATGGAGGACCATGTAGCAGCCTTACAAATCTCCTCTGGAGATACCGCGGCCTTCGATGCCCAGGATGCTGCCATGGCTCTGGTGGAATGAGCTTTTAGGTTTTTTGGGGGCGTCTTCCCTGCCTCCAAATACGCCATTTTTATGCATTCTGCTATCCACCTGGCCACTGAGGCCTTTGAGGCTGCTGTGCCTTTGAATTTACCCTGATGATGTACAAAGAGGGAATCTGATTTCCTGAATTCTTTCGTCCACTCCAGGTAAATTGAGATATTTTTTACTAGATCCAAGTTATGCAGCAGATTATGGTCAGTGTCGTGCGGGTCAGGACAGAATGATGGCAACACTATTTCTTGATTCAGATGAAAGTCTGATACCACTTTACACTTGAATCCAGGACGTGTTCTTAGAACCACTTTATCTTGATGCAAGATCAGATATGGGGATTTTGAAGATAAAGCTTGCAAATCACCCACCCTCCTGGCTGAGGTTATGGCTGTTAGGAATACCACCTTTAATGTAAGGTTCTTGATTGGAATCTTATCCGATGGTTCAAACTTTGTGGAGACCGCTAATTGCTTGAGTACTAGCCCCAGGTCCCAGGGTGGTATAATACTCTTTATTCTAGGTCTGGTTTTACTTATAGCTTTAATGTACCTTTTAACTACATCTTCTTCCGCAAAGTGTTGTGCAAGTATGGCTGATATAGCTGATAGTTGAACCTTTAATGAGGCTGGCCTTAATCCTTTGTCATAGCCATCCTGAAGAAAATCAAGTATGCTTGACTTAGAAATAGATAATCTATCTAGTCCTTTTCTGATGCACCACCTTCTGAAGATTTTCCATATCCTGAAGTAGATTTTAGATGTGGATGCTTTCCTTCCAGCAATTATAGTGTTGATGACTGAGTCTGATAGACCCTTCAACCTCAATGATGTCCTTTCAGCCTCCATGCCATCAATCTGAAGAATCCTGGATTCTTGTGAAGAATAGGGCCTTGATGCAGAAGATCCCTTCTGTTCGGTAGCTTCCAGGGATGATCCACCGAGAGGTTCTTCAACTCCGAATACCAGACTCTCCTTGGCCAATCCGGGGCTATCATAATTATGTTGGCCTGATCCTTCTTTATTTTCTTTAGGACCAGTGGAATCATCCGTATTGGAGGGAATATGTAGGCTAGACTGAAATCCCATCTTACGGACATAGCATCTATCCCCTCCGCTAGTGGATGGTATTTGCGTGAGAGAAATGCAGTGCATTTTGTATTGTCACCTGTCGCCATCAGGTCGATTGATGGTTGACCCCATCTTTTCACAATTTCTTTGAAGACCTCCTTGTTCAAGGACCAATTCCCTTGGTCCAGGATGTTTCTGCTTACAAAATCCGCTGCAATGTTCTGATCCCCTGGAATGTGGGATGCCGATAATTGTATTAGATTTAACTCCCCCCATCTCAGGATTCTCTCTGCTTCCTTGCTCAGCAATGGGCTTCCCAGTCCTCCCTGATTCCGGATATACATTACTGCCACGATGTTGTCCGATTGAATCCTGACTGACTTGTTCCTCAAGTACTTCTTCAGGCTTGTCAGGCAGAGGAAGATTGCTCTCAATTCCAGAATATTTATGTGTAATCTTTTTTCTGACTCTTTCCAGCTTCCTTGTACTGAAAACTCCTTCCAATGACCTTCCCAGCCCATCAGGCTGGCGTCCGTGGTGACTGTTTCCCATTTCTGATCCAGGAAGGAGAAGCCTTTCTTTAGGTTTTTTAGGGATGTCCACCATTTTAGATGTTTCTTTACTTTTGGAGTCAGCCTGATCTGTTGAGACATGTTGATTGAATTCTTGTTCCAATTTTTTAGGAACCATCTTTGGACTGGCCTCATGTGAAACCGAGCCCAAGGGACTACTTGTATGGATGAAGCTAAGGTCCCCAATAAACTCATACAATCCTGTGAGGTCTGGATAGACTTTGAACTGAAAGTCCGTACTCTGGAAGAGATGTTGAGGATTCTTTGGTGAGACAACATTGCTTTGTTGTTGAAAGTGTCTAACGTGAGTCCCAGAAAAGTTAGATATTGGCACGGTTCCAACTGGCTTTTCTCCTTGTTCATAATCCATCCCAAGGACTGTAGATATTCTTGAGTTCTGATTACCTGTTGCCTTGCTTGATTGGGATTGTTCGCCAAAAGCAATAGATCGTCGAGATAAGGGATAATTGTTATTCCCTCTCTTCTTAATTGTTCCAAAGATACTGCCAGGATTTTCGTAAACACCCTTGGGGCTGATGACAGTCCGAAGGGAATCACCTTGAACTGCCAATGATGGAGAGCCAATTTGAATCTTAGAAATTTTCGGTGAGATTCTCTGACTGGAATATGATAATACGCATCTTTTAGATCTATAGTCGCCATCCAGTCTCCGGGGCTTATTGTTCTGAGGACTGAGGCTACTGTTTCCATCTTGAAGGGTTGATATTTTATAAACTGATTCAGGTATTTTAGATCTAATATTGTTCTGTATCCTCCGTTTGGTTTGGGGGTCAGGAAAATTATTGAATATATCCCTTTTCCCTTCTGATGGTCTGGAACTAGCTGAATGACATTGCTTTTTTCTAGTGACTTAACTGAGCGTATTAATTCTTCCTTTTTTTCTAAGTCCAATGGAATTGGAGATGATTTGAAGATGTTCTTGCTTGGTCTTGTGCTGAATTCTAGCGGATACCCTGCCTCTAGGTTTTGTAGTACCCATTTGTCTGAGGTTTTTTTCTTCCAGCGGGGTAAATACAGTTGAAGTCTGCCCCCCACTGGACCCGGAGACAGGGCCCGCTGACCCTCATTGTGATTCTTTCTTGACTTGGTTTCTTCGAAAGGACTCCTTCCTGAAGTTAGACCTATTACTTTGGGACTGTGATTGTCTTTTCTAATCATAGAACTTGCCTTGTTGAAACCTCCTGCTTTCCTGAAAAGACTGTTTTCTTGACTTAAAGGAAGGCCTGCTAGGAGATCCTTTGTGTCTTCGGTCTTGGAGAAGAAACTGACTCTTTCCTCCAGATACTTTTTTAATGAGGTCTTCCAGCTGCTCTCCGAATAGCATGGATCCAATGAATGGCAAGGATATTAATTTTGCCTTTGAAGAGGTGTCCGCTCCCCAAGATCTGAGCCATAGCGCACGGCGAGCAGACACTGAAAGGGATGATGATCTTGCAGCTAGCTTGATGGCGTCCATAGAGGCATCGCATGTAAATCCCACTGCATCTTTTATAAAATACACTTCCTTTATTAATTTAGATCTTGATACTGAATTTTCTATTTTTTTCTTCTAGCTCTGATAACCAGATTCTGATGGTTCGTGATATGCAGGTTAGAGCTGTAGATATCTTCAAAGACTGGCCTAAAAAGGAAAATTGTTTCTTTAGAGTACTATCTATCCGTCTATCCATGGCGTCTTTGAGTGAAGATCCATCCTCCATGGGAAGTGTTGTCCTCTTTGATAGCTGCGCTATTGGAGCATCAACCTTAGGGGGAGCTATCCATAATGATGTATCTTCTTCCTTAAAAGGATACATTTTTTGGAATCTTTTTGACGTTGATACCCTTTTGTCCCCTTTACTCCATTCTGCCTTTATTACGTCTGACACTACATGATGAACTGGAAAAACCTGTACCGGCTTCTTGTTACCCAAAAATGCTGTATCCAGAACATCTTGCTCTTTGTGCTCTTCTGCCAAACCCAGTGTTTTCCTCATTTTTTAACAATATATCCATTTTGTCAATGTTGAATATTCCTTCCTCTTCAGTAATTTCTCCTTCTTCTTGTGAGGAATAGGCTGACAGAATTTCTTGTATGCTATCTGAATCTGGTTCCTCCATCCTGTTAGAGGTTCCCTCCTCAGGATCTTCCATTCTTAACCTTTTCTTTTGCGGCTGCGTCTGTTGCATAGCTGAAAATGTTTCCTGCATGGAGGATTTCATCCATGACAGGAAACTCTGGAACTGGTCTGGGATAGCCTGGTTTGCTGCTTTCCTCAGGCATTCTGCACAAATCTTGGAGGATTCATTACTAGATAATTTAGCATCACAGTTTAAGCAAGTCTTCTGTTTGGCTGTATCTTCTTTGTCCACAAATTTTTCCTTAGCACTGGGAGCAGTGGAAGGCTTAGGGGCACCCATGACAATAGTCAGTGGATCAAATAAGTGCTAAAATTTAACTTTTAATAAATACATTAAAA
Source organism: Rhinophrynus dorsalis (assembly GCA_037306005.1). Lineage (NCBI taxonomy): Eukaryota > Metazoa > Chordata > Amphibia > Anura > Rhinophrynidae > Rhinophrynus > Rhinophrynus dorsalis. The sequence continues at coordinate 46,132,585 of CM074724.1, forward strand.
TTATGTAGACCTACAGCCATGGAGAACTCATGGCGTTTAAATAGACATTGGCTTGCGTTCCAGCCTGGAACGCAGAGGCCTCCCACATAATTGCCTTCTATATAAAAGGGGAAGTCTTACCTTATCCTCTGTTTGAAGGTCCCGCCAGGATTGCTTCTACCTGCTCCCAGCGTCTCAGCCGCGGCACTCCCTGCAACCTGGGGCTGCCCAGGGGAATCCCCACAAGCTGCTTTCCTCGCGGCTCCCCCGGCCGGCCAAGGTGAAAAACCGGGGCTTCAGGGCTTCCCCGCCCTGGCTTCGGCAGCATTACAAGCGGCCTTGTAAGAAAGGAAGAAGGAAAATAAAAAAGAAAGGTAGGCGCTTACACACTATTCCTGCTCCAGCTGGCGCAAAAAAGAACTGACATACTGAACGGGGAGACCCGTTTTAAACAATTTTTGATTGGATCCTGCGCCAGCTGGAGGGAGGAGCAACCCATTTAGTTTATACCGCCGTGTCGGGGACACAGAAGAAACATGTTTTATAACAACTCCTGAGTATGTTTTTGTGACAATAAAGATTTTTTTCTATTTTTACATCCCGGGTAGTGTGCCTCATTAATGGATTCTTTGTTTTGGGATTCTTTTATCCCAGTAATGTGTTTATGATTGTTCTCTTCCAGAGAGCACCCAACTATTGAGTTATTATTGCCCGGGAAGTTTATTGCAGCTTGTTGCTTGTCTGTTGTTTGATAAGTGTTTTGACAACAAGCATGACTGAATCTTGCACTCTCACGACAGGCTCTGCATAATACCTCTGTGATTGCACCATTTTCACCCTCCGACACTAATATGCTAGTTGCAGGTGTAATCTGAGGCTGCGTAGAAAGCTAAGGGAAGATCCACATTTCGTCAACTTCAAGGAGGCCACATTGTTTCTCTGAGCTCCAACAGCATCTCCACCTATCAAAACGTAGAGTATGTGGGGAAAATAGTCACATTAACCTATGAACTCGCCATCAGGAATATGAAAATGGATCATAATACAGATTTCAGTTTGCACTAAGCCATTGCAAGGGCTCACTGAAACATCATAAATCTGATGAAGACATGGAGAATGCAATGAGACAGAAGTGTATTTGAGGAGTAATCACAGGAATAAGATGGTGAATACAGCTTATTGCAGACACTGAGATAGATTCAGGCCCAAACCCCAACAGAATCTCCATACAGGGCACTTATTGAACTTTAGTGCCTCTGACTCCTGGAACTTTTGGTCCTATTATTTCACTGGGAGTGCAGAACTGCTCTTCATAAATAAGAAACCGGTGTAGCAAGACAAAAGAAAATTGCTTGCAAATTAATTATGTATTTGGCCCATAGGGATGTATTAAAGAGGAGCAACAATTTTACATTTTAAAAGTGGTTCAGGTAGATTGGGTTCCTTATTCTCCATGTGCCTTTTAAAGGGGAACATTCACATCCCCAAAAATTTTCGCTGTTGCTTTTAAAATTTAAATCAATATCAGCACTGGCTTTATTTATTTTCTCCACTGCATAAGAGTGGAGATATTATTCGTTGAAATGTGTCACTTCCGCATTCTGGGGACAGTATATGAGCTGCAGGACTTCCCACCTCCCTCCCAGCAGACCCTGGGGTGCGCGTTCACGCTTCTCTTCGGAGCTGCATTTTTTTAGGCTGACGTGACAGCGAGCTCCGTTTACCATGCTACTGAGGTTGCAACCTTATTAGCATGGTAAACGGAGCTCGTGGTCAGAAAAATGCAGCTCTGAAGAAAAGCGCTAACGCGCGCCCCAGGGGCTGCTGGGAGGATGGTGGGAAGTCCTGCCGCACATACACGGTGCTGCAGACCCGGAAGTGACACATTTCAAAGATTAATATCTCCACTATTAGGTAGTGGAGAAAATTAATAAAGCCAGCGCTGATATTGCTTTAAATTTTAAAAGCAACAGTGAAAATTTTTGGGGATGTGAATGTTCCCCTTTAAGAACAGAAAATGTCTTGTTAAGAAGGGCCCTTGTAACCATCAGATTTCTTATTCAGTAATTACCAAGATACCTTCCAGCACAAATAACCTTTTAGATATCAAAGCAGATTCTTTTAGAAAATTGTTGTGTTTTTTTTTTTTTTATTTTCCAAGTGTTGTTGAACATTTGTCCCAGTTTGCAAATGGCCAAATCGGTGTGTAATACATTGTTCCTTACGCATTAAACATTCAGAGATTTACGTTTTATAAATGATGAATGCATGCAGGTTAAAGAAATAGTAATGTTTCACAACAGAAGCAGCTACAATTAATCTTCATAGTATTTGGGCCATGGAGAGTGTTATTTCAATACTGTCAACGTTGTAGTTCAAGAGTAATTGAATGATAAAGTATCCCCCTCCTGTCCCTTTTACTTATGTAACACTGCTCACCTCAGAGTATCAAGACTGTCCGGATGGATCACAGAGAGGGACAGTCTTCAGTGAGAATAAGGGAAAAATCTGAAAATCCTGTTAAAGGAGGGGGCAGGGTTTTCCTTATGATCACAGTAAGAAAATTGTCCTTGCTGTAATCTGTCTGGTCCCAGAACCAGACTCCAAATTTGAGGGGAGGTGGCCTACATTAGGTAAAAGGGGCGGGAGGGGGATACTTTATCATTCAATTACTCTTGAACTACAAATCTGACAGTATTGAAATAACACTCTTTATGGCTCAAATACTATGAAGATTAATTGCAGCTGCTTTTCTTGTGAAACATTACTGTCCCTTTAAATAAGCTGCAGGTTTTCTTTTTTGTTGTTTAAACTCCATTAAAGGGATAGTAATACTTCATTTTATCTTTATTTTATTTTGTAGGCATAAAAAAAACATGAAGAACGATATAAGTCTTATCTCTCAAACCTTTATGGTTTGACAAATATTCACAAGCAAATTTTCCCCCGCCCGCCCCTTTTACTTAGTGTAAGCCATCTTTTCTCAGATGTGGAATGCAGTCCATAGACCAGACAGATAACAGAAGGGGACAATCTTCTTCCTGTGAGAACAATGAAATCCCTGCCCCCTTGACAAGCTTTTCAGGTTTTTCCTTATCTTAAAGGGATAGTAATACTTCGTTTTAACTTTATTTTATTTTGTAGGCATTAAAAAAACTTGAAGAATGATATAAGTCTTATCTCTCAAACCTTTATGGTTTATGAGATATTCACAAGCAAAGTTTCCCCTCCCGCCCCTTTTTCCTAGTGTAAGCCATCTCTTCTCAGATGTGAATCTGGTTGTATGACCAGACAGATGACAGAAGGGGACAATTTTCTTTGTATGAAAACAATGAAAGCCCTTCCCCCCTTGACAAGTTTTTCAGCTTTTTCCCTTATCTTAATTGAAGATTGTCCCTCACTGCAGTCTACCTGGGCACCTCCCTTCTTATCTGGCTGAACGGGGGGGGGGGGATACTTTGCTTGTGAATATCTCTTAAACCATAAAGGTTTGAGAGATAAGACTTATATCATTCATGTTTTTTAATGCCTACAAAATAAAGTAAAGATAAAACGAAGTATTACTATCCCTTTAATTGAAGATTGTCCCTCTCTGCAGTCTACCTGGGCACCTCCCTTCTGCTCTGGCTGAGCAGTGTTACATCAGTAAAAGGGGCGGGAGGGGGATACTTTGTCATTGAATTACTCTTGAACTACAACTCTGACAGAATTGAAATAACACTCTCCAAAGTCCAAATACTATGATGATTAATTAGAGCTGCTTTTATTATGAAACATTACTATCCCTTTAAGTGCCAGACGGGTGCATAGAGTGCATGTCTTGCAATGTGTTGGACACTCCTCTTGCACTCAGATGGATAATGGGTTATTAAGCCGTGTGCAAGAAAGGATCTATGAGCAATTCAGGGGATCACCAGCTGCACTGTAGAGAAGTAACAATTCTTTTTTATTTAAATGGGGCTTTTAACCCCTTGAATGCTAGGTTTCTCCGGTACTTTCTAAAGCAATATATTGGTGACCTCTAACGTTCAGGGGGTTAAAATCTCCATTTAAATATTTTTTGTTGCCTCTCCAATAACGCAATTGGTTCGCTCCAGAATTGTTCCCCTCTTCTCTTGTGCGTAGGGTTCTTTTATTTTATGGTGTATTTTTGTTCTCTGATTTGTATTAGAATTTGTTCCTCATTTCACAGGCACAAAGCTTATGGACCTTACCAAAATAATTGCCCTGGAATGGAAAGGTCTTCCTGCCTCTGCCAAAGAAGTAAGTGATTGTTTCAATATAAATTGGACACATATTTTTAGCAAAGGCCAGTTTCCTCCACACACATGCGCTTTTCCAGTTGTCTGCACAAATAACGTGCACACAGATAGGAAGGAACTGAATCTGCACAAATAACATGCACACAGATAGGGAGGAACTGGATGTGCACAAATAACATGCACACAGTTAGGGAGGAACTGGATCTGCACAAATAACATGCACACAGATAGGGAGGAACTGGATGTGCACAAATAACATGCACTCAGATAGGGAGGAACTGGATGTGCACAAATAACATGCACACAGATAGGGAGGAACTGGATATGCACACATAACATGCACACAGATAGGAAGGAACTGGATATGCACACATAACATGCACACAGATAGGAAGGAACTGAATCTGCACAAATAACATGCACACAGATAGGAAGGAACTGGATCTGCACAAATAACATGCACACAGATAGGAAGGAACTGAATCTGCACAAATAACATGCACACAGATAGGAAGGAACTGAATCTGCACAAATAACATGCACACAGATAGGAGGGAACTGAATCTGCACAAATAACATGCACACAGATAGGAAGGAACTGAATCTGCACAAATAACATGCACACAGATAGGGAGGAACTGGATCTGCACAAATAACATGCACACAGATAGGGAGGAACTGGATCTGCACAAATAACATGCACACACATAGGATGGAACTGGATCTGCACAGATAACATGCACACAGATAGGGAGGAACTGAATCTGCACAAATAACATGCACACAGATAGGAAGGAACTGGATGTGCACAAATAACATGCACCCAGATAGGGAGGAACTGGATCTGCACAAATAACATGCACCCAGATAGGGAGGAACTGGATCTGCACAAATAACATGCACCCAGATAGGGAGGAACTGGATGTGCACAAATAACATGCACTCAGATAGGGAGGAACTGGATGTTCACAAATAACATGCACATAGATAGGGAGGAACTGGATATGCACACATAACATGCACACAGATAGGGAGGAACTGGATCTGCACAAATAACATGCACACAGATAGGAAGGAACTGAATCTGCACAAATAACATGCACACAGATAGGGAGGAACTGGATGTGCACAAATAACATGCACACAGATAGGAAGGAACTGGATCTGCACAAATAACATGCACACAGATAGGGAGGAACTGGATCTGCACAAATAACATGCACACAGATAGGGAGGAACTGAATCTGCACAAATAACATGCACACAGATAGGGAGGAACTGGATGTGCACAAATAACATGCACACAGATAGGAAGGAACTGGATGTGCACAAATAACATGCACACAGATAGGAAGGAACTGAATCTGCACAAATAACATGCACACAGATAGGAGGGAACTGAATCTGCACAAATAACATGCACACAGATAGGAAGGAACTGAATCTGCACAAATAACATGCACACAGATAGGGAGGAACTGGATCTGCACAAATAACATGCACACAGATAGGGAGGAACTGGATCTGCACAAATAACATGCACACACATAGGATGGAACTGGATCTGCACAAATAACATGCACACAGATAGGGAGGAACTGGATATGCACAAATAACATGCACACAGATAGGAGGGAACTGAATCTGCACAAATAACATGCACACAGATAGGAAGGAACTGAATCTGCACAAATAACATGCACACAGATAGGGAGGAACTGGATATGCACACATAACATGCACACAGATAGGGAGGAACTGGATCTGCACAAATAACATGCACACACATAGGATGGAACTGGATCTGCACAAATAACATGCACACAGATAGGGAGGAACTGAATCTGCACAAATAACATGCACACAGATAGGAAGGAACTGGATGTGCACAAATAACATGCACCCAGATAGGGAGGAACTGGATCTGCACAAATAACATGCACCCAGATAGGGAGGAACTGGATGTGCACAAATAACATGCACCCAGATAGGGAGGAACTGGATGTGCACAAATAACATGCACTCAGATAGGGAGGAACTGGATGTGCACAAATAACATGCACACAGATAGGGAGGAACTGGATGTGCACAAATAACATGCACACAGATAGGGAGGAACTGGATATGCACAAATAACATGCACACAGATAGGGAGGAACTGGATGTGCACAAATAACATGCACACAGATAGGGAGGAACTGGATGTGCACAAATAACATGCACACAGATAGGGAGGAACTGGATGTGCACAAATAACATGCACACAGATAGGGAGGAACTGGATGTGCACAAATAACATGCACACAGATAGGGAGGAACTGGATGTGCACAAATAACATGCACACAGATAGGGAGGAACTGGATATGCACAAATAACATGCACTCAGATAGGGAGGAACTGGATCTGCACAAATAACATGCACACAGATAGGGAGGAACTGGATGTGCACAAATAACATGCACACAGATAGGGAGGAACTGGATATGCACACATAACATGCACACAGATAGGAAGGAACTGGATCTGCAGGTGGGATTTCATAAGCTCCAACACAAACGCAAGCAATTCTGCAGCAATCCTTGTATTTATGCTAAATAGTGCATGATAGCAAGATAATTAATTTACAGCACAGTTTCATAAGGCTCATAAAAATCTTAGCAAAAAATTATAGTAGCCTCTCCTACACTCAAAGGGTTAAGCAATGCAACGAAACAAAAGGGGTTGACCTTGAGTCACACTCAGTGGTGTCTCCAGCATTCATATTTAGGGGGGGCACATGGGGGGGCCAGGGACAAAAGTGGGGGCAATTAAAAAGCATTCTTCCCTGGTTTTTCTGTCTGCACACCCCTTCCACTCATGTCACCCCCCCCCATCTGTTTCTTTTACCTGGATCTCTCTTCCTCATTCAGGTCTCACACCTACCCCTCTTCCATCCAAAAGTCTGTCTTTCCACCTCTTTCGATACTATAAAATAGGAAGGCACTGGCATAGAGATAATAATGGACCAACAAAATACTTTAAATAGTGCAGTGCTCTCTAACATTCCAAAAAGCTTTACTATATCCAGGAGGAGGCATAGACACGCTCTAACCAAACACATGTGTTATAAATGAGGCACTCATAAGGTCACAAATATATATATAAAGTTCTCAATATATTTTATTGGTATCAAAAATAAGACAATTGTATTAAAATCACTTAAAACAACAAAATAGAGGTCTGAGGGTAAAGCCAGAAAATAACCACGCATGAGGATACATTTATAATAGGTAATTCCAAAATACAGGCAAACATATAAAGTAAGAAATCCTCTAGCTGGATGTATAATCCCCTATAAGCACATATATTACATATAGGGAGACATCTGTGTATCAAGCAGTGAAAAAAACATAGAAATGTAAATGACACATAACCCTAATAAAGTGCAAAAATAGTGCAAGAAGACATCCCATATGAGATAATAAGATGTTCCTAAATGTAAGGGATAGATAACCAACAGTATAAATGGTGCAATAAGGGGAAAAGGCTTATACACAGGACCTCCCAGAACTTTCATCGCTACACGTACCCTTCAACTCATGGCTTCGTCATGGGACACAGACTGCTGGTATCCCCTGACACAGCCATGAGTTGCCGATGAACGTTGGGATGACAGTTCTGGGAGGTCCTGTGTGTAAGCCTTTCAACTAAGGTAAGAGAGAAGGCAAATGGGGAAGAGGAGGTAAAAGGGGGAGTGGAAAATGTGGAGAGAAAAGGCAGAGGGAGATATGAAGAATGCTTTGGAGATATGCCTGGCATCCAAGGGGATTTACTGTGTTGGGGCTCAAAGGGGATTTAAACATGAAACTAAATGCTTCCATCATAGCAAAAATGTGGGCACCATTGCCTTGGAAACTTTATTTTCAATACTGCACTCTTATGACAGGATGCCTATTTTTTAACATCACCAAATTTTGTCTCACACAATTTCAGTTTTTTCTCATTTGATTTAATTCCTAGCCATATGAGGCAGCTGCCATTGCTGACCGGCAGACGTACAGAGAAGAACTTCGGAAATATAAAGAAAAGCTGACTCCATTGCAGCTAGAAGTGTTGAAGGAAGAAAAGAGGCAAAAACTGGCAAAAAGGAAGCACATTCGGAAGAAAAGGGTAAGATCTTTCAAATGTTATAAAACAATAATAAAAGATAAATAGAGTAATCATCCTCATTTTTGACCTGTCATTTTGTAACAAGGGGTTTTCAAAGAAATTTCAGAAGCAACAATATTTCTTATCCATTTTTATTTAAAACAGTAGATTGAGATATATAGCTTTGTTAGTTAACTAAAATCTTCCAGGTGTGCCTGACAAATACTAATATACCATGCTGCTTTATATTACCAACTGCCACTTCCTGCCAGTAAGTACCAGTGCAGCTGCATAACCTGATACATTAAGAAACACTTTAATTCATTTATTTATCGTTTGAAGTGCAGAAATGACCACCATAAATATAGGTAAATATTTTTTTTCCTCTTTGTCCAATCCACGACAATGACTGTGGGTTTTAGCTCCGCCTCCCAGCTGGTAGGCCCAAATCAAAATCAGAAATATCCATTTCCTTCTCCTCCCTCCAGGTATTTTGGTCCTACCAAGCTGGAAGGACAGATGCAGGAGCCTCTGTCTCCCAACATGGTTTTTTTTATTTTATATCTCTATGCAGCCTGCCTAAACCGCGGCTAGCATTCCACTTTGTACCAGGACCTCATACCTCTTTCCTTACAGGAGGTTGCATGGGTCCTTGGGCTACCTGGTCATGTCCAGCGCTTGTTTCCACCCTGGTTCAGACTCTCGTTGCAGCCCTTAGGCTATCCCAGCAGGCGCCAAATATGATGCGACTTGTGGACAGCAGAGACCGTCCTTAAACCGGAAGTACGGCGCATGCGTCCCAGCGATGGAACGCATGCAGAAGGATACAGCATTTCTTCAGTTCCTCTACAGGGAAAAGTTAGTAAGGCAGCCCAGGGCCTTCTGTGTTCAAAACAGCCGATGCCAGGATCTCTCCGATACCCGGTGCATTTCAACAGGGAATGCACCGTCTGTTTTCTACAAATTAGGCAAGGCTGGATCAGCCTGCAAGAATTGCTGCCTAGGTGCTTGCCTCTCCCACGATCAAATGGGATGCAAGCTGCACTGAAAAGCATTTACAGTACTGGCACATCAATCTCTCAGAGGAGAGGTACATTTCAGCTCATCTCTAACTACGCTCAAGCAGGGCTGAATCTCTGATGGACCTTCCTGTTCTGATGCAGGACGGAAGTACCTATTCATTCCCCAGATGGAACACACACTGCCTCAGTCAAGACTACAAGTCCCAACATCTGCGGGCAGGTTGGAACGCATGCTGTCTTGACGGAGACGGCAGGTTCCAGCAGTACACGGGCACGCTAAGAAGTATTTCTATTCAGAATTTGTGTACCTTTCTTTGCATAATTAATTTATCATGCAAATACAGCAGATTCCTTGTGTTAAGGACAATAAGGTGGTACAGCGATACATTGTTCTGTATATGAATATAAATATATATATATATATATATATATATATAATATAATATATAGTTTGCTGGCCCGGCCTGGCTTTGTCATGAATGCCATCCTTAACTTGCAAGACGAGGCTCATATATACTCTGACCTGGAGAATGGACTTCTTCCAGGCCTTATCTAGAGAGTGGAGAGTCTAAAGGATTGTTACTCTCTGCATCTTCTCAGCTCAAGATTAAAAGGTCGGCAGTATGGGGGAAAGAAGATAACATACATTGTATATCCGTGTATGTCCCCCTTTTTAAAACGGGAATTAATCTTCTCTTTCATGTCTACAGGATATCTGTTATATCGGTATCCTTGAGTAAGGAATTCCTTTGGTTAACTAACCTTACTATAATCCCTCCTCTGCTGAAATTATACTTTCTTTCTATTCTCAAAGGGCTGGTTGCCAAGCCTTGTTATGAATAGCTAGAGGGATCTTCGTATTATGCTCTCACAGTTTGGTACATTGTGATAAGCTCTCATCTTCATCGTCTTTTTGGTGGAGTGTATATCCAACTTTGTCTAGTAGTTCCTCATTTCTAGCCCTTCGTTGCCCTAACTTAATTAATCTCTCTTTATGGTCAATTCTTCAGTTCTAAACTACTATTAGGCTTGTAGAGGACAATACATTTCATCCTGCGTGCTTTGGAACTGATGATTATGAATTCATATGTTGGGACATAGGAAATGTATCAGTCCCAGGAAGACGTATCATAATACCGGTACATTGAATCATGGTGGATTTGGTTGGATACGACACAGGTCCATAGGGGTTTCACATTTTGCCTTATGACCTTGTGACTGCGCTCTGTATGAATTCCTGCTGCGGATAATGTGGTCAGTCCTTCCTGTTTGCCTACTAATATATCCATATAACCCTGTAGGTTTTCCTTTAGATAGTAATGTATCTATCCTCTCTTTAATCCAATCTTTCTGGATTGATCCTCCTATGGGGGATAGCTCAGATGTTCTGGAAGCGATTTTTCGCCTTGTAAATTTCACATTGTTTACCCTTGCTTCAGTTTCTTCTGTCCCAACAGGAAGAGCTTTTTGATCCAGGCCTGGTAGTTGGATATGCCTTCAGGGTCTGGCTGGTAGCCCTTCCCCTTAGGGATGAAGGTTTCTTTGGTAGATCATTTGTTCTAATCAGGATATCTTCATGAAGGATGAGCTTTTTCCTGTCTCAGGATATAGAAGTAACTAGTGTTTCTGATGGATTCCTGGGCTCCATCTCCTCATCCGACCGACCTTGCAAATTATGGAGAAGGTTTGCCAGTGCTGTTCCTGAGTCACACTGATCTCAGAGTCAGCGTCTTCTTACACTTATTAAGCCAAATTTATGTTTCAGCCATCATAGATTACTGGACAGGACCATGTTTATGAGTCCTACTTCATCAGCATTGGAAGGGGGGGTTTATTCATGATCTCCCCCCTGTCTCAGGTTCAGGGGGACTAGTTGTTTATGCATAGTCTGCCTGATCTATCTGTAGAGCCTTTATGGCCTATATCTTTCTAAGTTCACGTACCATCTCCTTTCCAGTATCTGCTAGACATAATCTGTTTTTTATGGGTCAAAAAACCACAATACATCTATCTCTTTAGAGGTTTTTCTTTGTCAGGCCTAGGTTCCAAGGTTTTCCTAGTTGGTCTCTCTTTCTAGGGAGCATACAGACCACAAGGCGTTCGTCTTATTCCTTTCTTGGATGACATCCTCAGTAAGAAGAGACTCAAGGCTAGTTCTCAATTATACCACGGTATCTGTTTCCTACCTGATTGGAATATAGTTGAGCGCCTACCTGATCGCTCCCAGGTTCTATTTGGAGTTTTATACTCACCTTGACCCAAGGCTAATGTCTTTGTCCCTAGCCTATTCCCCCCCGTCCGGCAGCACACGTGATAAGTCACGTGGGACAACACGTCAAACTTTTCTATCTGGTCTTTAAAGGACCACACACCCCGTGACCCCTGGTCCTTAAGGAGTTAATATCTTCAGGTGTTTGTCTTGTTAATGAATGTTATATAAGTGACATTTCCTATGTTGAAGACAGCCACTCCATATGCTGCTGTAATAGTGTACAAAATCCCATTATAGTGTGTTATTGAGGGACTTGGCTATGCCTCTATTAACAGCCTCAACAAGGCGAGGACTGTATTTAACCCTTTGAGTGTCGGAATGCCCTTTGTGGCAATCAAATGTTTAATAAGCAAGAGGTGCACTTCTAGAGCAGAGCAACTGCCTTGTATGGGACAAATACAATACCAAACATTTTTATTGTTCAAAACGGGTCTTCTATTCGGTGTATAATCTAACGATCCAGGCTGACTTGTATGGGGGTGATACATCCCTTACATCCTGGTGCTTGGGATACTGAGTGTGTGTGACTGTGCATTATATATTGCACAGACCTTTTCATTAGACATATTCCAAGATATGGCTAAATCAACTAAATGTGTGGCATTAACCCTTTGAGTGGAGGAGGGGTACGCAACGAGTTGTCTGCAATGCGTTGTGTATCCCTCTGGCACTCATAGGGTTAAATCTGTATAATTATACAGGTTTTTTGGCAGTGGGAGGGGGGAAGTGGTAAAACCCATTGAGTGCCAGAGAGACTCGCTGGCATTCAAAGGGTTAAACTCCCCTTGTTGCTTCTTGCCTACCCCTGCAGTACAATCATCTCATCCCTGGAAAAGCACAACTCACTGCTCACAGTTGCTCCCCTTTATTACATCCCCCGATGACTGAGGATTCCAACATGTGAGCTGAAGGGGTGTGATGTTGCAAAATATATACAAGAGTAGTGTTTACACCTTAACCCTATGAGTGCCAGAGGGGTGTGCAACACATTGCTTTTGCATTGTGCACCCCTCTGGCTCTCAGTGGATTAAGGAGTAAACTGTACTCTTGCATATATATCACAACATCACACCGCTCCAGTTCACATGCTGGAATCCTCTGTCATCAGAGGATGTAATAACTGGGAGCAACTGGGAAGGGGGAAGAGGCTAACAATGATAGGCTTTGGTACAGAGGTCTCCCCCAGCCTATCACGAATGCTTGTCTGTGCTGTGCCCCCCCTTCTGTCTCATGTGTCGCCTGTTTTTGTCTGAGGTCCGATTCTCCGTTCCCTTATCAGTGTGTATCCGCGACAAATGCAGACCTGAGAGGAGACAGCTGTCTGTACAGTGACAGCTAAGATCTCAATCTCCTCTCTGGTCCTCATCTTGCGCAGAGAGACAGTGAGAATGGAACTGAGAATTGGACCGGAGAGAAATGGCCGATCCACCGATTGGGCAATCCTCCCCTGGATGTATGTATGTACAGTGTACATTTACATTATGTGTCTGCTATGTATTATGTGTGACCGCATCCCCCCCGAGTGGCTGTCTCCCCTGACTTCCAGGGCCTGGATGCGCAGAAATAGTTTCAGAGCAGTAACTGAACCGCAGCTTCGGCAGTAATGTGAGTCACCTGTAGGCAGAAGAGGGCCTCGGAAAACAGAAATAGTAAAATAGTTCAACGCTCCTTACTTCTTTAGGAACACAGAGAGAGGCATCATACTTTTATTAGAGCAAAATTCCCATGAGCCTCAGCTGGCCGTAGACTGAAGAGAATAATAGTATCACTGTGCCGGTCTCTCTCTCCTCTTCTGTGCATGCTGCATGACAGAGCGGAGCATGCAAAGAAGAGGGGAGAGAGGTCGGCACAGCGCTCCCATTGTTTTCTGTCAGTCTACGGCCAGCTGAGGATCATGGGAATTTTGGTCCAACAAATTTGGCACCATTGTAAGAAGAGTGATAGATCCACCTCCGCTGCACTATCTCAATGAGGGTTGTTAACCCTTTGAGTGCCAGAGGAGTGTGCAGTGCCAGCCCCAGGGGTATGTGTTATCATTGAGTGTGTAATGGTGTGCGGTGGCACGGACGTAGAATTTGTGGTCATATTACCACTTCTTGTTTTATAGTATAGATATATAGCTCTATCAGCTCTTCATTGCAAGTGATAAGAATATACCAGCTGGTGACCACAGTAGGAAATTGATGTTTATATTAAAAAAGTTTGAGCTGTATTAAATTTTGAGTGAAATATCTTCCAGTAGTGGAAATATACTTGCTTTACTCTAGAACAAAACCCCTAAATCAATGTGTTTTTTAAACTGAAAAATAAATACTAAACTGCCATCAACACCACTATATATAATGGTGCAAGATAGTGTGTGAGGTATTTTCTGATGTGGTTTTCATTAGAGCTCTATATGTCAAGGAAGGGGTGTTCTGTAACTGTTGACTACAACTCTGATCAAACTCGGATGGCCCCATCTATAGTGAATGGACATTTTGGAAATTTTAATTTGTTCTGTGCAATTGGTTTTCTTTATAAATATGGCCCATTGATGTGAAATTTGTGTTAAAGCGGAACTACCACCCGACACAATCTTTAGCTTCACTAGGTCCCCATCTAGCGACTAGCTGCTTAGTAGCGCTACTTGCCAGAATAACTACCTTATTTAATAGATTTCTGCTCTCTTCCATGGGTGACATACAGGACGAGTGCGGACATCTTGCCATTGTGACGTCCACGCTCCTGTGCTGTCAGTCCCAGCCGGAGCCACATGGCTCCTAGCAACGCCTCCTAGACCTGGCTGGGACTGACAGTGCAGGCGCGCGAACGTCACAATGGCAAGATGTCCGTGCTCCGTCCTGCCTGTCCAGTCCGTGTCCGGTCAGACAATGTCACAGCTGTGGCAACAAGCAAGGAGGCACAAGAAGCACTTCCTCTTGGTTAGAGGTCAAGGCTATTTTATCCTGGGCAGAAGAACACGTCCCTGCCATCTCCGCCATGCATATTTCAGGCGTAGAGAATGTTCTGGCGAACTTCCTCAGTCACCAGACAGTGGACCGGTCGTGAGTGCGCGGCCTTTCCTTAAGGGGTTTAAGCCACCCGTTTCATACTTACACACACACATGGGCAGCATATTGGGTTCTCCAGCTGATGCTGGATTATATTTCCCACCAGGCAAGCTGAGGATAATGGGATCTGTAGTCCAACAGCTGCTAGTGATGTTTAGAGTACATTACCAGTGTAAGCAAAAACAAAAAAAAAGTATTTATGACTAAGTTTTAAAATGAGTTATTTTGTCACACAGGAATTAACACTGTTGGGAAGACCCAAAGGGCCTCGTTCTGCTTTTAACATTTTTATGTCTGAGCACTTTCAAGAAGCTAAAGGGAGTAACATACAGGTAAGTGACTGCATTGTTTTATGGCTTGTCACTTTAACCCTAAATGTACCTGAGCCCATGGGTAAGTGACAGTTCTTATGGACTTCATTAGTGATGGCTGTGGACTGTATCAAAAGGAGATGTATTAACCTTCGGTTTGCATTGCTTTTGTAATATGTTGCAGATCCTTCTGGCACTCCATTACAAGGGCAATAACCTTAAACCTGATGTGTTTTTTAAATTTTATTTTATGACTGCTTAGAGGAACACAAACACTTACATATAATAAACGGTCTTCTTAATCCTTTGAATGCCATAGGGGTAAAAAAAAAAAAAATCCTCTTTTTACAAATGCTGACAAAGATTACATGATACTTAAATCAATATAAACCCATTTCCAGTGAGGATGATGGGGTTGTTATCCCAGCGAGAGCTCAAGAGCCTCCAGTTGGCCGTTCCCTTTTTTCGTATGTACAGTTCTAGAAATATCCACACCTAAAGGATACAAACCTATCAGAAGCAAAGGGCTCTCCGGAGAGTCTCCATAATAACCAGGGACACACATCTTTGGATTGTTTTAAAATTTTGTTAGCCATTTAACCCACTGAGTGCCAGAGGTTATCAAGTGCCTTGCTTTTCAAGAAGTTGGCTACCTTTCTGGAAGTAAAAGGGTTAGAGAGAGAATTCATTAGACTTGTATGGAACCATTATGGGCAAATCAACCGCACCACAGGAGACATACAAAAATGTCCTCAATACCCAAAGATTTAAAGGGGGGGGCTGTTTATCAATCTCTGCCAATGAGAGAGCTCCAGCTTTCAGATAGAAAGCCACCATCATTGGAGGATGCTGGATAGAGGGAGGGGAGTAGAGGTAGAGTGACGGACTGTGGTTACAGAGATGGTAACCGCAGTCTATGTGAAAGTAGGTGCAGGGCAGCTTTTATTACTTCAATTTTGATTAAAAAAAACATAAAAAAAGAAAGTGATACATGTTTACACACATTCACTATATACTCTAACTATTAAGACTAACTTGTATAGGGGTGATACATCCCCTTTAAAAAAAAAAAATTCTGATCTTCATTTTTATGTATTTTATTTATTTTCTAGTCAAAACTGAAGAGTCTTCATGATGACTGGATCAAGCTTCACGATTCACAAAAGCAGGTATGTGTTCAAGGGCCCTGTGCCCAAAGAAAGAGTGGAGTAATCTGGAGGCAAACCAGCTGCACCATACACAACAAATTAAAATTCCCATTGATTTCAGTTAGGCTTTTTTTTTTAACCACTGTCGTGCTTGACAAATCTCCGGTGCATTGCGTGTCAATGCATTTGAGACCTAGCATTCAAGGAGTTAAAAGTTCTGTTGAAATCAATTGGGTTATTATATTTTTATTTATTTTTTGTCCCCTATGGTGCAGAGAAGACAGTGCATTATAGAAACTGTTACATTGTATCACTCTCCTCCTTTCATAATTTATCGACCACAAAATTCTCTGGAAATTGAGATCTAGGGAACTCTCTGTCAGGGGCATACATTTAAAAAGTAAGTATAAGTAATTTAATTATATATTACACAGTTGCAGAATATGTAACCTGAAAATAAAATGTTACTAATTCTTTACAAATACTTTATTATGCAGTTGTTCTCAAATTGCAGTGTGTTATAAGCACATTGATCTTGCAGTAGTCCTCACCTTCTCAGTTTTAGATATAAAACGGGAATGAACTGAGCGTGCCCCCCTTTTTTGAAGGGGGAGCAGAGGTAACTGACCAGTTTTCGTAAAGCAGAACCATCATTCATTTTAAAGTGCCCCCCTCCAAATTATTTTTAACATAGCGTTATGCATATACTTCTATTATGCTTAGTAAGTCCGACATTATTTAGAAACGTAACTTCTTTGTAGACTCGCCGGCAGGCATCTTGACTTAGAGGAATCTGTGCTCCTGCGCTGTCTGGACCTTAAGGTACGATGCAACTCCCTCTTGACAGTCATAGAGGACAAAGAGCAGGTGCAGAAATGCCTCTTCGGCAAGATGTCTGCTATATCATCTGCCGGTGAGTGTCCAAATAAGTTAGTTCTAAATACTGCCGGACTTACTAAGGATAATAAAAGTACTGATATGCTTAACGCTATGATAAAAATTATTTGGGGGCACGTTAATATGCATGATAGTTCTGCTTTAAATGGATAGTAATGTTTCATAATAAAAGCAGCTCTAGTTGATCTTCATAGTATTTGGGCCTTGGAGAGTGTTATTTCAATACTGTCAGAGTTGTAGTTCAAGAGTAATTCAATGATAAAGTATCCCCCTCCCACCCCTTTTACTGATGTAACACTGCTCAGCTTAGAGCAGCAGTGAGTGTCCAGGTAGATCGCAGAGAGGGACAATCTTCAATTGAGATAAGGGAAAAAGCTGAAAAACCTGTCAAGGGGGGGCAGGGTTTTCATTGTTCTCACAGTAAGAAGATTGTCCCTTGCTGTGAGCTGTCTGGTCTATGGACTAGATTCCACATCTGAGGGGAGGCGGCTTACACTAGGTAAAAGGGGCGGGAGGGAAAACTTTATCATTCAATTACTCTTGAACTACAACGCTCACAATAATGAAATAACACTCTCTATGGCTCAAACACTGTGAAGATTAATTGGAGCTGCTGTTTTTGTGAAACATTACGATCCCTTTAATGGCTAGCCATAGCAATATTTGCAGATTCTAGCTATAACATAATCCTCTATGTTTGTTGTGAAATTATATCATCTTAAAAATCTCTGCAGACCTATATACAGCTGGCTGAAGATGACAAGATCCGCTATGAAAATGAAATGAAGTCTTGGGAGGACCATATGATTGAAATCGGGCGAGAGGACCTTGTTCGGCATAAGCAAAGACGGAGAGTAAAAAGGCCCAGTTCTATGAGAGTGGAAAAAGTGGTTTCAAGTAGAGAAACTACTAAAAAGCAACACAACCATCCTGACATCCCTGTCCATCACCCAGGAGGCAAAAAATCAGGCAGCGGATTATCACATGAAGAATAATAATCTTATTCTGATATCTTTTTGTACAAATGATGTCCTGCTGCTTTCTTACCATTTCTTTTTTTGTACATCTGTGTGTATTATATTGTCTCATCAATAAATAGTTTGTCAAGTGGATCCATCGGCTAAATAAGTTTGTATTTTTATTTCAATCTACAATAAGAGCCTGTCTAAACCTCACATTAACCAAAATGTAGCAAATGTTTGATTTTAACCCTTCGAGTGCCAGAAAGGTATAAAAAAAAATGAAATAGGTTTTATATACTTTACTCATAGCTAGTATTTGTTAACCCTATGAGTGTCAGAGGGGTACGGAACGCATTGCTTTGCAATGCATTCCGTACCCCTCTGGCACTCAAAGGGTTAATAATCCTCCACTTGTTTTTCATAATGCACGTGTAGACTATCCTATTCGGTTTGTAATGAAAGTGAGAAGGAAGTTAATTTATAAATAACCATTTACCAATAATAAAGCACTTCTGAGACACCTATTGAGATTTGTATGTTAGGAGTCAGGGAGACATGCAGAAGGAAAGAATGGACGCTCCCATGGAGCATATCTAAGACTGGATTTTAGGTCACACAAACAGTGCTATTTTTTACAGATACTAAAATTAAAGTTCAGGGCATATATAAAAACCTGTTTCTTTTTAGGTATTAGCGTTGAATTAAAGGGCCAGTAATAGCCCATAAAAAAAAAAAGTTGTACCTGATTTGTAGAGGTTTAAAAAATCCTATCTCTCAAACCGCTATGGTTTGAGAGATATTTGCTTGTAAAGTTTCCCTTTTCATGCTGTCAGCTTTAAAGCAGGAGATTCGAGTTGTGCAACTTGAGGAGGCTCTTCAGTAGAGCCAAAATCGCGTTATTTAAAAAGAACTGCTGCATAGGAACGGTCTACAAAGTGTGCTTGCAAACCAGGTACACTTTGTAGACCTTTCCAGTGAAGTAATTATTTTTAAATAATGCGATTTCGGCTCTGCTGCAGAGCCGCCGGCTGGTCCCTGGACTGGGATTTCCTGCTGTCAGCTTAGACGCTGTCTGTGAGTCTCGGAAAAAGTTTGATTTCTCGATAATGCCGGACATATTTAGAATAATACTAGTATTGATATGCGTATTGCTATGTGAATAATGATTGGGGGTGGGGACTTTAATTTGATTCTATAACCACTTGTGGTGGTGGTACTTCACCTCTGTGCGCAAAATACCTACATACAGTGCCAGACAGGCAAATTGACATCACCAAAGGGATGCAACACAATGCGTTGGCAGACAAAGGGTTAAAAAAACTTCAAAATGAAACATTTGTTACCATTAGACTAATATAAGATATAGACCATTTTTAATGTAGATTGAAAACATGGAAACTTTTTGGGTGATGGGATCACTTTTACTTTTTCACTGAAAAGTGGTATAATGTCAGTAATAACTCTGAGTGCCGCAAGGCAGTCTGTCCATTCAATAAAGCTCCAAAACTGTCTTGCAGATTTTTACGTGATGATCTGTCATACAACATTTCAGAGCAAGTTGTGATGAGATATCTGCAAATTCTAATGTCTAACTTTTATTTTCTGTATAACTTTGGGCAGAATGCAAGAAATGGTTGCATGCGCTAAAGGCATTTTTCCTGTGCAGGTAGATGTTGCGCATGTTCTAATCCGGGAAGCCGTATAAAGAACGCTTCTTGAATTGCGCATTTAAAAAAAAAAAACTTTTATGACAAAACTACACAGATGTATAAAATCGTTTGCAATAGCACTTCCTACATTAGTTGCATTTGCTATTCGTTAATCATGACCACGTCCACAAAACCCATAATGCTCAGCTGTTCGCTAATCTTGATTATTCATGTGCAATTCAACAATCATTTACAAACCCATTCCCTAGCACATGTGCACGTTTCTTTGCATTCCGCCCTTTGTTCCAGAGAAACATTTGTTAAGATACAACTCTCCATCCATTTTGTTCACTGTTATTTAAATTATTAATATGAACTTTTTTTTTTCATCACTTTTTTTTTTTTTGTAAAATACCAACTTCCCAAGATAAAAAGCACTTGTTTTATATACCAGTATAATAAATCTGTTTTGAAACATTAATGTGTAAATACTTTTGGTAAATTAATTTTAGAGTAAGACAGTATACAAGATCGTGTTGCAAACTAATCTTTCACTAAGCCCTTAAAGAGGATCTATCACCTCTACAAAACTTAGTCTTATTATGTAGAGTATATATACATAATGCTGAAAACTTTATTGATTTTTTTTTTTTAAACGCTATTTGTGTTAAAACGATAGCTTATACAGTGCCCTGCACCCTACATCTTCATAAACTTACGTTGCCGCAGATTGCCACATTGCCCCTGCTCCCTTCCCACTACCCAGCCTCTTCCAATGATGGAGGCTTCTGTCTGTAAGTTGGAACGATCTCATTGGCTACATATTGATCTCTGCCAATGAGATTGCTTCAGCTTACAGACATAAGCCTCAGTCATCGGAGGAGGCTGGGTAGTGGGAAGGGAGCAGGGGCAGTGCTGCAACAGACGTTTATGTGGAAGAACGGTGCAGGGCACTCTATAAGCTATGGTTTTAACATAAATAGTTTTTTTTTTTTTGTTGTTTGTTTTTTTAAATCAATAATGGTTTCAGCCATTATGTATATATATTCTACATAATAAGCCTAACTTTTGTTGGGGTGATAGATCCCCTTTAAGGCCAGGCCTTTTTTTTTTTTTGTTTTTTTTTTATTGTTTTGTTACAGTAGAGGACCAGAGCAGCTTTGGCTTTTTAGTACATCATTGTTCAGCAATATTGTCCCTCTAATTCCTTTAGTATACCTACACACATTTTTTTCTTTTTTCTTTTTTTTTTTTCTTTAAATGACCATTTCAGTGCCAGATAGGTACGCAACACATTGCAAAGCAACGCGTTGCATACCCCTCGGACAGCAATATAACAAGATGAACCATTATTTCCAAATTGTCATTTTTCAAAATTTGCCATGTGAGGATCGTACCTTAGTTGACAATGTCAGAACCCAAAAATGCCCCACAAAGGTATATATTTTTAAAAGGTAGACAACATAGGGCAGTTCATCAGTAGAATTTTGGTGTTTTTCATTCAGCACTTTTTACAGAAATCTGTGCCAAATTTGTGGTAATGTGTTTTGTTTTTGTTTGCAGTTTTCACACTTGCATTACAATGTTACTGTGTTCAAGCACAGGATAGTTGCAGATTTTAAAAATTGCATCGATTAGTGTTCAGCTACTTCTGAGTATGGCAGTGCGCCATATGCATAGGTTTGTCAGGGTATGGGGGAGCTATGGGGCCCAATTTTGAACATGCGCCGTTCCATTTTCAGACATGGAATTTTCACAGCTTGCTTTACTGCCATGTCTCATTTGGGGCTGTTTAGCAGTGCTCCACTTTAAAATATTACCCAAAAAATATATATGTTTGAAAAGTAGACAACTCCGGGGTTCATTCTAGGTGCATTTGGACATTTATCATGCGGCCACTTTACCACCAATCCTGCTCAAAACCTGCCTTAAGGAAAAAAAAAAAGTTTTTCCACATATATTCAATGTTGTGGATTTCAAGCACAGGATATTTGGAGATTTTTAAAAATCATTAATTAGTGTTCAGCTACATCTGAGTACAGCAATGCGCTATATGCATAAGTTTGTCTGGGTTTGCGGGAACTATGGGGCACAACTTGGAACATATTTGTCTCATTTGGGGCTGTTTGGCAATGCTGCAATTCAAAGTTCACCCCCAAGGTTTTCGAAAAGTTGGCACTTTTCTCACAGACACTTTACAATCAATCCCTCCCAAAACCTGCACTCTGAAAATAAAAAAAAAAACACACATTTTTCAGTGTTGGTGTAGATTTTAAGCACGCAGTATTTAGAGATTTTTAAATATGCATTGATTAGTGTCCAGCTACATCTTCTGCGTATGGCAATGCCCCGTATGTATAGGTTTGTCAGGGTTTGGGGGAGTTACTGGGCCCAGTTTGGAACATGAGCTTTTCCATCTTTAGACATGACATTTTTACAGCTTGCTTTTTAAATTAATGTAGAGTTCATTGCTTCCCATTATATTTTGATACTGAAAATCTAAGGATATTTCGGGGGGGGGGGGGGTTAAGAACAGTGGTGTGGCCAGATAATAAAATGGTAACTATTACAGCACTACTGCATTGCATCTCCATGATGCCAATGCAGAGCCCAGGTTGTGAAGTGTAATCGGGACAGTAAAATGTAGTATCTGTCCATTTTCCTTTGCTGTAGCTCACTCTGCAGCATTTCTGTGGGGTTTGCTTTTGTATGGTTGGGGGGGGATTTTAAAAGTAAGGTGTCCTACACCAGTTCCAAGTTCTGTAAGACTGCGTGCTTCTTTAAACAAAAGAAGTGTAATTAAAAGGAGATGGAACTGCAAAAAATTACATTTTGGAGTGTCGATTGCCATTAAAAATTAAATAACCATTCTGAATTGCAGTCAGCATCATGTAAATGGTAACCTTTTTATACCAGGCCCTACATTTCCTCATAGAGAGATAAGGCTGTATAAGTTGAGCAGATAGCTCCACCCCCCCATATGTCTGTCATAGTCTTTGATGCAGACTGGCTTTCTTAGTATCTCAGCTTTGCAAATGAACAAGACTGGCAGAGTGCTCTCAACATGCATGGTGGTCAGCATGTACATGTCCTTTTTTTTTTTTCCCCCTAAACTTAAAGGGATAGTAATACTTTAATTTTCTTCTGTGTCCCTTCCATAGCATTGACTGTATGTATTGTCTCCTCCTCTCAGCTGTGTAGAACCAATTAGCTCAAACTTTAAAAGAAGTTTCGCGACATGATAGTGTTAGTCATTTGGTCTTACACAGCTATGGGGATGGAGGTGAGAGGTGTTCCGCTCACCTTTTTGTTGTTTTCTTCATTCTATTCTACGGAGCTCCGGGATTTAATTTCTAGCTCCCGGGGTGCCTCCTGATCGGACTGTATGCTGTTGTAGCAGCCCTCTTCGCCCAGCGTCAGCAGAGGGCTGGAGGGAGGCAGGTCATGGAGGCCTCTTCCATTGGCGTTATCCGGAAGATGCGTTCCAGGGTGAAATGCACGCTGAAATCAAGGCCAACCGGGTTGAAAGGATAGAAGCAGGTCTGCCTGCTGTTGCAGGAGTAACATTAAGATTTTATGTTATAAAGTCTCTTAAGTTACTTATGTATTTAAAGTCTCTTTTGAACTGTTTTGGTTTATGTCCAAATCCATGTGTTCTACTTGACCTTTGGGGAAGGCTATATAACATGAAGTAGATCCAGTCTGTAGTTAGGCTAGGAGACTATATAGTTTTAATGAAATAGAATAACATTTTACACTTTTAATCATTATGTCTGCCCCAGTTAAGCAGACTCCTGTTAAGGACAAGCCTGCTATAGATAAGGAAAACAAGACTCAGAAGCTCAAGAACTGTTCAGGATGTTCAGTGGCCAAGTTTCCAGCCACTGATTCTGCTATGCGTTGCTCACAATGCCTAAAAAATGATCACTGGGCCAGAAATGCCTGCACAATTCCAGTATTTTCTGACCTGGGTGCGATCATCAATGCAGGGTACTTTTGTTGCTATGCAAGAAGGAGCTAGTAGTAAGAAAAGGCAGAGATTGGAAGATCCAGGAGAAGGAACTTCGCATAGATATGATGAAATGAAAGAATCCAGCATCTAAAAGATTGTATCCGAATATTCATCGGAAGAGAAGGGAGAAATAACGGATGAAATGGTACCATTCAATATTGATAAAATGGATGCCTTTTTAAGAGCCATGCACAAGTCTTTGGGATTAACAGACACATCAAAACAATTAGAAGTCTTGGACACTGCCTTCCTGGGTAATAAAAAAGAAAGCCCAGTCTTTCCTATTCACCATTCAGTCTCTGATATGATCAAATCAGAATGGAAGAAAGGCGATAAGAGAGTATCGATGACCAGAAGATTTACAAAAATGTATCCTTTCAAAGAAGAAATACAGGATTGGATAAACCCACCTAAAATTGATGCAGCAATAGCACAGTTGGCCAAGCACACCACCATACCCATGGAAGATGGCTCCTCATTAAGAGACATCATGGAAAGAAAGATGGATGGAGCGCTAAAAAAGCAATTTGTTATTCTGGGACAAAATTTGAAGGCAGACCCTGCCATGGCCTGCATCTCAAGGACCATCAGAATATGGTTGACAGAAATGGAGGAAAAAGTGGAATCAGCTGTTTCCAGACATAGGCTTATGAAAGAGATTGCAGTCATTAAGGTGGCCGTGAGCTTTGCTTGCGACGCATCATTAGATGTTATCAAATTGACGTCTTGTTCCTCGGCCCTCTCAGTAACATCCAGAAGGGCTTTGTGGCTAAATTCCTGGGGAGCTGACCCCTCTTCAAAAAATAAGTTAGTCACACTTCCCTTTGAACGTTCTCTCCTGTTTGGTCATCATTTGGAGGAGTTAATCAAAAATTTGACGGGAGGAAAACGTTCCTTTCTACCTCAGGAAAGAGTTTATCCTGCAAGGCGAGAAAGCAGAATTTTAGGGAGGCAAGGAAATATCAGCCTAATAAACCTTATGAACAGAAGAAGCCTGCCCTTGTCCCATCCCAGAGAGGATCCTTCAGGAAGGAATATTCAGGAAGGGGCAGTTTTAAGAAGGAATATCTTTGAGGGTCAGCGGGCCCTACCCCTGGTTCCTGTGAGTGGCCGTCTACATGGGTTTCTGCAAGTGTGGCAGGGGTCGGTAGCAGATCACTGGGTGTTGCAGGTGCTGGAGGTTTGGTACCAGCTGTAATTCAGAGAGATTCCTCACAGCAATTTGTTCAAGAAATCGTTAGTCACAATGGAACCAAAGAAGACAAAGGGCCTATTAAACATCATTCAGACCCTAAAAGAAAAACAAGTCATAGAAGAGGTTCCAATTACCCAAAGAAGGACAGGTCTATGTTCAGTTTTGTTCATAGTCCCAAAATCCTCTGGGGGATACAGACTCATTCTGGATTTAAAGAATCTGAATACCTTTCTGCAGTACAGAGCTTTCAAAACGGAAACAGTGGCATCCCTAATCAAAGCAATTCCTATGAAGGCCTTTCTCACGACAGTAGATCTGCTGGATGCTTACCATCACATTCCAGTAAAACCAATTCATCGAAAGTTCCTGAGGTTTGCAGTAAAAGAAGAGAATTATCAGTTTATAGCTCTGCCGTTCGGTCTCTCAGCGGCACCACAAGTGTTTACAAAGATCCTAGCGGCAAGTCTAGAACATGTGAGAGAAGTAGGAATAACCATAGTACCCTATCTGGACAATCTTCTAATATAACCATAGTACCCTATCTGGACAATCTTCTAATTATATCAGAATCAGAGCAGCAAGCCAGGAACCACACCCGATACACCATAAGTCATCTTCAAAGTCTTGGTTGTCTAATAAACTTTCAAAAAAGTCAAGTGATTCCATCACAAAATATAATATTCTTGGGAATCAACATAGATACCATCAAAGGAAGAGCATCCCTATCAGAGGACAGGAAGAAAAGGCTTATTCAGACCGTATCCAGATTCAGTACTCAGGAGAATCAGACTACAGAGGATTTCATGGGACTCTTTGGAGTTCTGGCCCCTATAGTCCAGGTATTGCCGTGGGCAAAATTTCACATGCGGAGTGTCCAGATTTACTTCCTCAACAAGTGGAACAAGAACCACAGGGATGTGTCACAGAAAATTGTGGTGCCATCAGAATAAAAAAGGAGTTGTTATGGTGGAAGAAAGAGACAAATCTTTCGAAGGGGATCTCATTAAAATTGACAGTTTGGGAAGACCTGACAACAGATGCCAGTCAGCAAGTCTGGGGAGCTGTTTGGAACAATCATCCAGTACAGGGTAGATGGTCTGCAATAGAAAAAATTCTGCACATCAACATACTGGAACTCAAATCAGTAATGAGGAGCTTGATCAGCCTCAAACAACACTTATCGGGAATGCCAGTAAGGATTTACTCGGACAATATGACCACAGTCCTATATCTGTAGAACCAGGGAGGCACCAGAAGCAAGAAGTTGTTTCTGGCAACAGAAAAGATACTAAAATGGGCAGAGAAAAATCTAAAGTCACTGACAGCAGTCCATGTGCCGGGGTCCAAAACATCCAAGCGGATTTCTTGAGCCGACACGCCTTGGATCAAGGGGAGTAGGCACTCAACTCTGAAGTCTTTCTACAAATAACTCAGAAATAGGGAAGGCCAGAAATCGATCATATGGCTTCAGGGACCAACACAAAGTGCAGGAAATATTTCTCCAGGTGGAAAGACTAAACAGCAGTCTGGCAGGATGCTCTGAGGTTTTCCTGGAACCACCAATTGGCATATATATATTTGCCCCAATTCCGCTAATAGCAGAGATTTTGAGGAAGATGAGAAGGGAAAGGGCAAACATCATACTGATTGTGCTGACGTGGCCAAGAAGAGTATGGTACACAGGACTAATAAAGATGTCAGTGGAAGATCCCTGGACATTACCAAATTATCAGGATCTGCTGCTTCAAGGGCCCATTCAGCATCAGAACCCAGGTTTCTTGAAACTGAAGGTCTGGCGGCTGAAAGGAGGTCGTTATCACTCAGAGGACTTTCCAGACCAGTAATTGACACTATCATCGCAGGAAGAAAAGTGTCTACCACCAAGATTTACTACAGAATCTGGAAGATATTTAGTACTTGGTGTAGAGAGAACAAATTGATCAGATCCTCCATTGCGGCGCCGGAAGTACTACAATTTCTTCAAAAAGGATATGCTAAAGGACTTAGACCTACCTCACTAAAGGTCCAACTTTCTGCAATTTCGGCAATCTTAGCAATCCAGTTTGCTGGTAATGATTTAATGATTTATGAAATCTATTGTCAAATCTAGGCCACGAGTTAAAGACATTATTCCCCCTTGGGATCTTAACCTAGTCATGAACCAACTAGCCACTTCAAGTAAGTTTGAACCTATCCAGGACATTTCAGTTAAACTTTTAACTCTGAAGACGGTCTTTTTGACAGTGATTACTTTAGCTAGAAGGGTAAATGAGATCCAGGCCTTGTCTATTACATCCCCTTACATGATAATTCATCAGGATAGGATTGCCTTTAGAACCAAACCTTCTTTTAGACCTAAAGAGGTGTCATCTTTCCACATTAACCAGGAAATTGTATTACCATCTTTCTGTGCTAATCCGAGTAATGAGAAGGAAAGGATCCTGCATAATCTGGATGTTGTAAGGTGCATCTCTTGTTATGTAACCAGAACAAGAGATTTCAGACATTCTGACAGTCTCTTTGTACACTTCTTTGGGAAGTTTAAAGGAAAGACAGCATCAAAGGCATCCATTTCAAGATGGATTTCGGAATGTATCAAGACTACTTATTCAGAATCAGGAACAAAGCCCCCTAAGGTTGTTAAGGCATGCTCTACTAGACCTACTGCAACATCTTGGGCAGCCAAAACAGAGGCATCTATAGAAGATATATGCAAGGCAGCAACTTGGTCGTCAGTTTCAACCTTTACCAGACATTATCATTTAGATGTTCAAGCATCAGCTCAGGCAAAATTTGGGAGGCGAGTACTGGAAGCAGTTATAACCGCTTGAGTGGTAAGACTATACATCATTTATATTAAACTGCTTCTTGTTCATGAATTGTTATATATGACCCTCCCTTGGGACACGGCTTTGGTACGTCCCATACAGTCAATGCCGTGGACAGGGGACACAGAAGAAACGGTAAAATTTACTTACCGATATTTTCTTTTCTTTTGTGTCCATTCCATGGCATAACCTACCCTATAACTAACCTGTTGTTATATTTTTCAGCTTGTACAAACGTTGACTAATCGATCATGCCGCGAGACTTCTTTTAAAGCTTGAGCTAATTGGTCCTACACAGCTGAGAGGAGGAGACAATACATACAGTCAATGCCATGGAAGGAACACAGAAGAAAAGAAAATATCGGTAAATAAATTTTACCGTTTACTATCTATCTTGTAGAACTTAAAAAAAGACCTTTAATGCCCCCAATCACATCTCTGAAAATCACATCTCTGAAAATTGATTTCAAAGTCCCCCCTCCCTCCCCTTTCTCTGAGATCGGCGCTCTAGCTGACTCCAGGAGTATTCTGTCGTACGACCATCCGGGGCTCTGTAGCAGAGCAGAGATCGCGTTAATGAAGAAAAAAATCCTTCACTGTAACGGTCTTCTACATGTGCTTGGTGTCCAAGCACACATAGAAGACCATTTAAGTGAAGGATTTTTTCTTCATTAACGCGATCTCTGCTCTGCTGCAGAGCTGCCGGATGGCCCCAGGATTGTATTCCCCTGCATACAGCTAGAAGCTGATGTCAGGGAAAGGGGGGAGGGGGGGACTTTGAAATCTATTTTCTCTCAAACCATAAAGGTTTGAGAGATGTGATTGGGGGCATTAAAGATCTTTTTTTAAGTTCTACAAGATGTGAAATAGTAAAATTAAAGTATTAATGTCCCTTTAATTGTAAGCAGCTTCTCTTGGCACAAAGCTGAGGACTCCCCATTTCAGCCTGCATTTATTAGTTGTTTGAGGAAATATTTTCAATTGCTTCTAACAGTGCCACAGGCTGTGTCGAAACAAAAAAGAAATAAATGTGGCTAGTATATAAATTATCAACATTCAAATGGTACCCTTTATTTAGTAAGGGGGTTAATGAGTTCCCAAACAATTTTTTAATTGATTCTCAGAAAGTCTGGGCAAGCAGGCAGATCAGGTGACAGTCCTTGCCCTCGTATACCCAGAAAACCTGAATATACCCGTGGAGCTTTTGCAAAGTTTGTAAAATTTGACTCCAAACCTGGAGCACTTACACGGGATATATTGTTTAAAGGGATAGTATTGTATCATTTAAAAAAAAAAAAAAAAAAAACTGAATCTTGTAGCCATTAAAAAAAATAACTCAAACTATGCCAGCTCCATCTCTCAAACCTTTATGGTTTGTGAGCTATTCACAGTTAAAGTTCACCCCTCCCTCACCTTTCCCTGATGTCTGTGCTCTAGCTGACTGCAGGAGAATCTGGTCCCGGGACCAACGGAGGCTCTTCAGCAGTGCCGAAATAGCGATATTTCAAAATAAATACTTCATTGGAATGCTATACAAAGCATGCTTGCAAACGAGGCACACTTTGCAGACTGTTCCAATGAAGTACTTCTTTTTAAATATTGCTGTTTCGGCTCTGCTGAAGAGCCTCCTCCATTCCCGGGACCAGCTTCTCCTGCAGTCAGCTAGAACGCTGATGTCAGGGAAAGGGGAAGGAGGGGGGAACTTTAACTGAGAATATCTCAATTTTTAATGCATACAAGATTCTATTTTTTTAAATGATACAATACTATCCCTTTAAATACCAATCTTCCTTTGCATTTCATGAGTGATTCATTGATGCATATAAATCTTGGTTTTTAATTATCCCGATAGCCACTGTTAGGGCACATAATTTTTTGTTTAATTCAGTAATATCTGTGGGTTGCAGTGATTGCTGCCTTGCAACGTAGGATGATGGATTGGCAGCAATGTATTGGTGGCATACACATTTGTTTGGGATACAATGTCACCTCAAAATACACTGGATAAGGGTAAAGTCTGATGCATTCACTTGAATTCCTGGGTTGGCTGTGAATTCAGGAATCTCTGGACGAAAGGCAACTGGTGGTACCCATTCTCTAGGGCCAGGATGAGGGACAGTACTTGGGGCAGTACGGCTCTTCTTAAAAGGGGCACAAAGTGATCACTAAACTGGGCTGCATCACAATCTGATGCAATATCAGTGACTTCAGAAACTGGCTCCAAAAAAAGCATATGCCTATTCAGCAGTATACGTTCTCTGGTTTTAAAACAAAAACAAAATAAAAAAGCAATGTGATGGAGACCCCTCTAGTATTTAGGGGGTTAAAAATCCTGTTTTAATCATTTTAGAGTTGGATTTCTTGCATATGGTACAGTGTAGGTGGTTTTCTACAGACTTCTACTTTTGAACATAAGCCCATTGGGTTTGTGTGATCATTTGCAGTTCCAGATATCACAGATGACCATATGTATGATGACAAAAGTGGAGCAATGCTGAGGAGAACAACCCAAAATAGGGAACAATCAAAACCTCCCATTGACTTAAATGGAGGTTTAAAAAGGGACCTCTCACAGTATAGTTAATTGTAGAGAGAATTAAAAACTGCTTATATGTTGTGCTAGCCATTTGTTAGTAATATCAATATTTTTTTGAGAAATTAATTGTTATTTGTTGGTGGCACAGAGTGGCACTATATGCTAATTAGTTTAAGTGCTGGACCAGGATTACTACAAGCTGTGCTATGAATGAATCAAGACGGAGTCCTCACACTGTGATAAGAATCGATCTAGGCAGAGCCCACACACTGTGACATGAATGATTCTAGGCAGAGTCCAAACACTGTGATATGAATGGATCTAAGCAGAGCCCGCACACTGTGATGAATGAATCTAGGCAGTGCCCACACATTGTGTTTTGAATTAATCTAGACAGATCCCACACATATGAATGAATCTAGATGAGCCCACACACTATGACATGAATAAATCTAAGCAGAGCCCACACACTGTGATGAATGAATCTAGTCAGAGCCCACACATTGTGTTTTGAATTAATCTAGACAGATCCCACACATATGAATGAATCTAGATGAGCCCACACACTATGACATGAATAAATCTAAGCAGAGCCCACACACTGTGATGAATTAATCTAGACAGATCCCACACATATGAATGAATCTAGATGAGCCCACTAGGACATGAATAAATCTAGGCAGAGCCCACACACTGTGATATATGAATGAATCTAGACAGAGCCCCCACACTGTGGCATGAATAAATCTAGGCAGATCCCATACACTGTGACAAGAATGTATCTAGACAGCGGCCACACATTGTGATATGAATAAATCTAAACAGAGCCCACACACTGTGATATGACTGAATCTAGACAGAGCCCATACACTGTGATACGAATGAATCTAGACAGTGCCCACACACTGTGATAAGAATGAATCTAGGTAGGGCCCACACATTGTGATATGAATGAATCTAGGCAGAGCCCACACATTGTGCTTTGAATGAATCTAGACAGATCCCACACATTGTGTTATGAAAGAATCTACACAGAGCCCACACACTGTAATATGAATGAATCTAGGCAGAGCCCACACATTGTGCTATGAATGAATCTAGGCAGAGCCCACACATTGTGCTTTGAATGAATCTACACAGAGCCCACACACTGTAATATGAATTAATCTAGGTAGAGTCTACACATTGGGTGAGTTCTAATAGCACAGTGAGAGGTAAGTTTGTCTTCTAACAGAACGAACTGGCTTACTGTACAGGCAATTAGCCTAATGTACCTCACTGTGGCATTAAACTAATAAATGAACAAAAGCCCCTGCTATACTGAACACTAGTGATGAGCGAGCATGCTCGGCCGAAGCTCGGTTCGGCTCGAGCATCGCTCTGCTCGGCACATGGCGGTACTCGTACGAGTACCGCATGTGCTCGCCCGCCATGTTCGGGTCTCCTCCCCGCACGTTTCGCGGCTGCTGCGCAGCCAATAAACGTGCGGGGAGGCTCTGACATCAGTGTAATGCCAGCAGCCATGTTGGCTGCTGGCATTACACTGATTGGCTGGCCAGAACCCGTGATCGGGTGCTGTATAGCACCCGACGCGCGAGTTCGGCTCATTCTTAGCCAGGGAGAGATGCGCTCAGGCAGGGAAAGTCAGTGTAGGGAGAATAAAATTGTTGGAACTCTTTCAAGACCCAAAAGTCCTTTTTAGGACTGTTGTGTGTGGGG
Source organism: Rhinophrynus dorsalis (assembly GCA_037306005.1). Lineage (NCBI taxonomy): Eukaryota > Metazoa > Chordata > Amphibia > Anura > Rhinophrynidae > Rhinophrynus > Rhinophrynus dorsalis. The sequence continues at coordinate 46,164,559 of CM074724.1, forward strand.
GCAGCATTTATATTTTGTTTGGGGGGGCACAATTTCCTTTTTTTTTGTGGGGGGGATATTAGTAAGGTGACATATAATACTAGATGCACAGGAAGTCAGTGTAGGGAGAATAAAATTGTTGAAACTCTTTCAAGACCCAAAAGTCCTTTTTAGGACTGTTGTGTGTGGGGGCAGCATTTAATTTTTTTTGGGGGTGGCAGAATTTCATTTTTTTGTGGGGGGGGACATGTTCTAAGGTGACATTGTACTAGGTGCACAGGGACAAATATTTCACAGTGCAGTGACAAGCTGACATATTCTGTTAGGTGCACAGGGCCAATGATTTTACAACACAGCGACAAAAAGGGCCATTTTAAACGTGTGCCTAGCCATAGATTATTGTCACATTCTGTTTAGTGTGCAAATTCACAAATTAACGTCACATATTCCGTTCACTGTGCCTAGCCGCAGATTAGCGTCACATTCTGTTTCGTGTGCCTAGCCGCAGATTAGCGTCACATTCTGTTTAGTGTGCCTAGCCGCAGATTAACGTCACATATTGTTTAGTGTGCCTAGCCGCAGATTAGCGTCACATATTGTTTAGTGTGCAAATTCACAAATTAACGTCACATATTGTTTAGTGTGCAAATTCACAAATTAACGTCACATATTCCGTTCACTGTGCCTAGCCGCAGATTAGCGTCACATTCTGTTTCGTGTGCCTAGCCGCAGATTAGCGTCACATTCTGTTTAGTGTGCCTAGCCGCAGATTAACGTCACATATTGTTTAGTGTGCCTAGCCGCAGATTAGCGTCACATATTGTTTAGTGTGCAAATTCACAAATTAACGTCACATATTGTTTAGTGTGCAAATTCACAAATTAACGTCACATATTCCGTTCACTGTGCCTAGCCACAGATTAGCGTCACATTCTGTTTCGTGTGCCTAGCCGCAGATTAGCGTCACATATTGTTTAGTGTGCCTAGCCACAGATTCACGTCACATATTGTTTAGTGTGCCTAGCCGCAGATTAGCGTCACATATTGTTTAGTGTGCCTAGCCGCAGATTAGTTTTTATCTTCCTTTTTGTGTGTTTTAGGGTCAGTCTGTAAAAATGGCGTACTACGGGCGAAACATCGTTCCCAGCAGCGACGTTGGAGTCCAAGATGCATCCAGACATCCTCCCTATGCTGTCCCTGAACCATTTCTGTGGTGTTTCCATCATTTTCTGACCTTTTCCTATGAACCAGGCACCCTCCCCTCATCAGAGCAGGGGGTGCCTGGTGTAATGCTCGAGTCCTCCCATTGACTTCAATGGGGCTCGGGTGCTCGGCCGAGCACTCGAGCCTCCGGGGGCGCTCGGCCAGAGCACCCGAACACCCGAGCATCGGGGTGCTCGATCATCACTACTGAACACCAATGTCCTTAATCTGAGCAGAGAATACCAATGGCCTCTATTATTCAATTCTGCATGGATCGGTTCTTCAAAAAATAGTACTGGATTCCATGTCCATATAGGAAGACATGATTCTTTGTTGCAAGACTCCTAGAAGCCAAACTTCCCCTCTGAAGGCTTCCTGAATGGGCGGGGACTTGCATCCAGGAGTCAAGCAAAACCAAAAAAATGTCTGCCACCATAGGCATGATATCCACTAGCAATTAAAGAGTCATTCTGGCAAACCAAACCACCACACAATTGTTTCATGGTGGCCATTAGGATTTTCTGTCCAAATTAGTATAAAGTTGGTTTTGTTAGTGTGAGAAATTAACCTTAACCCTTTGAGTTACAGAGGGCGTACACAACACAAAGAAATATGTTGTGTACCCCCATTGGCACTCAAAGAGTTAAAGACGCAATATTTATTTTACAGAAACATGGCTATTACATCTAGGCATATTTTCATTATCTGTAAAATTAATCAAATGCATCTTAAACTGATAGATTCACTACCCCTTTAATGCTGGTAAGGTCTCCAATGAATTGTGACACAATGATATCTAACACATGTAGGTGAGTTCTGATTGCTCTGAAATATACTTGTATATATAATCCAGCCAGCTAGTTCTAGGGAAAGGGTTGTCCACTCCTGTGTGGAAGTCAGTAGAGGAAATGAGTAAACTGATGTAATCTCTCCTCCAATCACAGTGACTGATTTATACGCCTACTAACAAACCATAAATATTTTAGAGCAGGGGAATGGAAAATAAGAAATATAGGTGAAGTCCTGGAATGAGAGCCCTTATTTGCAGGAAAGAGAAGATCAATCTGTGTTATTTCATATAGATTGCTTAAATGTGAACTTATTACAAATATTACTGCCCCTAACAACCACGTATTAACTCACTTTTTTCAGTTTGATGTATTTTTTGCTTAATTCGGCAAAATATGTTCAAGTTTGCCTGCCCTACCAAGGCACCCCATTGTAGGCAAGTCCTAATAAGTACATTTACCATATCGTATGGCTTGCAGACTGATTCTTATCATAAGCTCCACTGTAGGCTTATCAAGCTCAAGTACAGGGGAGGGCCGCATAGCCAACATTTCCCTTCAAGGAGGCTGCTACATTGGCTGCTGGGGTCTGTTAATGAGTTTGGGTGAGCTTTTATCTTGGGATCTATGATCATACCTGGGAACTTTTTCTTCTGGACTTCTCGGAGGCGGAACCCTGTGGTGCTGATGGTGGAGATAAATGATGCAATTCATGGAAAAAAGGGGTGGGGTTGATTTGCAAGTGGGGGCGAGGCTGATTTGCAAGTGGGGGCGGGGCTTCATAAACATAGAAAAAAATAGGAAGAATAGTCTGGAGAAGGACAAGAAGTGGGCAGAGTTTTATTAAAACTCTTCACATCCAGAGAATCAGACTCTTCCCCGGAGACCCAGTAATCAACAGCAAAAAACGGAGTCTCTGGGGCAAATCCAGAGAGTTTCCAGCTTTGTCTATGATACACTGACACTATAACCTTGTTCCACTGGTAATCACAGGACCTCTCTCATACTATATGGTACACCAGCCTTATTCTACGGTTCACTGGTAGTCGCAGAACCACACATACATTGCCTGACACCAAAGCCTTGTTCCACTGGTAGCCTTGTTTTCATTCTTTTCCTCAGACACTGGAAGTCATGGTCTTTTTCCCCATCCTTTGTTCCACTGATAGCCATAGAACCCCATATACACAAACGCTCCTGCAGGCCCCTTCTATTTCCCTACTGGGACATGAAAACCTTCCCTGTTTAATTATAGAATTGTCACAGTTGTCTTAGGCAAATAAACACACAACACAGGTACAAGTAAATTTAACCAGTTTATTGAAATAAGAAATAGGAGTGAACACTTCCTCAACCGTGGGGGAACAGGTGTGAGGACAGTGCCTAGTCCACTACCCAGGAGCTGACACTGAACTGTACCCGGTAATAGTTGTAAATGATAATGTATAGAGCCAGACTTGGCTCTAACAAATAGGGAGTTCAGAAACCCATAACACCAGGAGTCTAGAGAAGGAGCGTACCCGGACAATCCCTGGAGAGGGAATCTGTCAGATGGTAACTTCGGGCAGCTTACAGTACCGGGAAAGCACAGAGCATAGGCAACAGAGTGAAGGGCAGCTCGCAGACTACCTGAGAGGTAACTGCTTGGTAGCACAGAGCGGAGGCAAAAGAGCGTGAGACAAGCACTTAGATACTGGAAGGTAACTATTTGGTAGTGCAGTATGGAGGTGACAGAGCAAGAGACGACCTGCGATACTACCAGTAAGGTAATAGCTTGATCACACAGTGCGGAGGCAACGGAGGGACAGGCAACCTGCAACACTACCAGCAGGGCAGCTGTATCACTAGACAGACAGGTTGAGCCCTCAGATATCACCTGAGACGAGCGGTAGTCAGACAGGAGCGGGAGATTGCACGGAGCGTAAGTCAGACAAGCCACAGTCAGGAACCGGATTGGGTAGTCAGCCACAGTGAAGGTCAGATCAGAGCGGGTAGTTGGACAAGCCACAGTCATACACAGATCGGATAGTCAGACAGAGCCACTGGTCAAAACCAGAGCGGATAGTCAGACAAAACCAAGGATTAAGCCAAAGGATAATCGGAAGCCAAGCAAGGGTCAAACGGGCAACACAGTAGTAACGCACAGAAACACCACGAAAGGGCGACTAAGCCCGATTCATGGGCAGACTATAAGGCCGCCGCTAGAAGGCTGGGCTCAATCGGCCAATAAACCTGATTGCTACAAAACAGCGAGCCCGACGCCACAGATGCGTGCCCGCAGATAGCGGCATGCCAGAGGATGCAGCATCAGCCCTAGACCACCAGACAGAGTCACAGGCAAACAAATATCACGGGTACCGTGACAAGAATCCTAGTTTCAAAGCCCATGTACACGGGCCAACACTGGCAGCTCTGTTCTGAGTTCTGAGTGCCCGCACCTCTGCTGATACGGAGTGGGACGCTCCAAATTCACACTGTAGTCCTCTCTGCGCACCTTCCTGGAATGGTCTGAATTCGGAGCGCCCTGCTCCTTATCAGCCACAGCGCGGGCAGTCTGTACTGCACATGACTGCAGCACGCGCAGCTGTCTCTACTGCACATGACGGCTTCTGACAAACATCCTTAGCAAATTATAATATAGGATAAGAGTCCAAATACAAAGAAAAAAATGTAGATAAAATGTAGGACAAATTACCAAGCAATATCTTCTATTAACCCTTTGAATGCCAGAGGGGTATGCAATGCATTGCTAAGCAATGCATGGCATACCCCACCTGGCACTCAAAGGTTTAAACATATTAAGAGCTACATATTTCAAGAGCATATTACCTCTTTAACTTACACCTGTTTTTTTACATAAAATACCTAAGCTGCAGATAGGAGAGAATGTGTTACTGACTCAGAGAGAAGTCTGCTGTGTTATGATTGGTGTACGAGTGGGAGGACAAATGGGTTATGTGAGTGAAGTCACTTGTCGGAGTCCTGAGTGATTCCCTTTCTACCTGGGAGCTGAATGAAGAGCTTTCATGTCACAGGATTTCCGTGGGTGATGTTCATAGATGTCTCTTCAGTTCAGGCTATAAAGAGATGTGAAGAACACATATCTGCACCATGTTTCCTGTGCTTTGGGCATTAGGAATTAATCTTGTTTGAAGTGTGTGTTATGACTATTGACTGCCTTCCAATGCTGACTTCCTTGTACATTGAGACACTCACCAGTTCATCAATGGTGTGATTATAACTGGCCCTCACTCATTCACCAATGTGAAAGTGACAGTTATGCAGTTTACCAGTGGATTCAATAGAATGCTATGGGGCCAGACCCATGCATTCACATATGCTGTATGAGTATGTTTGTGTAACACAGGAATAACTGAGATTTTTTTTACCATGTATCTCTGCCTCACATGTGCCAGGCAGGGAAATATGATCAGTCATTGATAAATACCCTCCAAAAACTAACTAAATAAATAATAATAAAAATAACTAATAAAATATATATGTGTATGTATCTATAGATATATAAAAGAGAAAACCTGTGTCTCCAGCCACACACACCCAGGTGTGGCAGTAAGGAGGAGATATTCATGTCTCCTCCCTACTGCCACTCCACAACATACACAGAGGCATGATTTTCTTACTTGCGCTTATACTATGTTGTTAACCGTTTGAGTGCCAGAGGGGGTATGCAGAGCATTGTAGAGCAATGCATTGCGTACGTCTATGCCATTCAAAGGTTTACACTTTTGAGCATCACACCTTCACCTATCAGTCATTATCCAACAGATTACCTCACATCCACTCACTAATAAAGCCAATTAAGTCTGCTAAAATCACCCTTTTCATCATAACCTCTGAAGATGGATAAGGATTATGGGAGTTGTAGTGCTATTAAACTATCACATGTTTCAGCATGTTTTCCCTTTCCTCACCTGCCTATCCTATAGCTCTCTGTGTATAAAGTTGTCTGGATTGTGTTATATATACAGATTTTTTGCTGTACTGTCTCTGTATATATAATGTGTCTCTATCAATATTGTCTGTTCTATATATATGTGTGTGTGTGTTGTGACAAAGTGTATGGGAGGATTGTACAGGGAATGTATGTAGGACCCAGAATCTTCTACAAGTAAAGTTAGTGCTCAGTAGTAGTGTGTTTTCATTTTGTTTTGTAAAACACTGCCTGCTGATTGTGTTTGATACAATGTCAAAATAAACCTGCAAATATTTATTAAGAACTGTGGACTGTGTGTGATATCCTAGAAGACTTGCTGCCCACCCAGGTTTATCATAGTGTGTCTTGTGCATGTGTTTGTGCTGTGGTATATTGTGTGTATTGCATGTGTATGTATTGCGAGTGTGTGTTGTTGTGCATGTGCTTGTGTATTGCATGTGCGTGGTGTTTGTGTATTGCGTGTGTTTTGTTATGTGCGTATGTGTGTGTGTTGGGTATGTGTGTGTGTGTGTGTGTGTAAATTGTGTGTCTCCCTCTTTAGGAGATATTAGGGGTACATACCTCCTAAGTGTTACTTCTTAGGAGATAGTAGGGGTCCATTCCTCCCAAGTGTCCCTCTTTAGAAGATAGTAGGGGTCCATTCCTCCCAAGTGTCCCTCTTTAGGAGATAGTAGGACTCCGTACCACCCAAGTGTACCTCTGTAGGAGATATTAGGACTCTGTACCTCCCATGTGTCCCTCTGTAGGAGATATTAGGACTCCGTACCTCCCATGTGTCCCTCTGTAGGAGATATTAAGACTCCGTACCTCCCAAGTCTCCCTCTTTAGGAGATACTAGCAGTGTGGGATGCATTGGCCATCTGTTTGTTTATTTTGTAACCATTGCTTAAGCCTTTGAGTGGCAGAGGGGTACGCAATGCATTGTGTACCCCTCTGCCACTCAAAGAGTTAATGTGAGGCTGAGTACATGACGGGCAATGCAGTCCCAAATTGCTAATATATATATATACATGCATATATACATACATAATTTATATAATATATATCAATGATAGTGGGGAAGAGTTGTGAATCTTATTAACTGCTTTTGTCTTTGGGGAAGGCACATCTAAGAACAACATTTAGACCAATGACCGGTCATTGTGGCAGACCATAATACCTGATGAAGAAACTTGTACTCTGATTAGTCAATGGGTGATTCATGCTTATCCTGATTGAACAGTTATCTACAAGTCTTGATTAAGGTCCCTTTCACACGGGTGTTAGCAGCACAATGATACTGTGCGGATGTGTTGCCCGTGGTAAAAGGTAACATGATGCCTTTCTCAAGAGCGACTATCACCAGCAGGCCTTTCACATTAGCTGCATAGAAGTTTGTGATTCTCATTACAGCCTCCAATGAATGGATGACACCGGTGGGTTCCACCCCCGCATTAATGGCTGGTATTCACCTGGGCTGGCCATCAGACATGTATCCTCTGTGTTCCAATCGTAGAGGCGCAAAGTAAGTGAAGACACATGGATGACAGAACTGTCACGGGTGCAATAGAAGAAAAGTGTCTATGAGTAAGCACAGAATTGTGTGAAATGCGTAGGATGTGGGTGCTCGGTGTATCTGTTTGCATTATTGATTCCAATAAAATTGATCTTATTCATCATTTGCCACGAGTCTCAAGAGCGCAGTCCTATTCCTGTATCTGCTATGTTCAAGACTGTCATGGATTGCTGCAACATTTCTAATGCCAGTCTACATATAATATCAAAGAGCAAAGAACACCCACGGGAATAAAAATGTATATTTAATTCTACAGCAATCCTGAGCTGCCTTAAGAAAAATGAATGGAAACATAGTGGTCTCTTTTTTGTCATAAATTTAATTTTTTGTAATAAGCATATTTCCTGCCAGAAAAATTTAAACACATAGAATTTCTACTTGTGCTTACATTCCTTGGCGTTGGTACATTCAGGAAATATATACGTTTGTATGGGTTTGGCCATAACAGTATGTAAACCATGACATTTCTGGTATTCATGTACACAGGGGAAAAGGGCAAGATCATTGATGTTAATTTATTGGATAATGGTTCTCATAGTTTAGAGTCAACATTAATATAATATATGAAGGATAATATATCATGTTTTATTTATTTTGCTCAGATTTATGGCATATTATCTTGGCTTAAGTAGAAGTAATCCAACCAAAACAAATGCCACCATTTCAGTGCCAGAGGGGTATGCAGCGCAATGCGTTTCATACTCCTCTGGCACTGAAAGGTTTAAAGCTCAGTTTTGCTGGTAAAAACAGAACTGGATTTAAAACAGGAATAGGCAACTTTTTGGCTCTCCAGCTGTTTGGAATCTACAACTCCCAACATCCCCAACCAGCCGCTGGAGAGCCAAAGGTTGCATTCCTCTCATTTTGAATCTGTGAAAGAAACTTTGGTTTGTTAAAGGAGAACAGCACTTCCTACTAATAAACCCCACCCATTTACCTTATTAGGGTTAGAAACTTCTAATTCTCCAATGAATTTTGCCTTTGTGGCTTTGTTTAAGAGGTAACATGTCCAATCAGTCTTGGATGCCATGCGCATGGGGGCGGACATGACAAAAGCTGGCATTTTTTTTTTAACATTGAAGCAGTCATGAGTGCATGACCCTACTCATCCCTTTTAAGGAGCAGATGGGTGTACAATGCATTTAGTAGAAATCACTCCCTATCTTCACTAGAAAATGTATTGGATCACTGTCACTGCTGCACCGAGGATGACCTTGTGAGAGGTAGTTTTACCAGTGTCTGGTGTATTGGGGTGTATGAGAACTTTCCTGAAGACCACTCGGGGATGGCAATAGGGGTGGGCAAAAAGTGAGAAAAATTTCCTACATGACATTTTGTGAAAAACGGATGATTTTCTCCTTTTTCTCAAAAGTGTTCTCCTTTTCTCCAATGCAAAATGTACCTCCATTTCGCCTACTCCAACATATTATTCTCATATTCTAACACATTTGTTGCCTACTCAACACATTTTTCTCCTATTCCAACACATTTTTCTCATATTCCAATAAATTTTTCTCCTATATTTAATGTGGTGCAACTTTTCCCAGCACAATATTACTTCTTCTGAGGGCTGTAGAGGAGAAATAAGTAGCTGGAAGTCAAAGTTGTGAGTCCTACAGCAACATATATCTTGAAAATGTGTTAGCATGCAGAGTGCATTTGTCCTTTGCCCACAACACTTGCTTCCTGCTTAAGTGACACTGGCACATATTCATGATGATGTCAAGTTATTAAAAAAAATAAAATTCAACCTACAATGTGGCAGATGTGTATGGTAGTGGTGGTGGGGGACTGGCTTGGTATGATTGGTTAGACCTTGACAAACTGTATCCACCCCGGGAGGGGAGGGATCATCAGCATTTATTGCACATGATGCAGCAACGATTGCTGCAGTCAGTTTTTGTACTACCACTTTACTCCCACGTCCCTGCAGTGCTCCACCTTTCACCCTTCCGCTTGTGCATTTGCTAAACATTACTCAAACACTGTGTGTGTTTTTACTCTGTACAGTACACAACTGATGGAGTATGATGTCTTGCTTTGGTCCTCAACAAAATTCTAAATGTCGTCTGCTGTCTATCAAGTCTGCCTCAGTCACAGAGATCACATCAGGCTCCCTGTCAGTTGTCTAATATATTTGTTTAATTATTTATGTAATTTTTTAATTTTTATTTTATTTATATATTTATTTATTTTTAAGTTGTTATCACGGTGCCCTCCGACATTGCTACTTCCTGGTTGTTTCCTTACAGCATTCTTATTGGTGATCAACGCCGACTCCTCCTACTGGTTGTCTTTATATTCTAGCGTTATCATTATGGCAGCGCCCTTTCGTGGTGTTCCAGTATCTATCGTTTGTTCCTGTGGTTCCTGGTATCCTGTGTATGCCTTCGGTCCTTCGGTTGGTTCGGCTGCCTCGCCACATTGCTGCCAGTATTGCTATACCACCTAGCGTAGTAGGGGTCCGGTTGCCTTGCCATATTGCTGTCAGTATTGCTATACCACCTAGCGTACTAGGGGTTTGGTTGCCTTGCCATATTACTGTCAGTATTGCTATACCACCTAGCGTACTAGGGGTCCGGTTGCCTTGCCATATTACTGTCAGTATTGCTACGCCACCTAGCATACTAGGGGTTCGTTTGCCTTGCCATATTACTGTCAGTATTATTACACACCTAGATTCCTAAGTGTTTTGTTGCCTCAGTTCCAGTCAGTCTTGCTGACCTCCCTAGCGCTCTAGGGATCTTGTTGCCTTTCCAGTTGTGCCTCCTCCTGTTGTTCCTACCACACCCGGTGGTACTCTCAGTCTCAGGACCAGATTCTCCCTGCTGCTGCACTAGTCCAGATCCTGGGTCACTACAGGAGTACCTTTAATGCCTACACTGTTGTTCTTGTATCTGTGACTTGTATTGCAATTACATTTACTACTGTTCTGCATGTACTACAGTATTTATTCTTTGTTTAATAAAACCGCGTTTTACTAAACCATCCGTGTCTGAGTGTCTGAAAACCGTAACAATTGTCCACCCTATCTTATCACAGTTAGTCCAAAAAAATATAAATTTTGGAGTATTTTAGGGCAACATCCTCCCTTCTTCTCCCTCATTGTGCCCCCAGAATTACCGACTACAGAGAACAAATGTCGTACCTAAATGACTCCCTAAACTAATCTTCAATTCCCCTTTATTTGCCTATCTCCTCTAGCTCGAAAACATGCTGCTCTCTCCTCTCACAAACACAGAATGGCTGCTGTGAGAGCCTGAAAGCCTTTTATATGGCTGTAGAAAAGTAGAGAAAACTTTTGTGTGGTGGAGGAAAATTTTTCTTCCCATTGAATTTCAATGCAATGAGCTAGGAGAAAAAAGCAGGAAAAAGCGGAAAAACTGCACTTTTCACGGGAAATTATTTGCCAAGCGGCAAGTGCCATTATTCACCGATTTCAGTTTGAGGCAAATATTTTCTCCCATCTCTAGAGGGCAACCTATGGCACTCCAGAAGGGTTATGCTCTGAGGGTGATACAGACGTGATAAAGTGGAGATGAATTCTCCAATGATATTTTTCCAGTTCCTGGGTTATTCTATAGAGCCTACATACTTACATCTCCAAAGCTTAGTGCATTGGCTACTTAGAATAACATAGGAACTGGAGAAGTGATATCACTGGAGAAGTCATCTCCACTTTATCACCTTCTTATTACATCTTTGTGGATGTTGGAAACTACACATTCTATAATCTCCATCCTAGTTGAGGATGATGAGAGTTGTTACAGCTGTAATTCCAAAAGTTGCATACCCTTGAGGTAAAGATTCTGAAGACACTGAAGTCTGGAGTTGCCTGGAAATGACTCACTTTGTCGTAGGTGGCTCCAATGGAGAGATCAATACTTCTCTTTAGAGGACTAACATGTTTTTCAAAAGTTCTCCCATCCAGATAAAACTGACTGAAGGAATCCATTATTTTTACCTGGGGTCCCTTACCTAATGAGACTTTGTAAATGTATTTTTCCAACCTCCTAGCAGGTGATGGAGCAGCATATACCGACTCCTTTTTTGGTTCAGATGCTATATGTTTGTATTAGTCCATATTGCCCCCATCATCTCCAACTTGCCCCCCATCATCTCCATATTGCCCCCATCATCTCCATATTGCTCTCACATTGCTCCCCATCGGCTCCATATTATATGTAGTATGAGGACAATATGGAGATGATGGGGGCAATGTGGAGATGATGGGGCAATGTGAGGGCAATATGGAGATGATGGGGGCAATGTGGAGATGATGGGGGTAATGTGGAGATGATGGGGCAATGTGAGGGCAATGTGGAGATGATGGGGCAAGTTGGAGCTGATGGGGGGAAATGTGGGGGCAATGTGGAGATGATGGGGGAAAGTTGCAGCTGATGGGGGCAATATGGAGCTGATGGGGAAATGTGAGGGCAATATAGAGATGATGGGGGCAATCTGGAGGTGATGGGGTAAGTTGGAGCGGGTGGGGGCAATGTGGAGATGATGGGGGCATTGTGGAGATGATGTGGGGGAATGTGAAGGCAATGCGGAGATGGGGGCAATGTGATACACACATGTATATAGAGAGGCTCCCTTGATGTGAGCCATACATATTCATTTTGGGCGGGGGGAAAATCGTGGGTGAGTTCCCACACTTTTTTTCTTGGACTTGACTTGACCCCTGAGGAGACGTAACATCTTCTAAAAAATAACCCCTACTTACCTTACTATGTCTTGAATATCTTAATGGCTCATATCATTTCCCTTGGTCCAAAAGATAGATCTTCAGTTTTGAATGTCATGTTCATGGGGGCGGACATGACAGCTGCTAGCAGGTCCACAAGAAATGTAACTTTGCTCATTGTACATGATAATCTTAAACATTTAAGGACCAGAGTGGAGTGCAACACATGGTTTCACAATGTGTTGTTCATCTCTCTGGTCATTAAAGGGTTAAGTGTGGTCATGCACTCTGCCGACTTAGTTTAAAAACTGCTAGAAACTGTCATGTCCGCATCCATGGACATGACACCCAGGACTGAGTGATTTGCTCCAGGACAAATGCACAAGGACAAAATTCATAGGGGCCATTAGGATTTTTTGTCAATAGTAAGTTAAGTGTTATTATTATGTGTTAGAACTCTTTCAACAGCTGCTTATTAATTGCCCTTTAAGAGCTCAGCTGGGTGTCAGAGGTTTTCACCAGCATTCATGTAATCTTAAATGAAAACAAACGTGATCAGGAATAAAAAAAGTGGTTGCGCCTTGACATGATTTCTGGAACTCCCAGCTGAAATTACTATAGCCTTCTCCACTGCTGGAAAAAGAGCGTCAATCTCTTTGTGCACAGGCCCTCCACAGACATTCCACAGAGACCCATGGTGAGCCACTATTAAGGGGCACCATCCCTTCCTTGGAGAACCCAGCTCCATCTGTTGCTGCAAAGGCCACCCTCTGTAGGTGAGATACCTTATATAACCCCTCTCTAACCACGCCTATGGTGGAAGTAAAGGGGCCCCTTAAAGGTGATGGCACTTACAGGGAAGTAGAAAGAAAAGAGGAACAACCCAGTTGGTACCCTACTGCAAACCACCAAAAACAAGTTCTTGGATGCCTGACACATCTCATACTAGGGTGACCATATTTCCTTGTTGCCATTCATGGATATTGGCAAGAAAAGAGTGGCAGTGTACTTCTTCTTGGTTCTAAGTTGCCATATGACCTTGGGCTGAATGTACAAATGTTCCGGTGCACCACTCTTCTTTAGTCTCTAGGTAAGCCACTGCTCTTGAGGGGAAACAGACACAACAGTGTATAATTGCTGTATTGACTACCGGTAGACTCAGCCACCATTAGACTTTAATGCCCTGCATGCCTGCCTCATAGCATCACAGGGGCACTGACAGTGACAGAAACCACGTTGTCTATATAATGATAACACATGACATGGATTTTGGCTATGTCAAAATTCTCATAGACTGCCTTTTGACATCCCTTTGACACAAGTGGCATCAATGGGAGGCATGGGCATAGCAAAGTAAATTGACATTAGAAAAGCATAGGGACTAAATGGCAATTTCAGTTCCTAGTGTAGTTGGGAATCTCAATTTTACAATAGCACCCCTGTTCTGACATCACAGGACATCAGTGCACAACCTGTGCTTCTTCCAGAGCACCCAGAACTCTAAACACTAGAGGCTGAAATTCCACTGGCAGCTCTACAGAAAGTGAGGCATATGCTGGGCTACAAGAAATTGGCTGCCAAAAAGTGTTCTAAACACTAGAGGGAGAAAAGAGCCCAACTTCCTAACACCAACCAGGAGATTCAGCTCTAGTTATCTGCAGCATAAGGCTACCTTAAAGCTTGGGAGCCATTTATTTTTGTAGTTGAGCACAGGTGTCACTTTCTGTCACAGCAGTCATTTGGAAGCTGTGTCTTTGGTGTTTTCAACTCCATACCTCCCAAGTGTCCCTCTTTATGAGGGACAGTCCCTCTTTGAGATACAAATCCAATGTCCCTCATTCCAACTCTGATGTCCCTCTTTTTAGGAGATCAGACTGTGTGGTGTATAAGTGTACCACATTGCTCCACAGTAATAAAACACACATTAATGTTTGAATAGACTTCTATATATGTGTTTATAATTTAGTCTGGGTAACTAAAATACTATGCTTTTGTTCCAAATCATTTATTAAATGAAGAGGAGTCAATAGGTCATAAAGTCACCTATAAATTATTGGCAATGCCCCTCCCACCAGTCACCCCCCCCCCCCAACAACACCACCTAAAAGTAAAGTGTCCCTCTTTGGCCATGTGAAATGTTGGGAGGTATGCACATTTTTGCTCTGGAGTCTTCATTACATGAATGTGTATTGCCCCAAACGGGGCTGCCCGGGAAAAGGGACACACATTTAAATTACATGACTGTTCTGGGCAATCCGTTTCATATGGTCACCCTGTCTACAATGTAAATCAAACGAATCAGCAGCACCAGTCTCAGCCAGAGTAAGTTGTTTCACTCACCATCACAAATCCTCTATAGAGACAGGGTGCTCGATGGACAAATGAGCCAAAATCATCAGTTGCTTCAAAGGAAAAAGAAATCCATCGCACTCAAGATTTCTCTGTTAAAATCACTTCTTTATTCGGAAATCACAGAACACTGAGATAGTCTCACGCGTTTCGCACGGGTTGTGCTTACTCATAGACTAAACAAACAGACAAGATCGACTGACTTTATTCCAAAGAAACTAACTGTTTACAATTCAAATAAGCCAATCCACATCGCTCATCAATCATTAATTAGCTAAGCGAATGGCACAATTGAGTATTTCAATGATTAAGACCATATACACTGATTTTTATATATAATACTCTACCACCAACAACCAGTCTAAATAAATAGAGAGGTCTTAGTGTGTAAACAATATCCGCAGCAGAAAGTCTTACATAAAGAAGCAATTTTACAAACATATATCATTCCAAATTTAGACTGGGTGTTGGTGATTGATGAGCGATGCGGATTGGCTTATTTGAATTGTAAACGGTTAGTTTCCTCTGCATAAAGTCAGTCAATCTTGTCTGTTAGTTTAGTCTATGATTAAGTACAACCTGTGCGAAACGCGTGAGT
This sequence comes from Rhinophrynus dorsalis, assembly GCA_037306005.1. Lineage (NCBI taxonomy): Eukaryota > Metazoa > Chordata > Amphibia > Anura > Rhinophrynidae > Rhinophrynus > Rhinophrynus dorsalis. Next base: position 46,179,676 of record CM074724.1, read on the forward strand.
ACGATCTATCTCAGTGTTCTGTAACTTTCAGAATAAAGAAGTGATTTTAACAGAGAAATCTTGAGTGCAATGGATTTCTTTTTTCTTTGAAACACCCTATCTCCAATGCATGTAAATGGATAAACCTCTTAACCCTTTGAGTGCCGGAGGGGAACGCAACACATTTCTTTAGCAATGCGTTGCTTACCCCTCTGACATGCAAAAGGTTAAACATAAAATGTTAGCATAATGAATAGCCCCGGATTGTCAATTACTGGATAATACAAAAAATATCCGTTCTTTTTCTTAGATCTTACTTAACTTATTTTTATCCTTTATTTATATAACTGCAACTTATTTTGCAGTGCTGCACAGCAGAGAATAGACATACAGAGCCCTAAAACAGTACAAATGGGACAGAGGGCTTACAGTCTCCATAATAGCCTGCAGGTGGAGCCATTGATGCACTGAATAGCAGTGTAGCTGATGTATGATTATGGTCTATAATTTCCTGTTGATGTCTGCAGAACTGTCAATTTCTATGGATGGGGCTACGTACAGATGGATAGATCAGCCTGTTACTGTTTTCTCATTTTTATTACCAGCAAATAGAGAACTGGTGAAAAAAAAATGAATTTCTGTGACACTGTGAAGATGAGCACTGTAAAGGATTTTGAAACAAGACCGATTAACTTTTTGTGTGCCAGGGCTATGTGCATCACAGTGCATTTCATAGGATGGGACCTCCTGCTGTTAGGGATGGAGACTAAAACTCCCAGAATCCCTTGGGGATGATGGGAGTTGGAATCCCCAACGGCTGGAGGTTCGTCAGTTGACTTCTACTGCATTAACCCTTTGAATGCCGGAGGGGTATGCAACGCAATGTAAAAGCAATGCGTTGCATTCCCCTCTGGCAATCAAAGGGTTAAGGCTCAAACAGATACATTTCTCCCCACTGTACAGTACAGGAGCGATTCATATTTCAGAAAAACACAAGCTTACCTTACTATGGCCAGAAAATCCTAATGGCCCCCATGATTTTTGCCCTTGCTCCTTGGTTCAAGAGACAGCATATTTAATCAGCCCTGGATGTCATGTCCATAGAGGCGGACATCAAGCCAAGAGATGTGAGAGACTCTGAGCACGAACAAAGACAATGGCTTGTTCTATGGCTAGTCCCTGCTCAGACCATCACATGTTAGCTCTCTAGTGCCATTACAGAGAAGACATTTCCACGTACATATTAGCCTAATCCTGCCCAAAAAGGCGGCATCACAGACGCCGGAAGATTTTTCACATTGTAGCAGGCAGAGTGTATGAACCTGCTTAGCCCTGCGTGACAAACTGCATATCAATTACTCAGCTCCTCCATCTCCCTAACAAATGCAGTCATTTCTGATGTTGTCCTTAGATGTGGACATGGCAGATACTAGCTGGACTATGCAAACCCCACCCACCACACATGGTTGTCTTCTTACTGTTTCGGTTTGGGGGCTAAAAAACAAACTGTGGTTCGAGTGGGTGGAGTCTGAGGTCCACTAGTCTTGCTAGTAACAGTCATGTCCACCTTTGTATACATAACATCCAGGAATGACTGAAGATGTTCTCTCTCTTGAGGATTTTCTAGCCATGCTAAGGAAAGTGGGGAGTTATTAGTAGGTGGTGACAGCATTCCTTTAACCCTTTGATTACGAGATGGGTATCCAATGCACTGTAAAACAGTGGTTCTCCAACTGCATCCTCTGGAATCTAAGGGTTCTATGAAAAAGTTCACAGGGTTCCACAGAATGTAAGGAATGGTGGACTAAGGAGTGCAGGGCTGGGGCAATCACTGGACAAACTAGGCAGGTGCTTAGGGTAGAGGAGCATAATTAGTGTGTCAGCAGCAGCTTCTAGATGGGCAGACTCCCTGCCTCTGATTCTTAGTAGTCAAATAAAGGTGATGATTATTATTGTACATTTGTTATACATACCAAGGTAATATTTATTTCTCAAAGCTTTTTAACCCCATGAGGATGAGAGGAGTGAGCAATGCTGCACACCCTCTGGTGTTTACAGAAATAACAGTTCGAGTGCCAGAAGGGTGTCCAATGCACAGGGGAGGACTGGCAACTTGTAGCCAGGGGGTAAATACAATGAAGTGGCTTCTTTTTACTATTGTACTAGTCCAATGTCCCAGCCCAATCCATTTTTTTAATATTAACATTTCTGTCAATATTGTGAAGTAAGGTAAGTGATACCACGTAGCTTACAATTGAAATGGGGCTACGCTGGTGATACTATGGAGCTTACAAGTTAAGAAAAACTACACTAGTGATACTGTGAAGCTAACAAGGGAAATTGAGTATGCTACTAGTGCAGCTCCATTTAGATTGTAGCTCTGCGTTACCTTATGTGTAGCTCCATTTCAATTGTAAGCTCTATGATATAATTGGTGTAGGTCCATTAAGAGTAGCAAGCAGGAGATTGAGTGAAGCAGTAGACCACCGGCCCAGACATAAAACTGGCACAGGGGGCAATTGCCCCACTGCCCTCCAGGCCAGCCCTCCCCTGCCAATGCATTTTGGAGTAATGGTCTAACACCCATCTGGCATTCAGAGTGTTATGGTGTAGTTGGTTTCATTTTTCCAGGTGGGGGAGGGGGGTGTAACAAACCCTAGACCATCACTTGGAGGCCTTATCAGGCGTAGGAACCTATTTGCCCAAAAGACTGTTGTTCACAGAGGAAAGCCTTCACCAGCCGCAAGAACTAAAAAAAATTGCAGCCTTTCCTAATAAAAAGTAGGCGGTTCCTGGATCGGGCGCCTTCGCTTGTGACATATACTCCATTGCCAGTATGAGACGCTGTTAAGTATTGGGCAGGTAGGCATTGACGTTATTGGTCGCCCTGCTAGCCAGGCTATCGATCCGCCTCCCAATGGGCGACTGGCGCAACATAATTGTTTTATTAGTCCGCCCCAGGTAATTCACTCTCCTAAGGAGAACAATGGCCCGGGTTCCGATTGGTTGTATGTCTATTGTCACTCTGATTCTCACTGGCTGCGAATCAGACCGGCAAGATCAAATTATGTAAAGATGCTTTGCACTGTGTACCGTTCCCTTGTTCTACAGTCATCCCCAATTGTGCCCATTGTATCATGCTGCCACCACACCATTGTCTCTTTGTATATTCTGAGTGCACTCCCATTGTTTCACTGTATTGAGTTTGTGTATAAAATGTCCCCTGTCCCCTGAATAAACTGTTAGTCGTCTTGGACTAGAATTGTGTCCTGTGTCTTCTGTCCTGAATGGTCTAAAGCGTCCCCTCTGACCCCCATTCATGAGAACTATGTTCCAGAGTTCCATTCAATTGTGTGACATCACTGCCCAGGGCACCCAACTGTAGCCACCTCCAGGACAGAGAGAAACCCAGCACTATGGCCCAAGACAAACTGGCATCTCGGGGTTCTGTTACAGGGGGTGTCAGCCTGAGGTTTTGGGTAGGTGGGCACGAGTCATACACAGAAAGAAAAAGAGAGGAACAATTCTGGATAAAACCAACTATACCATAAGGGGGAAATAAATGGGGAGTTTAACACCTTGAATGCTAAAGATGTTTCGATCGCATTGTGAGACACCATCTTAGAGACCTCCCTACAATTCAGGGGAGCCTCATTCGGAGATTTTTTTTTATTTGTCACATGTGACACAGTTAGTAGGCTCCAGAATTTCTCTTCTTTTATTTCTGCATATGGCTTTAACCCTTTGAGTGCCAGAGGGATACGAAACATATAGCAAAGCAATGCGTTATGTACTCCTTTGGCACTCAGAGGTTTACATACTCTCACACTGGCCTGACTGGACTGGAAGAAATCATATTATTTGGACTACCTGTGGGCATGTGGTATAATGAAACATTTTATACTTTGCAATAAAACCTAGAACCTACTAAGGAAATAATTACCAGCTTCAGTTACCTGACTGATAACTGTTTCCTAATAAAACTTTTAACCTAAGACTCCTTTCCCGCAGGTAGAATTGGCGTAGTGACAGTCAAGATGACAAAAAAAGCCTGAGTCTTGAATCACTGTGTCCTATAGGGCATTTTATACAGCAGCTGCTGAGATTGTCTCAGAGAGTCGCAGCATGATGCAACTTAACTTAGACCATGCCATGATGCAATCTGTAGTGCTGATTTTAATGGAATTGAATTGAAATCACAGGAAGCTTTGTTTCCTTGCAATTTTATTGCTTCTGATTACATTGAGAGAATGGGATGCGGAACAAACCTGCTACACTGTAGCACTAAAAATGCACAAATGCAACAAATCACCCCATGTCAAAGAGCCCTAATAATTTAGTCTTAGGTTCCTTTCACATGGTCGACACAAATACAGCAATGTTGCGCTGGATCTATCTCAATGTTGAAAGGTAATATGCTTGGGCCTTGGGCGATCTCACCAAAGTCCAGAACGCAGAGACGCAGTAGAAGTGCAGTAACCAAGGTCTGCTCAGTGACCCATGGAGCTGTAGGCAGACCTTTCACACTAGTTGAGCTGGAAACTGTGATACTCATCGCATCCTCCAATGAATGGCTGACCCACGTGGGAGGCTGGCAGTCAAGTGGGCCAACCAGAAGACACGTCCCTTCTGCATTACAGATTTGTGGTTTAATGCAGAAGAGCAGTGAGTGAGTCACTTGGGTCACATAACTGTTGCAGGGGGCTGTGAAAGCCTTAAGGAACACTAACAACTCCTAATAATAAAACTCCACTTACTTAATCTGGGCAGAAATCCCATTGGCCACTATTAATCAGTTCTGTGTGAATTCTTTCTACAAAATTCATCTTTAACTGGGACTGTTTATCGTGTCCTCGGGAGGAAAGACATGGTTTATTTTGCAGGACTCCTGGACTACAAAGTCCTCTTAGGAATCATTTGGTGGGAGGAGTTTCATGTCCAGGAGTCCTGCAACAAAGAATCTTATCTGCCTCCATAAAACAGATATCCTGTATCAATTAACCCTTTAAGGATAAGAGAGGTGCTTTACAACGCATTGGAAATCTCTACGGGTTAAAGTTTCCTTTAAATTGATGGGAATTTGAGTATTTTTTCAAATTTGGTCCCTATAGGACAGTTGGTTTGCTCCAGAATTGTTCTAGTTTTCATTAACTCTTTAAGATCAGAAGGGTGTGCAATGCATTGCACACCCCTCTTATCTTTAAAGGGTTAATAAATCAGTCACAGTGTAGATGTAAGTATGAGGATCTGACTCAATAGCTGTTTTCTTTAGTAATTTCCTTCATTAGAACCATGTTAATTGTTATTATCTTTTATTTATAAAGCTCTCACCGGTTCCACAGCTACTAGGTTGATAAGACGCTAGAACACTGCACACCTGGGGTACAATGTATCGATTCAAGGGTATTTACAATCAAGATTTGCTCACAAGTGCCTAGAGGGATCAGCTGTACCTCACCGACGAGGACCAACAAGGCCGAAACGTACGTCTGGGGTCAGCCGTTTCCCTTGTTCAGAAGAATTGTCTGGCGTTTTGTAGCTGGACTGTCATTTTGGCATGACCTGTATGATGTGCTTCAGAATATTTCTTCTCTGTGTATGGCATTTGTGAGCTAAAAGAGATTGCCCCCTGGGCGCGAGGACACCGTCCCAGTGAGATTTTTGCATACCCTTTCAATCTCATGAGCCGAGTTGAGCATCTCTGACTTCTTCTCTGTGTATTTACAATCAAGATTAAAGGAGAAGTAACATATCCTAAAATTAAATAACCACCTACTAACCTTAATATGATCAGAAAACCCTAATAGTCCCTATGCATTTTGCTCATGTGTCTTTGTTCAAGGGAAAACATCTTCAATAAGTTCAGCATATCATGTCCATGGAGGCGGACATGACAGTTGCTGGCAGGACCATGGGACACAACGCTGCCCACTACACACTCCTCCGGTCCTAAAAGGATCACTACACATGGTAATCTTAAACCTTTAAGGATCAGAGGGTTGTGTAATGTATTGCTTCACAATGTATTCCACACCTGTCTGGTTCTTAAAGGGTTAAATAGTATCATGCATTCTGCCTGCTTCAGTTTAAATTGCCAGGAACTGTCATGTCAGCCTCCATGGACATGGCATCCAGGGATGATTGAAGATGTATCTATCACAGTGTACCTTGGCATCCGTGCTGCCAGTTACCCTTGTGCTTCTTCTCAGCTCTGTCTGGTGGTCACGGGTGCAGGCGCGTTGCTGTGACGTTGTGCTTGTTTATATGTACGGATTCGATTTGCCTAATTGATTCCCGCCTTAGTGTGCGCCTGTTTAAACTTCCCTGGGCCTAGTGTTAGGGCCCTTACGTGGTGTTCCTGTTAGTACTCGTTACGTTTGCTCAGTCTCGTTGAGTCCCTTGCCTGACTTCCGATTCCGCTCCGTGTTGACTCTGGTTTGTCTGACTACTCACATCGGTTCTGACCTGTGGCTCTGGCTGACTACTCGCTCAGTGTATGACCCTGGCTGGTCTGACTACCCATGCCTGTTCTGACCTGTTGCTCTGGCTGACTACTTGCTCTGTGTATGACCCTGACTTGTCTGACTACCCACTCTGGTTCTGACTTGTGGCTCTGGCTGACTACTCGCTCCATGTTACCCAGGCTGGTCTGGCTATTCTCATTATCGGTACTGGGGCTTGTGCTGCCCCCGCTCCGATTACCACTGTCTGCATCTAAGTCACTCAGTCTCGTTGTGACCCTTCCCTGGCTTTCGATTCCTCTCCGTGTTTACTCCGGTTTGTCTGACTACCCACATCGGTTCTGATCCGTGGCTCTTGCTGACTACTCGCTCCTTGTATGACCCCGGTTTTTCTGGCTACCAACACCAGTTCTGACCTGTGGCTCTGGCTTACTACTCGCGCCGTGTATGACCCCGGCTTGTCTGACTACCCACACCGGTTCTGACCTGTGGCTCTGGCTGACTACTCGCTTTGTGTATGACCCCGGCTTGTCTGACTACCCACACCTGTTCTGACCTGTGGCTCTGGCTGACTACTCGCTCCGTGTATAACCCCGGCTTGTCTGGCTACCCACTCCGGTTCTGACCTGTGGCTCTGGCTGACTACTCACTCCATGTTACCGAGGCTGGTCTGGCTATTTGCATTATATAAGTACTGGGGCTCGTGCTGTCCCCACTCCGATTACCACTGTCTGCATCTAAGTACCGTACTGTAGTACACTTTTACCTCTGGGCGCTTGGTCCCTACCAGGCAGATAGAACCATAGGCGAGGTTCTTCATTCCGTTATCTCATTCCGAGTAGTGCAGGCCTCTGCCCAGTGTACAGTCTGGGTAGTGGACTGTGGGCTGTCCACTCACCAATATCTGGGGCTCAGCTGGGGTATTGCTTATTATCTGTGTATTATCCTTAAAGGTGGTTTTATCTCAATTTTCCTGTGTCTGACCTTCTTTTGTATTGCTCACTGTGACAGTATCTCTTGAACAAAGCCACAAGGGCAAAATTCATAGGGGACATTTGGATTTTTTAGCTATAGAAAATACACACACACAATAAAGTATTGCCCTTTAATCCACAGGATGCTAGTGAGATCTCCACCTCATTGATATACCTGGGAAATTTTTGGTCTTGGCTCCCCGGAGACGAGTCCTGTGGTGCCTCTGAGGGGAGAAAAATGACGGGATTAGTGTCATATAAGGGGCAGGGCTTAATCATAAGTGGGGGACAGGACTTGTAAAACATAAAAAATAGCCAGAATAGGCTGGGGAAAGAAGAAAAGAGTGTGGGGAGTGGGAGGAATAGGGTGAGAAGGAACACAAGTAGGAAGAGGTTCATCAGAAACTCCCCACTTGCGGAGAATCACACTCTGCCCCGTAGACCCGGTAATGCATTGTCAAAACCGGAGTCTCCGTGGCAAAACCGAAGAGTTCCCAGCTATGCACATTGAGCAGCAATATGTTGGAGATTTCTTTGGTATCCAATGTATTAAAACGAAATTGTGAGGCTTTACAAATATATGTGCAGACAGAATAACAGATCAAGGGGTCCCTTTAACAGCTGAGCTGCAGAGATGTTCCATTCGTTTCAAAGGGTTGATTGCCCATGTCATGTATGTATATTTTTATTAATATGGCGCCAATAGGTGTACTTAGCACTTTACAGTTTACATTTTGCATAGAAGGAGTACAATAAGTGCAGTAATTAAGTGCTTATATAGGAGTCTCTGCACCGTAGAGCTTACAATCTAAGTCATGTACGTTAAATGGACACTATCACCTAAAGATAACAGTGATTTTGATTGAGCTTTAATGAGCCACCTAAATTTAGTATTATAGAAAAAATATTTGAAGCACTTATTCTGGAAACAAGAGAGAGCCAACCTTGGGCTGTCTCCAAATATAACTTTTATTAAAAACATCTATATCAATAAAAAAAGACTTGGATCTCAAAAAAAGATAAATCTACCTGCTCATACCACGATCCAGGACCTTCCGATAGGTGCCACTCATCTCATAAATAGGAACGCCAGGGACCACACATACAGCATGTAGAGACTGAACAAATGAATTGTAACTATATTTCTAAACAGGTACAATGAATAATCCCTAAATGAAATGCTGTTCATACATGCACACTGGATGCTGACAGTGACAACCTCACTTAATACCTCTCCTACATTTGAAAGATGGGTTAATAACCCTTTTAGTACTGCATCCACACCAGTCCACCCACCTACATATAATGAAGTGCGTACTATATAAAATCTCTACAGACATAAAAAACAAGTAGATGGTAGAAGGAAAATACAATTCCATATACACCTACTTCTATATCAATGACATTACACCATTTAAACCACTACTGATATGAAACTAGAAGTCCAATATACAGAGTCGTAACTAGAAGCCTCCGGGCCTGGTACAAGAAATGCCATGGGGCCCCCCTGACCACATTGATCCCCTCCACAATGCCCCCATCTCCTTCCTGGAGCTCCCGCGCGGTCCTCTTAGTAAGGCAAAGCACTGGGAGATGATGTCATTACTCTGCATTACTAGAGCGCCGGCAGGAGATTGCGGGCGCCAGGCGGAGGGGTTGCAGGGGGAGGCCGGGCCCCTGGAGTGCACGGGCCCGGTCACAGGTGCGACCCCTATAGTTACTCTACTGCCAATATATGCCGTGATTAAACAGTGGACCCTCCCAAATCAATCTGTGTAGACTATCACGGGGTGACCACTCATTATCTGGCCAAAGAGAGTTAGCTCTGATACAATTTTTTTTGTTTTCTTTTGCCTTCTATTTACTTTAACCATATAAGTGTTTTATTTTTTATTTAATTATTTTTTCTGTTTTTGTGGATTCATTTTTTTAACATCTATATTAGAATTGGCTTAAAATACTTGTTGTTTTGAGCTCTGCGGATCAGATTTTATATATTGGCACAGATGTATGTGATTGCCTGGGTTTAAGCAACTGGTATTACTTACACCATTTACCTATATAGCGGTGGTTACCATCGGATTACTCCCAAAAGGATTTGCATGTATTTAGTCTAATCTGGGGACAGGGCACTCATAGGTTCAGTATGCTCTGATTGTATCATCTCCTCTAGCACTGGAAGGACTAAATGTCAGTCAGTGGCAGGAATAATGTAGGGTAAGGCAGGGAGTGCCTGCATGGCATGCCTTAACCCTTCGAGTGCCCAAGGAGTGTGCAACGCATTGCCATGAGAGTTAAGGTGTTGTCTCAAATTCTATGGAAAAAATATATTGGAGTGTTCACCATGCTGTGAAAAACAAGAGTACTTGCACTGCTGAGAGATACTTATTCAAATGTTACTGCACCTCAAAATAGCATTTTTTTTTGGTGCAGTGATGGCCTGAAATGTCATGGTAGTCCTGTTGCTACAAAAGTCTAATGGCAATAACCATCCAGATGCTACTAAAGCAACAGCACCAGGCCATGGTGGTACTGCATCCACAAGTTACAAGACTGAGCTGAAATAACATTTGAACAAAATATCTCACAGCAGAGGAAGTACTGTGGTTTTACTTGGCAAGCAGAAAACGTTCATTATATAATAATATTTCATTAGTATGCAATATAGTCCCTTTAATTAACAAACATCTAACTTACTTGTTTTTCTAAATATAAAAATGTCTAATAAAACAGAATGGTGATTTTTTAAAGCTCAGAATCACCAAAGTTGTTTTTAGGTGAGCGTGTTCCTTTAAATCTATGATTTTTTTTTCTTCCAAAAACACAGGGAGAAACATGTAAAGCAAGGATGTGCTTTGGAGTGTTTAGCTTTGCTCCCTGCTTCATATTTATTGTTGGCTCCTAGAAACATTTTTCCTTTACGCCTCTGTGCCAGAAATGACTATAAGCATATTTGTGAAAGGCCAAGATTTCAATGCACAGCGGGGCCGTGTTTGTACAAAGTGCTCTGCCTTGTAACAACTTACATCATGTGCGCTGGCTAACAAAGCAAGACATTAATATTAATACATCTTCTTCCATTGGTAATAATTAGTTAAAAATAAATTGCAAATAATACACACAAGGATAATGTACCCAATGAATTGCAGCTGATCTTTCCACTCCAGGCGAGAGATGCACTAAGGTGTTATAAAGAGGTGATAACGTCTCCAATAAGTCTTCAGATCCTGAAAGGCCCCATCTAGAATATGGAGGACAGTTTTGGATACCGATTCTTTAAAAATACATTATTAAAGTATTAGTAATGTCTAAAAAAAGTTTCTTGCATTTAGAAGAGATTAAAAATCTGAGCTAAATGCAAAAAACCATATCTCTCAAACCGCTATGGTTTAAGGGATACCGGAGTTTAAAGTTTGATTTCTCCTACTGACAACTGTAAAGCTGTCAGCAGGAGATCCGTGTTGGTCGACACAGAGGCGCTTGAGAAGTGCTGAAATCTCGTTACTTACACTGAATCCCTTCATTGGAATGGTCTAAAATGTGTGCCTAGCTTGAGAAGTGCCGAGATCTCGTTACTTACACGGAATCCCTTCATTGGAATGGTCTAAAATGTGTGCCTAGTGTTCAGGCACACGTTTTAGACCATTCCAATGAAGGGATTCCGTGTAAGTAACGAGATCTCAGCACTTCTCAAGCGCCTCTGTGTCGACCAACACGGATCTCCTGCTGACAGCTTTACAGCTGTCAGTAGGAGAAATCAAACTTTAAACACCTGTATCTCTTAAACCATAGCAGTTTGAGAGATACGTTTTTTTTGCATTTAGCTCAGCTTTTTAAGCTCTTCTAAATGCAAAAAAACTTTTTTTTAGACATTACTAACACTTTAAACTGGAAAAAGTGCAGAGATATGCAACAAAACTGATAAAGGGATTGGAGAATCTGAGTTATAAGGAGAGACTAGCCAAACTGGGTTTGTTTACAGAAGAGACATCTAAGGGGTGATACAATCACCATTTACAAATAAGAAGACCTCAATAAGAAGACCTCTCCAAAGTACTATTATTCCAAGAGCTGAACAAAGAACAAGAGGTCATCCATTAGTAGTAGAGGAAAGGTGCTTTCGATAAACAAAGGCATGGAGTTTTTACAGTAAGGGCAGTAAAGGTATGGCATTCTTTTCCTCAGGATGCCATGCTTGCAAATACTGTAACTCCTAATAGGGTTAAAAAAATTAAAAGTGGCTTTACATTTAGGACTATTTTCCCCTGACATCCAGATGAATCCAGAAAGAAGGCAAAGACTAGATTGTTGAATTTTCAGTGCTAAGCCATTTCAGATCCAAAACATAGTGTTACAAAATTCTCCATCAGTGAGCATGTGTGTGTGAGTGAGCATGCTAGAGAGAGAGAGTGTGTGTGTGTGTGTGTGTGTGTGTGTGTGTGTGTGTGTGTGTGTGTGTGTGTGTGTGTGTGTGTGTGTGTGTGTGTGTGTGTGTGTGTGTGTGTGTGTGTGTGTGCAAAAAGTATATTGACCAGAGCGTTTTACCAATAGTGTTTCGCATATTGCGTATAGTGTTTTGCATAGAGCATTTTGTGTATATCATCTTGCACACTGAGTAGAACGTTTTGCATAGAGCATATTGCGTGCAGGGGTGGACTGACAGGACCAAAGGCCCATGGTCCAAAAAGAGGTCTGAGCACCTGCCCCATGACATCATTGGCCCCTCCCCATGACATCGTTGGCCATCCATTACCCCCACAAGACATCCAGTACCCCCACAAGCCATACCCACCCAGGCCATCCAGTACCCCCACAAGCCATCCATTACCCCACAAGCCATCCAGTACCCCTACCAGGCCATCCAGTACCACCACAGGCCATCCATTACCCCACCAAGCCATCTAGTACCCCTACCAGGCCATCCAGTACCCCCACAAGTCATCCTTTACCTCACCAAGCCATCCATTACCCCGCCAAGCCATCCAGTACCCCCACCAACCCATCCAGTACCCCCACAAGCCATCCAGTACCCACCCAGGCCATGCCCACCCAGGCCACCCAATACCCCCACAAGTCATCCAGTACCCCCAAAAGCCACCCAATTCCCCACAAGCCATCCATTACCTCAACAACCCATCCAGTACCCCTCACAAGCCATCCAGTAACCTCCAGGCCATACACACCCAAGCCATCCAATATCCCCACAAGCCATTCAGTAGCCCCACAAGCCATACCCACCCAAGCCATCCAGTACCCTCCAGGCCATCATTTCCCCACTATGCCATCCAGTACCCCCCAGGCCATATCCACCGAAGCCATCCAATACCCCCACAAGCCATCCATTACCTCCACAAGCCATCCAGTACCCCTCTAAAGCCATCCAGTACCCCCCCAGGCCATACAAACCCAAGTCATCCAATATCCCCACAAGCCATCCAGTACCCCTCTCAAGCCATCCAGTACCCCCTAGGCTATACAAACCCAAGCCATCCAGTACCCCCCCAGGCCATACAAACCCAAGTCATCCAATATCCCCACAAGCCATCCAACACCCCCACAAGCCATACAGTACCACCAAAAGCCATACCCACCCAGGCCATCCAGTACCCCCACAAGCCATCCAGTACCCCACCAGGCCATATCCACCCAAGCCATCCATTACCCTCCAGGCCATCCCGTACCCCCACAAGCCATCCATTACATTACCCCCACAAGCCATCCATTAACCCACCAGGCCATCCAGTACCCCCACCAGGCCATCCATTACCCACTCAAGACATCCATTACCCCCACAAGCCATCCAGTATCCCAACAAGCCATCCAGTACCCCACCAGGCCATCCATTACCCACTCAAGACATCCATTACCCAAACAAGCCATCCAGTAACCCACCAGGCCATCCAGTACCCCCACAAGCCATCCAGAACCCTCATAAGTGTCATGGTTTTCAGGCAAAGAAGGACACACACGAATATAAAATATAAATCCACCATTATTTAATAAGTACAGTAATAATAGTATAGCCCACACAACCTCAGAACACAGGATGATAGGACCAAGGCTCCTACCCGGAGCTGTACACTGTGCTGCGCACTGCACTACTGCTAGATACCGGAGACTAGGACCGAGGTGCGGGTGGAACACCAGAGGGAACAGTAACTGAGGTACAAGTCTCCACCCTGGGTCATGTGACCAGAGACAACAGGGAGCGAGAGCAGACCTGAACCATGAAACACTGAGACTGATGGTCAGACAAGTTCGGAGAATACAGAGCAAGTAGTCAGAGCCACAGGTCAGACAAGCCGTGGACTATACGGAGCGATAGGCAGCAAGAGCCAGAGGTCAGACAAACCGGGGACTGCACAGAGCGAGTAAGTCAGCCAGAGCCGATGTGGGTAGTCAGACAAGCCGAGGTCATACACAGAGCGAGTTAGTCAGCCAGAGCCATAGGTCAGAACCAATGTGGGTAGTCAGACAAGCCAGGGTCATACATGGAGCGAGTTAGCCAGAACCACAGGTCAGAACTGATGTGGGTAGTCAGACAAGCCGGGGTCATACATGGAGCGAGTTAGTCAGCCAGAGCCACAGGTCAGAACAGATGTGGGTAGTCAGACAAGCCAGGGTCATACAAGGAGTGGATTCTCAGGAGAGCACAAGTCACAACGGAGCGCAAGAGACAATATCAGAAACATCACATAAGGGCAATGACTCCCAGGCCCGGGGAGGTTTATAATGGAGCAGGAGAAGGTGGGACCCAATTAGGCCACACAGATTAGGCCCATAAACAGGCATCCTAGCAGTGCCTGTTTCATAATGTCAGCAATGCAGAAGTGGCCGCAACTATGCCGGCCAACACACCCCAGAGGAAGGAAGCACAGGATAACTAGACCTCTAAGGTAGACTGTGATAACAAGCCATCCAGTACCCCGCCAGGCCATCCAGCGCCCCACAAGCCATCCATTACCCCCATGGTTCAAAAAGAGGTCTGGGCCCCTACCCCATGACATAATTGTCCCCTCCCCATGTCATCTTTGGCCATACATTACCCCCACAAGCCATCCCGTACCCCCACAAGCCATACCCACCCAGGCCATCCAGTATCCCACCAGGCCATCCATTACCCCACCAAGCCATTAGTACCCATACCAGGCCATCCAGTACCCCCACAAGCCATCCATTACCCCATCAAGCCATCCAGTACCCCTACCAGGCCATCCAGTACCCCCATAAGCCATCCATTACCCCACCAAACCATCCAGTACCCCCACCAACCTATCCAGTACCCCCACAAGCCACCCAGTACACCCAGGCCATACCCACACCCCCACAAGTCATCCAGTACCCCCACAAGACATCCAGTAGCCCCACAAGCCATCCAATTCCCCACAAGCCATCCAATACCCCCACAAGCCATCCAGTACCCCCATCAGCCATCCAGTACCCCCACAAGCCATACCCACCCAGGCCATCTAGTGCCCACCAGGCCATGCTTTACCCCACCAAGCCATCCAGCACCTCCCAGGCCATATCCACCGACGCCATCCAATACCCCCACAAGCCATCCATTACCTCCACAAGCCATATATCAATTTGCATATTGCATGTAGTGTTTTGTGTATAAATATTGTGTAGAGTGTTTTGCATAAAGCATTTTTTTGTTTAGAATTTTACATGTATCATTTTACAATAGCATTTTGTTTTGTAGTGTTTTGCATATTGAATATAGCTTTTTGCATAGTGTATTATGTTGTGCTCATTGTGTTGTGCATGTATTCTATGTGTATTGTGCTTGTGTGTGTGATTCTGTGTATGTATTGTGTGTGTGTATTGTGTTTTGTGTGTATATTGTGTTTGTGTGTGTGTGTATTGAGAGTTTGTGTGTATTGTGTACATTGTGTGTGTATAGTGTATATAGAATCTGTGTGTGTGTTGAGTTTGTGTGTGTGTGTGTATGTATTGTGTACATTGTATGTGTATTGTGTATATTGTGTATGTATCCATTGTGTCTGTGTATTGTGTATTATATGCATTGCGTTTGTGTGTGCATATTGTGTGTTGGTGTGTGTATTGCATGGATGTGCATTGTGTGTGTGTGTATGTGTATATATATACATGTATTCATTTTAGCCTCTACATCTCCTTGTATAGATTTTGACAGGAGCGGTCAAGGGGGCTGAGACCTTCTGGCCACTCCTGTCAAAATCACGCACCATAGCTGGATCACCGGGACAAGCAGTATACAGGAGATTTGAGTGACTCCTCCTTACTGCCACCTCTGGGTGTGTGTGCCAGAGCCGCAGAATTTGTGTCACATGACCTCTTCTTCTTTTATTAGTATAGTTGTAGCTGGTTTGATTCTTCAGCCCAAATACATAATCTTGCATTTATCTATATTAAACCTCATCTACCACTTTACCACCCATTCACTCTGTTTACTAAAGGAACAGTAATGTCCCAGAATTCATAAGAAATTATGAAGCACAAATCCTATCTCTCAAACCTTTATGGTTTGAGAGATTTTTGTGTCTAAAGTTCTACCTCTCCTCATGTTGGCTGTAAAGGTTTGAGAGATGGGATTTGTGCTACATAATTTCTTTTTTTTTTTTATTTACAAAACCAGAAAAAAAATGATGGGACATTAGTGTCCCTTTAAAAATCGTTCTGCAGAGCAATAACAGACTTCTTTGTATGCATTTCCTTATACAGCTTAGTGTCATCAGCAAAGACTGAGACATTACATTCAATTCCCACTTATAGAGCATTAATTAAAAAGTTAAAAAGCATGAGGACTGAACCCTGTGGCACCCCACTTACAACTTTAGACCAAATTGAAAAGGTTTCATTAACAACTCTCTGCCACCAATCATTTAAGCAGTGCTCTATCCATGCACAGATATCACTTCCCAAACCGAGGGCTTTTAATTGTTACAATTTTTATAACCTGGAGCACTTCCTTATAATTAATACAATTTAGTGCTCAATTTCCAATCACAGCACTCATTCACTTTTGTTATTATTAGAAGTCATTCTCATTCTACTTTATCTCTCACCTACAATTTAAATTAATCTGTTGTTTCTTATATTAAAAGCCAGAGGATATGAGAGGCTCTGAGCACGAACAAAAGCAAAGTTGCCTGTTCTACAGCTAGTTACTGCTCAAGAGCATCACATTTTAGCTCTCTAGTGCCATTACAGAACAGACATTTCCACATGCATTTTAGACTAATCCCGCCCATAAGGGTGGTCTAGCTCCTAAATTATGGGCAAGTCCCCTCTCATGGGAAATACCAGCTAACCCCAGACATACGTTTTGGTCTTGTTTGGGCCTCATCAGTGAGGTGCAGCCGGTTTCCCTAGGCACTGAGAGCAAGGGGTCCACATCTGGATTACCCTTTACTCTTTGACTGTTAAAGGGATAGTAATACTTAAAAATTACTATCCCTCATCTTGTAGGCAATAAAAAACTGAGTAAAATGACACCAGTGGCATCTCTCAAACCTTTATGGTTTGAGAGATATCCTCTTTCAAAGTTCCCTCTCCCCTGACATCAGCATTCTAGCTGACAGCAAGGGAATCCGGTCCCGGGACCGGCGGCGGCTCTGCAGCAGTGCAGAGATCGCGTTAATAAAAAAGAAATCCTTAACTTAAAAGGTCTTCTACATGTGTTTGCAAACCAAGCACACGTAGAAGACCATTTTAGTAAAAGATTTCTTTTTTTATTAACGCGATCTCTGCACTGCTGCAGAGCCGCCGGCTGATCCTAGAAGAGGATTCCCCTACTCTCGGCTAGAATGCTAACATCAGGGGAAAAGGCAAACTGCTGAACTTTAAAAGTGCATATCTCTCAAACCATAAAGGTTTGAGAGATTCCGCTGGTGTCATTTTACTCAGTTTTTTATTGCCTACAAGTTGAGGGATAGTAATTTTTAAGTATTACTATCCCTTTAAGCCAGAGGATGTGAAAGGCTCTGAGTATGAACAAAAACAAAGTTGCTTGTTCTACGGCTAGTTACCGCTCAAGAACATCACTATTTAACTCACTAGTGCCATTACAGAGGACGTGGACCCCTTGCTCTCAGTGCCTAGGGAAACCAGCTGCACCTCACTGACGAGGCCCAAACAAGGCCAAAACGTACGTCTGAGGATTATCTGGTAATTCCCATGCAATGGGGACTTGCCCATCATTTTGCAACTAGACTGCCCTTTTGGCTGAGATTAGGCTAACCTGTACGTGGAAATTTCTCCTCTGTAATGGCATTAGAGAGCTAAAATGTGATGCTTTTAGCTGTGACTAGCCACAGAACAGGCAATATCACTTTTGTTCGTGCTTGGAGCCTCTCACATCTCTTGGTTTGTTGTTTCTTATATTATATGACCACATATATTAATATCACTAATGATATGTTTTGAAAAATGTCCACAAGGAGGAAATGCTAACGCCTAAGTATCCTTACTACACAGTACTTTGTACCTCAAGTGCCACTCTGCCATATGGCTATCCAGGAAAAATATGTCACAAAGAATATTCTTGAAACGTTGGCAAATATTCAATTTCTAAAATGATTACAGGGCAAGCTGGAGAGTGCTACGTGTTCCTATATCAATATCAGTATAAAACTGCACGTCTCACTGGTACAGTTTGTATTTTACTTCTTGTCAATGATGTGGCACCATATTAGCTGTGTTAACTGATCCGATCTGCTTTTATATAATGGAGTGAACAAAATTGACATGACAGCGTATTGGCCTACAGGCAGCAGATGATGATATAATATAACTCATGCGTGAACAAAAAGTGACCTTTCCCAACCCAGGAAATAATATACCTGGACCTCTAATTGGCTAAGGAAGGAGGCACAGCAAATTTATTGTAACTAACACCTATAAATATTGTGCCAATTACAAATTCAGACATGATTGTTCCCTCTAATTCCATGGGGCGAATTTTACCTTTTGGAGTCTAGAGATGTCTCCAACATCTTGCAAGCAATGCTTTGGAATTGTCTCTAGTATCCAGTGGGTTAACCCTTTGAGTGCCAGTGCCCGGCAGGGCTTTTTAGAGGGCTGAAGCGACGCATGCCACCATACTTAAGTGTGCACAACTGTCAGGAAGGCAGAACGCAACACGTACAGGCCAGACAGACTCTTACAAATACAAGTATAAATTAGAGGAAAGGATACAGAGGGGGAAGAAGGTTAGGAGGATTATAAAAATGGACACTGGGAATAGAACAGATGTCACACTGCATGTAGTCTGAATTAGGATCAACCAGCCAAATTCCATACCAAACAATATGACGGTACTAATGAAGTACATAGGGCTACAGTAGCACATTCCTATTTGTGACATTTAAGAGGAAAGAACAATAGCACTGGCCAAATGGAGGTTGAATATAATTAAAGAAATAGTGATGCAATACAAAAAAGATAGTGATACAATGTAGAAAAGCCTGCTACCAGTCTATTAAATACAGCACTCTGAACACTCAGTGCTTTAGGGATAGTATTACATTATATCATTATTCCTGCTTTCAAATCACAGCCTAGAATGCTCTCTGGACACAAACATGCAAGGATCTCTCTGTTAGGGACATAAACATGTTACAAAAAGGTGAAAATGAAATAAATAAATTCAGCTACTCCTGTAGCATTTCCTTGCAGGTTTCTTAGCTACATATTTCAGGGATAGCCATGGTACAAAAGGAGCTTACAAACAATATATGGGATCTTATTGTTGAGAGCTGCAGATCAGGAAAGGGATATAAAAGAATTTCTTGAAATACTGTAAAAACCATCATTAAAAGTGGAAGAACTATGACACCACAAGAACATTGCAAACATCAGGACGTCCCTCCAAATCTGATGACTGGGCAAGGAGAAAGCTCATCACAGAGGCTACCAAGAGGCCAACAGCAACCTTAAAGGAGCTGCAGGATTTGTAGCAGTGACTGGCTACTATCTACATATTACAATAATTTTGCTCATTCTTCACAAGTCTGAGCTGTGGGGCAGGGTGGCAAGATGGAAGCCATTGCTCACAAAAAGAACGCCCAAGCCATATACATTTTTTAAGAAGACACATTCCATCTCCTAAAACCATGTGGAGAAATGTCTTATGTTCTGATGAAGCCAAGGCAGAACTTTTTGGCCTTAATTCAAAAAGATATGTTTGGTGCAAAGCCAAAGCTAATCACCCAAAGATATATTGGAAGCAACAGAGAGAAAAAAACAGGAGATACGTCCTTGTGTAATAAGTAAATATACACAGTCCACCACCACAGAAGACAACCAACAGGTATATACTCACAGAATGAGTGGCTGTGAATCTACTTATGTAGTGCACAGATAGAAAAGCTTGATGGGAAATCCAACTATCTCACAACCAGAGGGTCTTGAAACACTTACAAAATGGGCTGCACCTTAATCCCTTAAGGACTACATGACGTACTACGACCGTCATGGTCCTTAAATACTTAATAGTACGTCACGTACTTTTTACTTACAGTGCTCTACCAGGAGTGCTGTAAGTAAAAATAGGGCTTTAAATTGACCACTCCAAGACTGGAGCGATCTCTTTCAGGCCACTAAGCGGCGCACTGATACACGCAACAGGTCACGTGTACCGGCGAGTTGGCAAGGATCAAAGCTGTCCTTATGGGACGGAAACATCCCAGGACTGCTGGTCCTTAAGGGATTAAAAAGTCGCTCTCCCCTAATAGCCAAAACAATGCAGGAATATGAAAAAAAAAAAAAAAAAACACAGGGCGCCCAATAGTGTAATGTTGTTAAATGTGAGACAAATAGAAATTATGATCTTGTACTCAAAGTAGCAGGTGGAGATAGTCACCTGTCTCCACTCGGGTAACTAGGGACATTTTGATGTATTCTGTAATGTCCAGAGATGTACTGTACTCTCAAAGGGTTAAATGATATACGATCTGCCTGGGACAGACACAATATCCTCTACATCTTCACTTTGCTACTGGTTTTTTTTTCTAGAGGTAGCAACTTTCCAATGTGTTGGATACCCCCTGCTACTCAAAGGGTTAAATATGAGCAGGGCTGGATTTATAATTAGGCAGAGTAGGCATCTGCCTATAGGCGCACCCAACAGAGGGGCGCCTGTGTCTGGCATCATGTTGTGTGTTTTGTTTTTTAATTCTCCCGAGTCGCCTCCCACAATCGGCGCCGTGACGGCAGGTCTGTGCCTTCTTCTTTGGCACAGACCTGTAGCTGCTGACCTCCTTTGTCGGACCTGTAGTAATAAAGAGTGCTGGGAGATGTCCCAGCGCTCTGCATTACTGAAGAGAAGACCGCTCGGGAGCTCCAGCAGCTACAGCTCTGTGCAGAAGGAGGAGGTACAGACCTCTCCTGCCACTGAACCACCATGGAAGAGGTAGGAAATGGGCACTGGGGCAATGTGAGGGTGCAATGTGAGGGTTATATGGAGATGATGGGGACAATGTGAGGGCAATATGGAGCTGATAGGGGCAATGTGGAGATGATGGGGGCAAGCTGGAGCTGATGGGGGGCAATGTGGAGCAGGTGGGGGCAATGCGAGGGCAATATGGAGATAATGGGGGACAAAGTGGAGATTAGGAGCATTGTGGAGGGGTCCAGTGAAGATGGCCAATGGGGGGGGGGCGCTTCCGATTTCTGTGCCTACAGGCTCCTGAGAAGTAAATCCAGCCCTAAATATGAGTACAGCTATGAAACATATTTTAGATATTTTCTGATGTGGAAGAGTATTGCCCTACTAGTCTCCCTCTTTTGTTGATTTAAATTGCTATTTTAACCCCTTGAGAATAGTTGAAATTTCCCTAAAGCACAGCTTCTCAATGCATTGGAGAGTTCTGTAGCTTTCAAAAAGTTAATCATTTGAGTGTCAGAGAGGTATCCAGCTCATTGCAATGCGTTGGATACCTCTCCTGCACTCAAAAGTGATAGTAATGCTTGGCAATGAAAGCAGCTCCAATTAATCTTCATAGTATTTGGGCCATGGAGGGTGTTATTTCAGTACTGTCAACGTTGTAGTTCAAGAGTAATTGAATGATAAAGTATCCCCCTCCTGCCCCTTGTACTGATGTAACACTGCTCACCTCAGAGCAGTAAGACTGTCCGGATGGATCCCTGAGAGGGACAATCTTCAGTGATCATAAGGATAAACCTGAAAAACCTGTCATGGGGGGCAGGGTTTTCATTGTTCTCACAGTAAGAAGATTGTCCCTTGCTGTGATCTGCCTGGTTCCAGGACCAGATTCCACATCTGAGGGGAGGTGGCTTACACTAGGTAAAAGGGGCAGGAGGGGTGATACTTTATCATTCAATTACTTGTGAACTACAACTCTGACAGTACTGATATAACACTCTCCATGGCACAAATACTATGAAGATTAATTAGAGCTGTTGTTTTTGTGAAACATTATTATCCCTTTAAAGGGATAGTAATACTTAGTTTTATCTTTATTTTATTTTGTAGGCATTAAAAAATATGAAGAACAATATAAGTCTTATCTCTCAAACCTTTATGGTTTAAGAGATATTCACAAGCAAAGTTTGCCCTCCCGCCCCTTTTACCTAGTGTAAGCCGTCTCTTCTCAGATGTGGAATCCAGTCCATAGACCAGACAGATAACAGAAGGGGACAATCTTCTTCCTATGAGAACAATGAAAGCCCTGTCCCACTTGACAAGTTTTTCAGGTTTTTCCCTTATCTTAATTGAAGATTGTCCCTCTCTACAATCTACCTGGGCACCTCCCTTTTGATCTGTCTGAGCAGTTTTACATCAGTAAAAGGGGCGGGAGGGGGATACTTTGTCATTGAATTACTCTTGAACTACAACTCTGACAGAATTGAAATAACACTCTCCATGGACCAAATACTATAAAGATTAATTGGAGCTGCTGTTTTTGTGAAACATTACTATCCCTTTAAAATCACCATTTAAGTCAATGGGGTTGAATTTGGTTTAACCCAGAATTACTCTAGTAAATCTTAGTGCATCAGCCTCAGTGATCCCCCCCGCAACCACAAAAAAAAATAAGTTCCCTTCAAATAAGATTCAGGAGTGTTGTGTTGGAAATAAAGTAATTACTATCATTTATTTCACAGTCTCTTAGAACAAAATCCTAATCTGTGCCAAATTTATTCCAAACCCCCACAAACCCCTTGCCTAGATAAGGAATGAAATCCTGACTGCTGTTGACCGTGATTATAATGTAATTTCAAGTTAATAAAAGATCTGTTATCTAATTATGTTTAGCAGAAAAGTTTTCTTTCAATTTAATTTAGTGGCTTGGAATGTTATTTACTGACGTTATCAAATGGAATGTTCAGTATGTTTAGATTGCTACCTGCTGTCTTCTCACTTTTCTAGTTCAAACTGGTGTTGAATCAGCCAAGATAAGGCAATGACCTACTGGTAAAGACAGGTAACCAGAGCAGAAAGGATAATGTTTTATTGTTCCCAATGACTCTAAATAAACTGTTTTATCAGGTAGCTACTGGACAGATAACAGCCCATGATAGCATGCTAAAGGTAAATGAAAATTCACTTTTCTTAAAGGTACCCTGTCACCTAAAACAACTTTGGTGATTTTCAAAGAGTTTTCACAATCCCTTGTGATAACGATTTTTTTTTATTTATAAAATTAATACTGAGTTATTTAAATGTACAGACTATGCGAATTAAGGCATGAAGTGCAGGTACTGCCGGTCTAAGCTCTGTATTATTTGGCCCATAGGCCTCATGATGGGCACCTATGATATAGGTCAGCGGTTCTCAACCTTTCTAGTGTCACGACCCTTTGATAAAATGTCCCAATTTGTGGCGACCCCTAATAGTAAAATTATTTTCGTTGCTCCTTCATCGCTATAATTACCGAATTACTCCATTATAAAGAAATCCTTACTGTTCCGAGGCCAGAAACCAGGCACCAGCGCAGACATCTTATCTGCATGCCTGCGCTGTCAGTCCCGGTCTCCCAGACAATTACAAGTTTTACAGATTAAAATAGACAAAAAAAACAATTTTCTGATGATTTTAGGTGATGGCAAACCATCATTCGACCCCCGAAGGGGTAGCGACCCACAGGTTGAGAACCACTGATATAGGTGGTTTTGGAAGCTCTTTCAAAGTCAAACATAGTAACATAGTTGATGAGGCTAAAAAAAGACATGTCCATCAAGTCCAGCCCATGCCAAACACACCCCTGAAATAGTTGTTTTTAGATGAGAATATTTTTATAACCCTTTAAGGACCAGGGAGAACACTAGAGGACCAGAGAAATTTTGGCCTTTTCAGTATGCCTTTGTTCCACCGAATCAACCTTTTTAGTATGCCTTTGTTCAACTCCAATTCATTTAGCACACTAACACAAATTATACACAAGTTGTTTAAGCACAAGTAGCTTTCTTTTGATACTACATTTATATGGATAACCCACACTTTTTTGTTAATAATAATAATAATTAAAAATACACATTTTGTAGGTTGTCCTGTGATAATTTGGAATTTGTTCTCAGTTGGTTAATTTTTAATAAGGACTGGATAGAGGGTATGAACAGTAATTCATAGCTCCCGAATGTCTAGTTTTAGGCTGTAACTGTCCCCCTGCGGTGCAAATCCCCATGTCCCTCTTTCCCTCCCTGGTGTCCCTTTTTTTGGAGACCAGAATGTTTACTGTGCGTATATAAGTGTATCACTTTGCTCAACAATGCAACTCCCATGAGTGTTTGTTGAAAGTTCAGTATATGTGTTTATAATTAGTCTGTGTAAATATTATGCTTTGGTCTTGCTCTAAATCATTTATTCAGTTACACAAAGGGGGGGCAATAGTTAATCAAGTGACCTACATCTAGACCTGCCTCCAGCACAGCTAATTTAAATAAAATTGACCCCATATTTAGCTATTTCTCCTTCTTTTAGCTCTGTTCTCTGCCTCTCTCTTCCTCACTATCACAGTGAGGTAATGAGTGGGGCAGAGAACAGTGACAAAGGCAATGTACAGTATACATTGCTAAGTGGGTACATGTGATCACTGTAGCAGCCATCACATGTAGCGGCAAAATAGGGAAAGGCTGAAACTGACTGCTCTGGTCTTGGACTTGGAAAAAAGCTAACAATTGGTGCCTGACACCCTGTCAAGCAATGACTGATTATCTGTATTACACTTACCTGTCATCCACTGCCCATCTTCTTCTATCTTCCTTCTTCTTTCTCTTATCTTCTCTTCTTTCTTCTCTCTTCCTTCTATCTTCTTTTTTCCTCTGGTCCTTCTTCTGTCTTCCATCTTCTCATCATGTACCATCGCTCTAAGCTGACTGGCTAGGAGGTGCGTAAGCACATATCCCAGCCAATGGCTTTGAGTTCTTTTGAACATAGACTGCCCATATATAAAGGTAGTCTCTGTTCACATTCCCTCACAGTGGAACGGGCATCGGCCCATAAGGTACAAAGGGGGGGATGTGCTGCTACTGTGAGGACATAAAGTGTGTTCCTTAACCCTTCAAATGCCAGAGAGGTAACTGACACATTACAACGCAATGTGACGGATACCACTCTGGCACTCAACGGGTTAAAAAGTATTAGGAACATCTTTTATAATCCTCCCTCAGAGTTCCATGCGTGGGAACAGTGGCCCATATTTATAAAAGCACACTGGAGTTATTCTGGTATAAACCAACCTTGCTATAGGGAACAAATTTAAAAAAAAAACAAATTCCCCATGCATTTGAATATATTTTTTAACCCCTTGTATGCTAGAGAGGTTGCCAGTGCATTGCTTTGCCATGCATTGGAGACCTCTCTAGCAGTCAAGGGGTTAAAATCCTACTTTAGGTGTTGGCGCTGAGCCTGCGGCTCTCCCCATTTTGTGTTCTTGGGGGTGGGGGCGGTTGGCTCAGGACCGATGCCCACTTTCTTTCTGTGTTATATGGTTGTGGACACAATCGGTTTGCACCAACCACTCACATGAATAGGACCATAATCACTACATACTATGTTCAGCTAATAACAAAGGAACCCCTGGTACAGAGGGGACCAGATATACATTATCTAAAGCAGTGTACAGTTCTTCATGTCCTTCCTTATGTTGTTTATATTAGGGAATTATTGCCTGATTGATGCTTTTATTGTTATGTTACAGTAAAAAGTATATAAAAAAAATTAAAAGGAATTTGTATTTGTCCCGTATGGTACAGTTAGTTTACTCCACAATAAGTTCAATTTGCTTTTATAATTATGGACCAGTGTCTTATGTCCATACCTGAGAAACCTCAGGGTTTGACCTCTCAGGATCTCAGGGTGAAGGAAGGGTCAAATTCTCATGGCGAGAGTCCAGTGCTATTATCTCATCTGCACCAAATAACTGCTTATTAACCCTTTCAGTGCCTGTGGGGTATGCACTGCATTGCAAAGTGGTGTTAACTGTTAAAAAAAAGTATTTATCGCTTTAAAAATGGTAGTTTTAAAGACAAAATAAAATCCTGATGTTAAAAATATCTTTCTTTCAAAAAAAACCAAAAAAAAAGTGACACTGGGAAAATGTGGTTCACTTTTGAAATGTCGCATGCTTAAGACAGCTATCACTAGGTCACCAGCTTCAAAATCGCCAAATCAGAATCTCGCCCCAATCAAAAGGGCGAGATTCTTATGCCGCCTTGTAAAACGTCGCCTCCATCCACTGGCCACATACTGCCTTGGCATCACATCACCCTGCACCATTTACCCCCAAGGGCAACACAGGTAACATTCCAGTATAGTTGACTGTAGTGATGACACTCCAAATATGAAACATATTAACCCTCTGAGTGCCCTCTGGCACTCAAAGGGTTAACAAAAAAAAGGAGAAAGAAGAAAAAAAGAATAGGGAGGGTCAGTGTAAAATATATCTATCTATCGATCTATCATCCTTAACCCTTTCAGTGCCAGAGGTGCGTTGCGTACCCCTCTGGCAGTGAAAGGGTTAACCTCTTGGCTGCTATAAACGACTCAACACAATCTAATTTTGAATGTACAGGGCCAATACTATGGCTGGATTTAACTCATGTGCAGGGCCAATACTATGGCTGGATTTAACTCATGTGCAGGGCCACTACTATGGCTGGATTTAACTTATGTACAGGGCCAATACTATGGCTCAGTTTGATACAGGGCCAATACTATAGCTGGATTTAACTCATGTGCAGGGCCAATACTATGGCTGAATTTGATTCATGTACAGGGCCAATACTATGGCTGGATTTAACTCATGTGCAGGGCCAATACTATGGCTGAATTTGATTCATGTACAGGGCCAATACTATGGCTGGATTTAACTCATGTACAGGGCCAATACTATGGCTGGATTTAACTCATGTACAGGGCCAGTACTATGGCTGGATTTTCCTCATGTACAGGGCCAATACTATGGCTGGATTTAACTCATGTACAGGGCCAATACTATGGCTGGATTTAACTCATGTACAGGGCCAGTACTATGGCTGGATTTGCCTCATGTACAGGGCCAATACTATGGCTGGATTTAACTCATGTACAGGGCTAATTATATGGCTGGATTTAACTCACAGGCTCTCTTAGGCATATAGACGCTCTGATCTCGTCTGGATGCAGCAGTATGTGGGCAGTTGATCTCTTGATAGCTTGGAGGCAATGTTTTACGAGGCAGCAAAAGAATCTCACCCTTTTGATTCGTGCGAGATTCTGATGTGGCAAATTTGAAGCTGCTACCTAGTTATAGCGCTTACATGTCACACGCTCTTAAGTTTGTGACATTTCAAAAGGATACTGGAAAAGGTGATACTTACCCTTTAAAATCAATGGGAATATGTGGGATGTATATTTACCTCCAATGGGGTCGATCACCCCAAAATTGTTCCAGTTCATCTCAGAACATAAGCTGCACCTGCCCGTATTTATAAAAGGAAACAGGAGTTATTCTGGAGTAAACTAACTGCACGTAGGTGACAAATAAAAAGTCCTGTTAAATTAAATTGTTCAAGTGCATGGGAATTTCAGAATGTATATTTGTCCCCTATGGTGCAGTTGGTTTACTCCAGAGTACCTCCAGTTTATATAAATATGGGCTATTGTACTTACAGCTGTATGTCTTTTTTCACCCATAAGTTACAGTGAAAAGCATTCACATGCTGGCAAGCGATGTGTAATAAAGAATTTTATTAGGTGAGATTTGATGTTCGTCACTTATTTATTAAATTAACCTTGCGGTTCAGTTTACAATGGAACGTTCTCTCAATAACAACGCAGAAATAAGGGATCTGGGACATTAAATATAACAAGTTACTCACAAGAATTGGTAAAAACGTTTATTAAAAAAAAAAAGTAATTGCTGTTAAGTATATAAAACCGAAATGTATAACAATGCCAAGCGGAGCGGCGATAGGAACTGAGATGTGTTCATTAAACATTACATCATCAGGGATTATCCTGTGCATATTTTGGATTTCTTATTTCCATTTTAATGAAAA
The DNA here is from genome assembly GCA_037306005.1 of Rhinophrynus dorsalis. Taxonomy (NCBI): domain Eukaryota; kingdom Metazoa; phylum Chordata; class Amphibia; order Anura; family Rhinophrynidae; genus Rhinophrynus; species Rhinophrynus dorsalis. The sequence continues at coordinate 46,207,577 of CM074724.1, forward strand.
ACTATCATTTTATTAGAATTCAGTTATTGTATAATAGCAAGGCTTTAATGCCGTTAATACGCAGGACTGGGTGAAATAACTGCAAGCCTCATAAAGCACCCCCATAGCACTTACTCCTTCTGTGCCCCATGTAGCTTGCTGTAGACTGTAAGCTCTTATGAGCAGGGCCCTCTGATCCTTTTAGAAAGAAACAAAGGAGAAGTCGCCCTAATAGTGTAATACAGTAATCACAATACTAAAATCATGAAGGGATTACACTCACATTTATCGTTGGTCAGCTCTTGCAGTGTGTTGGGTATCTCGCTCATTGCCTGTCCTTGGAGTGTGTAAGTTCTGCCTCACTGCTAAGGTGCTTTCACACCTTGCCCCACAGTCTCTTGCTGCTCTTACCATCTACTGGGCATTGTCTAAACACACCACAACAGAGACTGATTACCTACCTAGGATAAGGTGACCAGATTTTTAAAATGAAATCCGGGGACATTTTTTCTCCACACCCTATCCACCTCCACACCCTGTCCAAACACTGCCCACACTGTGTCCACCCTTACAGCCTGTCCACACACTGCCCTCCCTCTGTCCACCCTTTCACCCTGTCCACACACTGCCCACACTCTATCCACCTTCACACCCTGTCCACACACTGCTCACACCCAGTCCACCCTCACCACACACTGCCCACATCCTGTCCGCCCTCACACCCTGTCTGCACACTGCCCACCCTCACACCCTGTTCACCCTGCCCACCTCCACACTGTCCACCCTCACACTGCCAACACTGTCCCCTCCACATTTTCCATCTCAACACTGCCCTCCCACACACACCATCCACCCCCATACTGCCCACCGCAACACTGACCACCTCCATACTGTCCATCTCCCCACACTGCCCACCTCCACATTGTCCACACTCCCACCTACACAAACACTATCCACACTGCCCACCACATCCTCCTCCACAAACTGCCCACCCTGTCCACGTCCACACTGCCCACACTGTCCACCTCAACACTGTCCACCCTCACACACTGTCCACCCCACATTGCCCACACTGTCCAACTCCACACTGCCCACTCCATCCTCCTCCTCCACAAACTATCCACCCTGTCCTCCTGCACACACTGCCCATCGTGTCCACCTCCACATTACCCACACTGTGCACCTCCACACTGGCCACATTGCCCACACTGTCTAATACCACATTGCCCACATCCACAATGCCCACTTTGTCCACCTCAACACTGTCCACCCATGGGAAGATTAATCTCTTGTTTAATGCTAGAGAGTCCCCAGCACATTCTGAAGCTTCTTTAGAATTCAACACGTTCTAAGCCCCCATTTAAATTGGGAATGTTTATTAGTTCCCTTTGTGGCTGGTTTGCCCTCAGAACTGCACCACTTGTCTTTAGTACATCAGGTTCCGTGCCATTCATGTTTCACTTCCAAGCAAGTTGTGTGGATGTGAAAAAACACAAATTAGTGGCTTTTACTCTGCATCACAATAAACTGGCACATACAGTGTATGCTGCAAGTGTCCATCTTTACCACTATAGGGGAGATTTAAATAGCAGAAAAAAAAGTATGTAATACAAACTCAAATGTGTTTGTTATTTATTAAAAGCTACAAAAAATGTTTCATTTTCAGAACTGCAAAGTGACAGCACAACTCACATCAATGCCCCAAAGTAACAGCACAACTCTCAGCAATGCCCCAAAGTAACAGCACAACTCTCAGCAATGCCCCAAAGTAACAGCACAACTCTCAGCAATGCCCCAAAGTAACAGCACAACTCTCAGCAATACACCCACATCTTAAAAACTGTCACTTCTAATGGTGTCTCACACACAGACGTGTATGTCATACAAAAACAGATTCATGTCATTCAGTGTCACACACACAGACAAACATGCGACACACACAAATTCGTGTATATTATATTACAGATACACATATGTGTCAAAAACCAAATTGTGGCGCAAAGGAGTGTACAGTATCTCCAAGCTGTACTGGAAGCAGCTCTAAGGAATACCTTTTTCTCCCATCAGGTGAAAGTACGATCAAAAAATGGCAAAATAAGAGCGCTAAAACAGACCGTTATAAAGAAAGAAGCAGTCTATGTTGGGTTCTATGTGTGTCCAACCAGGGCCGGCCCAAGACATTGTGCTGCCTGGGTCAAAGGTTGAAATGCTGCCCCACCCACCCACCGACCAAAACCACCAATACTTAGACGTATTACAGTGAGTGTACACATCTGGTGTATATGTCAGTAGATATGATTAATAAGATAATGTATGTGCCAAGGATGGGCTATCATAAAAACCACATTTATGTATTAACATATGCACAGGTATATAATGTATATTCGTGTATTATAAGTTACTACAGACATGGGATCTGATAGCTGCCCACCCCTGGCAAAATCTTTTTTGTAAACATAATTGTTAACATATAGTACACAAATATACTCTATAATGTTGACTATATTAATACAGAACTGTGTTTTTATGACTGCCCACCCCTTCTGGCCAATACGTTTTTTGTACACATCTGTACTAATATTAGTTGATATGTGTTAAAAAAGTATTGGTCAGTATGGGTGATCAGTCATAAGAAACACAGTTCTGTATTAATATAATCAACAATATAGGGTGTATTTGTGTGCTATATGTTAACAATTATGTTTACAGAAAAGATCTTGCCGGGGGTGGGCAACCATAAAAATCCCATGTCTGTAGTAACTTATAATACACCAATATACAGTATGTAGCTGTGCTTATGTTAACCCTTTCAGTACCAGAGGGGTACCCAACATGTATCCATCTGTCACTCAAAGGGTTAATACAGAAATATGTGTGTGTGTGGGGGGGGGGCTGTTTCATGTTCGCCCACCCTTGGCAAATACTTTTTTCTATTAGCCATATATACTAACATATACACCAGATGTGTACACGCACTGCATGTACAGTATATATGTATGTCTTAGTAGATAGATAGTATTGGCATGTCAAGGGGTGGGCAATCATAAAAACATTTTTGTACTAACATATACACCACCAACATATAGTATAATATATTGGTATATATTTACTGCAGAAATGAGATTATTATGATTAACCAAATTTTTTCCTTTTTACCAACAAAAAACATAAGCTTAACAGGATAATTTTATCAAAACTGGTTCAAAGTCAGGGTTATGGTTTAAATACAAGCATGATGCATATTTTAAAACTGTCTCCCTAACTTTGAACCAGTTTTGATACAATTATCCAGTTAGTTTATGTTTCTGTTGCTAAAAAGGAAAATAAAAACAATTTTGGCCAGGGTTGGGCAAACATAATCTCATTTCTGCATTAACATAATGTTAGTGCAGAAATGTGCCCAGCAATTGCCAAGATATTTTTTTTTTCCTTTTTAGCAACAGAAACTAAGTTTTACATGATAATGTTGTCAAAGCTGGTTCAAAGTCAGGGATAGGGTTTTAAAATATACATTATGCATATATTTAAACCCTGGCTTTGAACCAGTTTTTATAAAATGATCCTGTTAAGTCTTTAATTATTATGTATTTTTTTAATTTAGTTTTTCCTTCTTGCAAAATGTATTTTGGAACTTATTATGAATACCTCTTGTATGGTCCGGTAGAATAATGTAGGCTGGAAGGCAATAACAGCCACTGAGGGTCTCCTCACTCTCGGGCAGCAGGGCAAGGGAGCACTCTCATAACTGATTACCAGCTACATGCCTAGCTGGTTTGTGGTGTCAGCAGATTTTATGCAGCCCGCGCTGTGTCCTGATGTAGCGCGGCTGCTCAGCACTGGCATTACATCACCCCCACCCCCAATGTCCAGCCAGCCTTCCGCAGAGCAAGAGCAGAAGCATCAGGGGATCTCTGTTCTACTTCTAAAATACTAAAATACAAACCAACCCCCCCTCCCTCCTCCCAGCAGCCAGAGCACTTCCCAACCCCTCAGTGACAAGCCCCCTCCATAGTCAGATATTATGTCCAAAGAAACACTCTAGAGGAACACCAGCCTATTGAAACTTTAAAGGGATAGTAATACTTCGTTTTATCTGTATTTTATTTTGTAGGCATTAAAAAAACATGAAGAACCTTTATGGTTTAAGAGATATTCACAAGCAAAGTATCCCCCCCCCCGTTCAGCCAGATCAGAAGGGAGGTGCCCAGGTAGACTGCAGAGAGGGACAATCTTCAATTAAAATAAGGGAAAAAGCTGAAAAACGTGTCAAGGGGGGCAGGGCTTTCATTGTTTTCATACAAAGAAGATTGTCGCCTGCTGTTATCTGTCTGGTCTTACAACCAGATTACACATCTGAGAAGAGATGGATTACACTAGGAAAAAGGGGCGGGAGGGGGAAACTTGTGAATATCTCTTAAACCATAAAGGTTTGAGAGATAAGGCTTATATGGTTCTTCATGTTTTTTTAATGCCTACAAAATAAAATAAAGATAAAACAAAGTATTACTATCCCTTTAACTGTATGCTAACTACTAATCTGAAGTGGCATTGGGATAGAAGTAAAGGCAATCTAAGCATTCCAGATCATAGGGAATTTTTTGGGAGAGCCTCTATTTACAGTAGGTATAGCAGTTTATAATATAGGATGTTGTGGTTAAATAGGTTAATCCAGGCAGAGGTACTGGGTTGTTTATTTATTTATTTAGAAAATGTTTTACCAGGAAGAATACATTGAGATTTCTCTCATTTTCAAGTATGTCCTGCATAGTTTTCAGTAAAGGGTTGCATAATTATACAAATTATCTGATATCCAGATGGTGGCCACCACCTTCCACTCCATCACCAACAGATCTCTGAGAAATATGTTATCGGAATTAGGTCCTAATTGATCAGAGAGACCTGCCAAGATACAAGTTTTAGGATCCAGTGTGAATGGTCTCCGAAGCACCTGAGAAATGATGTCCAAAACCTGTTGCCAGAAAGTTAACATAACTGGGCACGACCAAATTAAGTGGTAGAAGGAACCCTGTCTATGACTAAGCACTCTGTTTAGCGCGAAATGAATCAGACATTACTGTTTGGGGGTCTTGTTGCTTTGTCTCCCACCTCTCTAAAAACATGTATCATGTTTTTAATGTGAAGAAATAAAGCATATGTTTTTTTAAAGTTACATGTTATTTTGAAACATGAGTGCCATCTCAATCTTTCTTCTAGCAACATGCATTACAGGTTGGAGAGCCTGCTATGATTGACCACCACAGTTCACCGATCGTTTGTTTCTCAGTGGGTGGTGAGTCATCTTTATGGATTTCTCATTTTCATTTACAAATAATGTGTAGCACTGTACCTATTTTTTGCCACAGAAGGAACCTTGTGCCTCACTGCAAAGCATGCATCTATCATTATCCATCTTAACCATTCTAAAGAGTCTCACTGGTATATAATATGTCCTATGGAGGATTTTGGAATCAACTGGTGATGAGATGTCGCTGCTACTGATTTGGGGCTTCTCAAATCTGTCTCCCAGACCTCCATCCCACTTAGAGTACAGGGAGGAGTCAGAAGACAAAGCCTCCCTCTCCATCCAGGTATAAAGAAACGAGATTGATCTCAGAAGGCGTTTTATTAGCACTTTACTTGCAACATTTTCATCAACGGGAACTCAGCAATGTCAGGAAGACTTCCCCTAATTGTGCATTTAACTCATGTCTCAGATTGTACTAATTAGCATACTGGTCAGGGAATTTGCATAAAGTGCCACAATGTTTCACCAGAATCTAAAAGTTAATTTCTCAAAGGCTATTTATTATACAGAAAAATGGTTATCACAACATATAGGAAGATTTTAATTCTCTTTAAAATTAAACTAGTCTGAAAGTGCCAGACCCACCTTAATTTACTTTCTAAAATGCTTATTTAGGCCTAAATTACATGGCAGTTGATATGTGTTATCAATGGTTTCATCCATTAGATTCCTTTTGTAGTTTATGGAGATATCTGTAGATAAAAAATGTTGATAAAGATAACAACTGAAATAGAATGAATTCTGGATTAAACCAGCCACATCGTAGGAGGGCAAATAAAAATTCACGCTGATTTAAATGGGGAATTTTATCCCCTTGAATGCTGTAGAGGTCTCCAATGCATTGCTTTGTAATGTGTTGAAGAACCCGCTAACATTTTTAAAAGCATCATTTAAAGCGGAACTTTCAGGCATAGTAATGTGCCCCCCCATATCATTTTTCACATAGCAATAAGTATATCAATACTTGTATAATCCTTAGTAAGGAATTATTTACAAATCCAACTTCTTCAGAGACTCACCGGCAGGCATCTTCATATAGGGGAATCTATGCGCCTATGCAGTCAGTTACTTCCTGTACCTTAAGGTACAATGCAATTCCCCCTCACCAATCATAGAGGAGACAAGGAAGGGCAGTGCAGGTGCACAGATGCATCTTTGGGCAAGATGTCTGTGCTCAGACAAAACACAAAGGGCCATATATTCAAAGAAGGAGCAAAATAGCTTTTGTCGATTGTAACGACTTTTCAAAGTACAGTGTCATTGGGATCATTAATATTTTCAGAGTGTCGGTTGTGATTGGAAATATGTAATTTGTCCTGACTGAAATTGTCGTATGTAACGGCAAAAAAATGTCTTAACTAACGACAAAAATGTGTTAACTAAAGACAAAAATTCTCACATTCAGAACTTGACATTCCCTCCAATTTTTTCTTACTAAATTTTGTCTTTTGCAAGACATTTTTTTTGTCGCTAGTTACGACAAATTGTCTTTTCCTCTATACGACACTGGAGAATAGTTTCACCACGCCCTTGCCACGCCCCTTTGCCAGGCAATTTTGGAGTCGTGTCGTATACAATGGACATTACTAATTTTTTGTCATATACTCTATAGAAAATATGTCGTTCATGCACACAATTACTTATTTTTGTCATTCATACAACATTTTTTTGTCGTTATCCATTTGAACATACGTCCCTAAGTGTATTATTAGAGACCTCTGAAATCTCCCCCACTTGTATTTCGGTACTTATTAAACATAGAGGCTTTGCCCCAGGCTAGCAATACTTTAGGACTTTAGATCCGTTCCCAGCGTATCAGCATTCAAAAGGAAACATAGCCATTGATGGGAAATTATACAAAAAATGTATTTATTGTAACTTAAATGTATTCAATACCCCAGGGCTCAAAATTTCCACTCGTCACTAGCCAATGGTGAGTGAAAATTTAGCCCTGGCGAGTAGAAATTCAGCCCTGGTGGGTATGTTTTGGCTTGCAGTGGCAAGTAACTTTTCAGGTCTGACTAGTAGTAAAGAACTTAAAATTATAAGCCCTGCAATACCCGATCCTACGCGTTTCGTAATGCTTTTGTCACTTCTTCAGGGATCTGTGCTGTCATCTGCGGTGAGTCTCCATAGAAGTTGGATTTCATATAATGCCAGTCTTAATAAGGATAATTCAAGTACTGTATCCTTATCGCTATGTAAAAAATTATTTGGGGGGCAGTTTAATATGCATGAAAGTTCCGCTTTAAATAAAAAATAATTTTGAACAATGGGGCGGCTGAATAAACTGCAGGAAAAGCCCAATGACATAAAGGTTTTCTTTAAAGAAAAAGTCCTTTAACCTCTTGAGGTATCCAACGTATTGCACTCAAAGGTTTAAGCCTCCAAGTGGCTCACTTGTGTAACTTCCTTTTTTGATTTTTTTACCTGCTTTTTCCCATTTGGAGTTCTATGAATTAAGGCATTTTTGGCACTTACCTCTGCTTATCTTCATGGCAGGACACTGAGCCTTTGGAATAGCATACAAGAGCAATTGTACTTTATTGAATAATTTCCAAGTTTCCAGTGTATTTTTAACTAGTGACCTCTTGTTATATTGACTTAACATAATGTAATGCGATGGGAAATTTGTTTGCAGAATACTTGTAGCACAGACATGGCAATCCGCATATTAGACTCCAAAAATACTGGTTTTGGCCTTGGTTTCATTTTAACATCAGTCAATACTTAATGCTTTCATTACACAATCTGATCAACAATTGAAAAGAATAGTATTTTTTTTAGATTTAAATATATTGGTAATGAATTAATATATTACACAATTTTACCTGCTCAGTTTCTTGTTTTAATTCTTTGCAACAGCTTCAGCTTTTCTTGTTTTTTCCACTTTCAGTGATATGAGTGCCCTCGACCTGCAGACTTTAAATAGTCTGAGACTCAACTGCACTTGCAAAGGATCGTAAGAATTTCATTTGGCTCCTTCTTGCTCTACCACTGTTAGTGAAACATACTCCACCAGCCCTTACCTCAAATGTTTTAACTTTATCTATGTCTTTGATACCTTACTTCAGATTCATTTCTGACCACTGGTGGCCACACATACCTGGGACTCAATCTTTGGGCATGAATGGTTGCCTTTTTCATGGCAGAAGTTGCCCTCCAGCAACATGTTGTCACCACATCCTTGGTTCTCTGCCTCCTCACTCATAATTGGGAGATTCCCCTTTAAGAACTTTTTCTCTCATCCCTTGCCCTGTCTTTGAGCTACAGTGCATTCCAGTGTTCCTGATTATTGCTCTATTTGTTCCTGTTATGACCTTTGGCTTGATTCTGACCACCAACTTTGCTACTACCATTGCTGTATTGTTCTACAGTATATGACCCTGTTTCCTCCACTGTCCTCCCGGCTAGACCTCGGCTTGTGACTCCAACTACTCCACTTCTCCTCTCTTCAAGAACATGCCAGTTGATCTCTGACTCAACCCTCTGCCTTCTAACTGTGAGTCGGATTGATCCTGGTTTCTGCAGCTTCCACCCTGCTGATTGATCCCAGCCTACCCGGCAGGTAGATATCCGACCATGTCTAGGTGTAGCCTGATGGCCAGTTGAATAGATCCCGACCACACTGTTTGTTATACCTCCGACTACCACTTGACTCTCAGTCGAACTCTGAGAAGCCATAATTCTTTGTCATTGTTGAGTCTGCGACCTGCAGTCGGGCACTGGATTGTCACTAAAGCATCGACTACCAGTCGGATCCGTGAAGTCCTTGAATCTGCGACCTGCAGTCGTACACCTGATAGTCACTAAAGCATCGACATTGACTTCCAGATGGTACTTCTGGAGTCGCAACTCTTCAACCTCATTCACCCACTCCTTCCTGGACTTCTGACCCTACTCTCCAGTAACCTAACCTCTTCTGGAAACTTCCAGAGGTGACTTATGTGCCTAGCATCTCTTTTTTCCTATTCAAGACCATAGACTCTCTGTGTCACTGTGAACTGCTCTAGACCCTACCCTTTCTACAGTCCTCTGCATAAGGGTCCCAAGACTTCCTAGCCTTTGTTACCCATTTGTTACACATGGGACCAGCTTCAGATTCCATCACACAATTATGGGACCCAATAATGGACCCCACCGATGTGGCAACAATTCAGTCAAAGCAAGATCACCTGGAGCAAACATTAGCTATGCATGCATCCCATTTGCAAAGTCTGGAGAGAAAGCAGCTGGAGCTGCTATGATCTACAGCTATCTCATTCCCACTCCTGAGTCTTCATCTGCTACTTTTCGTCCAATTATACCTGCTTCTGTATCTATTCCAGAGTCCAGTAAACCCTCCAGATATCTCTTCCAGCACCCTACTCTGGTAATCTATCCGAGTGCAGAGGTTTCCGCTTGGGAAGTGGAATAGTGACCATTGAGACATCTGCACTCAAAATCTCTATCAGAGTTCTTCATAAGATAGTCCTGACTTGTTAAGTCCTGAGTTCTCCCACCTCTCCAAGCTCCTTGGGCCTTCCCTGGTAAAAAAAAATAATAATCTGGAAATCTGTTCAGATTCTGGCCTGGTGATCAACCTATTTAAAAAGAGATATTCTTGTGGCAGTCATCCAAGACCCGACGTTCGATGACCATCACTCGGAGATGCCTGAGCTGTATTGGGATTTTTTTAAAATGTCTTTTCCAAGAAAAAGGCAGAAGCCCTTCCACCACACAGACCCTATGACAGCCCCAACAATCTTCTGCCAGGAGCCTCTCCACGAGAGGCCGAACCTTATTTCTATTCGAGCTCAGAATTAAGGCTTTGTCTGTACAAATTAAGGGGAAGCTTGCAAAGAAGTTTATTAAACCCTCTTTTTCATCAGCAGGAGCTGGCTTATTCTTTGCAGCCAAGAAGTATGGTTCCTTATGATCTTACATAGACTATAAGGGCTGGAAGCAAAGTCACCATTTAGAACCATCATCTTCTACCTGTAACCTCTCAGTTGTTCAGTCTTCTAAGAGGGGTAAACATTTTAACAGTGTAGACCTAAGAGTGCCTACAACCTCATTAGAATCAAACCTGGAGATGAAAGGAAGACAGCATTTAATATGAATTTTGTGCATTACAAGTACCAGGTAATGCCGTTCTAATTTTACAATACTCCAGCGAACTTCCATATCTTCATCAATTATGTTTTTAGAGACATGCTTCTTAGTCATGTCATGGCATATCTTGACAACATCCTCATCTGCACACCAGATGTTGAGCAGCATTGAAATCATGTGAAAGCTGTTCTCCAGCTACTCCAAGAGAATCACCTATTTACCAAGATAGACAAATGTGAGTTTGAACAAGCCCACCTAACTTCTCTGTGATACATTATTTCCTAAGAATGCTAGGAAATGGACTATGCAAAAGTTAGCTATTTCCATGTGGCCTCTCCCAATGGATTTGGAGGCCATGTAACTATTCTTGGGTTTTGCAATTTATTCTTTAAGATGTATTTGTAATTTCTCTAAACTTTGCAGCCCCGATAATTGCCATGTCATATAAAGGGGCAAACCCTTGACGTTGGTCCCCAGAAACTCTAAAGTCCTTTGAAAAACTCAAGAAATCCTCCACTGAGCCAATACTTAACCCCTTAATGACCCTTGACGGTCATAGTACGTCGTGGGTAGATCTGAGTTAATGACCCATGGTGTACTAAAACCATCGTGGAATTCCAGGCTCCCCTCGCGGCTGCACGCCGTTCAGGGAGTCCGAAACTGGAAATTACAAAAAAAAAAAAAAGAAATGCTCCGTGGCCCGTAAGTGACTGCAACGTGGCCCGCTGCTGATCATTAAGGGGTTAAGTATCCTGATCAGTCTAAGCCATTTATTGTTCAGGTTGATGCGCCCAAATTAGAACCCGGAGCCAAACTGACAGGATTCTCCTGTTCACCCTTCTGGCCTGTTTGTTTTTTCCATTTGCACCTATTTGGGATGTGTGAATAGGCAGGCAAGGCACTTGCCTAGGGCGCCCGATTTTCAGGGGCGCCTTGCAATGCCATTGTCACGCCCACAATTCCGGGTGCTGTCATTGCAGTGCCTCACACTGCCATTTAAATATATGCTGTGCGCCTTGGCTATGCCCTGGCTTGACTCGAGGGCACAGGCGCTGTGACCTTGGACTAGTAGTCTATTCTATGCTGGCCGCCAGGGCACCACTGCTACATCTGCGTCTGATGTCACAAGACGTCCCAAGGTGACCAATGAGAACAGAGGTAGAGGCTCTCTGTTCTCATTGGTCACCTCGGGACGTCTTGTGACATCACAACGCACCCGCACGGATATATTGGGAGCAGCGCAAGCTACGCTGAGGGATCTACATAAATACTCCAGGAAGCGGCCTACACCACATATTTGCCGGCTAAGCTGAGTGAGAGAGCATTTTTGTTTGGGCCGGCTCAGAGGCGGGTTACTAGTAGTTGTAGGAACTTGTGTAAGGGGCAATGTGGAAATTAAGGAGGCATTGTGGAAGGGGCAATGTGGAGATGAAGGGGCATTGTGGAAGGGGCAATGTGGAGATGAAGAGAGCATTGTGGAAGGGGGAAATGTGGAGATGAATGGAGCATTGTGGAAGGGGCAATGTGGAGATGAAGGGGGCAATGTGGAAGGGGCAATGTAGAGATGAAGGGGCCTTATGGAAGGGGCAATGTAGAGATGAAGGGAGCATTGTGGAAGGGGCAATGTGGAGATGAAGGGGGCATTGTGGAAGGGGCAATGTGTAAACAGGGTTAGGTGTGAGACCAACATCAGCATTTCTGTCTGCGCTGTAAGTGTTAAGGGTGTGTGGTATGAGTGTTTGAACTGTTAACAATGTGTGTGTGCGGAATAGCAGTGACATAGTAAGGCATGTGTTAAAGTTCAGAAAGTGATCAAAATATGTGCACATAGCGGTTGAAGTGTTAAGAATGTGTGTTGTATAATTTGGAACTCACTGCTTGATTTATCAGTATTGAGTTGATCTTTGGTAATGGTAGCTTACAATTACTTGGGTCTTAAACTCTGAGAAATAAAGGGCAGGTTACATATATAATAAAGGTGACCTCACTAAATATAATTTTTTCCTCTAACTCTGGGAAAATTGTCACAGTACTGTGAGGAATAAAACAAACCTAAAAATTAGTGTGGTTAATGGAGGGGTGTGGCTAACTGAGAGGAGTGGTTAAGGGGTGGGGCAAATGCGGGGCTAGGGGCGCCAGACGTTGTTGTGCCTAGGGTCGCCTGAGATGTAAATCCGGCCCTGTAAGTGCCCTTATACTGTCACAAATTTTGTGTTTGGTTGCAGCATAGATATCTGTGTTTCAGCTGTTTTTATTTTTTTGGGGGATGTTTTCTGTACAGGACATATAGTTTGTAGTGGAGGCGTTCTATTGGGATTTACCCTAAATAGCGGAATAAAGTCACTATATAATACACTAGCACTGTAGTGTTACTGTTTATTTTGTTTTTGTGGGTCTCTTTTGTGTCCCATTGGTGGTTTTGCACAATGAAAGTGCTTTTTAATATTATTTTATACTGGGAAGTTATTCTGAGCGCTAGGGCATATATATTTTTTATATCACTTTTGTGTAGTTGCATATATACCACTTAGGTGGGACTGGTGTAATATATCTTTTAGCAGCTTATATCTACATATATATGGTACAGATACCAGCCTTCTTACATAGATAGATAGATAGATAGATAGATAGATAGATAGATAGACAGATAGATAGATAGGGTTGCGTATCCTAGTTCTTTCTTTTTTATTTTACTTATTTAATGCCCTTTCTATCTGGTTAAAAAAAATACTATGATGGATACATTATCCCACAGTTTGATGTGGTTCTAGTCCCAGAACCTGAAACCATCATTCCATCTGAAAATACAATCTCTGCTCTTTCATCTTATTTCCTCTACAGAATTCAGGGAGCACAGAAAAATATCCCCATGAGAGTCTGCCTGCTAACCTGCTCTTTTGGAATAAGATCTTCCAATAGGCTCATTGCTTCCTCATCTCTGGACATTCTATGGTCAAGAAAACCTTTAAATTCTTCATGTGATCAGGCAGTCTCTACTGCGCATGACTGCATCGCGTGAGTGAGGTTACGCAAGACTGCATCCCGTGGAGCAGTGAGGTAGTGGCCTCTTAACATTACCCAGACCTTGGCCCGTGTACATGAGCTTTTACACTAGTAATTAACCCTTTGAGTGCCAGAGGGGTACGCAACGCATTCCTTTGCAGTGTGTTGCGTACCCCTCTGGCACTCAAAGGGTTAGTATTCACCAAAGGAACTGTCACTTTTCCGAGTCTTCGGATGTTATGCCGTAAGGCAGGATGAAGAGGTGATAAACTGGAGATGACTTCTCCAATGGTATCTCTTCTCCAGTTCCTATGTTATTCTATGGAGCCAATGCACTAAGATATCCAAAGTTGCTGTCAGTTGTTTTAATCAAAAGATATAATAGTTCAAACTGTCAGGAAGTGAATTACAGTGTGATTACTTCCTGAGAGTTCTGACAGCATGACTCTGCAGTGTCTATCACATTCTACAGAGAACTGTTTGTCATTGACTTTCCTCTCAAACAAAATGTAATAGAATAACTAGTTGGAATCTGACCACTAGAGGGCACTGTTAATGTACAAAAAAAAAACATAGGTTGAAACTGTAATCACTCTGGAAATATGCATCTCTCAGCAGTGGGAGTACACTTATTTTAATCAACAGGAAAAACACTAAAATATATATTTTTTGTAACTAAAGTATACTGCTTCTTTAAAAGCTCCCCTTCTTCCAGACTGAAGCAAATAGTAGCCTACACAAGCCAAAGTTGGAGAAATCTTAGTGCATAGGCTCCATAGAATAACATAGGAACTGGAGAAGTGATAAACTGGAGAAGTCATCTCCGCTTTATCACCTCTTTATCACGTTTTAGTGCATCTCCCCCTTCATCTCAGTAGGAGCATCCATCTTGACAGGATTTACATGATTATCCATCCCCATTCATTTATTCTACCCCTTTTGTTGAAGCGGATATGGTTTTACATTGTCAGAACAAGGAGTAAGGGGTAGGGCGGTGCTTTTAGGATGTCTTAGTAATTAATCACAGAGCTCAACTCTTCTGAGTGAGTTTAAAATGTCCCTACCTACTAAACCAAAAAATCCCTAAATTCACTGCACTGACTGAAAAACAGAAAGTCCAAGGTATCGGCATTTCAAATAGTTATCATTCTTATGACTGAAGCTGTGAAGTGCTAGATCCACTGCTATCAAGCAAGGAAATTTTACATAGGTATCTGTGTCCTAATCTTACAAAATGCTATTTCATAGAAAACAAATGTGTATCTTTGCAATAGTGTTTCTTTAAAGGAGAAGGATGCTTTTTTTTATGAAACCTATATGTTATAGGACTTTTCCTGCTGAGAGAAACAAGGGCACTCCCACCACTGTAACAGTTCATTGTTAGGAAGCGAATTACAGTGTGATTACTTCCTGAAAGTTCTGAGTGAAAGCATAACATAACTATTAGGAGGCAAATATAGTTTTTGATACCTTTTATTGGCTAACTAAGCAGATTTAAATGCAAGCTTTCAAGACCTTAGGTCTCTTCCTCAGGCAGGGCACTGTTCATTTAAAAAAACAAGACAAGCGTTTAAACTGTAATAACTCTAGAAATATGCATCTCTTAGCAGTGGGAGTTCCCTTGTTTTACTTAACATGAAAAAAACGGCAATATATATAGAGTGAGATTTTTTTTTTCTAACAAACATTTACAGATCCTTTAATTCATTTATCCAGCGCTGTAAATGCAGACTACTTAGAAATGCTAATATTTTTTTTTTCTTTACTTTGAAATATTTCATTTTCTTTCTGCTTCTCCCATGTGAATTTAACTGTAACCTGACAAAGATACAGTCATTTCACTGAGCTATTTCTAACAAAATGTGCCAGTATGGCGAATGTGCAGGAATAAGAAAAACATGCCACTCTTTGTAATAAAACACAGATGGTTAATATTTATCACATTCGACAGGTTCACTATGGCAATATGTGAAATCAGTTAAATGTGTAACTTTATAACTGAAGCTAACTCCTGTCTAAATAAAACAAATTAAAAAAATGAGACACATTTCTTAAGCCAGTAGTTTTAGAAAGATTTTTTTGCTTCCATTAAAGGAGAAGTAAACTTTTTTAATGAAAAAATATAAATTGTGGGGGTTCCTGTTGATTAAAATAAGTGTACTCCCACTGCTGATAGATGCATATTTCCAGAGTTATTACTGTTTAAAACTATGTTTCATTTACATTAGCAGTGCCCTCTAGTGGTCAAATTCCAGTTAGTTATTCTGTGTAGAAGAAAGTCAGTGACATACAGATCTCCATAGAATGTGATAGAAACTGCCGAGTCACTTCCTGTCAATTATAACCATCAGGAAGTAAACACACAACAAATTCACTTCCTGGTTATTTTAACCGTTAAAGTTAAAATAAAACAACTGACAGTGGTGGGAGTGCCCTTGTTTTACTCAGCAGGAAAAGCTCTATAACATATAGGTTTTCATATAAAAATGTTTACTGCTCCTTTAATTTTGATTATGTTTGAGTTATCTCTCAATAATAACATTTGTGAGTCAGAGATTATTGTAAGGATCATACCAACTTTCATACCTGTTGATATATAATCCAGAGCACTGAATGGGGCTTATTTTGGCAAACTGGACTACTCTATTTTGTTAGACAATATTTGCTGGTTTTAGCAGAAATAGCTTTGCTTCTGAGAGGATGATTAACCAAGAACTGTAGCAATTCTGGAGCAAAGCAAATGCAAACAGAAATCCCTAAATTCCCATTCAACCTTTTTAGTACAAGAGAGATATTCATGAATCGCATTGCAATGTGTTGGATACCACTTTGGCACCCACAGGTTTAAGTAAATGGGTTTTTTATCCACCAGAATGCTTGTTTTATCCAAAAGTTATAACAGTTCAAACTATCAGGAAGTGAATTACAGTGTGATTACTTCCTGAGCGTTCTGACAGCATGACTCTGCAGTGTCTATCACATTCTACAGAAAACTGTTTGTCATTGACTTTCCTGTCAAATAGAATGTAATAGAATAACTAATTGGAATCTGGCCCCTAGAGGGCACTGTTAATGTACAAAAAAAAACTTTGGTTGAAACTGTAATCACTATGGAAATATGCATCTCTCAGCAACGTGAGTACTCTTATTTTACTCAACAGGAAAAACATTAAAATATATATTTTTCATAACTAAAGTATACTGCTCCTTTAAAAGCTCCCCTTTTTCCAGACTGAAGTAAATAGTAGCCTACACAAGCCAAAATTGGAGAAATCTTAGTGCATAGGCTCTGTAGAATAATATAGGAACTAGAGAAGTGATATCACTAGAGAAGTCATCTCCACTTTAAAGACAAAAACAAGAGAGCACAAAGGGGCACCCTAGTGCAGTTGTCACTAAGGATCTTGGACCTCCACCACAAGATAATATTACCTAAAATCTTATATTTTTTGAACGCGCTCCCTGTCTCAATCCCAGAGTCATACTTACAGAAACTACAGAGACTTATCAACCGCTTTGTTTGGAAATCTCGCAGACCTAGACTTCCTCTCTCTAGATTACATCCACCATCCAAAGAAGGAGGACTAGGTATTCCAGATATAGTCTTATATTATCGGGCCGCCACTCTCTCACGTCTGACAGATTGCTATCAGGAACCTCCCAAAGACTGGATTCGACATATTATGCCTCACTCATTCAGCATTTCTATCTGACATCTTTGCTGGTCAGATCCACTTTTATTTCCTCTCCCCTGCAGGAATCACATTATACTAGGACACCTCCTACAGTCCTGGCACTCTCTTAATACCTCACTCTCTTTAATCCTTTACCCGTCTCCACGGATGCCCATTGCACAATCCTGCCATCTCACTAGGTGAAACAGATTATGTCTTTGCCTCTTGGGCAATCCAGGGTCTACAATATCTGGAACATGTTATGACGGATTCGCGCATTCACTTTCTATCTACTCTTCATTCCTTTGCCTCATTTCCGACCTTGCAAAACTGGCAGTATACTCAGATCAGACACTTCTTATCACAACTGATCTCTCAAGGATACAGACCTCTTATCCCAACTCCGTTTGAACAACTTTTCCTCTCTTCCTCCATTACGTCACGTACCTTGACTAAATGGTACAGATTACTTATGTACCTTCATTCTCCCTCTAAACCACTCTACACCTCCATGTGCGAAAGGGAAATGCAGATCTTCCTACCATCCGCTACCTGGCTTTCCATACATAAATCGCTCATGCATTCTGCTCCGGATGTTCCGACTATGGAATGTAACTTTAAATTGTTAGCCCAGTGGTACCGCACCCCTAAAGCACTACAAGATTTCTATCCGGATTTGTCCTCACCCTGTTGGAAATGCAATAGGGATACGGGTACAATGCTGCATATCTGGTGGGATTGCCCCTGATTGTCCCTTTCTGGTTCGAGATCTTGGCCATCATTAGTGCAATTTTTAATACATTACAGCCGTTGGACCCTCTTCTCTTCCTGTGTGGTTACAATCTTCCCCCACATATTGTTCACACAGCGCTCTCCCAATTCCTCCTGCTTCAGCTGCTGAATGCTGCTAAGTGTGTGATTCCTCCACTCTGGAAATCTACCTCGCCCCCTACTGTTGCCCAATGGACTCAAAAAATGGAGTATTTTATGGACATGCAGAAATTTCATGCTATTTCTACAAACACCCTACCTCTTTTTGAAACTAGATGGCTCCCATGGATAACATCCTGTGACCAGGTCCATTAATCTTGTTTTTCTCTGCTCAGATCGACGACTACCAGAGCCAACAGGTCTCTCTCACTTTTTCTCTCTCTTTCTTTCTCTCTCTCTCTCCCTTTCTCTTTCTTTCTCTATTATTTATTCCCTTTTCTCCCCCCCTCCTCCTCATCCCCCCTCCTTAAACTCCTCTCTAAATCCTTCCTTTGACCTCTTCTTTTCTCCCTGTCCTTTCCTCCCTCTTCCTCATACTCTTACTCTCTGTCTTCTACCTTTTTTCCCTTATTCCCCCCATGACTATCTACAATAAATACACTTTTTGTTTGATCCCACTCCTTAGGATATTTGTTTGGTATCTGCAGACCCTCATGTGATAATGACACAATACTTCACTGGAGTTCGGAAAGCTTCACAAAGAACTCCTCTAGAATCTCTAGATTACCTCCTATTTGATGAAGCAATCTCTTTTCTGAGGTTATTGATGGATATTACTGTCTGTCATTGTTGGAATAACAGACATGTTTATAACTCTTTAACCCCTTAACAACACAGGACGTACAGGTACATCATGGGTGGATGTCCCTGAAGGACCCATGATGTACATGTATGTCATCGATTTTAGGGCTTCCCGCCTCGCTGCATGCCATTTGGGGAGCCATGAATAGGATTTTTAAAAAAATGGTCCGTGGTCCTTAAGTGACAGCCGCATGAGCAATCGGCCGTCCTTAAGGTGTTAATCTTTCACTAAAGCTTTTTTGAAAACAAAACAAAAAAAAGTACACTGTAAATAGAGATTGTACATGTTTCTTGCATTCCGCCCTATGTAACAAAATGGGTTTGCTATGAAAATGTTGCCCACCATGGGCGAGCAAGTAAACAGCACATTAAACATGTGGCCGGAATGAAAAGGGCGACATGCAATCTTGCCTGCATCAGAAGGGCAAGATTGTCATGTCGTGGCCTTAAGCATCGCTGATGTGTCTGTATTACCTGTGTGTACTCCCGCTCTACTTCCCCTTACTCTCAGCAGCTCCAAAAAAAAAATAATTGTGAGAATCGCATGTACCACTGTAACGGTTTTCAGTACACTCAGAGACAGGCAATTTGGTAAAACACAGTTTTATTGAATCAGGAAAATAAAGTAACCCTCGTGGGTCCAATAATAGAACAAACAGAACTGACACAGGACAGGATACTAAATAACATTAGTCCACACGTGTCCAGTATACATAGATCACAAAGTAGTATTCATACTGACACAGGTCGGGAATAGTTCGTGTGATACAGTGAGACACAAATGGTTAATGCTATTAGGCCAGGAGACTGGGAGGCCCTAATAGTGAGGCCCAAGAAGCACTCAAATGCTGATAAGTGCCAAAATAGCGACTAGCGCAGGAAGGTTGAGCGAGGCCCTGGAAGGATCACGGACTACAGTAGTACTGCAACCCGAGAAACAACGGAACGCCCTGTAGATGCACAAACTGTGACCCAAGGTAATGGTAATGCAGTACACGAGGCAACCAACTGGATCAGAATGCTCAAGGCAGAGCACAGGAGATACTCTCTACCGGACACGGCAGTGTAGCGGACTGGAGGCACAAGAGCAGGAACGGAAGGCACTACGGTCAATGCACGGAGCAGGAACGTCAGCCAGGCCGGGGTGGTACACAGATCAGGAACGTCAGCCAATCCAAGTCCATAAACGGAGCAGGAACGCCAGCCAGGCCAGGTTGGTACACAGAGGCAGGAACAGGATCAGAGAGAGAGTAGTCAGGCAGTTCAGGTCATACAGTGGAAATCACACGATAACGGCAGCAAGTACAAAGCAACAGGAACACCACGAAAGGGCCCTGTATGAGTGACAGAGCACAATACTTAAAGGCTACCACTGGGTGGAGCCATATCACACTAGCCAATAAGAAAGCATCAATCATCTTGTGTCAAAATGTCGCCAACAATACACGGGCACCGTGATAACCACACCAACTCCGCAAAAGGGACAAACATTGAAGCATTTCTCACAATGATTTTTTTTCTTTACTATTTTGCGCCGCAGACAGTGAGGGAAAGGATATACACAGGTAATACAGACACAACAGCCATGCTTAAGGCCATGACATGACAATCTCGCTCTTTTGATGTGGGCGAGATTGTCATGTCGCCATTTTCATTCAGCCGACACGTTTATTGCTCTGATTTGTTAGTCACCCAATAGTGGGCAACATTTGAAAAGGATACCACAAAATGAATAGATTCATACCTTCCAGGTGTACCTCTTTAGGAGGGACAGTCCTTCTCTGAGACCTAAATCCCTCTGTCTCTCTTTTTAGGAGATCAGACTTTGTGGTGTGCATATAAGTGTATTACATTGCCCACAGCAATAAAACTTATATAATTATCGGTGTAAACTTCAGCATATGTGACTGTAAATGAGTCTGTGTGAATAAAATAAAGTACTTTGGTCTTGCTCAAAATCATTAAATCAGTTACACAAACAGTTGTTAATAGACCACAAAATAACCTAAAAATTCTCGATAATGCCCAGCCCACCAAACATTCCCCCAACAACAACACCTAAACTAAAAGTGTCCCTCTTTGGCCGTTTGAAATGTTGGGAAGTACGTAGATAGCCAATGATAGAGAACAATTAAAAACAATTAAACAAATGTTACAAAGAACAATAGGATATAAGTACCATAAGAAAGAGGTGATGGCTAGTGAATGTATATAAATAAATGATAGGTGACATTACTTACCATCACTGGGCCATGGGAGTCCATTTTGTCACATTATCTTTGTCATCTTCAAAAATTTGTTTTCAGAATCACAATTCCTTTTCATTATGTCTACTGTGTCTGTCACCTATAATTCATGTATTTATATAAATCCAGCTCCCTTTTTCTCTCTCTTTTGGTCCTTTTAAAACAATGGGAATTTTGGGAGTTTATTTAGCCTTATGGTGCAGCTGGTATGCTCCAGAATTATTCCATTTCATCTCAGTGTAGAAGCCAGGCCTATTCTAGAGGCCAGTATGTCATACAGCCCTCTTAGAGTTAGATACAACATTGTAGCATGGAAAAATGGGAATGCAACTTTATAACATTAAAAACTTTGGATTCCTTACTGGACACAGGTTTTCATATCTGTTTCAGATATTTAGATATACACACAACTTTATTATGTAGGTACTGTACTCTGTATGGTGGAGGAATTTTTGGTTACAGATTGTGTAGCATGCTGCTTTATACCAGATTTACAAGTATGAGTCAATCAACAAGCCCCTCACTAATTAAACTCCATAGGTCAATGCAGCTGTCTGTGGTAGGTTGGTTGGTTGGATTATTCATATCCAGCACATGTTTTGCTAAGGGCCTATATCTGTGTGGGCCTGTAGTCTTAAAGGAACACTACTACATATTAATAATAATAAACACCCACTTACCTTAATCAGAAAAAGCTCTGCATGAACTGATTTCCAAAAATTAATCTTTAATTATTCATGGAGGTGGATGTGATTCTTTCTGTGGGACTCAGATGCTAAACTCCTCCCTCAAGAGGCTCCCTATGATATCTTCAGTGAAAATAGTTTGAGTCCTTAAATCCTGGTACAAAGCATCATTCCTGTTTCTAAGATTCCATTTGTCAATCCAATCTACACAGACATGATTCTTAGAGCTCCTGTTGATTTTCTGTCTGGATTAAGGTAAATTTGGGTTTATTATTAGGACCTGCTAATGTTCCTTGAAATATAACTATACAGCGTATCTTCATTTGCCTATTGCTGCATGGAATTATGGGAATGCAATGGAAACATTGTAAGCTTTGATTTCTCTGCTGGAGCCATGTTTTATGAACTTTTTCAAAAATGTCAATTAACACAAGTGTAGTATACATGTATACTGTAATGTACAAGCAAATCAAGAAAATAAATTATCCCTCAAAGAAAATCATCAATATTTTCTGCCTAGAGATTAAAATGTTTTAAGTGTTAATTAGACAACATTGCTATTTAAAGCTGAACTGTATCAAAAACTGGGTCCTGACATTAAGTAAACACAAGCTTTGAGTGTTATTGCTCTTATGGAAAATGTGCACAGAGCAATGCATACCAAGATCATGTCGTTTGCCAGTTAACTAATATTCTGACCTTTATGTTTTTATTATGGAATGCCAGACACTTCCGTTAGTGGTTCCAAGCTCAGAGCGAAACAAGGACAAAATAAACTATAATTGTACATACCACTGCTTCCTAACTGTTCACATTGCACTCAATAATAAACATGTAACATATTGTAGCAATTTTAGGACATATTCCTAAAGAAAGGGAGAAATTCTAAAGTAAACCATATGCATAGTAGGAGGCAAATGAAAATTCATATTGATATAAACAAACAACAAATACAGAAGGGTACTTTATGAAAATTATTAATCAGAAGTCAATAGAATGTATAAAACATTAGCCTATTGTATATTGTATTTTAATACATATCGGATTCTTTTTCACATACATACCACTCATTGACTCCAGTTTTCAGGAGATACCTAGACAGGGACAGGTGACATCCTGTGAAGCCTATAAGCCAGTTAGTCAGTGGCCTAACAATAGGGGTCGCACCTGCGACCGGGCCCGTCAATCCAGGGGCCCGGCCACCCCCTGAGAACCCATCGCCACTCGCCCGCAGCCCGTGCCCGCAGCAGCTCAGCTGATCTCCCGGCACCCTAGTAATGCAGAGAGCTGGGAGATGACATCATCTCCCAGCGCTCTGCATTACTGAGAACTGCACTGGAGCGAGTGATAGAGGTAGGAGATGGACATGGGGCAATGTGAAGATGGTGGGGGCCACCTGGCCCATGGCCCGGTGGCTTCTAGTTACACCACTGCAGCACCCCCACTGCTTTCGTCATTTTGGGTTTTCTGTCTTTTTTGTTTTTTTCTCTGTCAAGGTGAGCAATGTCCACCTACAGAGCAGCTGAGACTGATACCTCAGGGCAGGCAGATTCAGGGTCTTCCATAGGCTAATGTTGCTGATGTTTATCCCAATCAGTGGACAAAACAGGATGTGAGTATATTCCATCAAGTTGTCCTACCCTTGAATATTGAACATTACTACCCTATAAGGTACCCTTTTTTGTTATACATTATTTATAGAAAAGGGGGTTTTAATGCATTGCTAAAGAGGTCCCCAACGCATTGAGACATTTTTCAAGACAATTTATTCAAGAGATCACATCTTCAATCAGCACTGGATGTCATGTTCATGGAGATGACATGATAGTTGTTATAAGGACTGTGGCAGGACTTCAATAACTGTGCACTGCTCATGACAATAATAATAATAATAATAATAAGGACTAATGTGTTGTTCGCCATAAAAAGGTGTGTTCACTCTACCTTGTAGTATATTATACAGATAATACCTGTGCACCACAACATAAAAAAAGGTTTAGAAAGGCTGATTTTAAAGGGATATTAATGTTTCATAATAAAAGCAGCTCTAATTAATCATCATAGTATTTGGACTTTGTAGAGTGTTATTTCAATTCTGTCAGAGTTGTAGTTAAAGAGTAATTGAATGATAAAGTATCCCCCTCCCCCCCCTTTTACTGATGTAACACTGCTCAGCCAGATCAGAAGGGAGGTGCCCAGGTAGACTGCAGAGAGGGACAATCTTCATTTAAGATAAGGGAAGAACCTGAAAAACTTGTCAAGGGGGGCAGGGTTTTCATTGTTCTCATAGGAAGAAGATTGTCCCCTGCTGTTATCTGTCTGATCTATGGACTGGTTTCTGAGAAGAGATGGCTTACACTAGGTAAAAAGGGTGGGAGGGGGAAACTTTGCTTATGAATATCTTCCAAACCATAAAGGTTTGAGAGATAAGACTTATATCGTTCTTCATGTTTTTTTAATGCCTACAAAATAAAATAAAGATAAAAAAAAAGTATTATTATCCCTTTAAGCCATTCCTTAGCAGTGGGAGCATTTGAAACAATTTTACCTGCAGCAGAACTCTGCATTATGCATGTTAACAAATGTAAAAGATAAATAAATACAATCTGCTTCTCTAAAGAGGTGGAAGATATCATAGAAGATAAGAAATGTGCATACAGGCAATACAGACAAACTCAGAGGACAAAAGATAAGTTTACAGGGTTAAACAAAGGGAGCGTACTGTAGGATGTGCCAAATCCTGAGCAGAAGAAAAAATAGACAAGGGTGATAAATCTTTATTAAGATTCATCAGTGAACGGAAAAAAAACTCTAGGAGGCATCATATTATTAAAGTTAGAAATGCTTAGATATGTACAGGTTGATAAGGAAATAACTGATTAGAGGAATAGTTATTTCTTCACAGTATTTACAGAAGACTGTGAAGAAGCTGAACTCCCAGCAAGTGGAAGAATTTTTGCTGTTAAAGCAGTGGGCATGAGTCTGTTTACTAAGGATAATATTTTACTGGCATTATCAAAATTAAAAGTGGTAAAATCAGTTGTTCTAGATGAGGTTCACCCAAGAATATTAGAAGAGCTTAGATTAGGCTGACCAGATCTCACCTTTAACCAGGGACACATAGGAGAAATGCATACTGCAGGACTGCACTGATTTCAGTGAAGTACTGAAAAATGGCTATTTGCTATGTGTCCCCGGTTAAAGGTGAGATCTGGTCAGCCTAACTTAGATCTGTGCTTGAAGCACCCTTAGCTGAGTGTTTTAACCAGTACTGTTGACAAGATTGGCTTCAGATAAATGGAAAATTGCCAACAGAGTACCCTTTCACACAAAACCCCAGTAGGGAGGATTCTGGTGAAAACGGACTTCTGATTCTATCATCAGTAGTTGGAAACATAATGGAAACACTTTTTAAAGAGTGAATTGTGGCATATGTGAAGTCTAAGGACTTGCAAGATACACAGCAGCATGGCTTTACAACAGGAGTTGGAGTATTTGACTATTTTACTCAAGCGATAGACAAGGGTCAGGTAATCGATGTAGATTTGATGGATTTTAGTAAAGCTTTTGACACTGTCCTACATAGAGTGTCAATTCTTAAGCTGGGGGATATGATAGAAACATTTAAATATATTACAGGATTTAAAGTTCTGGAAGAAAGCAATTCTCAGAAAAGAGAAGTATTGGAACAAGAGGAGATTACCCATTATAATAGAATGGAAGATTCAGAAGTAATGTGTGTAATTCCTACTTTATAAAAAGAGTGATAGTCATGGAACAGCCTTCCAGAGGAAGAGGTAGGGACAATACAATTAAAAAAATGTTTGGATTATCCCTAAGCATCTTGTGCGAAATTTGTAACGTGGCTTTTGATCCTGATAGGAAAATCGGAATATTGGATTGGCCAGTTGTTTCTTATCTGCTATCAAAAAATGTAAGTTTATATGTTGTTATGGTACTACCTGTTTTAGTTTAAAAATGTGCCAGCAACTGTAATGTCTATCTCTATGGACATGAAAACCAGATGGGGGATAATTAATTAAAAATGATAACAGCACAAACTGGTTTGATTCTGTTGTCTTTTTTTAAAATCCACAATGTTTTGTATAAGTGGCCACTAGGTGGTAATCTTTCCTTAGTTTATAAAGCCCTACACTATATATCACTCCAATGGGTCAATGTCTTATCATGGCGGGAGTGTTTGCACGTGTCAATGATGCTGAGAACTATGCCATTGGGAGCATATATTCCTGGCAGGGTCATCCAAGGTGGACAGATCAAAGCTAAGACACCAGACTAAATTGATTCAAATTCTTCCAACCTGCACTGGACCAGAATGGCAGATTATGGCCCATTCCCTCAGCATGGCTTCACAAAAAAACAATGGCCCTCATTCTCCAGAGGCTTGTGAGCTACTTCCTATGCAGTGGGAAGACCAGCTCACTAGCAGATAGAATTAACTGGTTCTATCAGGCTGCCATTCAAACACTTAACATTTGATGTATGATGGAACTAGTACAAGAACTGAATAACATCAAATAGGACGTTATCGGCTTATGTGAGACTTGTAAAAAAAAAACAAAGATTTAGTGAAATTGGTAGATGAACACTGGCTATACTATAAAGGAGAAGACAACTTGGTAGGGAGTGCTCTACGGACCCGCAACACTCCCGAACACCCAAACACTCCACACAGTGATGATATAAAAAATATCCAATTTATTGCAAAATACAAAAATAAAAAAACACTGTAACAGAGAATTCAGGAAATGTGGTAAAGATACAATGACTACATGTGTCTACTGCGCATGTCGCTGCGTTACACAAGTTTTAGCGAATTATTATATAGGATTGTTTTAATGTGGAACTGACCATCATCTAGAAAGAGCAAAAATCAAAAGAAAGTAAGAAAGACACTAGCCAACTATTGAAAAAGCATATGAATTTTGAGTTAGCACTGTCTAATAAATTCTGTGTTCTGCAAGACCTTACTGACACAAATATTTCAACCCACAATGGAAAAGTTATTGAGACTATCGTAGACAATGTCCATGTCCTTGAACACTGTAAAACAAGAAAAAACAACTTAAATATCAAAATAAACAGTTGCCATGATGAAAAAGTGCGGAGAAATGAAGCACAACAGTAATATTAGAAACAGGGCAGAATATGTAGTAATGTGTAAGACCATAAGGAAATGTATAAAAGAAGAAACACACAAGTTCAATGTTGAGCTCATGAAAGGGCCAATGGAACAAAATCAAGGGCTAAAGAGCAAAACGAAAGACGGCCACACATAGGAGCCAAATGTTTGCATTAAAGATTGAAGACAGTACAACAGCGAAGACTCAACAAAAAATTTAAAAAAGGAGTGGAAGAAGTGTATTCTAATCTTTAAAATCAATGGAAAATAGCAAAGCAGCTGGACTTGCTAAAGTCACTACTGAAATGTTGAAATCCGGAAGTCAATCCTTATTCAAAATACAAAAGAAAAAGGAGAAAAAAAAAATGGCTGCATTCAAAATTAGAAATAAAATAAAATGAAATAAATAAATCTAGAAAAATAAGATGTAATATCTGGGAGGAGAGAATGGGAAATATCACTGTATAAAACTACATACAAAAAGCCCTACTATCCTCTATGAACTAAAGTGTGCACCGATTCAAAATACAAAAGTAACAGTTTTACACTAAACGAGTATGAAGACAAGAGCACTAGCATATATAGTAATAATATTAGTAATAATATTTATTAAAAATAGAGAACAATAAAATTATATATATATATATATATATATATATATGTG
Source organism: Rhinophrynus dorsalis (assembly GCA_037306005.1). Taxonomy (NCBI): domain Eukaryota; kingdom Metazoa; phylum Chordata; class Amphibia; order Anura; family Rhinophrynidae; genus Rhinophrynus; species Rhinophrynus dorsalis. The sequence continues at coordinate 46,234,943 of CM074724.1, forward strand.
TGTGTAATAAGAAAAACACTGTATATACAATGATAGAGTTCTAAAAATGGCCAAAAATAAGTGATAATTTAAAAATACATAAATTGGATACTAGGCTGGTGATAACTAGCCTTACCACTGATGAGTTAGTTCTATTAAGAGGTCCACAAGAAGAGGATATCGGGTATATAGAGCCGGCAGGTAAACCCTGACAAGATGTAAATGTATACCAGGTATTCTCCTGGCTGTAATGAGTATGTAACCCTTTGAATCCCCTGGAGCTTAATATGTGGGCAGAGAATAAATGTTGCTTTCTCGGCTGTCAACAAATTTTGCTCTCTCCTATATCTGAAAGTACCGGGACCAATGTGGAAAGATGCAGGCAGCGGCATTTGTGGAAAACAAATGTTCATAGGTCTCCAATCTATTTATAATCTATTTAAGGAAAGTGGGATTCAGTATGAAAAGTATATTCAAAGTATGCCGTGTCCAAAGTTTTCTCCAATATGTTTCATGTCAACAACACCACTTCTGCAGGTAATAAATAAAGTTCTAAAAGTCATATATATGTTTGATGACGTCTATTTAAATCTCCCACCAAAGAAGAGTTGCATGTTGGGATATGAGTTACATATTAACCCTATACTACTACCTAGAGGTAAGTTAAAGCCAGACAAAAAATCAAGCTATTGCTATTTTTATACTTTCATATTAGCACTGATATTAATGTAGTTGTATGCTAGTGACACTGTGAGGTAAGACACTTGCAAAGTACCAAAACAAAAGAAAAAAGGAATGCAATGAAGAAGAGAAATGAATAAAATAATATAAACTGATAAAAATGGTATACATATATATATATATATATATATATACACAATACTGTGCAAAAGTCTTAGGCAGGTGTGAAAAAATGCTGTAACATAAGAATGCTTTCAAGAATAGACATGTTTATAGTTTATTTTTATCAATTAACAAAATGATAGTGAGTGAACGGAAGAAAAGTCTAAATCAAATCAATATTTGGTGTGACCACCCTTTGCCTTCAAAACAACAATTCTTCTAGGGACACTTGCACACAGTTTGTTAAGGAACTCGGCAGGTAGGTTGTTTCAAACATCTTGGAGAACTAAACACAGTTCTTCTGTGGATTTAGGTGCCTCAGTTGTGTCTCTCTGTTCATGTAATCCCAGACAGACTCAATGATGTTAATACAATAACTTCCAGGACTCCTTGTTCTTCTTTACGCTGAAGATGGTTCTTAATTACTTTGGTTGTATGTTTGGGTTCATTGTCATACTGCAGATTAAATTTGGAGCCAGTCAGATGCCTCCCTGATGATACTGCATGGTGGCTGTCAGCCTGTACTTCTTAGCATTGAGGAGACCATTAATTCTGACCAAATCTCCAACTCCATTTGCAGAAATGCAGCCCCAAACTTGCAAGGAACCTCCACCATGCTTGACTGTTGACTGCAGATGCTAATTCTTGTACTGCTCTCTGGCCCTTTGGCGCACAAACTGCCTTCTGCAGCCAAATATTTCACATTTTGACTCATCAATCCAGAGCACCTGTTGCCATTTTTCTGCACCCCAGTTCCTGTGTTTTGGTGCAAAGTTGAGTTACTTGGCCTTGTTTTCACATCTGAGGTATTGGTTTTTGGCCGCAAGTCTTTGATGAAGACCACTTCTGACCAGAAAGTAAATGGTTGTACCAGGATCCCACTGATTTCTGCCAATTCTGAGCTGATGGCACTGCTGGACATCTTCCGATTGTGAAGGAAAGTAAGCATGATGTGTCTTTCATCTGCTGCTCTAAGTTTCCTTGGATGACCACTAAGAAGGTTCTTCAAAGAGGAAGGAAGGAGAGAATAAATAGTAAGCATAATGACAGAGAAGAAAGGAGTGCCAAATGGAATGGCTAATTGTACAGTTACACCGGTGGTGGAGCGAGGAATTACACATATGACACCAACATGATAGAGAAGAAAGACGTGTTCATTGAAACATCAACTTTCTTTCAATAATCACAGGTTTTTTTGATACATTTTTGCCTATGGACAAATCCATTGAGTGCACTATCTCTCTCTCTCTCTCTCTCTCTCTCTCTATATATATATATATATATATATAACATTTATTTATTGTTACATTGAAGTACATTATTATTGCTTTATACCTTGAAGCAGCAGAGGGATTTATTCCCTTTTTATATGTCTTCTCCCAACAACAGTAGGGCGATAACGTTTCTATTTACTGATTCATATATTCACAATAGGCTCTTCCAAGAATTTCTATGACATGTGACTCAGTTCAGGGAATTTCTCCAGTTATTTCTTTAGATCCCAAAGTTTCGAATTACCAACAAAAACTAAAAGAACTGACCAGTTACTTCTGAAATATTCCAGAGAAGAACAAGGACAGGACACTGAGATTGAAGTACTTAGAAGAACTGGGGGAGGGGAGAGAGAAGCATTAAGGATTGATTAAGAGGCAAGTAAGTGAAGATGACTTCGTTAAACTCATCAATTCCTATTTTATTCTATGGAGCCAATGCACTAAAACGTATCCATCTTGAGAGATCTCAGTGCATAGACTCCATAGAATAGCATAGGAACTGGAGTGCTTATCACACTGGAGAAGAGATCTCCTCTTTATCACACCATAGTGCATCCCCCCATGGAATCATTCTTGGGCACACCTATCACAGAATAAAAAAATACCATTTATTTAAATGTGTTTTTATCCTCCTGAATATCAGAGAGCCCTCTAGCAATAAATGAGTTAAAAGCACCATTTAAAAAAGGTAGATTTGGGGATTTTTTATTTCTACACATATTCTGCAACATCAGCCTCACGTCAGACAACCCTACCCATAAAACAAGAGTGTAAATAAAGTCTGCAGATACTAACATACTCCATTCAGAGAACAGCCTGGTGAATGTACAAATACATTTATGTTAGATAATAGATTTGATTCTCTGGCCCAGGGCTGTCCAAGTTCAGTCCTCAACGGCCGCCAACAGGTCAGGATGTAAGGATTTCCCTGATTAAGCACAGGTGAGATAATCAGTGACGCATTCATTGTGACTGACTCACCCGTGCTTAATCAGGGAAATCCTTACATCCTGACCTGTTGGTGGCCCTTGAGGACTGAATGTGGACAGCCCTGCTCTAGCTCTACCTCTGTGTAATGCACTTTTCAAAGCAATTTAATTCTGCTTACTCCAAGAAAAGGGCCATGCAACAGCCTGTGGGCATTTCTGTTCCTCTATGTCTTGTTTAATGCCATTTATTATACATGGTACAAAGGAAACGGTGTAGTATTATGCCATATTCCTGCATATGCAATGGGGCAGGCATAAGGGAAGTCCTGGCATTAAAGTCTTAATAATGGTTTAGTGTTTGTGCTGGTATGCACTAAGGATTGGGCACTCAAATCTGTCCTAAGGCCCCCCAACGGGTTTTAAGGGGCGGAGCTAGTGACGCCGGAGCGTCAGTCCAGAACCCTGCTCCTGGCCGAATGGCACAGGCCGAGGTAAGGCACTATGACATGCAGTGATACTCAACTTCAATCTCGGAATACACCAAGAAGTCAGGATTTAAGGATTTCTTTAATCCCTTAACAACCACCTGATGCGGTGTGTGGGCCTCCATTAAGGATCAAGGCCCATTTATTTTTTTAAATGCATAGTATTCTGGGATGGAAGAGCGGCATGCAACTACACTGCCATCCCATAATTCCATGATGTGCCAGGACCATCACCGTTCCTTAAATGCCGAAACTGGCATGTCATGGGTCCTTAAGGGGTTATTTAAGCACAGGTAGTGCAATCAAAATGACTGAGTCACTGATTATCCACCTGTGAATGTGCAGAGATAAATTGGAAACACAACCTGTTAGTGTGTCCTGAGGGTTTACTTTTAAAAGGTCGGACGCAAAAGAGCGTGCAACCACATTACACATCAACCATGTCGACATAATAAAAATGGCAACATGAGAATCTTGCACTGCATGACAGCTCTAGATTCTTATGTCACCTACTGAAAGGTCACAAAAAGAGGCTGTCCCGGACCAGCATTGTTTAAAAAAAATAAATAAATCATTACTCAGCAAGACTGATACCTTAGATTCAGGAGATAGAGCCGGGGCAGCAGCTACCTGCTTCTGATTCTCTCCATCCTGCCTTTGATCGGCTGCTGTATCAGGCACAAAAATTATTAATTATAGCTAAAAAAAAAAATCTTGAAAATGGAAAGATGAATTGCACATGTAAAGACGAAGGTGCACAATTCAAATGCTAGTGAGATCTCCAGTACATATAAAATGTTTTTATGGTGCAACTGTGGCACTCTGTGTATTAAATGGGTATTAAACTCATTGCACCCCAAAAGAATACAGTATGCAGAAGCAAGTATTAAGCATTTTTTCGTTATTATTGACAATACATTGCCCATAGTTCTTTTGCCTCTGTTTTAACCTCCTACCAGCAGGTGGCGAGCTATGTTCTCAGCCTCAGTAACTGTAATAGGTACTTTTTGAACATCTCAGTGGTTCTGTAATACTGAGGCCAGCACTGAATGAATTTAACCCTTTGAGTACCAGAGGGGTATGCAACGCCTTGCAAAGCAATAGGTTGCGTACCGAGCTGGCACTCAAAGGGTTAAGAGACATAGCACCAGAGCGCCTAAAATAAAACAGAGTCTTTTATCTGTTTTTAGGTAGGCAGAAAAGCATCAAAGTATAACAGTCAATGGGAAATGTTATTAGAATCGTTTAAATGTGAAATAATATTGTATGGAAAGGAGTTTATTAAGACTGGCCTTGTATAATGTGTACTGTAAACCTCAGTAACTGTATTAATGTCTAAATAGTTTGTTCGCATCCATTAGTATGGATGGCGTCAGATTAACAAAATAAGGTAGAGTCAGTTTGTTATATTCTGTTGGGTCCGCCTGGTTAAATAGCTTGTTAAACGGATTCGCTGCAGCCACGTGTTATAATCGATACGGCCAAATTGTGAAGCAGGCTGAGGCTAGTAAAGCAATAGAGTTCTTATGTCCAAGCAACTCCAGTATCCAGAAGCATTTCAAGAGATGTTTTCTTTGTGAGAAAGTTAAGCAGAATGTTTTTATTTGCTGTGTATAATAAATGTTCTGGGCAAACTTCAACAGTGACACAGGGTTTGTCCAAAGAATATTGTATTATTAGACTTGTTTAATTCTAGATATGTATGCACTAATTGTTTACTGTAAAGAGAATGTATAATTAAGTTATATTATAATGTTATGGATGCTCATTGGTTCAGTAATACTGAGGCCAGCACTGAATGCAGTTAAGAAACATAGCACCAGAGCGCCCAGAATAAAACAGAGTCTTTTTATCTGTTTTCAGATGAGAATCACAAAATAAATGTGTTGCACCAGAACAAGTTCCGTCTCGTTATTCTAAAAGTGCAACACAACTGGTTTGTTTCAAAATGCATCCAGTTCTTCAAGGTATATCATTCTTGATACATAAAACAACTTTCCATTCCTACATAAAGTATATAGGTAATTTAGTATGTTATTAACCCTTTGAGTGCCAGAGTAGTACGGAATGCATTGCTTTGCAGTGCATTCTGTACCACTCTGGCATTCAGAGGGTTAACCCTTCCTCTGGAACTCAAAGGGTTAAAACCTAGTCTAGGGGTACTTTTCCAGTCAATTTGTATATGTGTGTGGTTCAGTTCCTAGCCTGCCCTGTTATGACTTGCTTACCACAGAGATAGTACAGTGATGTCTCAGGAAGATGAAGTGCTGGGAAGAGCCAGCACATGGTGTAATCCCGCACACTCTGGGTTCACGTCTCCATGACCACAGGCCAACCAGACTGAAGCTTGGCACTTTTATTATGTGAAGCTGAATTTGCTGATAAGCAGCACATGTGAATGACAGAAGAGAATAACACTGAGATAGATGTACTATGAATGACTGGGAGACATTCTGGGCAAAATCAACTGCACTATCGGGGACAAATAAAAATTCACACTTGTTTAAATAACAATTTGAGTGCCAGGGAGGTATCTAATGCATTGTGTAGCACTACGTTGGATGCCTCACTGGCACTCAAAGGGCTAAACATGGTTGAATGCTAAAGAGCTTGCCAGTCTTTTGCTTAGCAATGCGTTAGATATCGTTCTAGCATTCAAGGACATAAAACCCCAATCAAAATGAATGGGGATTCTGGCAATTTTTGGCCCCTCTATGGCAGATGGTTTTCTCCAGAAAAGCTTCTGTTTCTCCTAATAAGGAACACTGAGCATTTTTTTTTTGTGCAACCAATTCAGGTCTCCCCGAATGCCGTGCAGCTGCTTGGGGAGCACTAAAATCATACCTCCCAACATTTCAAACTGCCAAAGAGGGACACTTGTGTTCCAGGGGGTGTGGCTGGGGGAGTGGCTGGTGGGTGGGGCATTATAGAGAATTTTTAGACTATTTCATGACCTGTTGACATCTCCTTGTGTAACCTAACAAATGACTTATAACAAGGGCAAAGTATTTTATTTATACAGACTAATGTATAAACACATATACTGAAGTTTAAGCAAACAATAATGTGGGTTTTACTGCGATAGAGCAATGTGATACACTTATATATACACACAGCACAATCTGATCTTCTAAAAAAAGGGACATCAGGGTGGGAAAGAGGGACAGAGGGATTTGGGTCTGAAAGAGGGACTGTCCCTCCTAAAGAGGGACACTTGGGAGGTATGCTGAAATTCATGACATTCCAGAACCATCTCTGGCCCTTTGGGGAAGTTTTACCATGACTGTCCTGGCACGCCATGGGTCCTTAAGGGGTTAACCTCTTAAGGACCGCATGCAGGGCTATGACCGTCATGCAGTTTTTGCCTTAAGGGCCAGCAACGGCCATAGCATGTCACATACATTTTACTTACAGCGATCCTCCGGGAGCATTGTAAGTAAAAACAGGGATTGAAATTGACCGCTCCAATACTGGAGTGGTCTCACTCAGTCACCAGTGCTGAGTGCCAATACATGCAATTTATTTTATTTATTTATTTAGAAAATGATTTACCAGGAAGAATACACTGAGATTTCTCTCGTTTTCAAGTATGTCCTGGACAGTTTTCAGTAGAGGGTTGCATATTTACACAAATTGAGAAACATTATATATTACATGTGTGAGTTGGAAAGCCCAAAGTGGTCCTTAAAGTGGATCTATCACATATAGATATCTAATGCTCATTAGATAGAGCACTTGGCGAAAAAGTTTAATATGTTAGTTATTTTTTTTTAAAAAAAACGTTATCTATGCAAAAATTCAAGTTTAAAAGGTGCCCAGAAGCCTACTTACGCTTGCTGCTGCGGCAAACTGCTTGCCGCACAGAGGCTGCTCCCGTTCCATTACCCAGCATCCTCCGATGATGGAGGATGTTTGTCTCTAAGCTTGAGCAATCTCATTGGCTAGATATCGATCTCTGCCAATGAGATCATTCCAGCTTAGAGAAAGAAAGCCTCCATCATCGGAGGATACTGGGTAGTGGGAAGGGAGCAGAGGTAGTGCTTCAAGCAGGAAGTAGACTGCTGGGCACATTTTTAACTTGAATTTTTGTGCAGATAATGTTTTTTTTTCAAAAATGACTAACATATTAAACTTTTTCGCTAAATACTCTATCTAAGGAGCATTAGATACTATATGCGATAGATCCACTTTAAAGGAAGGTTACTTCCAGGACCCTGCTTGTTAAGGACTTAATATGCTCTCTGAATTGGAAAATTGCATAATAAATTGATACCAGTTTCCCCACTGTAGATAAAGTGGTAGAGGTTTTTGGTGTTAAGGGGTTATTCATTTTTCCTGAATAGAAAGGGACACATGTAGTTCATTTCCCTCTTTGACCACAGGGATCCCATTTGAGCGTACTTTCATTTTATATTTCTTTGTCCTTCTTTCTCCTTTCCCTGTTTGATCTCCCATGAGGAATTTTTAATGCATTAATAAATAACACTTTTTTGATAAAAAGTATTCACATACCCTGAAATCAATTATTTTTTTATTTCCTTAATTACAAGTTACATTTTAAATTAAATAAATATTAACAACAACAAAAATGTTTTAATAATGCAGGTTTTCACCATTTCAGTGCCACATGGGTATGCACTGCGCACCCCTACAGCACTGAAGGGGTTACTGGAGGACATCTGCTGCGTCTCGCCTTTAGCAAAGACAGCAAACTGTCCTCTGGCTTCATAGAGAGCTACAGGGAGATCCTAACATCACCAACCAGAGGTAAACGATATATCAGTGCTCAGTGGGGCGTATCTGACAAGTGACCCTCATTTTTTAACAGGACATGTGCTCCTGCAGCTGTAGAGACAGAGTTGCAAGTTATGGGGATCATAGGGAAGCTACCAGCACTCACCACAATGCTTGTATTAGAGAGGTGAGATAAATGTCCCCTACTCACTCCTACAAGGAAATCTAGCATATTTACATTATACTTTGAAATTCCAGCAGAACAAACTCTTAACCCCTTGAGTGCCAGTTGGTATCCAACGCATTGCAAAGCAATGCATGTGATACCCCTCTGGCAATAAAAGGGTTAAGCCTCAAAAAGAGGATACAGTAGATCCTGGAAAATCTTGGCATATGGTAAACCCTAACATATAGCCCCATGAGTCTTTTACGTGAGGAGAAATAGCCTCCTAATAATAACCCCATTTAAATTACTATGGCCAGAAAATCCTAATGGCCCTTATTAATTTCACCTGTGCCATTGTACAAGAAATTACATCTTCACTCAGTCTTGGTCGCCATGTTCATGAAGGCGGACGTGACAGTTGCTGGCAGTTTTTTCAGACTGAAACAGGAAGAATACATTAGCCTGCTTAACCCCTTAAAGGGATAGTAATATTTCAAAATAAAAGCAGCTCCAATTAATCTTCCTAGTGTTTGGGCCATGGAGAGTGTTATTTCAACACTGCCAAGAGTAACTGAATGATAAAGTATCCCCTTCTCACCCCTTTTACTGATGTAACACTGCTCACCTCAGAACAGAAAGGTGGTGTCCCGGTGGATCACAGAGCGGGACAATCTTCAGTGAGCATAAGGGAAAAACCTGTCAAGGGGGGGAAGGGTTTTCCTTATGTTCACAGTAAGAAGATTGTTCATTGCTGTGAGCTGTCTGGTGCCAGGACAAGATTCCACATTTGAGGGGAGGCGGCTTACACTAGGTAAAAGGGGTGGGAGATAGTTTATCATTCAATTACTCTTGAACTACAGCTCTGACAGTAGTGAAATAATACTCTCCACGGCCCAAATTCTATGAAGATTAATTGGAGCAGCTTTTATTTTGAAATATTACTATCCCTTTAAAGAACAGAGTAGTGTGCATCACAAGGGTTAAGTATCACCATTTGCAGTGGGTGGATCTTGTACCCAATGATCCTGCAATCTACTGTCATGTCTGCTCCGTGGTCATAACATCCAGGACTTATTAAAGATGTCATATCTTGACCAAAGGTACAAGAGAACATTAGGATTTTGTGGTCATAGTAAGGTAAGTGAAGGGTTATTATTATGTGGTGTTACTTTTCCTTTCAAGAGCATTTGGAGTGTAAAACACATGGCTCTTCTGATTAATTCCTATTCATTTGGAGCTACATTTCCATAAATATTCTCACATTGGTGGTCTAAAATCAGATCCTCCAGCATGGTCTGAAGTAATCAATCAAATTTCACATTAAGGTGGAATGGAAAATATTTTTATTCTTTAAAGGGATAGTAATACTTCTTTTTATCTTTATTTTATTTTGTAGGCATTAAAAGAACATGAAGAACGATATAAGTCTTATCTCTGAAACCTTTATGGTTTAAGAGATATTCACAAGCAAAGTATCCCCCCCCCCCCCCGTTCAGCCAGATCAGAAGGGAGGTGCCCAGGTAGACTGCAGAGAGGGACAATCTTCAATTAAGATAAGGGAAAAACCTAAAAAACTTGTCAAGGGGGGAAGGGCTTTCATTCTTTTCATACAAAGAAGATTGTCCCCTTCTGTTATCTGTCTGGTCATACAACCAGATTCACATCTGAGAAGAGATGGCTTACACTAGGAAAAAGGGGCGGGAGGGGGAAACTTTGCTTCTGAATATATCTCAAACCATAAAGGTTTGAGAGATAAGACTTATATCATTCTTCATGTTTTTTTTAATGTCCTACAAAATATGGAATTCTAAAATATCCATGTATAATGATATCTGGTCTCTCTGGTTTACATACGTGAAGAATTAATCTTTAATGTAGCTCCCCAGTGAGAAGTTGCCACTTAACCCCTTAGTGACCGGCCGCGCACGCACATGCGGCCAGCACTTAACGCCCGCCGAACATTTTTTTTCATTGTTTTAAATGACTTCTGGGGCGTACATGTACGTCCTCTGTCCACCTGGGACATCAACTCAGTACGTACATGTATGCTATATTTGGAAAATAATAAAATATTATAAAACGTAACGTTGCAGTAATATAGAAATCATATTTGTTCTGTAAGAAGGGTTAATTGGTCCACTCTTCATCCTCCATAAACCTGTCTCAGATTTCATTTTCAAAGAGAAACAATGCACATTTCCAACTAGACAGGGATTTGAGACAGAGACCCTTGGTAACAGATGACAGTGACAGATGATATAATGCTTGAATGGCTAAACTAATTCTCACTTTGAGCCAACAGGACATGTAGTATCCAAGCAGCTGTCAGATTAATAAAGTTCATGTTCACTGGAGCCAAAAACATTTTGATGCTATTGATCTCTACTTACGTATAAACAGTTGACAAATGATTTTTTTAACATTCACAATAGGCATGTAGGTCTACAAATGGAGTGGGCAGTGACATGATGACCCAAAAAAGATTTATTTAGATGGTAGATTTAACTGAAGATTCTCTTCCCACATACCCCCCATGATCTGTACAAATAACATACATAAAACATGGTAAAAGCAAAAATGGCCACTGTTTTGCTAAGAATGTAATATACTGACAGCACTGATACAATGCTTTTCTAAATACAAGTGACTCTCTAGACAGTTTTCTAACATGAATATTTATTCAGTTGATGTTTGTTTATATCTGCACTTATCAAGCTTGTTCAAAAGGAAGTCCCTCATAATCTTGTTTTTACAGTGTATTTGCATTAAAGTGATAGTAATGTTTCACAAAAACAACAGCTCCAATTAATCTTCATAGTATTTGGGCCATGGGGAGTGTTATTTCAATTCTGTCAGAGTTGTAGTTTAAGAGTAATTGAATGATAAAGTATCCCCCTCCCGCCCCTTCTACTGATGTAACACTGCTCACCTCAGAGCAGCAGGTATCCAGGATAGATCGCAGAGAGAGACGATCTTCAATTAGCATAAGGGAAAAACCTGAACAACCTGTCAGTGGGGGCAGGGTTTTCATTGTTCTCACAGAGAGAAAATTGTCCCTTGCTGTGATCTGTCCAGTCAAGAGACCAGATTCCACATCTGGGGGGAGGCGGCTTACACTAGGTAAAAGGGGAGAGAGAGGGATATTTTGTCATTCAATTACTCTTGAGCTACAACTCTGACAGTATAGAAATAACACTCTCCATGGCTCAAATACCATGATTATTAATTGGAGCTGCTGTTTTTGTGAAATATCCTGCCCCTTTTACCTAGTGAAAGCCACCTCCCCTCAGATGTGGAATGTCGTCTCTTGACCGGACAGCTCATTGCAAGGGACAATTTTCTTACTGTGAACATAAGGAAAGCCCTGCCCCCTTGACAGATTTTTCTTTATATATATATCCTTATGCTCACTGTAGATTGTTCTTTTCTGTGATCCATCCGGACAGTTTTGCTGCTCTGAGGTGAGCAGTGTTACATCAGTAAAAGGGGCGGGAGCGGGATACTTTATCATTCAATTACTCTTGTACTACAACTCTGACAGTATTGAAATAACACTCTCCATGGCCCAAATACTATGAAGATTAATTGGAACTGCTTTTATTGTGAAACATTACTATCCGTTTAACATGTCACTAAATAAATAATAGGGTACAACAGCAGTTATGAATTTTTTACACTTAGTTACCAAATACAATAGTGACAGAAATGTAAAATTAGTGGATCATGAGGTAGATCAAAGTGCATAAAATACACTTGTACCCTTTCAATGACTTAAAGGGATAGTAATAGGTAATATGTAAAAAATGAATGCTGTAGAGTTTATCTCCTTGCGTCAAACAAGGGTACTCCCACTGCTGCAAGGTGTTTTATTCAAGTTATTACAGTTCAAACTTAAATTTATTAGGTGCAGTATCTCAATGGACTGAAACTGTACAGTGGCGCTGTTGCTACACCATTCTATTGAGATTTATGGCCAAGTGACCGGAGCTGTCAATAGGAGTAACAATAGCACCACTCTACAATTCCAGGCCACTGTGATATTTCACCTAAAAAATTCAAGTTTGAGCTGTAATAACATTTGAATAAAACACCTTCCCGTGGTAGGGGTGCCCTTGTTTTACTCAGCAGAATAAACCCTAGAATATATATTTTTTATGTATTAAATATTTCTATCCCTTTAAATATCAGAAGTAGTGGAAGAAATAAAGATAAAATAGATAATATACTGCAAGAAATTGAACCTAAAAATGAGAGACAGCCAAGGCAGTTGTATTCACAGTGACTGAATTAATAGATCATTTTTAGAGACACCTTGATACAAATGCTTCTGTGCATTTTGCAGTCTCAAATGGGGTTTCATTTGGAAATTTTGACTATTTATTAAGATTTATATCATGAATAATGCATACATACACCTCACAGTCACTTGTAAATAACTTTTTCCCCCAATAAGTTGTGACCTTTCAGTGACACATTGCCCCCCCTATCTTATAATTCTATCTATTGGCACCACTTCAGGCCTTTAAGTCTGACATCAGCTGCTGGATAATGAATGGAAACCTTGTTGAAAGAGAGTATTGATGCCTATCTGAAATCTGAAATCTTCAGGCATGCAAGATCAATGTCAGCATGGATTTACTTTAGGTTGGTCTTGTCAAGCAAATCAGGGACTTGAGTGGGGCAGTAAAAGTAGCTTATCTGGATTTTAAAGCTTTTGACTATGTCCCACATGAAGGTTGTATGCCTTGGGACTGGATTCAAAAGTAAGTAACTGGATAAAGTATTGGATGAAGGATTAGGCTGAGGGTCAAAGTCAGTGGAGTACTATTCAGAGAAAGGATGGTTTACGAGTGGAGAACTTCTCAAAACTAAAGGTTGCACCTAACCTTCCAAGCTGATGCAGATACAGACAATCAAAATCAACAAAAGCTTTAATTGAACAATTAACATGTAAAACATATATATATATATATATATATACATATATATATACAGAGTTTATCATTTTAAGTCCTTTGCTACTAGCAAGACCTGAAAAGTTACTCGCCACTGCAAGCCATAACATACCCACCAGGGCTGAATTTCTACTCGCCAGGGCTAAATTTTCACTCACCATTGGCTAGTAGTGAGTGAAAATTTTGAGCCCTGATATATATATATATATATATATATATATATATATATATATATTGTGCAATATATTGAGAGTGATTTGCAAATCAGGGGAAACTCTATAAGCAGGCGTAAAAGCCTGTCGATCAACATGTATTGTGTATAAATGATGCTTAGTCAAGATCACAGCTAAGCCACTTTCAATACATTGCACAGTATGTCTTCTATAAATCTTTATATGGTAATTTTTCAAATAAAGCTTTTGATGATTTTAATTGTCTGTATCTACATCGGTTTGGACGGTTAGGTGCAACTTCTAGTTTTGAGAAGTTTGCAGTTCTAAGAGCAAGAAGGCTGCTTTGGTCGGCACATCATGTCAACTTTTGCTAGTTTGAAGTTTGGGACATTTTTCCCACACTTTTGACCACAAGTTACTCTAAGGGAGCTGGAACCACACTATTTGCTCTTGTTAGTTTATGAGTGGAGAGCCCAAGGGATCAGTGCTAGTGCCTGTTCTATTTAATATCATTATTATAAGGGGGCAAGATCTAAACCAGGAAATGATAGACCTGTGAGCTTGACTTCTGAAGTGGGTAAGATATTAGCAAGGTTGCTAACACTTAGCATCCAGGACTATGTGACCGACAACAACAACGTTTTTAGTGGGAGCCAGTATGGTTTATGAAGAATAGATAATGTCAAATAACTTACTTGCATTTTATGAAAGCTTAAATTGGAACTTTCAGCTATTACTAAGTTGCCATGCATTCATTAAGTGCATGGCGACTAGCTTGGAAATCCATGTCTTACCTTTAAAAAATTGCAGATTCTAAAGAAATATTTGACGTTTGGAGACTGACAGGCAGGTTAGTGCTGTCTGCGCACCTGCACCATCAGTACCTTCTGGTTACCTTGTGGTAACTGCAATGCATCTGTAGGGAGACCGGGACTGACAGCACAGGCGCGCAGACAAGATGTCTTCTCTGTAGCCTGGGGTTCCAGTCTCCAAACGGCAAAAGATTTCTTTAGAATCTGTGATTTTTTAAAGGTAAGAGATGGATTTCCAAGCTAGTCGCCATGCGCTTAATGAATGCATGGCGACTTAGTAATAGCTGAAAGTTCTGCTTTAAGTAGCCATTTGGACAAGGATATTGCTGTTGATGTAGTGTATTTGGCTTTTGTAAAGGCCTTTGATACTGGCCTTACAGCTAGTTACTGAATAAATTACAACGCTTTGGTTTGGGAATTGATAAATGTGCACTGATAGAGAACTGCAAGTACTGTTTCAGTCTTTGCTGATAACACTAAGCTGTGTAAGGTAATACATACAGAGCAGGATGTTTTTATCTGCAGAAGGATTTAGATATATTGAATGAATGGGCATTAAAGTGGCAGATGAAGTTTAATATAGATAAATGTAAGGCATTTTGGCTGCAGAAAGAAGCTTGCTGCATATACACTAAATAGGGAACTACTTGGGGAACGCTCTTTAGAGAAAGACTTAGGAGTACTAATAAGCAATTGACTTCACAGCAGTGTGTAGTGTCACTCAGCTGCTGCAAAAGCCATTAAGTTAGTGTCCTCTAAAAAAGGGGTATCGATGCATGGGATGGGAATATAGTTCTAACTTTATATAAATCATTTTTAAGGCCTCATGTAGAATGTGGAGTATATTTTTGGGCACTGGTTCTTAAAAAAAGATATGTGCAATAAAAATGATAATGGGATTGGAGAATCTGAGTGATAAAGAGAGACTAGCCAAACTGAGTTTGTTTACATTAGAGACATCTATGAGGTGGAATGATTACCCTGCACACACATATATTCAAAGTCAATACAAAGAACTCTGTAAGGAACTATTTACCGAGCAAAAAACCTGAGGCCATCCATTAAGACTAGAGCAAAGGTGGTTTCTACTAAAACAAAGGCAGGGATTATTTTTACAGTAAGGACAGTAAACTTGTGGAATTCCTTGCCTTGGGATTCTGTAGTTGCTTTCAAACTTGAATTAAGATGAAAGTTCCACTGTAACTGGTGAATTTTTTTAGTAGTGTAATACCTTGGGTTTTGGCAGGTGTGTCACTAGAAAATCTGTTCCAATACATGCCTTTGTGTAGAACTATATTTGTTGAGACAACCAGGGCCGGATTTATGTCCCAGGTGCCCTAAGGCAAGGCACTCTAGGTGCCCTTAGTACCACCAAGGTCACACCCCTGCTTCTCATATGACCCCTCACCCAGTACCCTGCACTGTTTTCTGGCAAACCAAATACCCTTGGCCTACCGTAAACAAGAATGAAAAGCTTTAACTCCTTGGTTGCTAGAGCGATCTGCGTTGGAGATCTCTCTAGCATCCATGGAGTTAAATAAAACATGTAAATGGGGTACAAACCTGATGCAGGGACATTTGTAGTTCTCTGACCACACCCATATTTAGAACTTGGGTGTGGCCAGCACAGCTAAGGCACCACCCTTCATACTTTGGCTCTCTAGGCAGTTGGCTACTCTATTGGGAAATCCTAGCCTGCAGTCATCCTCTATGTTGTTATACATAAGGCACTTTGAGTGTTAAGAGTTTTACAACATATGGCAGAGCATGTCTTGTGCATGCTTCTAGCAGACAAAGAGTTAAATAACATATTGAAGTATTTAACAGATCATGTGATTTACACAATGTCCAATACAATTTCAATTACAAAGTATCTATTTCAGAGAATCCAAAGCCAACATTTTTTTTTAATATATAGGATAAAAAAACTATTTTCATTGCGACATGCACATTGATCATTTCAACTCAATAGTACGGAAATGATTAAATAATGAAAATTGTTAGTGAATTTCCTTTGGATTAAAAAAAAAAAGATTTCTGATTTCAGCGAGAGTCGTGGTATTATTTAACAGATTCATGCCTTGGCGTGTGTTTGGTGGTAGAAAATTACATGATTACTGACACATGTTGTACTAATAAAATGCCTAAATCCTGCAATTATCCTATCAAATTATATAGCAGTAACTATCCCAAAATCATAACTTAACATTTCCACAAGGTATCTGGAGTAGGCTCTGACCAATTCTACTTCTTAATAAATAGCAAATAATCATGAGTGAAGTGTTATGTATTTACACACACCCATGCATACAAGTCTCACATCCTGAGAAACAGGGGTTTTGTTAACTCAATTAACCAATCAGATAGCTGGAAATACATTCACATGATATAAATATGAAATAGCCAGTTCGCTTACCTCCAGACATCAATCACAGCATTTTCTTGTCCATTGAATATATCTGAAGGGAATTTCATTCTCCCTGACCTTCCACTGCTTTCTCCCCCACCTCTTTGTCCACCCTCCCTCTTTCTCACCATTCTTCTCCCTCCCCATTCACAGTCACTCCCATATCATTAAACATATGGCCCCCCGGACCCTTATTAACATAGTATCATACTAAATTAGGTTGAAAAAAGACACAAGTCCATCAAGTTCAACCTTTGCCTCATAAGCCAGAGACATAAGAATTATATAGCTTCCTGATGCCAAATGGTTTTGTCTATTAGAACTTCCTGTTTTGCCTTCTTATACAAAGTATAACCCTATATGTTCCCTTTTGAAAGAAATGTATCTAATCTTCTCTTAAATGTATCCAT
The DNA here is from genome assembly GCA_037306005.1 of Rhinophrynus dorsalis. NCBI lineage: Eukaryota > Metazoa > Chordata > Amphibia > Anura > Rhinophrynidae > Rhinophrynus > Rhinophrynus dorsalis. The sequence goes on from CM074724.1 coordinate 46,252,110, forward strand.
TGTTTCTGCCATAGCCACATTCTTGGGCAATAATTTAATAGACCTTACTGTAAAAAACCTTTTCCTCTGCTGAAGCCAAACCCTCCTTTCCTCTGATCTCCAGGGGTGTTTGGTTATTTGATAAGGCCTTGGAATGAATAGCTCACCAGAGAGATCCTTGTATTGACCTATCATATACTTGTACATTGTGACAAGATCTCCTCATAGTCCTCGTTCTCTAGAGTCTCTTCTCCCATGCTCCTTTTCTATCCTGTGCTCTCACCCCCTCTTGCACCAACAATCTCACCCCCTGCTGCAACACCAAAGTTTGGTGCTGAATAAAGGATCCTCTTCTCCCATGAATCATCTCACCCCCACCCTCCGCAGTTTGGAAATCAATGCATAGGAGTCTCTACCATCTACTGGACTTTGGGGCAACATCTAAGGATGCCCCCTCCCCAATATGTGCTGGGGCAAGTCTGAATAAAATGCACTAAATCCAGTCATATTGCATTGCAATGCATTGGACACATTTTTAATTCTTATAGAGGCTGATTTAATAATAAGAACTGGAGCAATTCTGGAGCAAACCAATGCATCATGTAAGACAAATAAACACTACTATTGATTTATACAGGGATTTTGACTCCTTGAATGCTTTCCAATGTGATGGTGACTTCTGTAGCATTCAAGGGGTTAAAAGTCCAGATACAATTATATTTTGGGTTATTTTTATTTGTCCCTTATAGTGCAGTTGGTTTGTTCCAAAGTTATTCTAATTCTTCATATTAAACCAGCTTCCAAGGGTTAATAAAGAAAAGGGCTGGTAGTGGCCGTGTGTATTGATGATAGTGGTCATCTGCAAAGACTGGAAGCTGGCCTGATTGTAAGGACTGTGCAGAGATGACAGGCAGCCTTGGGTGCAGGGCCCTATGACAGCTGCACACTCTTCACCCCTTAATCAGTGGTTTAGCACAAATGTATCCTAACACAGCATGATGCAATATTCAATACAGAATGCAGGCAAGTTACAGCAGGGATGAAGTGTATGTCTCTCTTTCTGGGAGCTACAAATCTTTCACCTTTTTGAAGCTTACCCAACACTGGAGGGCTGTGCAGCTTGTACACCATTGGAGACTGCAATGTTAATCTCAACCTGCAATGACTGACCAACCCATATGAGCAACAGCCAGTCATTTAGAGCACATGCTGACACTGGCTGGCCACCAGTCAAGACCATACATGGGAACGTTCAAAAAGAGCTGACCCCAAGATCTTTGAAATATTTACCTAAAAAGTTCCATAAAACATATATTCTGGTCAGCGTGTCCCTGTTTGCTCTGAGAGGTCGAAAATCAGTCCTCTAGGAGATATCACTATCTTAACACACACAAGACAAACTGGGCTTTTCCCTTTACAAACCTGGTTGAAATCACACTAATTTAGAGACTAAACAAGCAGTTAAACAAGGCAAACCACGTAGCACGAAGAACTGAACGCGCTCACCCTGAGAATTTGGCCCTCAGACCCTGAGATTTGATTCCTACATATGGTCAAGGTCTTCAAAAACAGAATCACGAGGGAAACATAGTGCAGCGCAGTGCAGTTCGAAGGTGATGGAATGAAGCAGCATCACTGCCACCTCCCACTTGCATGTCTGCACTAACCCTCCAGGGGCAATAATGTTAAAAGCAAATTACAAACATAAAAAGGCATGTTGCAGCATTTACATATATTAATGTCAAGTAATCCATATCTTGATGTCATTTAAGACCTTAAATTCTAGAGAGGTCTTGCATTCAAGGGGTTAAATTGATAGCAAACTTATTTTTTTACTTTATATACACACAGCAAGTGTAAGCTTTTTGTAAGATTTTCTGTCCCTGGTACAAAAGCAAATATATATAGAGAATATCCAGAGCTCTCAGCCCTGTGTATGTAGATTGCGGTCCACCGGACATCATTCTTTTTGTCTGGGAGAATCCCCTTGGTTGTCCTATTACTAACATAGAATTTGACAGCAGATAAGAACCATTCAGCCCATCTAGCCTGCCCATTACCTGACATTACTGGCTCCATTTACCAGACTTGGCTGTGTTTATTAAACAGAGATCCACTGAGCCACCACAATGGTCCATATGTATAAAAACAAACTGGTGCAATTCGGGAGATAACCGACTGCTCCATTTGGGACCCATAAAAATATACACATTTAATTTTGATTTAAATGCAGGTTTTTATCCCATGAATGTTACCGAGGCAATGCATTAACGACCTGTCTAACATTCAAAGGTGTAAGAGCTCCATTAAAATGAAAGGATATTTTTATTTATCCCCAGAATTTCATATGTTATACATATTTATATTATACATATGGTCAATGAGTATTTGCACCCTGAAAGCTAATTACAGTGCCTGTGTATTCTATACAATGAGATTTTATATTCTGTTGACCTTTTGATGAACAGCAGGTCCATTTTAGCCAATATTTCATTGTTGTTCATCTTGTGAACAGTAGGGGGAGCAGATGTCCTACATACCATCATTCTGAAGATGTTTAGCAGCCATACCATGAAGAGCAAGGAAGAGAGAAAGAAAACCCAAGACAATCACTGATCCACAGTCAGACGACATAAAGATACAGGGGGGGATTTGATTCAATGTCATTTGTAAGTCATTATAGCTCCTGTTCGGAATCTTTACATATCGCCAGTAACCGCACAGAATATTCTGTTTTCTCTGCAGCCACTGGTTTTGATTTTCCTGATTTTGCCTTATGGTCATTAACCCTTTGAGTGCCAAAGGGGTACACGTTGCATGCCCCTCTGGATCTCAAAGGGTTAAAATTATAATTTCTGTGATGGTAATGAAGTGCTCTACAGTTTTCAGAGCTTTGATGGTTTCCCCTCAATTCTACTATCTGCCAATGGAAGTGTCACCTGAGAAGTTAATAATCTGATGGGCATGGGCTGTAGGCCATTACTAAGGGCACTTGTTAGTGCTATGAACTAAACCCTACCGAAAGACTGTACTGTCAGACTGTCTGGCCCAGCTCTGGTTAGTTGGGCAGTAAGAGGATTGCTGCCGGCATTTGGAAAAGTAGGCGGTTCCCGGATTGACTCAACCGGCAGATGATGAACGTTGTGTGTAAACCACTGTATTGCATGGGTTATAGGAAGTAGGTGCTTTTCTCAATGGTTGCCCTTGTTGAACAACGCCATGACAAGTGTGGCATTGCTTCAACAGGTAGGAGAATCAGTGGTTGGTCGCCATATTTGCCCATTTGTCACTCCAGCTCCCATTGTCTGTAGAGCCGGTGCTACAAGATGGAATTAGTCTGTCGGGCCCAGGTAATTAAATCACAGTTGAACACAATACCCAGGCCCTGACTGGTTGCCAGTTCTTGTCTCTTAGATTTCCATTGGCTGGAGATCACAGCAGCAAGATTGAATTATGTGTCCCATCTGTTTTGTGCCATTGTTCACCATGGTTTCTACACGATTGTCCCCATGTACTGTACCATTGTGCCCTCCGTTTACTATACCATTGTCCCACTGTATCCAGTTTTGTTATAAACTGTCCCTTGTCCCATCAGTAAAGGAGTTAGTCATTTTGGACTAGAAGTGTGTCCTATGTCTTCATTCTGAATGGTTTAAAGGGTCCCCTTTGACCCCCATTCCTCCATGCAGCAATCCAGGTTCACCGGTCTGGCTAACCGCTCGTACCCGCCTTCAGGAGGGAGAAACCCGGCACGATGACCCAAGGCAACTAGGCTTCTTGGGTTCCTGTTACTAGTGATTATTGCATAATATATGAATGATCACATCATGAAGTTGATTTACTAAGAAGATCTGGGGGGATGCACTAAGGAGTGATCAAGAGGAGATACCTTCTCAGTGTGAGAAACTCTCCAGTTCTTGTGTTAGTCTATAAGCCTGTACACAAGAACAGTGGTTGTCAACCAGGGTGCCACGGCATTTTGGTGTGCCAGGAAAATCCACTTAGGGTACCCCACTTTTCCACGACAACTTTGTCAAAAGTGTGAATGATGAGTTTCCAAGGTCAGATTTCCCAATAGGCAGAGTAGGCAGCTGCCTAGAGTGTCAAATATTGAGGGGTGCCTCAGTTGTGCCGGCCACACCCCCATTTGAAATTGTGGGTGCGGCCAGAGCAATTTCAGTGTCCATGCACTGGTTTTGTACCCCTTTACAGGGTATTATTCAACCCCTTAGATGCTAGAGAGATATCCAGCGCCTTGCCAAGCAATGCATTGAAGATCTCTCTGGTAACCAAAGGGTTAAAAGCTTTGTTTTTGTTTTTGCTTGTTAAAGGCCAAGGGCATTTTCAGTGTCAGGGAATAGTGTATGGAATTGGGGGTGGGGGGCATGTGAGGAGTGTAGGTGTAGCCATGGATGGAGCTAAGGGCACCTAGATTGCCTTACTTGGGATGTAAATCCTGACCTGTGAGTTTTAAATGTATATTTATGGCAATTGTTACACACAATACATTTAATATATTTTGTTATTATGGTTATAAGACCTAAGAATATATATTTATGTATTTGTCCTTCATTATGACCTTGGTGACCTTGGTGAATGACATAAAATATGTTAGAGGTGCCTTGAAAATTCCAGGCTGTGTGTTAGGGGTGCCTTTAGCAAAATAATAAGACTGATAATCCCTGCTTTAGATCTCTCAAATTGAGAAGATATTAGTGCAGATGTTCCATAGACTAGCATATGAACTGGAGAATATATTACATGGAGAGCCGATCACGCCTTTATCACACCACAGTGGAGTCATTTTATAATAAAGCAATTGCATCTTAGGGGACAAATATTATATTGAATTTTTTTTTTTTGTAAGTTTCAAAAAAACTTTATTGAGATAAAATGGTATACAGACGAGATTACATTCAATAAAGTCAAACAAAACAGCAACATATCAGTAAAGTGACAGAGATAGATTCAGCAAGAGTCGAGTATGGGTACCACAGAGGTTTGTAACAAACAATAAAAGCTATAACAATATGAGTGTAGTAACCTCATTTTGTCCGCCATTGCATAACAAGAACAAATGAAGGACATAAATCCCGTCAATAGGAGAGAAACAGAAGAGCAGCCATAGAATATGAAAAGGAAGATCGACAGAAGAGAAACACAGAAAGGAGCAGAGGAAAAGAAAGAAAAAAAAAGAGGAGGGGTAGGGTACGTAAGGGGGGAGGGAAAGAAGGCACTGGCTGTGGGCCCACCATGTCCACAGAGCTCAGAGAATGAAGAGTCATAGTCTATTCAAAAGGGGCAAGTAGAAAAAAAGTCGTCAACAGCGTCAGGATCCCCACCTTGACTGGAAACGTGTATTCTCAACAATGATATGTGTGAACGGACTCCACTCGCCCACTCCTGAACAGTAGGAGGATTGGCATCCTTCCAGTGGCGAGGAATGTAAGAAGCATCATGAGTTTTTTCAAAGAAGGTAGTTGAGGGAGATGTAAGAGAAACAGTGTTTGCCAGATATCCTTAGAGAGTGAAATATTCAAGTACTTCATGATAGATTCTAGACAATCTGACCAAGAGGGGCAAATCCCTGCACATGTCCACCATACATGAGAGGGAGTGCCCCTCTCTAAGTGGCAATGCCAACAGGATGGGTTAAGAGAGGAAGAGATAGCGTGAAGTCTCGATGGCGTAAGATACCACCGAGATAGAAATTTAAAGTGAGATTCCAGAATAGATGCAGAGATGGAGGCAGAGAAAGCCGTCTGCCTCCACCCCTAAAGGGGTAAAGTCAATCCCAGTTCTCGCTCCCAATATAGAACGTAATTCGGTTTAAAAGAATCAGGTGGTGAAGAAATAATAGCATATAGTTAACCAATTTTACCAGAAGGAGTTTCAGAGGCTAGCAAGAGTGATTCAAATTTAGTTGGCTTACAAGACCAGACCGACCTCAGGGAAGGCTGTTCCAAAAAGTGCTTAATGTGAAAGAATCTCCACATCCCTGAGGAGGGCAAGTCATAATTCATTTTCAAATCAGTAAAATGTTGAATTCATCCATCTGATGCTAAATCGGCCATCCGTATAAAGCGCGAGGAAGCCCACCTAGGAAAATCTGAGGCAGGTAAAGTAAAAGGGTTTTCTCGGGAATAGAACAGGGGGGAGGCTAAGGAAGGTGAGAGCGAAAGAAGATGTTTCTTATTACAGACAGACCAGACGTTAAAAATTTGAGAGATAATCAGGTGAGAGTTGAACTGTGTATTCCGCGTTCTAAGGTGCAAGAAGAGTTCAATAAGGGGGTCTCCAAACTTAGCAAAGTTTCTTTCAATCCGAACCCATGCCTTGTCCTCCAGATTATGTGTCCAATCAATTACAGAGGTAATTGCAGTTGCCTGGTATTACGCGGTGAAATTAGGGAGACCTAGACCCCCTTTGGATTTGTGTTACCACAAACTGTGATCCGCCAATCTGGGAGGTCTAGCTCACCATAAAAAACGGCGGATGGACCTATTTAGAAATACGAAGAAGGATGAAGGGATTCGGATAGGTAAAGTTTGAAATAATTAGAGGAGGCGAGGAAAGACATTCATCTTAACGACGTTTATCCGACCGTACCACGATAAGTATAGATTGTTCCATTTTTCCAGATCACCTCTAATGGATTTCAGCAGAGGAGTGAAGTTGAGACGGTGGACGGAGATTGGTTGACACCTAGATACTTAATTTGTGAATCAGACCAACGGAAGGGGGTATTAAATTTTAGGGTCCGTAGAAGCGGGGCATTAAGACCAACACTCAGGGCCTCAGATTTTTTAAAATTGATTTTGAAATCGGAAAGCTCGGAGAATACCTCCAGTTCCTCTAAAATACACGGTAAGGAGTTAGCAGGGTCAGTAGTAGTAAGAAGAACATCATCAGAAAACATGGCCATTTTACAGTCAGAAGGCCCCATCCGTACTCCTTTAATACGATAATTAAGGTGAACGTGTTGGGCAAAGGGTTCCATGAGAAGGACAAATAGCAAAGGGGATAGTGGGCACCCCTGTCTGGTGCCACTGGAAATGTTGAAGCGGTCTGATAGGTGACTTTTCACTCTCACTCTAGCATTAGGATTTTGGTATATTGAAAAATAGAGTGGAGAATGGATGGCCCAAAGCCAAAAGCCTGAAAAAGCGATTTAGGAAAAGTCAGTTAACCCTATCGAATGCCTTTTCGGCGTCGGTAGACAAGAAGACGGATGGGATGTTCTGATCTGCCAGAATCAGATTTTACAGGTGTTGTCACGGGCCTCCCTGCCAGGTGTGAAATCCACTTGGTCTGTATGAACCAGTGAAGGTAGTAGGGGTTTAATGTGTTCCGCTAGTATCTTGGCTTATATTTTAATGTTTAAATTGAGCAATGAAAGTGGTCTATAGCTTTCACAACATTGAAGGTCCTTACCCAGTTTCGGTATGTGTGCTTCTGAAAGCGTGGGATATGTGCTGATCCTGTCAGGTAAAGCAGCAAAAGTGACCAATAGCAACGGGATCAGATTATTTGCAAATGCTCTGTAATAACTGTGAGAGAGGCCATCTGGGCCTGGGTTTTTCCCAGAAGGTAAAGCCATAATAGCCTTGCGGATTTCATTGTGTGAAATAGGGGTTTCCTGAGAATCATACGATGAGGGAGATAAGCGGGGAAGATGAGCAGAGGGAAGATAAGCCAAAATGTGCAAATCCATATCCAGTGAGTATGAAGAGTCTGAGTCCCTCAAATTATAAAGGGAAGAGTAGTAATCACGGAACACTGCTGCTATTGAAGATTTATCGTAGATGAGGGTGGAAGCAGAGGTGCCAATGGACGGAATAAAATGAGACGAATATTTTGCACGTAATTGGCATGCCAACAATGAACCCACTTTGTTACCGTGCTCAAAGAACTTGCATTTAGTTTTTAAAAAGGGGCGTTCCATGCGTAAGTTAAGTAAAGTGGAAATACGAGATCTAAGTTGAGAGAGGCAGAGCAGATCCTGACTATCCCCAGAAAGTTTATGAGCCGATTTCAGCCGTGAGATATCCACCAGAAGCTGCGTAAGCTGCGTTGAGTGTTTCATTTTCCGTGTAGCCGCCATCTTAATAAATTTGCCTCGGAGGATGCATTTGTGGGCAGCCCAGACAGATAATGGAGACGTGATGCCATCTACATTCTCTTTAATATAGTGGTCTAGTAACGCGTTAACGTGCTCTATTGCCTCCTTGGACTGTATAAGAGATTCATCAAGGTGCCAGTTGGGAGGAGCAGGAGCGCCCCTGGGCATCCGCAGATCTAGCCGATTAGGGGCATGGTCTCACCATGTAATATTGTCGATCGCCGCTGATGCTAGCAAATCTATGTGATTATGGGGGATGAGGAAGTAATCTATGCGAGAGTAGAGAGCATGAGGATGGGAATGGAAAGTACGATCAGGATGGCAAATCAGCCACGTATCGAGAAGTCGGTCAGAATGCAGAGTATGGGAGATAGAGCGAAGCATGGATCTGGAGTAAGATGAGTAACCAGTAGAGCAATCCATAGAGGGCTGTAAAGGGATATTCAGATCCCCCACCACCACCAAGATGCCCTCTTGGAAGACGGCTAGCTTATCTAGAACTTCTAATAGGAAAGAGTCTTGCGCCGAGTTGGGGGCATATAAGCATGCAAAGGTATATGTTTGAGAGTCTATCGCACCCTTTAAGAATCTGAAGTGACCCTGAGGGTCTCGAAAAGTAGAGGATAGAATGAATGGAATCCTTCTATGAAACAAAATAGCAACACCCATTTTATTTTGTGCAGCAGATCACAGAAAAGCTTGTGTATAGAATCTATTTGTAAGCGACAATTCCCTAGAGCGTTTAAAGTGCGTTTCCTGAACCAATATGATGTTGCCTTTAAGACGGTGAAGAGCCATAGAGCGTTTCGTTGGAGAATTGAACCCCTTCACATTATACGACAAAAGAGTCAAAGAAGTTTTAGGTTTAAAAGCAGAAGGCTTCATAGGAATATTAGAAGCCATAACTGTTTATGGAGAAGTGTATGGCAAAGCAGAGCTCTCCGGACATAATGGTGTCACAAGGAAGAGAGGAGCAGGCAGGGGAGGTAAGGAAATACAAAAAAAAGGGGAGAGGTGAAGAGAAGAGAAGGGAATGATCTGAAAGGAAGAAAATAGGCTCACATCAGGGCCAGGAAGTGAGTCAATCACCAGCTGCCCAGACGTTAGGTGGTGTTTTTTTTTTTAACCCCTTAGTGAAGGGACAGCCGGGGCTGGCACTTAAAGCCCGCTGAACGTTTTTTCCCATTGCTTTGAACGACTTCCTGGACATACATGTATGTCCTCTGTCACTAAGTGACAGTTTCTGCGGGACGTACATGTACGTCCATTGTTGGGATGGGGTTAATTAAATGTTTATTGAAATTTTCAGAAACGAACAATGAAATACAGTACAAGGGAAGCTGTACAAAAAGAATTGGAACTGAAAATGGAAGATGAAGGTTAGAGGTGGAAATAGAATGGAAGTGAAGAAATGAGATGAGGCAGAGAGAGAAAAGAGAAGAGGGGGAGAGGAGAAAAGCAAAGGGCTAGGAAAGGATGAGAAAGAGTGTGAGGTGAAAGAGAGGGAGAGAGAGGAAAGACTCGAGCGATTGCTCCAAGGATATGTAAGTTTAAGCATCAACATATAGGGATGAAGCAGTAGCATTCCAATCTGTTAGGAAAGTAGTAAGATCTGATGTGTCTCAACCTAATTTAAGGGATGTCAATCTGGTGAGTAATAAATAATCGCCAACTCTGTTATACCATTAGTAGATAGAGGGAGGGGCTCTGGTCTTCCAATTAGCAGGGATAAGAGATTTAGCTGCGTTTAGCATTGAGAACAGGATAAGTTTGCGGGAGGGGGGTAAGGAAGGAAGGTCAAGATAGAAAAGTATTTGCATAGTGTCCCTCGAGAGAGAAATGTGTAAGAAAGATTCAGTCTGGGATAGACAGAGATCCCAGTATTGCCTGAGTGTAGGGCATGATCCCCAAATGTGTAGAAGTGTAACTTGTGTGATGACAGCATCTCCAACAGTTCGAGTTGGAAAAAGGGAACATGATGTGTAGTCTAGCGGGTGTGTAATACCGCCTGTATAAGAATTTGAAATTTGTTTCCAATACCAAGGTTGATATAGAATATATAGAACTATTTTTCTAAATGGAGACCCAATTTTCCTCCGAAAGCAGTGTATTTAGTTCAGGTTTCCATGCCTTGGTATAGGAGGGTAGAATAAGAGAAGAGGATTCAAGTAATATTTTATAGATCTTGCCCAAAAAAAGGTGTGCTAGATGAATCACATAAAGACTCGAACGGGGTCAATGTCCGCGTCACTTCTTGATGTATAAGAGGTTGCGACAGAAAGTGTTTAATGCCAAGATATTGCCAAAGTTCCCAGGAGTGAAGAGACTTTTCTTGAATAGCGGGAAAGGGGGAAATAGACACCGAATCGAATAGGTCATGTATACAGAGAGTAGGGTATATGATCCATGAAGGGAAATATTTTGAGGAAAGAGAAAGGGGAGCTGATCTATAATGAAAAAGTCTCATTAAAGGGATAGTAATACTTCATTTTAACTTTATTTTATTTTGTAGGCATTAAAAAAACATGAAGAATGATATAAGTCTTATCTCTCAAACCTTTATGGTTTATGAGATATTCACAAGCAAAGTTTCCCCTCCCGCCCCTTTTACCTAGTGTAGTAAGCCATCTCTTCTCTGATGTGGAATGCAGTCCATAGACCAGACAGATAACAGAAGGGGACAATCTTCTTCCTATGAGAACAATGAAAGCCCTGCCCCCCTTGACAAGTTTTTCAGGTTTTTCCCTTATCTTAATTGAAGATTGTCCCTCTCTGCAGTCTACCTGGGCACCTCCCTTCTGATCTGGCTGAGCAATGTTACATCAGTAAAAGGGGCGGGAGGGGGACACTTTGTCATTGAATTACTCTGGAACTACAAATCTGACAGAATTGAAATAACACTCTTCAAAGTCCAAATACTATGATGATTAATTAGAGCTGCTTTTATTATGAAACATTACTATCCCTTTAAGGGGGAGGGGAAAGTAAGTAATTGTTTCTGTGTTATACTCCAATCCCAAGCTCTGGCAACAGGGTTTAAAATAGGGTGACTACATACCAATGGATATCTAGCTGTTTTCGGAAGGAAAAACTCTGAGGTAGAATCTCCATTAGGTATCACTGAGCATTCCAAGAAGACCCAGGATTTGGTGTCTTGGTTATGACACCAATCAGGGATAGTAGAAAGGAGGGCTGACCGGTAACATAACAATGTATTGGGTATTCCTAGACCCACCCCTAACTGGTTTGCGTATCAAAGTGAATTTGCTTATTCTGGGGTGTTTCTCTTGCCAAATAAAAGAGTAGAGGATGTGGGACAAAGATCAGAAGAAGATTGGAGTAAACTGTTATTGATTTAAAGGGATAGTAATACTTAATTATTACTAATCCCTATATTAAAATCATATTAAAAATAAATGTATTGCCCCCAGTGTCATCGCTCAAACCTTTATGGTTTGAGAGATAATCACTCCTAAAGTTGCCCTCTCCCTCCCCCTTCCCCGAAGTCAGCGTTGTAGCTGACTGAAGGGAAATACGGTCTTACGATCAACAGGCGGCTCTGCAGCAGAGCCGCGATCACGTTAATAAAAAAAAAAAAATTCACTAAAACAGTCTTCTACGTGTGCATGCAAACTAAGCACAAACCAAGCACACATAGAAGACTGTTTTAGTGAAAGATTTCTTTTTTATTAACGCGATCTTTGTTGTGCTGCAGAGCCACCTGACGGTTGTATGACAGGCTTCCCTGCAGTCAGCTAGAACGCTGACTTCGGGGAAGGGGTTGGGAGAGGGCAACTTTAAGAGCGATTATCTCTCAAACCATAAAGGTTTGAGAGATGACACTGGGGGCAATACATTTATTTTTAATATAACTTTAATATAGGGATTAGTAATAATTAAGTATTACTATCCCTTTAAATCAGGGGCTTAACGCATTGCGTTGGATACCTCTCTGGCACCCAAAGGAATAAATTAGCATGTTGATTTGCCCCAGAATTAATCCAGTTCTTCCTAGTTCATCAGGCTAAATTATTTTTTTTTCATATAAATGGTCTTTAAACTATTTCAAATGTATTGCGCATTTCTCCAGCACACAAAGTGTTAAACACAATACAAAAGCAATGGAAATATTGGTGTTTATGAACTAAACGTTCCATTAATCTTATTAACATATTGGAATGCATATTTGAAAACATAATGGCATTTCTCGCATATTTTAGATGTTTTCCTTACGTCCTCAACTGCCTGGACTACATTTAAAGGAACAGTAGCACATCCTAATGATAAACATCCTCTTACTATAACTGGGCAGAAAATCCTTATATCCGCTATGAAACAATTCTATATGGAGTGGATTCCCCCAAAGTACTAGATATCACATCACATGGAAGCAGGCATGATTCATTATGCAAGATTCCAGAACCCCAAACCCCTCCCACTTCATTCACCCTTCAGTGGGATGGTTTGAGGCACTGGAGTCCAGCAACAAAGAATCAGGTCCGCCTCCAAGGACATGAATTCCACTGCAAAGTAAAAGACTCATTTTGGAGAATCAATCCAAGCAGAAATAGTTCATAATGGTCATTAGGATTTTTGGGCCATAATTATGTAAGCTGGGGTTTATTATTAGGAGATTCAGTGTTTTCTTAACCCTTTGAGTGCAATGCAATGTGTTGGATAAATCTATGTCACTCAGAGTGTTAAACATTGATTTATTTGCCACATAATGGTCAATTCTTAGACTTCTAGCTGCTGTGGACTGACATTCCCATCATCCTCATCCAGATGTTGATTGGTTGTGGGCCAACAACTCACTGCCCCTATTAGGAGTATTTGCAGAGCAAAGCTGTTCATTACCATCATTGCTAGAACCAGTCAGGAATATGTTAAATGAAATCATGCTTTCCCTGTGTAGGGTATACAGCTGTATGCAAAAACTTGGGCACCCTCTGCAGATTGCATGTTTTGTTGATTTTCTAGATCAGGGCTGTCCAAATTCAGTCCTCAAAAGCTACCAACAGGCCAGGATGTAAGGATTTCCCTGATTAATCATAGGTGAGTCAGTCACAATGAATGATCCACTGATTAAGTCACCTGTGTGTAATCAGGGAAATCCTTACATCCTGCACTGTTGGTTTCCCTTGAGGACTGAATTGGACGGCCCTAACCTAGACAAAAAGTCGTTAACACAACCTCTGCAATGAAGAAACTTAAACTTTACATATTTCTGAAAATTGTAATTCATAGTTACTATTCATTTGCTGAATTTAACAGATTGAAAAACATATAACAGAAAATGTGACATGTTCAAAAGTTTGGGCACCTATCAGTCGGTACTTAGTAACATCCCCTATCAGTCAGTACTTACTATCATCCCCTATCAGTCAGTACTTAGTAACATCCCCTATCAGTCAGTACTTAGTAACATCCCCTATCAGCCAGTACTTACTAACATCCCATATCAGCCAGTACTTAGTAACATCCCCTATCAGCCAGTACTTACTAACATCCCCTATCAGTCAGTACTTAGTAACATCCCCTATCAGCCGGTACTTACTAACATCCCCTATCAGTCAGTACTTACTAACATCCCCTATCAGCCAGTACTTAGTAACATCCCCTATCAGCCAGTACTTAGTAACATCCCCTATCAGCCGGTACTTAGTAACATCCCCTATCAGTCAGTACTTACTATCATCCCCTATCAGTCAGTACTTACTATCATCCCCTATCAGTCAGTACTTACTAACATCCCCTATCAGTCAGTACTTAGTAACATCCCCTATCAGCCGGTACTTACTATCATCCCCTATCAGCCAGTACTTAGTAACATCCCCTATCAGCCGGTACTTAGTAACATCCCCTATCAGTAAGTACTTACTATCATCCCCTATCAGTCAGTACTTAGTAACATCCCCTATCAGTAAGTACTTAGTAACATCCCCTATCAGTCAGTACTTAGGAACATCCCCTATCAGCCAGTACTTACTATCATCCCCTATCAGTCAGTACTTAGTAACATCCCCTATCAGCCGGTACTTACTATCATCCCCTATCAGCCGGTACTTAGTAACATCCCCTATCAGACGGTACTTACTATCATCCCCTATCAGTCAGTACTTACTAACATCCCCTATCAGCCAGTACTTACTAACATCCCCTATCAGTCAGTACTTAGAAACATCCCCTATCAGTCAGTACTTAGTAACATCCCCTATCAGCCAGTACTTAGTAACATCCCCTATCAGTCAGTACTTACTATCATCCCCTATCAGTCAGTACTTAGTAACATCCCCTATCAGCCGGTACTTACTATCATCCCCTATCAGTCAGTACTTAGTAACATCCCCTATCAGCCGGTACTTAGTAACATCCCCTATCAGTAAGTACTTACTATCATCCCCTATCAGTCAGTACGTAGTAACATCCCCTATCAGTAAGTACTTAGTAACATCCCCTATCAGCCAGTACTTACTATCATCCCCTATCAGCCGGTACTTACTAACATCCCCTATCAGTCAGTACTTAGTAACATCGACTATCAGCCAGTACTTACTATCATCCCCTATCAGTCAGTACTTAGTAACATCCCCTATCAGCCGGTACTTAGTAACATCCCCTATCAGCCAGTACTTACTATCATCCCCTATCAGTCAGTACTTAGTAACATCCCCTATCAGCCGGTACTTAGTAGCATCCCCTATCAGTCAGTGCTTACTAACATCCCCTATCAGCCAGTACTTACTAACATCCCCTATCAGTCAGTACTTAGAAACATCCCCTATCAGCCAGTACTTACTATCATCCCCTATCAGTCAGTACTTAGTAACATCCCCTATCAGCCGGTACTTAGTAACATCCCCTATCAGTAAGTACTTACTATCATCTCCTATCAGTCAGTACTTAGTAACATCCCCTATCAGCCGGTACTTACTATCATCCCCTATCAGTCAGTACTTACTAACATCCCCTATCAGCCGGTACTTAGTAACATCCCCTATCAGCCGGTACTTACTAACATCCCCTATCAGTCAGTACTTAGAAACACCCCCTATCAGCCGGTACTTAGTAACATCCCCTATCAGTAAGTACTTACTATCATCTCCTATCAGTCAGTACTTAGTAACATCCCCTATCAGCCGGTACTTACTATCATCCCCTATCATCCAGTACTTACTAACATCCCCTATCAGCCGGTACTTAGTAACATCCCCTATCAGCCGGTACTTACTAACATCCCCTATCAGTAAGTACTTAGTAACATCCCCTATCAGCCAGTACTTACTATCATCCCCTATCAGTCAGTACTTACTAACATCCCCTATCAGTCAGTACTTAGAAACATCCCCTATCAGCCGGTACTTAGTAACATCCCCTATCAGTCTGTACTTACTAACATCCCCTATCAGTCAGTACTTAGTAACATCCCCTATCAGCCGGTACTTAGTAACATTCCCTATCAGTAAGTACTTACTATCATCCCCTATCAGCCGGTACTTACTAACATCCCCTATCAGCCAGTACTTAGTAACATCCCCTATCAGTCAGTACTTAGTAACATCCCCTGTCAGTCAGTACTTAGAAACATCCCCTATCAGTCAGTACTTAGTAACATCCCCTGTCAGTCAGTACTTAGAAACATCCCCTATCAGTCAGTACTTAGTAACATCCCCTATCAGCCAGTACTTAGGAACATCCCCTTTAGCAAAAATCACAGCTTTCAAAATGTTTCTTGTAGCCTATTAACAGTCTTTCTATTCTTGCTCGTCCTTTTTTTCCACTCTTCCTGTGAAGGCCATTCCAAAACCCTAAGTGTTTGTTTCTTGAAGTAGTTCATTGTTGATTTGGAGGTATGTTTTGGATCTTTGTCTGTAATATTCAACGTCTTTTCAGCTTGTTTCTTCACTGACTGTGGGACATTAGCTTCCAGGATTTGTTGACACTTAGTGGAATCTATTCTTCCCTCTACCCACAGAATATTCCTGTGTCACTGTCTGCCACACAACCCCAAAGCATAATACATCCACCCCCATGCTTAACAGTTGGCAAGTTGTTCTTTTATTCAAATGCCTCTCTTTTTTTTCTCCAAAGAACCTTTGGTGATTGTAGCCACATTGTTCAATTTTAACTTAATCAGCCTACAGCACTTGGTGCCAAAATACCTCTGGCTTATCTAGGTGTTGTGTTGCATAATAAGAGTTGTCTTACATACTTAAGACGTTGACTACAGTTTCTTTCTGGTGACTCTTCCATGTAGATCATGTTTGTGAAAGCAACGCAGCACAATGGACTGGTGCACCGCTACTCCTGTACCAGCTAAATTTCCCTCCAGGCCCTTGCAGTGATATGGGGGTTTTGCTTTGCATTCCTGCCCAGTCTACGAGTAGTTCTATCAGAGATTTTTCATGGTCTTCTAGGTCTTGTTCCTTATTCCCTTTAACTTCCATTTCTTAATAACATTTTTAGGCATTAAAAATTGCAAGCAGCGAGTGTCTAGATCAGGAGCGGACTGACCATTTGGGCATTCGGTCACAGACTGAGGGTCCTTGACCAAAGGGGGCCCACTGCCACCACCAGCATTTATTATTTTAATATCCCATGACCATCCACCTGCCTGCCATTTAGGTACCCCCACCGATTTAAAAATGTGCTGCACTGCAGCTCCATGAGGCACTGAGGCCTCATATTATAGCCTGCCAGTCTGCCACTGCCATGCTGATGCCACATTGCCACCCAAATATCCAGACTCACTCCGTTACTGTCTGGCTGTCAGCAAGCGCTTCTAAGTGCCTCTTCTTCTGCTCTGTGAATGGCTTACGTGACCACTTGGTCTGCGCAGTGTGCACGTGATGATCGGGGGGCCCAGGGGGACTGGGAGTCAGGAAATCAGCACTGTCAGAGCCAGCCCTCCACAGGGGACATCACGTGGGTCTGCCAAGGAGGTCACATCACAGTGACTGGCTGTGCGGCTTCTGTATGCTGCGGAGGGGCAATGAGTGGTGCCAGGAGAGCACAGAGGTAATAATGTGGACATATGAAATCTGTTAATCTGTACCTATGTAGGAAGCGTTGTTAACCCTATGAGTGCCAGAGGGGTATTCAACGCATTGCTTTGCAATGCGTTGCATACCCTTCTGGCACTCAAAGGGTTATATGTGGGGGTGATCGTGCTTTCTGTTCACAAAAAGATACATGACCTCCTTTAATCCTTTGAGTGTCAGATGGGTGTTCTGGAACTCAAAGGGTTAAACATCTATAGTAAGTAATGCTGAATATTAATAAATGAGCCAAAACTATTAAAAAGCCTGAATCAACTACCAACACAAATTTATGCTGGCATCATTTTATTTTGTACTTTTAATAACTGTGTAATCACCAGGTCAACTAAAATTCAATTAAGGACTATAAACTAAAAAAAAAAAAAAGCTGGACTTGCGAAGTCCAATAAAAAGTCATGATATAAAGGCCACCCACCCCCAGCCATAGCCTATATTTGATTAATAAAAAGGGTGTGGCAGTGTGTGAATGGGAGTGCTAGTGGATGCATGGGTGTGCCAGAGTGTAAATGTGTGTGCTGGTATATGCATGTGTGTAATCTAGCGTGTGAATGTGTATGCTAGTGTATGCATACGACTGTCAGGGTATGAATTTGTGTGCTAGTGTATGCATGTTTTTGACATCTTGTGAATGTGTGTGCTAGTGTATTCATTTGTGTGACTGTGTGTGAATGTGTGTGTGTCAATGTATGAATGTATATTCTAGTGTATACATGTGTGTGTGCACCAGGGTGTGAATGTGTTAGCTAGTGCATGCATGTGTGTTCTTGTGTATACATGTGTGTGTTCCAGGGTTTGTGAATGTATGTACTAGCATGTGAATATGTGTACTATGTGTGCCAGTGTGTGTATGTGTGTTATTGTGTACCAGTGTGTGAATGTGTGTTAGTGTATGCATGTATGTGCCAGTATGTGAATGTGTGTGTGCTAATGTATTTACTTGTATGTACTAGTGTGTGAAAATGAATACGTATACCAGTGTGTGAATTTGTGCACTAGTGTGTACAGTATATGTGTCTGTGTGTGCGTGTTAGTGTGTAACAAGAAGAGGAGGGCAAATAGGGGCATAATTTATACAAAAATCATGTGTAAGATGATGTACAATAGATTGCACACAAACCAGAAGAGAGCCACAGTAAAAAGTAAACAATAATTTCTTGGAAATAGTCATTTCACACTAAAGGTGCTTACTGATAGATCTATGAGTAAGAATCTTTAGTGCAGAACTCGTTAGATTGCTTGGATTTTGTCCCGATGTCCACATGTAAATATTCTGACGACTATTCCAAGAAATTATTTTTTACTTTTATTGTGGCTCTCTTCCGGTTTGAGTGCAGTTTATTGTTCATCATATTATCATGAGAATAAACAGTTCTGACAACCTGCACCAGTCAGACGGTCACATCTGGTGGTGAGTTACACATGATTTTTGTATAGCTGATATATTGTGCACAAATGATGCCCCTATTTGCTCTCCTCTTCTTGTTGCACACAAACACACATGCACACAATGACACACATACACTAGCGCACAAATTCACGCCCTGGTACACATATTAACACACTAGTACCTACACGTGTATACACTAGCACACACATTCACATACTCACACATACAGTATTCACTAACACGCATTCACACACTGGTACATAATAACACACATTCACACACTAGCACACATAGTATACATATTCACACACTAGTATATACATTCACACACCTTCAAACACATTCACACCCTGGCACACACACATGTATGCACTAGAACATACATTCTGATGGCTATTTCCAATAAATTATTTGTTACTTTTATGGTGGCAGCGTCCCCATGTTTTCTGCCACACTCTTTCCCTGCCATATCTTTTTCCTTTATTCTCACAGTCAGTTTCTGTTGTTCTCACTCCTGTCCACCTAACCTTCCCTGTTTCACTGCCTCTTGCCTTCCAATACCTCACTGTCTCCCTGCTGTTATTCCATAACCCAGCATATGATATGTAGACATACTAGCTTGTATAATGCCTGGTTTGAAGAATACCAGAATTGCCTGGAGGAATAATGGATGGCCCTGGGGGGGGCGGGGGTAATGGATGGCTTGGTGGTTTTGGGGTGGCCTGGGGGGTACCGGATGGCCTGGGGGGTTATTGGATGGCCTGGGGTGGTTATTGGACTTCTGAAATGGTGTAGAGTATCTTAATTTGTTTAATGTGAAACTTCTGGAAGGGAGGATAGTGTAAGTGTGCAGGGCTGAGGATGTAGTGGGAGGGCTAAGGATATAGTGGGAGGTGGGGCATATGATGTCATGGGGTGGGGCTTGTGGTATCATGGGGAGGGGTCAATGATGTAATTGGGCAGGGGGCTCAGACTTCTTTTTGGACCAGGGGCCCTGGGTCCTGTCAGTCGCCCCTGGTGTAGATGTCTTTTTAGATTCAATTATCTTATTTTTTTCTGATGCAAAGTCAGCTGTTTAGGGGAGCCCATGGTTGTTGAATGTAAGCACAACACCTTGAGAGGTTCGAAGAATCAGAGAATGTATTAAACTCTGGAACTGTCATCACATAACTTAGATTAAGGCCTAATGAGTCAATTAAGTTTGGAGATCTTTCAAAAAATAATACTAGAGTATCAGCTGGATTGCTGCCTAAACTTTTACATATGCCAAGAACAAGACCGAAGTATTTTATGTATGCAGACTAATTTACAGACACATATAATGAAGTTTAAACAAACATTAATGTGACATTTATTGCTGTGGTGCAATGGGATATACCTATATACACACCACACAGTCTGATCTCCTGAAAAGAGGGACACCGGGGTAGTACAAAGGGAAAGAGGGATTTGGGCCTCAAACAATTTTTGACCAATGTGCCCTCCTGTTTCTTATGCATACCTGGGGAATATGGACAGTGAGTGCCAAAGCCATACAAAAACGTAACCCCTTAATGACCACCCGATGTGGCACATAGGTGCCCGTTAAGGACCACTGAGCTATTTTTTTTGCTTGAGCACTGAATTCTATGATGGCAGAGCGGCGTGCATCAGTGCTGCATCCCAGAATTCCATGACTTGCCAGGACCATCACTGGCCATTAACGTTCGGGACCCGCGTGTCGGTCCTGACACATCGTGTCACTAAAGGGTTAAGGTTCCGCCGAGAGTGTTCAATACTGAATATAGCAAAAAGAGACATGACACTGTGTGTATGGATTCCTCAGCAAGCAAAGTCCTATGACATCATTTCCTAAAATGGAAATGGGAAGGCCACATAGCAAGAACACCTGACGGTAGCTGGAACAAACACATTTTGGAATGGATTCCACTCAATACCAAATGCCCCAAAAAAGACCAAAGACAAGATGGGTAGATTAAATTACCAAATTTGTTGGTACGCATCGGCAACAAAAAGCACAAGACCAAAAGATGTTGGACACTTGCTGAGGAGAGTTTCATCCTGCAGAGGATCGACAATGGCTGAAGATATAGAACAGCAGCACCCACAGGTCTTTATCAAAAGAGAAGAAGCTTTAATATAAACATGAGTGCTGCTGTTCTTTTTACAAACAAGTTATTTAGCTGAACTCCAGCACCCAGGCAGTTCTTGGCTCTGCGAGTGAGAGTGTTTCCCACTACAAAAGCAAGGATATATATCTTATATAATAATTTGCTAGGATGTTTGTCAGAAGCCGTCACGTGCAGTATAGACTGCCCAAATGCACAGAATGCTGGGAATTCTGTGCTGGGAGCATTCTGTGCTTTCGGCCAGTCTCTACAGTGCATGACTGCGTCGGCGGCAGGATGCAGAGCAGGACTGGCCTCTTAACATCACCCGGACCTTGGCCCATGTACACGGGCTTTTACACTAGTATATATATATAAAAATATATATATACATATATGTGTGTGTGTGTCAGAAAGCTGGTCTGGATGACTGACCAACTAAGCCAAGTCCACATATTCCATTTTGTGTGTTCAATAATTGTGTTACTGTGGAATGGGGGTTTGCAGCATAGTCATGTATGCGGATACCGATATAACAGGATTCCTACGGTAAACCATGCAGGGCCAGATTATATCCCAGGTGTCACTAGGTAACATCCCCAACATGCCCTTTTCCACACCTATGACCGCACCCACTTCTAATCTAACCTCACCACTATTCCTTGGCACAGGAAATTCCTTTAGACTGCAACATACAAGCACAAGAAAACTATTAAATATGTCGTGGATCGAAGGGGACACATAATGGCCAGTAAAGAGGTATGTAAATAAACAGGCCAAATAATTATATAAACTTATAAATTAAGCATAATCCATAAACCACAGGCAGGTCTCTACTCCATAGCATTAACTCTTTAATGATCAGATAGGTACCAGCTTACCTTTGGTGGGCAAAGTGTCAAAAAAAGCATTTCTAATAAAAGTTATAAAGCCTCTGACAAATGGTACAGGATCACTGACGTGGCTGTAAAGCAGCTCTGCTGATATCCTAAAACCGCTATGGATGTGGACAGCTGTGTCCTTCCAGACAGTAGCAGTGACGGGTTGAGGTTTACCTTATATGAAGTCTTCTGTCCCCAGTAGCCCTCCACTACTGAGGTAATCCTTGCACATAAATGACATCATCATCATCATCATGCAGGAGTGTGATGACATCATTTATGCAACAGTAATCCACTAGACCAGGAACACTCAAACTTATTTTCAAGCTCCCCCATAGCAAATGTATTCAGGATCTCCTCAGTTAAACATAAGTGAATGTCTTTAACAGGCAGATTCTTCAGAATTCCTCTACTATTTTTTTTTAATTCAAAGCGGAACTACCACCGAATAACAAGTATATCTTAAATAACTCCCCATCTGGAGACTAGCTGCTTAGTAGCGCTAGTCACCAGAATTATTACCTTATTCAATAGATTTATCCTTTCTTCCATGGCTGACAGGCAGGACGGAGCACAGACATCTTGCCATAGTGACGTACGCGCGCCTGCTCTGTCAGTCCCACCCGGCTCTAGGAGGCGTTGCTAGGAGCTGTCCAGCTCCGGAAGGGACTGACAGAGCAGGCGCGCAGACGTCACTTTTGTTGCCAAGGTTTAATCATTAATGGTTGTGTGTTGAGTTATTTTGAGGGGGACAGCAAATTTACATTGTTATGCAGGCTGTACACTCGTTACTTTATATTGTAGCAGAGTGTCATTTCTTCAGTGTTGTCACATGACAGATAAAATAAAAGTATTTACAAAAATGTGAGGGGTGTACTCACTTATGTGAGATACTGTATCTATTGCACATGTTCTAATGCAGGAAGCCATATACCAAACGCTTCCTGAATTGCACATAAAAAATTAGTTTTTATAACAAAACTACATAGACGTATAAAATCGGTTGCAAAAGCACTTCCTGCATTAGGAGCATTCACTATTCTACTAAAAATGTTCATGCGTAATTCAACAAAATCACAAGCAAACCTATTCTCTAATGTTTTTTTACACTGGAAATAGAGATTGTGCAGTTTCCTGCATTTCGCCCTGTGTCACTAATCTAAAGTGAATATTATGAGCTCTGACATGGATCTATAAAATCAGCACAGAATCTCAGCTGAAGATGGTTAAATCAGGGCAGGGATATCTAGTATGGGGTAGTTTTTGATCCATTTGTTCGAGGCCTATACTTTTCTTTTTAAAGGGATAGTAATGTTTCATAAAAAAAGCAGCGATGATTAATCTTCATTGAATTTGGGCCATGAAGGGTGTTATTTCAGTACTGTCTGAGTTGTAGTTCAAGAGTAATGGAATGATGATAAAGTATCCCCCTCCAGCCCCTTTTACTGATGTAACACTGCTCACCTCAGAGTAGCAAGACTATCCAGATGGATCACAGAGAGGGACAATCTTCAGTTAGCAGTGAAAAACCTGTGAAGGGAGCAGGGTTTTCCTTATAATCACAGTAAGAAGATTGCATACCTCCCAAGTGTCCCTCTTTAGGAGGGACAGCCCCTCTTTTAGACCCAAATCCCTCTTTCCCACCCTGATGTCCCTCTTTTTAGGAGATCAGACTGTGCGGTTTGTATAAAAGTGGATCACATTGTTCTACAGAAATAAAACTAAAATTACTGTTTGTTTAAACATCAGTATATATGTTTATAAAGTAGTCTGTGTAAATAAAATACTTTGATTTTGTTATAAGTCATTTATTAGGTTACACAAGGAGGTGTCAATAGGTCATGAAATAGCCTAAAAATTCTCGGTAATGCCCCACCCATAAGCCACACCCCCAGTAACACTCCCTAAAGCACAAGTGTCCCTCTTTGGCAATTTGAAATGTTGGGAGGTATGAGATTGTCCCTTGCTGTGACCTGTCTGGTCAAGTGACCAGATACCACATCTGAGGGGAGGTGGCTTACACTAGGTAAAAGGGGCGTGAGGGGGATTCTTTATCATTCAACTACTCTTGAACTACAACTCTGACAGTATCGAAATAACATTCTCCATGGCCCAAATACTACGAAGAATTATTGTAACTGCTTTTACTTGGAAACATTACTATCCCTTTAACATACAGCCCTTAGGGTCGTATGTTCAAAAGAAAAGTGGAGGATTTCAGGGTCAACCCGTCTGCACTTGAGGAGAGAACTAAAACTTCCCATTGATTTAAATGGGGATTTTAACTGCTTGAATGCTAGAGAGGTCTCCAAAGCATTGTGAAGCAAAGCGTTGGAGATCTCTCTTTCACTCAAGGGGTTAAAATCCCCATTTACATAAATGGGAATTTTGAGTTCTCCCCCCAATAGTGCAATTGGTTTGTTCCTGAAATCCTATATGTTCCTTTTAAACATACTGTCATTAGTGTTAGATTTTATACATATTATTGTGAAAAGACAATATACTGTACTCAATCACTAATACTCCAGACACTGTACTTGCAGACCAGAGGCAGATTTCACCTAGACTCATAGCTGGGCAGAAGTCACTTCTCTTCCATTTATGGATCTATACACAAGACTATAGTGTTTTATGGCAAATTGTATTTACTTTTAGTGGCCTGGTACCCTGAATGTTTAGCAGCCACTCTTCCTTCTGGGGAATCCATCCAGGGATGCTTATAAACAGACTGAACTGAAATGTAGCATATTCTGAAATATGTTATAATCCTTTCTTTTCTAGAATGTAATGGTGTTTAATTATTTGTTTCACTTGTCAATTTTTGCTTAGTAATTTTCATTTGTGCAAAGTGTATTGCTCCTTTGCACCAGAGTGGTATGTGGTGCATTACTTCACAATTTGCTGCACATCCCTCTGGTGCTTAATGGGTTAAAGCAGAGCTATCACTCAAATTAAAGTGCCAAGCGCCAACGCAGACACCTTGCCTCTGTCTTCAGCATCTGTGCGCCTGCGATGTCCTCTCCGGTCTCCTCCAGTATTGGTGAGAGGGAGTTGCATTGTACCTTAAGGTTCAGGAAGTGACTGACGGCGCAGGCTCACAGATGCCACTACAGTAAGAAGCCTACTGGTCAGTATCCGAACCAGATGGATTTTTCAATAATGCTGGACTTATTCACGATCATACAACTATTGGTATGCATATCACTGTATGAATAATTATTTAGGGGGCACTTTAAATTGAGAGAAAGTTCCACTTTAACATCATATTGTAAAATTCTGTGATTATAAAAGTAATCATATTCATTCAATTTTCACTTAGTTAGAAATTACTTCTAAATTGGTAACAAAGTCAAAATGTCTGTAATGTTCCTGCTAAGAAAAGCACAGGGGAGCTACCCAGCACTGAAAGAGATAAAGAGGACTGTTTCTGCAGACTTGCATTAGACTAACAATTGTTGTTAATAATTGTTTGACTCTTTCAGCACTGGGTCACTCACCTGTGTTCACCATAGAGGGAACACTGGTACTGTGGGACCTCCTGGTAAATCTGCTCATGGCACAGACTAAGATGGTTGCAGGGGTGGCTCCAATGAAGCTTAAGGAGATGTTCCGGGTATTTGTTCTTTCCTGTATCCAAGCTCTTGTCACTGGGAGAATGTCCGCTTTTAACTCCTAGTAGGTCTTAAATTGGGTACTCTGCTCAGTTTCCGCCCCATCTGGATTCCTATAACCTCACCTTCCTATTTTAACCCCTTAAGGATCATGGGGTTTGTGCACTGGAGGATCAGTGTGATTTTATTTGCAGGCCCGCCACATGTGAGCGATCACAAGTACTGGCTGCCCAGGAGAAAGGCTGAAACTGAATGCTCCGGTCTTGGAGTAGTCGGTTTCAGTCTTCCGGCATGATCACAGTATGCCCTCAGTCTCGCTGGGATCATTACAGGGATAGTAACGTTTCATAATAAAAGCAGCTCTAATTAATCATCATAGTATTTGGACTTTGGAGAGTGTTATTTCAGTACTGTCAGAGTTGTAGTTCAAGAGTAATTCAATGACAAAGTATCCCCCTCCCGCCCCTTTTACTGATGTACCACTGCTCAGCCAGAGCAGAAGGGAGGTGCCCAGGTAGATTGCAGAGAGGGACAATCTTCAATTAAGATAAGTGAAAAACCTGAAAAACTTGTCAAGGGGGGCAGGGCTTTCATTGTTCTCATAGGAAGAAGATTGTCCCCTTCTATTATCTGTCTGGTCTATGGACTGCATTCCACATCTGAGAAAAGATGGCTTACACTAGGTAAAAGGGGCAGGAGGGGGAAACTTTGCTTGTGAATATCTCTCAAACCATAAAGGTTTGAGAGATAAGACTTATATCGTGCTTCATGTTTTTTTAATGCCTACAAAATAAAATAAAGATAAAACGAAGTATTACTATCCCTTTAAAATCATTACGTGCAGAGACCATCACTGGTCCTTAATAAACTGATAGTTGTGACGATCCTGGCATGTCCACGGTCCTTAAGGGGTTAAAGTCACTTTTTTTTAATGGTTTAAATTATGATATCTTTTTACTGACTGGCTTTGCTGGCCAGTCAGACAGAAACCTTTATAATATAACTAGTACTATGGGCCATATTCAGGGAGCTAAACCATCTGCCTCATAGGTGTCACCTAAAATTCCCCCCATTTCCCACTGATTTAAACAAGGTTTTTAGACTTCAAGGGGTTAAAAGCTCAATTCAACCCTTTGAGTGCCAGACAGGTATCCCATGCAACGGGTTGGATACCTCTCTATCACTCAAAGGGTTAAAGGGACACTAATGCCAATGAAATTAAATAGGTTAACCCTTACAGTGCCCGAGGGGTACGCAATGCTTTGCAATGCGTTGCGTATCCCTTTGGCACTGAAAGGGTTAATACTAAATATCATCGATGTACTGTTAGTATATTTTATAATTATTCATATGTTATATCCCTAAAATATAATCCTACACTTGGTTTTTAGCGAACAGGCCTGATATCCACTTCTGGTTATTACATCTGGAGAACCAGTCCACAAGAACTGATTCATAGTGGCTATTAGGCTTATCTCCACTGATTATCATAAGCGGGGGGGTGGGGTTATGTTACTAGAGGTGTCAGTGTTGTTTTGTGCTCTATCAAGATATGGAAATATTTGTGTATTTACAAGTGAATATTATTACGGAATGCTCTTTCATACAGAAGTTTAGCTCTGAGTCTTCTCTATTGTTTTAATAACATGCAGAGCTAAGTTTAATAACTTACTGTTCTGTAGTTCAAAAGATATTCAAGGTAAAAGGATCCCTCTCCCTCCCCCTTCTGGCTGCATCACTGACCCTCTCTCTCTGGTCCGGATGGAGAGCAGCGAGGGACAATCTTCTGTTAGCAAAAGGAAAATCCTGCCCTCCTTTGTCAAGGGAGGCAGGGTTTTCCTTATACTTACCATATGAAGATTGTCCCACTTTGCATCCCTCCTGTCCCATGGCCGGATTGCAGCTGTAAGGGGAGGCAGCCAGAAAGGGCGGGACGAGGATCATTTCAGCTTGAATATCTTTTGAACTACAGAACAGTAAGTCATAAATCTTAGCGCTGCATGTTATAAAACAATTGAGAAGACTTGTAGCTAAACTTTAAAGGAGTAGTAAACTTTTTTTATGAAAACACATATTTTACAGAGCATTTCCTGCTAAATAAAACAAGGTCACTCCCATCGCTGTCAGGTGTTTTATTCAAATACTAGTTGAACAGCCCGTTACACAGGCCACAGTGCCACTGCCACCCGGACGCGGGGCAGTCACGCTCAGAAGAGACTGCCCGCGCCACGGCTGATACAGAGCTGGACGCTCCTTCGGTAGGGTTGCCACCTTTTCTTCAAAAAAATACCGGCTGTGGCAATCTCTCCATAGACTTAACATTGGACAGAAGCCAATTTTTTACCGGCCTGCCGGTAAAATACCGGCTGGGTGGCAACCCTATCCTTCGGAGAGCTCAGCTATGTATCAGCCGCGGCACGGGCAGTCTCTACTGCACATGACTACGGCATGTGCAGCAGTGTCTACTGCGCATGTCGCGACGTTACACGTTTTAGCGAATTATTATATAGGATTAGAGCAGTTTAAATAATCAGGAAGTGAATTTACCGTGTTTACTTCCTGATAGTTCTAACTGACAGGAAGTGACAGGCAGTTACTATCACATTCTATGGAGAACTGTATGTCTCTGACTTTTCTAACTTTCATCTCCATTAGAATCTAACAGGAAATCTAATTAGACTTTGACAACTAGAGGGCACTGCTAATATAAAAAAACATGGGTTTAAACTGTAATAACTCTGGAAATATAAATCTCTCTACAGTGGGAGTACCCCTATTTTACTCAGTAGGAAAATCCCTACAATATATATTTTTTCATAAAAAAGTTTACTGCTCCTTTAAGGCAGAGAAGCATACCTGGGAACTCTCAGGGTTTGACCCTGAGACTCAGGGTTTAGATCCAAATCTCCGGGTCTCAGGGTGAAGGGCCAAATTCTCAGAGTGAGAGAGGTCTGTGATACCTACTATAAGATTTGCCACCATTAAATGTTTCTTTAGTATCTAAATTGGTGCCATTTGTAACAGAAAAGCAGTAGGACATGTCCTGCTGGTCTTATTTGTGTTTAGGCAATGAGATCACTAAGTTGTAACTTGTTAAAGATTCCTGGTTCCTTGCGGACTGATTGGAGCACCTCCTAGTTAGAGCAAGCAGGTACATATTGCATAAAATCTACATTATAGAAAGCTTTAAGGGTTAATATTCCAAAGATCTCAGGGTCAGATCATTTGGAAAGTTCTCAGGTATGCAGAGAGGTCTGCACTCTCCAATATGTTGATAAGAAATTCATTGGTGAAATCTGTAGCATCCAAGGGGATAAAGGCAATGGTTGTAAAGTAATGTAGTGTAGGTAAAAGATGGTACAGTGTTACCCACAGAAAAAGCAGACTGCTAGAGCAAAAGTTATGCCTTTATTGGTTAAACGAGTCGTTCCCTCTCCTAACATCAACATGCAAAGTAACTACTGGACAATGAATCGATCGAGTAAAGAAAACCAGTGGCGAGTGGGAGGGATTGGAAAGTTAGCAGCTGCTGAATTTGGCTATTAGTAGTAGACTGGTAAAAGTCATGTTTACACTCAGCTGTTCAGTAAGGAGTGTGAGTACACACATTTGAAATGCACTGTCAATACTGTAACAGTGTCACAGACACTAAGTCAAGTTTAGATGTATAGTCCTAAACTTGTGTCACGTGATAATTAGAACTGTAATGTATGACTGGTTTGCATACCTGTGAACTCAGGATTTGAGCCCAAATCTCAGCGTCTCAGTGTGAAGGGCCAAATTTTCAGGGTGAGAGAGTTCAATGTTTCCTACTCTATAATGTGTGCAAATGAACAGCTTCTTTAGTATTTAACCCTTAGAGTGACAGTGGGGTACTCAATGCATTGCCCCTCTGGCACTCAAAGGGTGAAATTGTTGCCATTTCTAACAGAAAGGTAAAGGGAGACATCCTGCTGGTCTTGTGTTTGTTCCGGTAGTGACATCTCCAAGTTATAGGAAGTTAGAGGTTAATTGAGGACTGACTGGAGAACATCTGGGTTAAAGCAAGCAGGGGCATATCCTATATAATAATTCGCTAAGGATGTTTGTCAGAAGCCGTCATGCTCAGTAGAGACTGCCCAAACGAGCAGAATGCTGGGAGCACAGAATGCTGGGAGCACAGAATGCTGGGAGTTCTGTGCTTGGAGCATTCTGTGCTTTCGGGCAGTCTCTACAGTGCATGACTGCGTCAGTGGCAGGACTCAGAGCAGGACTGGCCTCTTAACCCTTTGAGTGCCAGAGGGGTATGCAACGTATTGCAAAGCAATGCGTTGCGCACCCCTCTGGCACTCAAAGGGTTAACATCTCCAGGACCTTGGCCCATGTACATGGGCTTTTACACTAGTCACATATATTACACATTGGTGGGTTTATATGTTCTAAATCTCAGATTCAGCTCACATTGAACGATCCCAGGTATGTTGGTGTGGAGTGCGAATGAGCAGGCATTCAGTTCCCCTCTGCTCTGTTCTGTGCAGCACCTTGGGGCCATGTGCACACACAAAGCCTGAAGAATTCTGGGAAAAACTACCTGCACCACATGGACCAGATTAAAGGGATTGCATTGAATAATATACAATATATATTGTAGGGTTTATCCTGTTGAGTAAAACAAGGGTACTCTCACTGCTGAGAAATGTTTATTCAAAAGTTATTACACCTCAAACTTAAATTTTTGGGGTGTATTACCTCCATAGCCTGAAATATTATAGCAGCGTTGTTGTTACACCGGCCTCTGGAGAAGTTATTGTTGTTGTCCATAGAATGTTGTAGCAAACTGGGACGGATTTCCCAATAGGTAGAGTAGGCAACTATATTGACGGGGCACCCTCAGCTGTTCTGACCACATCCATATTCTC
Organism: Rhinophrynus dorsalis; assembly: GCA_037306005.1. NCBI lineage: Eukaryota > Metazoa > Chordata > Amphibia > Anura > Rhinophrynidae > Rhinophrynus > Rhinophrynus dorsalis. The sequence goes on from CM074724.1 coordinate 46,282,155, forward strand.
TGTTGTGGGTGTGGCCAAAGCAATTTCAGTGTCCCTGCACCAGTTTTATTCCCCTTTACAGGCTATTATTTAACCCCTTGGATGCTAGAGAGATGTCCAAAACACTTAGGAGCAATGCATTTAGATCTCTCTAGTAACCAAGGGATTCAAGCTTTTTTGGTTCTTGCTTGTCATAGGCCAAGGGTATTTTCTGTGCCAGGAAACAGCGGATGGGATAGGGGGTAGGGGTCATATGAGGAACAGGGTGTGGCCATGGGAGGAGCTAAGGACACCTAGGGGGAGATTCACTAAGCATTGATAAAGACGTGATAAAGTGGTGATGGTTTCTCCAGTTTATCATTACTCCAATTCATATATTATTCTACGGAGCCTATGCACTAAGATTTCTTCAGCTATGGAAAGCTTAGTGCTTAGGCTCCACAGAATAACATAGGAACTGGAGAAGTGATACCTCTTTATCACTGCTTATTGAATCTCCCCTCTAGAGTGCCTTTCCTAGGGGAGCCTGTGATGCCAATGGTTTTCCTTATACTTACTACATGAAGATTGTCCCTTGCTGTGATCCGTCCGGTCCCAGGACTGGATTCCACAACTGACGGGAAGCAACTAAAAGGGGTGGGAGGGGGATCCTTTCTCATTCTATTGTTGTTGAACTACCAGGCTGATATTATTGAAATACAGTGCTATGTGGCGCAAATAGCATAAAGAAGAATTGTAGCTGCATTTTGTTAAAGTATTACTATCCCTTTCAGTCTGAAAAACCTGCCAGCAACTAGAATGTCCACCTCCATAGATACGACATCCAGCACTTACTGAATATTTTATCTCTTGATCAAAGGCTCAAGGACAAAATTCATAGGGATCATTAGGATTTTCTGGCCACAAACAGGTGAATGGGTGTTATCATCAGGAGGTGTTACTTCTGTTTTAAATAATACAAGTAGAAACTGAAGCTAATTAATTGTTTATCCTCTTCATTACTCTGATACCTGTGATGTGTTTTGGCCTCTCTCACAGCTCTTCCTTAGGTAGGCATTACACATCTGGGTCCTGATTCCTTCAGTGTGACTGCTATAAAACTGTGAGGCAACTGTGTAAACAGGTCAATTTCCATCAGAATCAGTGTTGTTTACTATTCATGATGTCAGTCCACTGGGTTGTGTGCAATGTCTCCTCTTACAGAACAGAAGCACTTGGTTGGTGAACAAAAGCTGAACAGTTTTTAGATAAGTGTATATATGTAAATATATATATATATATATATATATATATATATACACACACACACTTACCTAAAAACTATATATATATATATATATATATATATATATATATATAGATAGATAGATAGATTAGGCTGACCAGACCTCACCTTTAACCGGGGACACACAGGAAATAGGCATATTTCAGGAGTGCACCAAAGTCAAAGCAGCCCTGCAGTATGTATTTTTCATATGCTTCCCCGGTTAAAGGTGAGGTCTGGTCAGTCTAATCTATATATATATATATATATATATATATATATATATATATATATATATATATACTACCGTTAAAAATTTTGGAGTCACTTAGAAGCTTTAAAGGATATCCAGTGGGATGTAATTTTCAAAGATAAAAATGCACAAGAGTCATGGATTGTATTTAAAATGCTCTTGGGCAAATATACACGTCAATATATACCATTGGGGAATAAGCACAAGAGAAGTAAAGCAAAACCAATGTGGATTAATAATGTGGTTAGCAGGGAAATGAGAAATAAAAAGCAGGCTTTTAAGGTGTTTAAGTCAAATGGGTCAGATGCATCATTTAAAAAATATAAAGAATGTAATAAAATCTGCAAACAAGCAATTAAGCTAGCTAAAATAGAAAATGAGCGAAACATTGCAAATGAGAGCAAGAAAAACCCTAAACAATTCTACAAGTATATTAACAACAAAAAAGTTAAGGTTGATATTGGTCCTCTTAAGACTGAAACAGGTGAATTGATTAGTGATGATAAAGCTATGGCTGACACCCTAAATACGTTCTTTGCTTCAGTATATACAAAGGAAGCAGAAATGACAAGCTGTGGGCAAACAGACAAAACCATGGAATTTCCTCCAACATCTACATGGCTTACTGAGGACAAGGTCCAAAAGAGACTGGAAAGGGTTATAGTGAATAAAGCGCCTGGACCGGACGGTATACACCCAAGGGTACTTAAGGAACTTAGTTCAGTAATAGCAAAACCATTATACTTAATATTTATTGATTCGCTTTCATCAGGCATAGTGCCCTGTGATTGGAGGAAAGCTGATGTAGTTCCATTGTTTAAAAAGGGAGCAAGATCCAAAGGAAATTATAGACCTGTGAGCTTGACTTCCATAGTGGGTAAGATACTAGAAGGGTTATTAACTGACAGTATTCAGAACTATGTGAAGACAAACAATATCATTAGTAGGAATCAGCATGGTTTCATGAAGAACAGATCATGTCAGACTAATTTACTTGCATTTTATGAAAGAGTGAGTAGTAATTTGGACAGGGGAATTGCTGTTGATGTAGTATACTTGGATTTTGCAAAAGCCTTTGACACAGTGCCTCACAACAGGTTACTGCATAAATTAAAAGGCTTTGGTTTGGGTGGTGTTATCTGTACATGGATTGAGAACTGGTTAAATGATAGATGGCAGAGAGTTGTTGTAAATGGAACTTTTTCAAATTGGTCTAGGGTTATAAGTGGGGTGCCGCAGGGTTCAGTCCTGGGCCCAATGCTTTTTAATTTGTTTATTAATCATCTAGAAGTGGGAATTGAAAGTAGAATCTCAATCTTTGCTGATGACACTAAGCTATGTAAGGAAATACATACAGAGCTCGATGTTTTTTCCCTACAGAAGGATTTAGATAAACTAAGTGAATGGGCAGAAAAGTGGCAGATGTCATTTAATGTAGATAAATGTAAGGTTATGCATTTGGGTTGTAGAAACAAACTTGCTACATATACTCTAAATGGGAAACAACTTGGGAAATCCTCATTAGAGAAAGATTTAGGTGTACTGATAGACAATAGTCTTCACAGCAGTGTGCAGAGTCACTCAGCTGCTGCAAGAGCAAATAGAGTACTAGCCTGCATAAAAAGAGGTGTAGAAGCAAGGGATGCTAATATTATCCTACCTCTGTATAAATCCTTGGTTAGGCCTTATCTAGAATATGGAGTACAATTTTGGGCGCCTGTTCTAAAAAAAGACATTGCTGAACTGGAAAAGGTGCAGAGATGTGCAACAAAACTGATAAAGGGATTGGAGGATCTGAGTTACAAAGAGAGACTAGCCAAACTGGGTTTGTTTACATTAGAAAAGAGACGTCTAAGGGGTGATATGATTACCATTTACAAATACATTCAAGGTCAATACAAAGAACTATCCAATGAATTATTTATGCAAAGAGCTGAGCTAAGAACAAGAGGTCATCCATTAAGACTTGAGGAAAGGCGCTTTCGACTAAAACACAGGCAGGGATTCTTTACAGTAAGGGCGGTAAGGCTATGGAATTCTTTGCCTCGGGATGTTGTGCTTGCAGATAATGTAACTGCATTCAAAAAAGCAATGGATGCCTATCTAGCACAGAACAATATTGACAGTTATGACAGATGGCTTCAAAGCAAATAGGATATTGAGCCGGGGAACTATTTGACTGACACACACACACACACACACACACACACACACACACACACACACACACACACACACACACACACACACACACACACACACACACACACACACACACACACACACACACACACACACACACACACACACACACCCCCCTACACTGGAAATTGCTCCAGAGGGCTTTTTTGTTGCCTTCCTCTGGATCAACAGGAGTGTTATTGGCATGGGCTGGACTTGATGGACGCATGTCTTTTTTCAGCCTTATCTACTATGTTGCTGTGTTACTATGTAAATGTCCTTGTTTTTTGAAAGAAAAGCAAATCTGCAAATATTGTCCATTAGAATAATATAAAATGGATCAGAAATTCAGTGTACACATTGTTAATGTTGTAAATGACTATTGTAGCTGGAAACGGCGGGTTTGTAATGGAATATCTACATTTGCTGCAAATGGAGGATTCTTTGACGAAAGCAACGTTTAAAGGATGCAATTATTATTTAAATTAAAAATCTAAATTATTATTATTTTAAAATTAAAAGAGTATGTAATATTTCACATTAACAATTTAATTCAGACCCTTAGGCTTATACCTGCAAATATTCTACCCCCTCAATTCCAGAGCTGTGTCCAATGCGTTTCTTTACAACGCGATGGGTGTCCCTTTGACGTTCAAAGGGATAACAGAGCCTCCAGATTAAGCAGAGACAACCAAACACACTGACACTGCTTATTTTCCAATCTATAGATGCCTAACACAATCCCCTTGTTGCACATTGGCTAGGAAAATAAAATAAAATTCACAGTTTTAACATACCATAATATACATGTGCAAAAAAAAGTGTCCTGAGTATGCAATGTATGCAACAGGGAATGAGGGGACCCTCCATATATCCCCAAATTAAAATTAATGCAAACAAAAGACATACTGCCCTTTAAAGGGATAGTAACCCCCCAAAAAAACTGTGAGTCAAATGATAGGAATAATAAAAACATACTTAACGCCCTCATTCCCTTCTCTCACACTGTTATGGTTTGAAAGAAATAAGAAAATAAAGACCTCCCCTTTCTGCCTGACGAGCTGTAAAGCTGTCAGAGGCAGAATCCGGTCACCCGACTGTTGGCGGCTCTTCAGGAGAACTGACATCGGGATATCAAACTATAATTATTTCATCGGTATGGTCTATAACTTGTGCCTGGCTTGCAAGCACATGTGGTGGACCATTCTGATAAAGTAATTATAGTTAGATATCTCTATGACAGCACTCCTGAAGAGCTGCCGTCTGGTCCCGGAAGCAGGATCTCATGCCGTCACCTATAAAGCTGAAGAATGAGAAGGGGGAGGGCCCGGAGGACTTTATTTTATTATATCTCTCAAACCATAATGGTTTGAGAGATGGGAATGAGGGTGTTAAGTATGTTTTTATTATTCCTATCATTTGGCTTACAGTTTTTTGGGGAGTTTACTATCCATTTAAATGTGAGCTTGTGTATTGCAAATATCGCTGCCCTTAACATCCACCTATTAAATCCCTTTTTTCAAGTTGATGTTTCTATCGCATAGTTTGGCCATAACATGTTCAATCTTGCCTCCCTTGCCAGGGCACCCACTTTAGGCACATCCGATCCAAAGTAATTTATTTTAGCTAACTATTTGGCTAACTAATTGCTTCATATTAGAAGCCATAGCATGTACAGTTACAGCAGCAGTTCTTAACCAGGGTGTCAGGACACTTAGGAGCACCTTGAATCCCAGCTTCTGGTGCTACGTTTTCCATGAAGACTTTGACAAAAATGCAAATATTGAGTTTTAAATTTATATTTAATGAAATTGTTATGCACAGCATGAGTGTATGTGTCCTTCTAGTTGAAAAACCTAAGGACACTGTATATTTATGTATTTGTACCCTTCATTACTCCCTTGACAAATGCAGTGTAAAATGTTAAGGGTTCCCTGAAAATTCCAGACTGTGGGAACCAGCGAGTTATAGGAGTTCACTGATATTCCCTTAGAAGACACCTGCAGTGATTGGATGGGGACCTCAGAACCTGGGAAGTGTGTTTGAAACACAATCCATCTGCTCCATCTACTTCTGTTATCTGTTTGAGTGTCAGAGTGGTGTGCAATGCATTGTAAAGCAAAGCAATGTGTTATGTACCTCACTTGCATACAAATGGTTAATTGCATGAAACCTGGACAATACAACCTTCCAATATGCACTGAAACACTGGGAGTGTTTTTCATTTTCATAATAACAGGCTAACGTGGACAGGAAAAACTCAAACTGGGCCTTTAAAAACCTTTCCAGCAATGGTGCATATTTAAAATTACATTTTTAGTGTAAAACATTTATAACACCATTGCCATTTACATATAATATTGAAATGTGCTAAAATAAGGTGAAGAGGCTGCTACAAAAAAAGTAGCTCTGATTATTCTTCATAGTATTTGAAGTGTTATTTCAATAATGTCAGAGTTGCAGTACAAGAGTAATTGAATGATAAGGTATCCTCCTCCTGCCCCTTTTACTGGTGTAACACTGCTCACGTCAGAGCAGAAAGACTGTCTGGATGGATCACAGAGAGGGACAATCTTCAGCGAGCATAAGGAAAAACCTGAAAAACCTGTCAATGGAGGCAGGGTTTTCCTTATGCTCACAGTAAGAAGATTGTCCCTTGATGCGACCTGCCTAGTCAAGTGACCAGATTCCACATCTGAGGGGAGGTGGCTTACACTAGGTAAAAGGGGCAGGAGGGGGATACTTTATCATTCAATTACTCTTGAACTACAACTCTGACAGTACTGAAATAATACTCTCCATGTCCCAAATACTATGATAATTAATTAGAGCTGCTGTTTTTGTGAAGCATTACTACTATCCCTTTAATGGCAGAATGCAAGTGAGCATGCGCTGGAGGCATTTTTCATGCGCAGATAGATATTGTGCATGTTCTAATGAAGTAAGCCATATATCTAATGCATCTTTAATTTTGCACGAAAAATTAGTTTTAATGACAAAACTACACAGATATATAAAATCATTCTCAATAGCACTTCCTGCATTAGGCGTATTTGTTATTTGACTTAGATTCATTAATTCTGTACATCTGTTTTCTAATCTTTATTTTTCATGCACAATTCAAGTAAATCATGCGCAAACCTATTCACTAGTGGTTTTCACAATGGAAATAGTGATTGCGCATGTTTCCTGCATTCTGCCATAACATATGATAATATGTGCAAAACGTGGCCTATGTGTACAATATTTGAAGTGCAGCAAGGACTGACAGGCCCCGCCACAATCCCCCAATTTAAAAACAAAAAGAAACGGAAGATGGGCCTGCACTACTTCATATAAATTGCCCTTTTGACTGCAGTGGTGTCCAACTCATTGTTTCCCAATGTGTTGGGTATCCTTTTGATACTCATAGGGATAAGAAAGTCTCCAGATAAAGCAGTCATAGTAAAACACGTTGAGGCTGTTCCTTTTAAACATAGAAACATAGAATTTGTCAGCAGATAAGAACCATTCGGCCCATCTAATCTGCCCATTTTCCTACTGTAAAACCTCAAACCTTATTTGATCCTTGGTCTTTTCTTATGTTAAGGACAGCCTTATGCCTATCCCATGCATGCTTACATTCTGTCACTGTATTAACTTCTGCCACTTCTGCTGGTAGGCTATTCCACTTATCTACTACCCTCTCAGTGAAGTAAAACTTTCTTACATTACATCTAAAACTGTGTCCCTTAGGTTTTAGACTATGGTATCTTGTCCTAACATTTTTACTCCTTTGAAATATACTTCCATCCTGCACTTTATTGAATCCCTTCATGTATTTGAATGTTTCAATCATATCCCCCCTCTCCTCTTCTCTCCTCCAAGCTATACATGTTCAGATCCTTTAGTCTACCCTGATATTTATTTTCCTGTAAACCAGTCACCATTTTAGTAGCCCTTCTCAGAATTTTCTCTAGAGTATCTATATCCTTCTGGAGATGGGGTCTCCAGTACTATACACCATACTCTAGGTGAGATCTAAGTAGAGATCTGTAGAGTGGCATGACCACTTCCCTTTTTCTGCTACTAATGCCCCTAGCTATACAACCCAGTACCCTGCTTGCATTCCCCACAACTTTATTACATTGTCTGCCTACCTTTAAGTCATTAGAAATAAGTACTCCCAAATCCCTTTCCTCTGTTGTCTCTGACAGCACAGTACCCTTAATAGTATATTTTTCCTTTGGATTTTTATGTCCCATGTGCATTATTTTACATTTATCAATGTTAAACTGCATCTGCCACACTCTTGTCCATTCTTCTAATTTGCCTAAATAATTTGTCATTTGGCTTATTCCCCCTGGAATGTCTATTCTATTGCAGATCTTGGTATCATCTGCAAAAAGACATACCTTTCCTTGAAGACCTTATGCAATATCACTAATAAAAATATTAAAAAGAATGGGCCCCAGTACAGATCCCTGAGGTACTCCACTAGTAACACTCCTTTTGTCCAGTGACTAGCACCCTCTGTTTCCTGTCACTCAGCCATTGCCTTATCCATTTAACTAGTTTTACATCCAGACCCAAACACTGCAGTTTATTAATGAGTCTTCTATGAGGGACAGTGTCAAATGCTTTACTAAAATCTAGATAAGCTATATCTACAGCTCCCCCTTGGTCTATTATTTTAGTTACCCAGTCAAAAAATCTATGAGGTTAGTTTGACAAGATCTCCCTGCTGTAAACCCATGTTGTTTGGTATATTGCAAGCCATTTAAATTCAGATATTCAACAATTCTTTCCTGTAACATAGTCTCCATTAATTTTCCCACTACTAATGTAAGACTTACTGGTCTGTAGTTACCAGACTGTTCCCTGCTACCTTTTTTTGGGAAGCAGTACCACATTTGCTAACTTCCAATCTTCTGGAACTATTTCTGTTGTTAGTGACTGATTGAATAATTCTGTTAAATGTTTTGCCAGAACACACTTAAGTTCTTTTAATAATTTTGGGTGTATCCCATCTGGTCCCATTGATTTTTCTGTTTTTACCTTAGAAAGTTGAAGTAGAACTTCTTCCTCTGTAAACATGAATGTTTCCAATTTCTTGCCATTTCGTTTTTCTAACAGAGGTCCCTTCCCTTCATCTTCCTCTGTAAAAACTGAACAGAAATATTCATTGAGACAGTCCGCTAGCCCTTTATTCTCATTTACATAGTTTCCATTTTTTGTTTTCAGTCTAACTATTCCTTGTTTCATTTTCCTCCTTTCAGTTATATATATATATATATATATATATATATATATATATATATATATATATATTGACTGGGCAATTTTTTCCTCTGTCTGTGCTTTGGCACATCTAATAATGCATTTGGCTTCCTTCAGCCTAGTCTTGTACCGATACCTATCTTCTTCCTTTTGCATCTGCTTATACTTCTTAAATGCTTCTTTCTTCTCCTTTACTATATTTGCCACTTCTGCTGAGTATTGCAGTGGTTTTCTTTTTCTTTTACCCTTGCTGACATGTCTAATGCAATGCTCTGTTGTGTTTAGTAAAACATATTTCAGATGATCCCATTTCTCCTGGACTCCATCTAAAGATCTCCAAATTGTTAAAGAACTACATAAAAATGTTTCCATTTTAGAAAAATCAGCCTTTCTAAAGTCTAGAACCTTTGTTTTTGTGTGGTGCAACTCATCCTCTGTCTTTATATTAAACCACACAGACTGATGATCACTGGAGCCCAAACACTCTCCTATAGCTACATCTGATACCAAGTCTCCATTAGTAAATAATAAATCTAGTGTGGCTTCCTTACTAGTCGGCTCTTCTACTACTCCTGGCTGAACCTGCTGCTTGGTTTTTCCAGTCCTCATTAGGAAGATTAAAGTCCCCCATAAGTATAACCTCACCTTTCACAGTCACCTTAGTTATTTCCTTGACCAGCAGTTGATCCAACTCCTCTTTTTGTCCTGTGGGTCTATAGATCACACCTATATGAGTGACCATCTTTTTCCCATATTCTAGTTATCCAAACAGTCTCTGTGTTCTCCTCCATACCCTGCATAAGATTAACCTTTAAGCTATTTTTTACATAAATGGCAACCCCTCCTCCTTTTCTGTCTTTTCTAAATAGAGAGTACCCTTGTATTTCTACATCCCAGTAATTTTTTTCATTGTACCACGTCTCGGTAATTCCCACTAAGTCCACATCTTCACTAGTTATTATTGCAATGAGTTCAGGGATCTTATTCCCTAAACTGAGGGAATTCGTACACATGGCTTGAAGTCTATTGGTTTTTGACATATGTGCCACAGACTTTCACAGTACCTTGTTTCCAGCACCGCCGCTTCAGAGATGCTCGGCATCTTTCCACGCATCGTCTGCAGGCAAGAGGCTTCAAGCATGCTGCAGGCCTCTGTTTTATGTGTGTTTGTTTCCTGTAGTCTCCTTCTACCTACTTCCTCCTACCTACTTCCTCCCTCTAGCTGCTCCTCCTACCTACTTCCTGTGGAGGGGTTTAACTCAGTCACCCTTACGTTGTTGTTCTGAGCAGTTCATTTTCTGGTATTCCTGATTCCTGTGTATGATCCGGCTTGTCTGTCCATCCATTCTGGTGTTGACCTGTGGCTCTGTCTAACTATTCTCCTTGGTGTTCCAGTTTGGCTCAGATATCCTTTCTGGTGCAAACCTGTGGCTCTGGCTGACTACCCGCCCCGTGTATGACCTAGGCTTGTCTGACTACCCACTCTGGTGTTGACGTGGGGCTCTGTCCACTGCACATCCAGCATTTCATTGCTTCAGTGGATATCCTTTCTGGGGCTCTAGTAGACTCCTAGCTACTGAATGCAGGCTGAGTCAGTATCTCTTGGGCGTTACCTTACCACGAGACTCCAGTGGGCTGAGGCCTAGTATCGGACAGTGTGGTACAGAGATTGGGAGACTGCTATTCCTGATACAGTGTTCGCCGTTTCAATCACCCACTGTGTGTATATTTATATATCGCATTACTGCCATTATTCTCATAATAAAGGTTCTATTAACTATACCGTCTGACTCCTGGTTTTGCTTGCCAGCCATCACACAGACATACCTTGATCAAATTCATCTGTGCAATGCTGTGGGGGGCAACTGGTTTTATCCTGTATCATTCCATTGCCCCCCTCTACTAGTTTAAATACCTGTTAACAAAACTTCTGAATTTCTTGCTGAGAACCTCTGTTCCCATTTGAGAAAGATGTAAACCATCATTTTTGTATAATTCCTTGTTACACCAATTAAGGTTGGTGTGAGAAACAAAGCCAAATCCACGTTTTTGGCCCCACTTCCCTAGCCATGAATTAACATCTCTAATTTGCTGAATCCTACCATCATCTTCCTTATACACTGGCAGAACCTCTGAAACAGATACGTGGAAGCAACTTGCTGCAAATCCTTACATAGCTTCTTAAAGGGATAGTAATACTTCGTTTTATCTTTATTTTATTTTGTAGGCATTAAAAAAACATGAAGAATGATATGTCTTTTCTCTCAAACCTTTATGGTTTGAGAAATATTCACAAGCAAAGTACCCCCCTGCCGCCTCTTTTACCTAGTGTAAGCCATCTCTTCTCAGATGTGGAATCCAGTTCATAGACCAGACAGATAACAGAAAGAGACAATCTTCTTCCTATGAAAACAATGAAAACCCTGCCCCCCTTGACAAGTTTTTCAGTTTTTTCCCTTATCTTAAATGAAGATTGTCCCTTTCTGCAGTCTACCTGGGCACCTCCCTTGTGCTCTGGCTGAGCAGTGTTACATCAGTAAAAGGGGCGGGAGGGGGATACTTTGTCATTTAATTACTCTTGAACTACAACTCTGACAGAATTGAAATAACACTCCCCAAAGTCCAAATACTATGATGATTAATTAGAGCTGCTTTTATTATGAAACATTACTATCCCTTTAAAAACATCTTTTACCACATTCACCTCGTTACAAGCCAAATCATTTGTCCCTAAATGGACTATGACATCCAACTCTCCATTTTGTCTTGCTTCCTTAACAATTTTTAAAATCCGTCTTCTGTCTCTGTGAGCTGTAGCACCAGGAAGACATCTGACTTGTTTGCAACCACCAATGCATACACTCCTAACAGAATCATTTGTTTGCACATGGTCTTGTATACCTGTTTCCTTTGTTCAGTTACTTGCTATGCTATGATTGGGTGATCCCTGATTGTAGTCTTATCTGTCCCTCTTGTAGAAGTGGTCTGTTTCATTTTCTTCATTATACTTCAGTAAAGATTTACAGTATTACTAGTAGCCTTTGAGATTTATATCTATGAAGAGTGTACGCGTGCTGTTACGCCGTAATAAGACTTTGTCTGCGCACCTGGATTATTTGGCTTGTCTCTGTTCTTCCATTTTTTTGTTTTTGTCTTGTATCAAACAGATTCTTTTAGGCAGCAAGAAAGATTTTGAGAGCTTCTCCATATACTCTCTCCTTGTTACTTCTGCTGTAAAGAGAAACGAGTTTTATATCCCGTGTACACGGGCCAATACTGGCGGCGCTGCAGTCATGCGCAATACAGACTGCCCGCGCCGCGGCTAATACAGAGCAGGGAGCTCCGAATTCAGACGGTAGTCCTCTCTGTGCACCTTTGTGTAGAGAGGACTACGGTGTGAATTTGGAGCACCCCGCTCCGTATCAGCCATGGCGCGGGCAGTGTGTACTGCTCATGACTTCAGCACGTGCAGCCGTCTCTACTGCGCATGATGGTTTCTGACAAACATCCTTAGCAAATTATAATATAGAATGGTCAACTCTTAAACTGAGTGCCAGAGGGTACGCAACTCATTGCAAAGTAATGTGTTGCTTACTCTTCTGGCACGCAGAGGGTTAAAGGGACAGTAATGTTGTCCATCAGCCAACTGACTTCAACTCTTACCTCCTGATACACACAACACAAACAACATTAACCTCTTATTGATAGGTGATGTGCCAGGTCATGCTGGTCCCGAATGCTATAGACCGCTGACGCTCCTGGTATGTGGTAGAATTCTGGGATTGGCAGCACTGCTCCACGCCGATCTGCCGTCCCAGAATTAATAGAGCAAAAAAAAAACCTCTGTGGTCGTTAATGGGTGCCCTTGTGCCGCATACGATGTTCGTTAAGGGGTTAAATAAACGGTCTTTGAACAGGACCATTTACACATGTGTTAACTCTTTGAGTGCCAGAGGGGTATGCAATGCATTACTTTACAATGGGCTGCGTACCGCTCTGTCACTCAAAGGGTTAAAAACAAGGTTATGAGTGTATTTCAATGATTACCCCTTTGAGTGCCAGAAAGGTACCGAGCACATCGGAACACAATGTGTTGGGTATCTCTCTGGCACTCAAAGGGTTACCATAGGAATAATTCATTTTTACCTATGCTAGCTGTAAGTATGTGATATTTATATCAATTATATCAATGTATTTCATGTTTAAAGGGATAGTAATACTTAAAATGTAAAAAAATATATGTTGTAGGGTTTATCCCTCTGAGTAAAACAAGGGAACTCCCACTGCCGAAAGGTGTTTTATTCAAAAGTTATATCTCAAACTTTAATTTTTTTAGGTGCAATATCACAGAGGCCTGAAATTGTACAGTGGCGGTGTTGCTACACCAGTCTATGGATATTTACGGTCAACTGACCAGAGCTTTCCATACGGTGGTGAAGCAACAGCTCCACTGTACAATTTCAGGTCATTGTGATAGTGCACCTAAAAAAAAATCAAGTTTGCTTTGCAATGCGTTGCGTACCCTTTTGACACTCAAAGCGTTAGCCCTTTGAGTGCCAGAGGGGTAAGGAATGCATTGCTTTGCAATGCATTCCATACCCCTCTGGCACTCAAAGGGTTAAATAAATCAAGAGTGATGTTTTGCTAGAGTATAGTTCCACTTAAACACTTTGATTACCAGATGGTAATGTTATGACGGTTTTCATTTGCTACCCCCCATCTCCAGTCCAGATGTTCTCCTCTCCATTGCCTACTCCTGTCTCTTATCTTGTCTCTCTAGGGTCTCCCGCCACCTTCTCACCTCCCTGCCTTTTCCATCTGATTCCTGTCTTTCTTCTCCCTCCCAATCTGCTGCTCTTCCTTCACACCTCCGTCCTTTTCCACTCCTGTCTACCTCTGAGTTTTTAACTTATTAACCCTTTGTGTGCCAGAGGGGTAAGCAAAATTATTTACTTTGCAATGTGTTGCATACCCCTCTGGCAATCAAAGGGTTAACCTATTGGGTTCTAAAGAGGTCTCCAATGCATTGCGGAAACTGCACCAAATGAGTGACTCTTGACTTGACTAGGAATGTCTGATTCCAGTTGGAGACTTCTTTAGTACCCAGGGGGTTAACATTTTGAGTGCCAGAGAAGTGTTCATCAAATTGCTCTGGACACCCCCTTGGACACTCAAAGAGTTTAATTAATTTGGTGCGAATTTGTGGAATTTATATATGTTTCCCAGAACACATTTATTTTGCCTTTTCTTGTCCAAATTCAGTTGAAAATTAGCAAGGTTTTTTAAAATTAGTTTTCTCTGTTAACAAAACCATTCACCCTATAGTACATACTGGCCACTGGTGATTTCTGTAAGAGTGTTACTGGATACCACTAAATGAATGGCCAGCCAATCACAGCACTGAAGTGAGTAACCAGGATACAGTTCAGCCCAGCTTGAACACGTTAGTGAACTGGACATTGTAAGAGGAGATGGGTGGAGACTGGTGAGCATCTGTGAGCCCTGCACTATGAATGCAGTTGGAATGCAGATGTAGCAAAGGCTGGGGGGATTCTTGTGAGCGGGAGTCAACTTTAGCCAAAGTTCTGACAAACAAACTGAAGCTGATGCACTACGTAGAATTGGAGCAAATCTGGGGCAAACCATATGTACTGCAAAGGACAAATATAAATTTCCTTTTAATTAAATGGGGATGTTAACCTCTTGAATGCTAGAGAGGTGTCCAAATCATTGTGTAGCAATGTGTTGGAGACCTCTCTAACAATCAAAGGGTTAAATGCGCCATTTCAATCAATTGATGGGTTTTATATGTTCCTTATGGTGTAGTTGGTTTTCCATCAGTTATTCTTAGTCCATCAGCCACAGTGCATATGTTTCCCATACACCCAAGAATGAAGATATATTAACAGTGATAAAGTCAGATGTCTAGACAGAGAAAGTAAAAGGGAGGAGCAGTTTGTAAAACTGTTTCCATGTTGTCAGTTTGTAAGTATAGTGAATTACTATGTGTCCTTCCCGCCAGCAGTACCTATCTGTGTCTGTGCAGGACTGTAAAAGTAACAATGATGCTCAATAGTAATAAAGAAAAAAAATGACTAGTCAGGAAATGGAAAGTTACTAGTCTATCCACTATTAAACACTGAAAACAATGTCATTTCTCACTTGTCTTCTGAATTGTTTTCTTTAGTAGCCACAGACTTACGAAAATTCCCAGTCCTGTGTAGTTGTGTTCTAGTATTATTAAAACAGGGATATCCAAAGTGAGGCCCAGGGGCCCGTATGTGGCCCTCGAGCATGACTAATCCAGCCTTTCAAGCAATTTCTATTAAAGAATAAAAATGTGCCCTGCTGCAAAATACAATAATGCTTTCTGGATTTTTAGCAAGTGTATATATCTATGCGTGTGTTTCTATATGTATGTGTGTGCGTCTGTGGGCGGTATGCACTAAACAGTGATAAAGAGGTGATAAAGAGGAGAGGACTTCTCCATTAATATCACTTCTCCTGTTACTGTGTTTTTCTATAGAGCAATCTTAGTGAATTGGCTTAATAGAATAACATAGGAACTGGAGAAGTCATCTTCACTTTACACCTTAGTGCATCTCCCCATATATGTGTCTGTCTGTATGTATGTATATGTGCATGTGTGTCTATATGCATATGACACTGTGTATGTGTATACGTGCATGTTTCACTGTGTATGCGTGTGTGTCACTGTGTGTGTGTGTATGTATGTATGTGCTTGTGTCACTGTGTGTGTGTATCACTGTGTATATGTGCGTGTGTCACTGTGTATATGTGTGTGTATATCACTGTGTGTATATGCATGTATCCCTATGTGTATATGTGTGTGTATGACTGTGTATGTGTGTGTATGTGTCACTGTATATAAGCGTGCATCACTGTTTATATTTGTATGGATGTCACTGTGCATGTATGTGTGTCACTGTGTATGTGCATTTCACTGTGACTGTGTGTATCACTGTGTATATGTCACTGAGTATGTGTCACTGTGTATGTGTGTACGTGCAAATGTCGCTGTGTATGTGCATGTATGTGTGTCAGTGTGTATTTGTGTGTGTTTTGTCCATGCAAGTTTTGCCCATGTATTTCACTGTGAATGTTTGTATGTGCAAGTATCACTGTGTATGTGTGTGTAACTGTGTACGAGTCGCTGTGTATGTATCACTGTGAATGTGTGTATGTGTCACCGTGCATGTGCAGATGTCACTGTGTGTGTGTGTCTCAGTGTATATGCCAATGTGTATATGTGGGCATGTCTGCGAATGGGTGCACCTGAGTTTGTACACATATGTATGTGTGTTACTGGGTACGGATTCCTGTAACACTATTTGTTGTATATGTGTGTGTCTCAGTGTATATGCCATTGTGTATGTGTGGGCATGTCTGTGAATGGGTGCACCTGAGTTTGTACACATATGTATATGTGTTACTGGGTATGGATTCCTGTAACACTATTTGTTGTATATGTGTGTGTGCACGCTGAGGCTATGTAAGCTAGTCATAATGTTTTGAACTAAGGTTTACAATTCATAAGAGCAGTTTCATCTTGCGTAAGTCTATTCCTTTTTCATCTTTTTTTAATTTATTTTACAAACTGAACCTTCTGAATTTTAAAGAAACAACAGCATTCAAAGGGAAATAAAGTCATATGAATATTGCATGTACCTGCACAGCTGTGTAATTTAAAGTGAACACAAACAAGTTAAGATAAGATCACACTTGGGGAGATATTTACTAATGTGCAGCCTGGACCTCTGTATTCAGAATAGAAGGACAGTAAAATGTTTTCATTCATCCACATTTTACATAAATTACAAACAGCTTTATGGTCCTACCAAGACACAACTTTGCAGATTTGTGGCCGTGTCTTGGACAGATGAGTAAATCAATAATGTCTATGGGAAATGTTTTATGTACAGTGTTGGCATGAGTGGAGGCAAACCATCAGAATGTATTTAATGCATTGCCCCTGGGCAGTTTTAACCCCTTAAGGACCCATGATGTACGAGGACTGTCACGGGAAAACTTCCCTTAAGGACCCATATCGGTCCTGGCACGTTATGGAATTCAGGGGTCCATAAGCTCGGGGATCCCTGAGTCTGTTCTACAAAAAGAAAAAAAAAATGGTCTGTGGTCCTTAACCCTTTGAATGCCAGAGGGGTACGCAACACATTGCTTTGTGTGCCCCACTGGCACTCAAGGGGTTAAGTGCTGGCCGCACCGCCATTCCTTAAGGGGTTAACCTTCTGAGTGGAGAGGGGCTTCTCAGTGCATTGCTTTATGTTGCATACCCTCTGGCATTCAAAGGGTTAAGAACCCATGAAGCCCCTGGTGGAATTGTGAATGGAAGAACCCAAATTTATATAAACATTTAGAAGTAACAGATCCTAATAATGCCCCCAACACACACACACCTACGATACTATGGCCAGAAAATCCTAAGGCCACTCTGAATTTTGCTGTTGTGCCTTGGGTCAAGAGATATCTTCCTTGCGCCCTAGATGACTTGTCCATGGAGGTGGACATGACAGTTGCTAATGGGACCACAGAACACAAACTCTGCTCACTGCAAACGGTAATCCTAACCAGTGAGTTGTGCAAAGCATTGCTTAAAGGGTTAAAGGTGAACTTTCACCTCTAAAAGACTTTTAGCCATGTGCTTAAGATATTAAAATAGTACTAGGATTGGTGTTTTTTTTTCTTTACTTACCTTCTTCCTAAGATATCCACACTTCATTCTAGGCACATTCGGCACAGAACTTCCCAGTGCTGTAATTCTCCTCCCACCTCCCTCCCAGCTGTCCCAGGGATCGTGTTCACCCTTCCCTTCATGGTGGTGTGCATTGCGTCTATCTTTACAGCAAGCTCCGGTTATCATTACACTAAGCTTGAGCTCGTTCACGCTTCCCCTCGTCGTGGTGTGCATTGTGTTTATCTTTACAGAAAGCTCCACTTATCATTATACAGAGCTTGAGCGCCTTCATGCTTCCCCTCATAGTGGTGTACATTGCATCTATCTTTACAGCAAGCTCCATTTATCATTATACTGAGCTTGAGTGCATCCACGCTTCCCTTCATAGTGGTGTGCATTGCGTCTATCTTTAAAGCAAGCTCCGGTTATCATTACACTAAGCAAAAGCGTGTTCACGCTTCCCCTCATAGTGGTGTACATTGTGTTTATCTTTACAGCAAGCTCCGTTTATCATTATACAGAGCATGAGCGTGTTCACGCTTCCCCTCATAGTGGTGTACATTGCATCTATCTTAACAGCAAGCTTAATTTATCATTATAATGAGCTTGAGCGCTTCCCTTCATAGTGGAGTGCATCGTGTCTATCTTTACAGCAAGCTCCGGTTATCATTATACAGAGCTTGAAAGCTCAGTATAATGCTAAATGGAGCTTGAAGATAGATGGGTGGCACACCACTATGAATGGAAGTGTGAATGCGCTTCCTGGGACAGATGGGAGAGAGGTGGGAGGAGAATTACAGCACTGGGAAGTCCTGCAGGGCTGTGCCAAAAATTCAGTGTGGCGCAGAATATGGAAGTGCCCAGAATGAAATGTGTATATATTATGAAGTAGGTAAGTAAAAGGGAAAAAAAACACCAATCCTAATAGTATTTTAATAACTTAAGCCAGGGCTTATAATTTCAAGTCCTTTGCTACTAGACAGACCTGAAAAGTTACTCGCCACTGCAAGCCAAAACATACCCACCAGGGCTGAATTTCTATTCGCCAGGGCTAAATTTTCACTCGCCATTGGCTAGTGGCGAGTGGAAGTTTTGAGCCCTGACTTAAGCACACGGCTACAAGTCTTTTAGAGGTGAAAGCTCCCCTTTAAGCAGTCTACCTACTTCAGTGTGAGAAAACTGCTAGCAACTGACATGCCTACCTCCATGGTCATAAGACCCAGGACTTACTGCAGACGTTATCTCTTGAATACAGTTACAAGGGCAAAATCCATGGGGCCATTAGGATTTCATGGCCACAGCTAGGTAAGTTGGGGGTTATTATTACGAGGTGTTAGTTTCTCCTATAAGTTTAGTTGTAGTTTTCCTTTTTCTTCATTTCCTATTTGTGGGAAAAGCAGCCACATTCCTATATTGTGCACCCAGAACTGCCCCACGCCTCCTTGACCATCTGATCACATAATTAACCCCTATGAGTGCCAGAGGGGTGTGCAACACATTGTTTTGCAGTGCATCGTGTGCCCCTCTGGCATTCAAACGGTTAGATCTTTGAGTACAAGAGAGGTATCCAGTGCATTGTACTGCAATGCATTGGATACCTATCTGGCATTTAATGGGTTCAGCTGCTACTGTGATATAAACCTGGAACTGTTGGGAAAGCAAGGTGAGGCCCCCCAGCGAATATCATGTATGCCGATGCATTAACCCTTTGAATACCAGTGAGGTACCCAATGTGTTGCATTGCAATGTGTAGAAAAAATATTGGGCACTCAAAGGGTTAAAACCCTGTACCGCACAGCTCTCTGGCATTACAGGAGTTAATGATGTGGCCGCTATAAATAAAGTATACTGTATACCGTAGGTGCATACATATGGGGCCACTGGTTGCAAGCAGTTCACATAGTGTAACACAGGGAATACATACTAGTGCATTATTGATATAAACCTGGAACTGTTGGGAAAGCAAGGTGAGGCCCCCCAGCGAATATCATGTATGCCGATGCATTAACCCTTTGAATACCAGTGAGGTACCCAATGTGTTGCATTGCAATGTGTAGAAAAAATATTGGGCACTCAAAGGGTTAAAACCCTGTACCGCACAGCTCTCTGGCATTACAGGAGTTAATGATGTGGCCGCTATAAATAAAGTATACTGTATACCGTAGGTGCATACATATGGGGCCACTGGTTGCAAGCAGTTCACATAGTGTAACACAGGGAATACATACTAGTGCATTATTGGGGTCTGTTTAATAAAACTGCACCTGAAAAATCACTGGGCAAATAGAAAAGGTGCTTAATTTATTCATGTACTAGTTGAAGAGCCTATGTACACAGGCCACAGTGCCAGCCGGTCGCGTGGCAGTCATGCACAGTAGAGACTGCCCCCACCACGGCTGATACTTCGGAGTGCCCCGCTCCATATCAGCCGCGTCACGTGCAGTCTCTACTGAGCATGACTGCATTGTTACAAACTATTTAGCGAATTATTATATAGGATTAGCACCATCTGGGGTTTTGTTGAATGACCTAAAAACATGTACATTGTGCATAAAAAAATTGCCTAAAGTGAAATTCATCTTTACAAGAATAATGTATATATTGTAATGCTTTGGAGACATCTCTGGTATTCAAGGGGGATTCAAAGCCTGATTTATCCCACTGAGTGCCAGAGCATACCTCCCAACATTTCAAATGGCCACAGAGGGACATTTGTGTTTTAGGTAGTTGTGGTGGGCTGGGCATTACTGAAAATGTGTAGGTAATTTCATGACCTATTGACACCTCTTTTTGTAACTGAATGAATGATTCAGATTAAGACCGAAGTATTTGTTTTACACACTAGTTTATAAACACATATACTGACCTCTAAACAAACATTAATGTGTGTTTTATCACTGCGGAGCAATGTGATACACTTCTATACACACCACACAGTCTGATCTCCTAAACACAGGGACACCAGGGTGATACACTTCTATACACACCACACAGTCTGATCTCCTAAACACAGGGACACCAGGGTGATACACTTCTATACACACCACACAGTCTGATCTCCTAAACACAGGGACACCAGGGTGATACACTTCTATACACACCACACAGTCTGATCTCCTAAACACAGGGACACCAGGGTGATACACTTATATACACACCACACAGTCTGATCTCCTAAACACAGGGACACCAGGGTGATACACTTCTATACACACCGCACAGTCTGATCTCCTAAACACAGGGACACCAGGGTGATACACTTCTATACACACCGCACAGTCTGATCTCCTAAACACAGGGACACCAGGGTGATACACACCACACAGTCTGATCTCCTAAATACAGGGACCCCAGGGTGATACACTTCTATACACACTACATAGTCTGATCTCCTAAAGAGGGGGTAAAGAGGGACAGAGGGATTTGGGTCTCAAAGAGGGATAGTTGGGAGGTATGCCAGAGGGGTATGCAAAGGGTTAATTAAATCAATGGAAGTTTGGGGAATGCCTATTTATTTTCTATTGTGAGTTTGTTTTGCACTGTACTCACACCACTTTCCCTGACACATCAGCCTGCCTGTATGATGTCCTTGCAATGAGCTTGCTGTGAGTCCTGCAGTGTACTGCTGAGTGACGTCACGCAGTTCTCCCAGTGTGAAAGTGTGTGGAGTACTTGTGTGGGTGTCAGGCTGCAGACAGAGAGGGAGCTCACTCTGGGCTTGGATTACACTCTGCTCAAGAGTCTGTGTGTCTGTCAGTTAGTTTTGGGCTATAAGGGAGCCTGCATTGTTGTGAGTGGGCTCAGTGCTGTGTAGACAAAGCTGAGAGGGAGCTCAGTGCTGTGTAGACAGGGTTATAAGTTATCTCAGAGGTCTCTTTATATGAACTAGAAGTGAACTTGGTGTTTTACATGTATATGGCTGGGACTAAGCCTTGTCGTTTATATGAGTGCTGCTAGTGAACGTAGTACTTTATATGTGTAGAACTTGGTGCTTTGTCTACTATTAATGAGCTCAGTGATGCGCATGTAGGGGTGGACGTGAGAGCAACACTTTGTGTATATGCAGGGACTGAAACACTTCTATATGTATATATACTGAGAGGGAAGTGAGCTCAGTGCTGTGCAGACAGGGTTAGAAGTGAGCTCAGGGCTGTATATACAGGGTAAGAGGGTTCCCAGCCAGTCATAGCGCGCAGTGCTAGGAGAGAGGCGTTGAGCTCAGTGCTGTGCAGGCAGGTCTCAGAGACATTGTTAGTAGCCAGTCAGTGCTCAGTACTGTGCAGAGAGGTCCGGCAGGGAGGCTGCTAGCAGCCAGTCAGGGGATCGGTTCGGGACTGGCAGTGAACTCGGTGCTGGGAGTGAGGCTGGCAGTGAGCGGCTCCCAGCCAGTCACAGGGCTGAGCGCTGCGTGTATATGAGTGTGCGCCGCTGAGCCGTGCAGTGCAGGACTATGGCAGCTCAGTGCGACTCGATGAGCGGATACACCAACCAGTCAGACCCGGGCTCCAACAGCGAACGGAGCGCCGACTCCCCGTTACCCGGATCCGAGGACGACTCCCCGGGCCCTGCCGCACCGCACGATCCGGAGTGGGGAGAGGAGAGATTCCGGGTGGATCGGAAGAAGCTGGAGACCATGCTGCAAGGTAACACAGCGCTACAACCCAGCATGTATATGGAACATCTCAACTCATTACCATGCACTCACACCATAACAGATCGCTATACAGACACAAATACATCCCAGCTTATTAAAAATATCATATAAACAGATTCACAACTCTATATAGAGTGTGAAGAAAAAAAAACCATGATTGTTAATTGCTCCCATATAACGCTTAATCCAAGTGTGTGAGATCCAGGGTTTACATTGTAACATTCCTGGGAAAAGTGGTCCTCCTATCCGTACAGCTGTGCTTTAACTTTATTTATTTTGGTTTCATTGGGTAATTAGTAGCTGTTGATAGAAAATTTTTCATGTGAGTAAACTGCTGGTCATTTAACCCTTTCAGTGCCAGAGGCGCGAGCAATGAGTGCTTTGCCCCCTTGCCATTTAAAGGTTTAACTCTTCGAACGCTAGAGAGGTATCCAATGCATTTCCAGCGCTCAAAGGGTTAATAAGTAATATGCCAATAATAATTCTGACATAGCTAGTAAATCAGTAATTTGGTGTTTTTTTTATTCTGTTACTGGGATGTGTGGTTTATGTCAGGAGACAATTGTATTTGAGTACATATATGCACTGATTGTGTCTTGTATTCCATTACAGTCGATAACTTTATCCCTAACTTCATGTTGAAATCCTCCGCTACAGCTCAGTAGGTATCAGTGAGATAAAGCTGTGATAACTTTATATCGATATTAGTCATGAGAGTTTTTATATCGTTTATTTTAAGCTTTTTGATGTCAGACATAGATAATATGCATCGTAAACAAGCAATAGTGATCTATATTTGACTTTATTTGGGAGAGAGATTATTCTCTGTGTGATACAGAAACATCCCCTGCCCTGGAATTTAAAGGGTTACCTGCTAATCTAGATCACATTTTGAGACCTTCCAATTCAGTGGTTTTCAAATTTCTTGCTGTTGGTGACCCTTTTAACCCTTTGAGTGCCAGAGGGGTACTCAAAGGGTTAACAAACAAAAATGAACATCTGTAACCCCTTGAATGCTAGTGTGAGCTATAATACAATGCTTCACAATGAGTTGAAGACCTTGCTGGCATTTTACTTGTTCACCTAGTATATCTCAATGCTAGTTGCCTTTAATAAGTTAACTCTTTGAAGACCGAGGGTTGTTCAATATCTTGCAAACATGGGCCCATGTTTATAAAAGCACAACCACTAATTCGCTACAGCGCTAAAATGGCAATATGACAAATAACAAATGTCCAACAATATATATATATATATACCACCGGAGAATACTCCTAAAGGAATGGAGTCCTCAAACTTGAACACCGATTGCTGCTGCCAATTCTCTCCACGAACCTCTGGTATAGATTCCTCGTCAATAGACCAATACAAAAACAAAAAGAGAGAAGGCGCATACGCTCTAAGTGTAGACAGTTACTAAATAATAATCCACCTCCACCGTGCTGGTCAGAACATCCGTGCGTAACACCGTATTTTGAACTCTTTTTCTGTGGGTAAATTTCCCACTCACCTTCTTATGAGGCTAAATCCCGCCTCTAGGTTTCTGCGCCTGCACTGGATTACCCCCAGCAATGGTATACTTTATCGTGCACCTCCACTCCTTCCACTTGCACCTCCGTTGTCACGTCTCTGCCTCACAGAAAGAATCCCCTTCCCGGGGACTGCAGGACTCAAACAAGGAACTTAGATGTTATGAAGGGATTCAGTACACGATTCCACCAATGTGGGGCAATTTAATTTATTTATATAAAATCGATTATAAAAGCAATAATTTGCTATACAGATATAAAATCTCATACAAACTCAATATTTGGCCTTCCACCCAACGCGTTTCCCAGCACCAAGGCCCCTGACGAAGCAGCCTTGGTGCTGGGAAACGCGTTGGGTGGAAGGCCAAATATTGAGTTTGTATGAGATTTTATATCTGTATAGCAAATTATTGCTTTTATAATCGATTTTATATAAATAAATTAAATTGCCCCACATTGGTGGAATCGTGTACTGAATCCCTTCATAACATCTAAGTTCCTTGTTTGAGTCCTGCAGTCCCCGGGAAGGGGATTCTTTCTGTGAGGCAGAGAAGTGACAACGGAGGTGCAAGTGGAAGGAGTGGAGGTGCACGATAAAGTATACCATTGCTGGGGGTAATCCAGTGCAGGCGCAGAAACCTAGAGGCGGGATTTAGCCTCATAAGAAGGTGAGTGGGAAATTTACCCACAGAAAAAGAGTTCAAAATACGGTGTTACGCACGGATGTTCTGACCAGCACGGTGGAGGTGGATTATTATTTAGTAACTGTCTACACTTAGAGCGTATGCGCCTTCTCTCTTTTTGTTTTTGTTTATAAAAGCAAACTGGAGTAAACCACTTGTGCCGGGGAGGGGGGGGGGGGCAAATAAAAATTCCTAAATTCCCATGCACTTGAATAGAGCCTTTTAACCCCTTGAATGCTAGAGAGGTCTCCAATGCATTGCTTTGCAATGCACTGGAGACCATTCAAGGGGTTAAAAGCCCAATTTCAATAGTCCATTTTTATTTTCATATGGGTCATAGTTTCAGAACCACCATCCTAATCTCTTGGAGATTGTTACTGATGGGCAAAGCTTTACTGTCTTGGCAGGTGGATGCCTGTAGGAAGTCTGTCAGGATGTAGCAATCGGGTCTGGGACAGCCATGTGGAGATGAAGGGCATGCAGTTGTGAAATGCACATTGAACTTTATTGAAAAAGCTGTGGAGTTAGACCTTGTGGTTGTATGGGAAAATGTTATTCAGCTCAAACACACATTTTTGCAGGTGCAGTATCATAGTGGCCTGAAGTTGTACAGTGGTGCTGTTGCTTCACCATCCTTTGGGGATTTGTGGTCACCTGACCAGAGCTCTTCAATGGTAGTACCCTTGTTTTTCTCAGGGGAATAAACTCTACAATACATGCATTTTTTTTTTTTTAACAAGTATTACTATCCCTTTAAGGGCTGGTCATTTGAGATCCTTGCTTCCACTGGGTTCATTTGGGTTTCCTGTGCAGACCCTGAGATGTGGTTTAGTGTTTAAAGGAGAAGTAACACCTCTTAATTATAACTCCTCAACCACTTGCCTTATTATGGCCCCTCTGAATTCTGCCCTTGTGCCTTTGTTCAGTAGATGACATCAAGGACTGTTTGAAGATGCTATGTCTATGGAGGCGGACATGACACAGATGCTGACAGGATCACAGACCCTCAAACTCTGATCACTGCAAATGGTTAGCCTTTGAGGGCCAGAGAGGTGTGGACACCTCTCTGGCACTCAAAGGGTTAAGGCATGACATTGATATCATTGTCTCTATGGGGAACTGTTCAGCATCTTGCTGAAACATCTTGTTTCGAAGTGCATTATTGCAAGTACTCGTGATTTGCCTCAATTTCACTAGTATCACACCAAACATTGCAGGTCACTGCAATTATCAGATGTTGAATCCAATGCACAGATATTGAATCTGAAGAAAAACATTATGGGTGGAAGAGTAGAGATTGAGATAATAGTGTAATATGCTCAGTTACATGCTAATAAAAACATTTTTTTTTTATTTTTATACATAAGCTTAATCACAAGTAGAAGAGGGGGGGGGAAAGCATCAATTTAACCATTTGTGTTCCACGCATTGCAATATTTTTCACAACCCTGTGATCAGTGTTAAAATGCAAGTGTGTTGCACCAGTTTGATATGGACACCCTCACCCCCATGATAGACGGCAGTAGTGTTGGAGGACCATATGTACTAAATTAAAAAGGAGAAATTCTGAAACAGAGGACCGATGAATGCTACTGTTGTTATAAATGGTGTTTATTAACTCATTGAATGCTAGCAAGATCTTCAATGCATTGCTTTGCATTGGAGACCTTTCTAATATAACAACTTTTAAAGTGACAGACT
Organism: Rhinophrynus dorsalis; assembly: GCA_037306005.1. NCBI lineage: Eukaryota > Metazoa > Chordata > Amphibia > Anura > Rhinophrynidae > Rhinophrynus > Rhinophrynus dorsalis. Next base: position 46,308,374 of record CM074724.1, read on the forward strand.
TTTTTGTTTTACTTTACATATCATGCAGATGTATCATGTCATTAAATTGCCTTCTATTTATTTATTTTTTTTTTCCATCTTCACTTTACACCTATGTCTGATAGGGAGCTCCCTGAATCTGTTTCCAGGAAGCTCTCTGTCAGGGCCTCTGAATCCCTGAATAGTAATAACACTCACTCTGCACCATTGATTGCTATGTATCTGGTAGGACAGGGTGAGACAACCTGTGGCTCTCCAACTGCTCAGGACTCTGAAGCCCAACATTCTCAGCCATCTAGCTGGGGACGAATAGAATTGCAGTTCTCAACAGCTGGAGGGCCTCTGGTTGCCCACCACTGATGTAGAAGCAACCTTTTGTACATTTTATCTCTATTAACCCTTTGACTGCCAGAGTGGATGAAACACAATGCGTTGGATCTCTTTGCCACTCAGAGGGTTAAGAGGACACACGTGAATAATACTGTCTTAGGTGCTCCAGTGGTTAATTATTAGATTGCAATGATTCAAGTGTATCAGTGCAGCATAGATTTTTAACCCTTTGAGTGCCTGAGTGGTACGCACCACATTGCTCTGCAGCGCTTTGCATACCTCTCTGGCACTCAAAGGGTTAAAGTCCTCTTATAACTCTTTAAGTGCAAGGAATGTCCAATATTTTGGACACCCCCATTTGGGGCTCAAAGGGTTACAGGGATGATCTGGCAACCCTAATTATATCTCTCTATTCACAATCCCTGATGAACAGCTCTCTAGAAATATAATCAATGTGTTCCTTGCCAGGGACCTGTATAGGCAATTTTGAGGCTTCGTATTAACCCTTTGAGTGCCCCTCTGGCACTCAAAGGGTTAAGTTGTAAAATCAAAAAGGAGGTGACTGTCACCTTTTTTAAAAGATCCATTGAAATCAGCGGGTAATATGTTTGTGTCTACTATTGGGCAGTCAGTTTGCTCTAGAATTGCTCCTCTCTTTCTTTGTGTGTAAGGCCACCAGCTGATATATTTGTTTTGTGCAGATGTCTTTCTGGTGGAAGCCAGAATCACTGTGACCTTTTTTTGCAGACTGTTATAAGTACAGTCCGTTTGTTTACAAGGAAGTTGGGATGTTTTCCCCTAGGATTTTGGGGATTACAGTCACTAATAACGTAGTGCAGGCAGAACATTACTGTGCACTTCTGGGTGACGTTAATTTGCCAAGTAATGTGAGGTATAGATTGCAAAAGAGAAGTGTAGCATGCATGTGTATATATAATATGTTTGTATATAATATATTTTAACAATTGTAGCACAGCTTTGCCCGTGCAGTAACCTTATGGAAATATTTTTTTAACCTTCTGAGTGCCAGAGAGGTATTCAACACATTGAATTATTAAGTGTGACTTTGTGGTGGGGCATCAGGACCCCTCCTGATGACCCCCAGCTACTTATCTCCCAGCCTGTTCAGCTGGGAGTTCAATAGAGGCAAACCAGGGGAGCAAGCAGGGTGGGTTTGATTTAAATAATGATTTTTAAATGCAAAAACTCATTCTTGCTGGTAGTTAAAACCATCAATATTTGCAATCAGGTGAATAAGTCATATTTTAGAATATAACCTGTCAAATTAGTAAAACGGCAATATCAGAACTGATTTTAGTTTAATAGATTCATCACTCATATTTGGAACATATAATAAAATAACAAAATATAATTGCATGACTATACAGCCTCAGGTACATAACTAAGCTCGATTTCATGCTGAATAACCTTTAAACTATAATGTATCTTGAATAGAAAACTATCTTTAGATTTTAGATAAAATAGGATTTTTTTGTTTTATATAAAAATCATGGATTTTTATCCACCCTGGGAGCAAGATGGGTCCCGTGCTTCCATCCTACCTGACATACTATGTAGGAGTGGGCAGGATAGGGTAACTCTTTCACCTTGATGAGGGAAGGCAGTGGTTGGTTGAGGAGGTAGGGCACGATTTCAGCCAACTGGCATTGCATGCCCACCCCCTGACAGCTAACTGGAAGCACATATATATAATGATTTTATTTTTAATCCAAAATATATATATTTTTATTGTGCATACATTCTCAATATACTACTTCTTTTGGGGAGTGCCTTTAACCATCCGGATGATAGGTCTATCACTTTGCCAAGTAAGTGAAGACTTCTGTAGCACCTAAGAGTTTTAGATTCTTGAGCATTTTTTGTACAGAGAAATTACATTTTGCGTTTCTCAAGTGGGCTTGGCAACATGCACTGTATGTTCCATTTAAGACTTCTGGCTATGTTTACACATCTGGAATTGAATTCTGTATTTGCTTAACCTTTTGAGTCCCAAGAAAGTGTCAAATGCATTTTTGCAATATCTATAGATTATCCTAACCAAGGCATGCAGTGCAGGTACTTCCTGTCTTCTTTTTACATTACCCCCACCCCTCCCAAACAGACACACACACACACACACACACACACACACAACACATGAGCAGCTCCAATGCTTTGGGGTAGGTAAGGCAGCATATGTCCCAACATTTATAATGGCCAAAGAGGGCCACTTTTCATTTTAGGTCTTGTTGCTAGGGTTGTGGAATGGGCATTACTGGGAGTTTTTGGGGTACTTCATGGCCTACTGACAGCTCTTTGATACTCGTCCTACAAAGAGGGACACCAGGTGGGAAAGAGGGACAGAAGGAGTTGGGTCTCTAAAGAGGGACACTTGGGAGGTATGCGGCAGGAAGTGCCTTCACATCATGTCTTAATTATCATAATCTATAAATCTAAATCAAGAATTGTGTTTCTGTATTAAAAAAAGGCTAATGCAACATAGGTTTCCTCTTCAGTTGTTGTAATACAATCACCTGCTGGTTGAGGATGATGGGCTTTGTAGTCTAACGGCTGGAGAACCCCATGTTGCACACTTTAAAATGCATAGATGTGACCAAAGTGTTTAAACTAACACACACACACACACACACACGCTAACCATATTGATACTAGAAAGATGTCAGATTGCCTTGTAATGCATTGGGGACATTTCTAGCTTACAAGGGGTTAATTAAGGTTCCATTAATAGCTGTGCAAAAAGAGGCCCCAAAATGCCTAACTGTAAAAATAAAAAAAAATCACAATAACATAATTCACAGAATATATAACATCTGCTTTCTAGTGAGGCCCTCAGAGTTAACTAGGGAAAGCATGCAGCTGGATTTCCAAAATCAGGTCCCGTCACAGATGAGTCCTTAAAGTGAATATTAATCTACTGGTGACTTCTGCTGTAAATTTACATTGTGCGCATTTACTCTAAGGGTTTATCCACAAAAACTAGAAAATAAAATGCATATTTTCTAAACTCTGTTAGAGTTAAATGGTGCTGATAACCCCTTGAATGGTCTCCAGTGCATTGTGAAGCAATGCATTGGAGATCTTTCTAACATTCAAGGGGTTAACAGTCCCATTTGAATCAAACCCCCCCCCCCATTTTTCTTTTGTTCACAAGGACCTCCATCTGAAAGTCGCGGTTGGGGAAGCTGTTTTTCGTTGGAAGCGTGGCAGTGACTGGGCCTTTAAGAAGACAGAATTGTAAAATGAGCGTGGCTGGGTGAATCATTTTTAGCTGCCTGTAGTATGTGTTTTTGAGGCTAGAAAAAGGGATGAATAATCTTCCTGTGCCGCCAGGGTCTGGAAGAAAAATCGCCTTATCCCAAACTGAACAACTTCCTGTATTGCGACCTCCTCAACCTTCTCTTTTATTTATTTTTTTCCTTCTTCCCCTAAATTGTATTGCAGTTCAGCTAGCAGCTTGTTGTGAATTTAGAAGCTGATGAACTTAAGCTGATTATCATCTCACAATTGCTATAATTATACTGATACAATTTATTAACCATTTGGATGCTAGAATAAAATATATATAAAAATGATAATTAAGTCATGACTTATAGGGCCTAATCAAGCCAGCTGCATGGTAGGTTCAAATGAGATGCTTTGGAGACCTTTCTAGCATTCGTGGGGTTAAAAGCCCCATTTAATTCAATTAAAGTTTTCATTTATACATTTATGGTAGTTATTTTGCTCCAGAGCCGCTCCTCTTTAGCAGACGCACACCGACTACAGACACAAACACACACATACAGTCAATAGACAAACTGAGCCACACGGTGTGTTCGCTATATAAAACTGAATGACATACTTTAGATATGTGGGTGAGTGTACATCTGTGTCCACCCCTTCTCACCTATAGTGCCCGTCTAGAATCCTGCCATTGCTGTTACTGTCATTGATAGCCAATCACTAGCCAGTTACCACATATTTTCAGCCAATAACTTGTTCCGATAAAAGGAGACACTTCTACCAGTGCAGTGTTGGGCCAGGCATTCTGTTCTGGGGTAATTACAGGGGAACACTTTTTGACTGGGGACAGATCTTAATCAGATTGAAACATGGCTACCTGGTTACCTTTGGACTACAATGGTCTCCAGAAGCATTGCTTTAATTATGATGGATGATACTTTATCATCCAAGAGGCTGAAGGAAGTATAGTGTATATCTGAGCTGTCTTTTTTTTCATTTCTGTTAAAGAAGAAAACCATCTATTTAACCCTCCTCTTGCCTAACTGTGGCTAGAAAATCCTAATGACCCTTCAGAATTTTGCCCTTGTTTAAGAGAGAACCTCTAGGAATGAATGAAGAGGTTATGTCCATGGGGAAGGACATAACAGCTGCTGGCAATTTTTTCATGGTGAAGCTGGCAGAATGTATGAACCTCCTTAATTCCTTGAGTGTCATGCATTGCTCAAAGGGTTAACCCTTACAGGTATAGGGATGCACAACACATTGAGAAGCAAGGGAACACATACCTCTGGTCTTTTAACCTTTCGAGTGCCAGAGAGATCTCCACTGCATTGCCGCACAATGCTTTGGATATCTTTTGGCACTCAGAGTTAAGATTAACCCTTTGCAGTGAGTGTCGTTTTTGCCCTGTGGTCTTGCCAGCAACTGTTATGTCTTCCTCCATGGTAATGACATCCCAGGACTGATTTGTAGGTGATCTCATGACCAAAGGAACAAAGCACAATTCATAGGGGCCGTAGGATTTTATGGCCATTTCAAGGTAAGAAGGGGCTGTTTAGGTGTCCTCCTTTAATATGAGATAAGTGGTGAACAGAGATGAAATGCATACTGCTCTCAATGAGTAAACCCTCAAGCATTGAAGGGGTTAAATGCCCTGTATTAAATCCATGCAGATTTTGGGAAGTTGTACTTGTTCCATTTGATAGGGGTACTCAGACACGCCCAAGAGTACTAGTTTTCAATATCTTCTCAAATACACACAAGTGAATGTGTTAACTCGGGCATATTCTTCAGAATGACTGAACCACTTGTTAGTTCCCCCACTGTTCACATGAGGGATCCAGGAATCCTGCGCGGGAGCAAGGACATGTTTGATGACCCCCTCACTCAGAGGCGTAACTAGAACGGTCCGGGCCCTGGTGCAAGAAGTGCCATTGGCCCCCGGGCCGTCCACAGTGCCTCCATTTCCTACCTCCCAATCCCGGTGGTCCAGTGGAGTGGCAGGAGAGACGGGCTGGTGTGACATTCTCCCGCGCTGTCCTTCTGTAATGCAGAGCGCTGCGAGATGATTGCGGTGCCAGGAAGGGGGGGTCGCAGGGGGCAGTCGGGCCTCTGGAGTGACGGTTGCGACCCCTATAGTTACGCCACTGCCCTCACTATGATACAGTCTGGTTCAGTTCAGTTCAGGTCTTAATAAATCAGTGTCTGTCTGAGTGAGTAGCAGTGGTGTTTACAGTAGGATGATCAGTTGCAGGCAATGAATGACTCGTATAGAGTTTACCCCTTTTTAACCCTTTGAGTGCCAGAGGGGTTTTGCATTGCATACCCCTCTGGCACTCAAAGGGTTAACTTGCTCCAAAACCGAACAGGCACCCCCTACTTAAAGCCATGTGAAACACATTGTAAAACATTTTGAGCATTGCTCTTTTGCAGAAGGACCAGTGTAAAGAGCTCCCAGTGATTAGTAAGTATATAGTGAACTGCTAATTGTGGAGGAAAACAATTGCACCTTAATTACGGAGATGTTTTGATTTCATTAACCTCTTAATGGTGTATGTGTTCTGCTCCAGGTTTACTAAACTTCTTTTTTTTTTTTTTTTTTTCCTCCATTGGTGTGTGTGTGTGTGTGTGTGTGTGTGTGTGTGTGTGTGTGTGTGTGTGTGTGTGTGTGTGTGTGTGTGTGTGTGTGTGTGTGTGTGTGTGTGTGTGTGTATATTGGATTTGTTTAATATTTGTTGTCTTTCCTAATAGTTTTCCTGAATCCATTTCCAGAGAGCTTTCTGTCTGGGAATGTGAAGGCAGTTACTGCCAACAGTAGATGAAGTGGGGAGGTTATTATTAGGTGGTGTTACTGCTGCTTTAACAAAACTATTTTATTAGTAAACCCCCTTAAAGGGATAGTAATACTTAAGATGTAAAAAAAAATATATATATATGTTGTAGTGTTTATGTACCTGAAGGAAACAAGGGAACTCCCACTGCTGAGAGAGATTTTAATAAAAAATGATAATAGCTCAAACTTTAATTTTTTTAGGTGCAATATCACAGTGGCCTGAAAATTTACAGTGGCGCTGTTGTTTCTCCATCCTATGGAGATTTATGGTCTACAGACCAGAGCAGTCCATAGGATGGTGTAGCAACAGCGCCACTGTAAATTTTCAGGCTACTGTGATATTGCACCTAAAGAATTCAGGTTTGAGCAATTATAATTTATTATTAAAATATCTCTCAGCAGTGGGAGTTCCCTTGTTTTACTCAGGTGGATAAACTCTACAGCATATATTTTTTTTACATTTTAAGTATTACTATCCCTTTAATAAGCTATCCTGTCCTTCAGATCACCTCAGATCTGGTTTCTTTTTCTATTAGTAGAGCCAAAGCACAGGCGAGTTTTGCAGGAAGACATGTGTGTGCTTAACCCTTTAAGGACCAGAGGGGTGTACAACACATTGCTTTACAGTGTGTCGCACAGCCCCTCGGTTAAAGGGATGAGAGATCTGAGAGGGCATGTGAGGTGAGACTTACTGATCTGCCATTGTCCTTGTTTAACTGAACATTTCTCATTTTTCCTCCATGCAATCCAATCAGTCTGTAGGAAAGCACAAGACAGAAGGTAAGATGCTTTGATTACAATGTTGCACTGATGTAATTTTGCAGTTATTTTACTGTGAGAGCAAGTAATACTCTGCACTAGCAGAGGGCAAAATGTGGCTCTCCAGCTTTAATTTTTCAGTCTTGTAGTGGTAGTGCACACATGTCTTGGCAGTTGTTATTCATTTTGTTGTGGTTGAACCCTTAAGTTTCAGATCATTCTCTAACAACCATTTGAGTGCCAGATGGTGTTGAGTTGGTCACCTCTTGTGGCTCTCAAAGGATTAAGGGCTAGATTCAAATGCAGGAGATAAATGTTAACTCCCATTTTATCAAAAATATTAAAATTTTAGTCCATGAGGATACCTGGAGATAAAAGCAGAGATAAAATTAGCACCTGCATTTGAATCCAGCCCTATATCTTTAACACTGGATGTTTCCTTTGTCTCCAATACCGTATGGGTTTAATGCATGATGATAATGCTTTTTTATCATGTGCCGAGAAACGACATAACAGAGGACACAACACGCGAACAATGTGAAAACGCATAATGTTTATGTGTTTGTTGAAACTGATTGTACAATTCCAATAATACATTCACAGATCAATGCACAAAATCTTTGGTAAGCTGCATTGGCTTGTGTATTGCTCTCTGATTTAACGCTCGTCTGAACAGCCTTATAGATTAGAATGCTATCTTGCACATAGGTGTGTTTGAGGCCTGCCTTATAATTGTTCCATAGAACCCCTTGTTGTTCAGAAAACACTGAGGAACTCTGTGTAGCTATGGGCCTTAACCCACTGAGACCCAGAGTGGTATGGAACGTATTGCAAAGAGTTAATATACGAAGTAAAATGCAGCAATTACAAATTCTCATTTAATTAAATGTGACTTCTAGGCTAGAGGTTTTAACAAATTGCTTGAAACTGTATTGGTTACCTCTCTAGCATAGAAAGGGTTAAATGACCCATTAAAATTGATGTGATGTTTTTGTTTGTCCTCTGGGGTGTAGATGTGTACCCCCACCAACAAGTCAAATGGCCAAAGAGGAATACTTTTGTTTTTAGGTGTGTTGCTGGGGGTGTTGTGGGTGGGAGGGGCATTACTGAAAATATTTAGGGGTATTTCATGACCTATTGACACCTCTTTGTGTAACTGAATAAGTGATTTAGAGCAAAACCAACATATTTTATTTTCACAGAATTTTGTATGTACACCGAAGTTTATGCAAACATTATAGTGAGTTTTTATTGCTATGGAGCTATATATACTCCACACAGTCTGATCTCCTATAAAGAGGGACACCAGGGCGGGAAAGAGCAACAGAGGGGTTTGGGTCTCAAATAGGGACCCTCCCTCCTAAAGAGGGGCACTTGGGAGGTATGGAGTTCTAATATTTCCTAAAGAGGGACACTTGGGTGATATGCAGTTGATTTTCTCCATTTCCTGGACACATTTGCACAGTGTGTCTCTCCCTGCTCTGCAGGCCTCTGGCACTAAGGACTTTAATGGAACATTCTGCATTCTTTGTCAGTGTATGGAAGCACCGGGCAGTTGTCAAGGTGGTGTGCTTGTGTGCTGAAATGTGTGTACAATTCCAGCTGTAACCACAGGGAATCACTGTGTAACCCAAAGTATACTGAGGATGAAAAACACATCGGACTACATTAGGCTAAAGCGTTACAATCCAACTGCACTGTAGAAGGAAAAATAAACCTTCCCAAAATGTCTATTGAATTTGTGGGATTTTATACCCCGGGAATCCTAGAGATGTCTCCAAAGCATTTCTTTGCAATGTGTTGGAGACATTGCTAGTATTCAAGGGGTTAAAATGAACATTTTAAATCATTGGGGATTTGGGGAATTTTAATTTGTCTGTGGTGCAGTTGGTTTGCCCCAGATTTGTATCTGCTGAATATAGGTCTACTGTTTACCCTTTCATTTAGATGAAATCCCAAGTAGTGGTTTTTAAACACTAATCCAATGGGGCTTACAAAGTGTTGTATGTCATTCTTCAATAAAGAAGCCTCTTTCTCAACGTATAGTGGATGGAGGGCATGACTGCGGGACGCAGACCATCTTTTGGCAATATTTTGCTTTGAGATGGTCCTTAGTGGCTGGCAGGGTTGATGGGCTGGGTTGGGGGGGGGGGAACGGTTTATAAATATTGCCCGTTCGGCTGTCTGTACACTTTATTTCCTTGTGTGAGACAACCGCACGGGGAATTTTTGTTCCCTCCTCTTTTTGTTTTAGGTATCACAGCAAATTTTCTGGGGTGGGTCCTTGCCAGGGAATAATTTTGAGCTGGCAAGTACCCTACTGGGTTTTGGGGAGTTAGTCCCCTGCTAACTGTGGTAGTGTGGGCAGAGACTCTCTTGTTTATTGGGTGTGTTTATCGTGCCACTCGGCAGTTGCATAACGTTAATTGTTATGATTTTAATAAAGCTGTGGCCTTTTCCTTCCCAGAGAGTTGTCTGTGCCCCTTACTTGGGGGGATTTGGGCCTTTATTATGTATGGGTGCTCCTCTAGGCAGTCATAATTGTTATCTTGGTACAGTAAGTTACCATCAAATAAAACTAGTGGTCATTCGTTCCTGCTAAATGATTGCAGTCCATATTGTGTTTGTCTTGCATTCAGTCACATTCCCTGCAGAAGGCTAGTCCAGGTCATTGCGCAAGGACACCCCTTGGAACAAGCTGATCCCTCTTATTAATGTGCAGATTTTAGTTTACAAGCTTGTAGTTTTAATTGCAAATTTAATAAAGTGTAACGTAAGACTAAAAGTCTCACTGTTGACAGTTATTACATATAAGGCTCTGTTCTGGCATCTAGTCTTGGCTCGTTCTTATAAAGGATCATGGTCCGTTCTTCTGCTCAGTGTTGCTTTGTTTACTCAAGTTTATTAGAATGATGTAAAACATATCGATGCACACCCCTGTGGTCCTCACGGGGTTAAAACTATTTTTGTGAAGAAATGTACAATTTGTTTTTACTCCATGACCTGGGAAACTTCCAGTCTTTCTGGCTTCTAGGAACACATCACTTTGTCTTGTTCCTTAGATAAATGTCATTTAATTTGTATTCTTTAGATCCGCTCATGATCGTAAAGAGGCCAGTTGGCTTTGTATTGGCCATAGTGAGCATTGTATTGTCCACTCTACCCATGTGACGCAAAAGGAATCCAAAGACTGAAACAGCTGTCTTTAACTTGATTGGTTGCTCTGCCTTCCCATCTGCATGAAGAAATGTAGAGCAATTCTGAAGACATCCAGATGAATCATAGGGAACAATTACAATTTCAGTTGACTTCAGTTGTCGTTTTTAAGGGCCAGTAAATGGTCCATGAAATACCCTTTTAAATGATTAACAGTGCCCTCACAGTTGTGTGAATAAAGTTCCCTTAGCTTAAAACTCACAAGTTCTACTCCTGTTTGCCTGCCAGATCATGGAAATCTGAAGGGCTGGGTGATGTCAGTGCGGCACCCAATTCTCATAGGAGTGAAAGCTATGTTACTATAGACTCCATTGAAATCCCATGTTGGCAAATCTGCCATCAGTTGGCCTCTATGGAGAAGTGAGTAATCTTCCATGTACGTTGTCCAGTGCCATGGAACAGAGACCTACATGGCACACTGTGTGAGAACGGCAGCTCTGTTTCTGTAGCTAAGAAGGCACTGCCAGTTTTTTAAGGGGTATTTTATTGACCCTTTATTCCTCGTTAATGCTAGGAAAGTCTCAATCACATTGCTTAGCAATAAAATGGGTTGTATGTGCCCTGTCACCCTAAGACTATTTATTTATTTATTTATTTTTTATTTTATTTTATTTTATGGGTAAACAGCTTAGTTTCTCAAAAAACATGTTGTTGGCAGTGCAGTGTGCCTCTTTATTAAGTTCAAGCCAAACGTCTCTTTCGTGGTGGTAGCATTGTCACCAGTGTGTGAGCTGTGCTGAGACTTTCATAACACTGTGTGTGATAATTTCTGTATTGAGCCAATGTTAATTGGCATAAAGTGCCACACTGTGCCACCAACACAGCTTAAACTGTTTCTATTACAAACATGTGGCTAACAAAACACATGTCCTTTTCAGCTCTTTTTTAAATTGAGCTAAGCTTATGTTAACCCCTTAAGTATCAAATCCGGTGCATACCTGGGATCATTAATTTTTTTGACCCAAATCTCCGAGTAAAGAGACAAAATCCCAGGGTATGAGAGTCCACTGTTATCTAATGTACTCCAATTAACTGCTGCTTTAAACTGGCACCGTTTACACCAGGAAGGCAGATGGAGGAGTCATGCTTTGTCTGCATTCGAGCAGTGATGTCTCTAAGTTGGTGTATGTTAATGATTCCTTGAGGTCTGTTAAGAGCATCTCTGGAATAGAACAACAGGGACCTATTTTTGAGAATCTATATCAAAGGGGACCTTTTAGTAGTTAATATTTTCAAGATCCCAGGGTCAGTTCATTTTGAAATTTCCCAGGTATGATCACATGAAATACATTGCACACACTGGTGCTTTTTTAATGGTTCAGGCAGTGAGTCTCATCCGGGGTGACATAGGGAAATTGTTATGCACAATATGATTATTATTATTACTGAGAGACCAAATAATAACCCTTTATTTATTGTCTCCAAAAAAAGAAACGGCAAGAAGAGCGCCCAGTAGTGTGAAGTAAGTTCATATAATGTACTCACACAAGTAAATATTGTTTCCAGTATATTCACGTTTAGTGAAAGTGAGCAGAGGGGGTATCAATGCTGACAAACAAGCGTGTGGAGATATCACACCATCTCTACTCAGTGTTCCGGATCAGCTGCACTGTTCACTTTCACCAACGCACACTCCACTCAGTAGCTTAGGCAAAAAGATTTAATACAAACTAGGATAAAAAAAATGTAGATACGATATTGGCTTATTAAAAACAAAACTCCTACACATTTCTTGGTTCAGAACCGCTTTATCAAGCTGGAAAATGTCATATTGTCACTATTGGTTGTTAAGCTGCTGGGAGAGAGCATGAAGTTGAGGAGCAGGAAGATAGCCCATTGATATCCTGTAGCTGGGTCAGGTGAATTACCAAGCTGGCCTGTTAGCTGTTTTTCGAATATTTGATTGACAGCCTATATTTTTTGAGTACCCACAAGTGGGGTGTTAATGATGGAGGAATATAACCTATTACACTGGGGCGCTCTCTATTGCTTTTTTTTTTTTTTTTTTTTTTTGTTAATGTTTCTACACTTTTATTTATTGTATTCTTCATTATCCTATATAATCGCTAAAATGTGTGTAATGACGCAGTCATGCGCAGTAGAGGCTGCCCGCTCCGTGGCTGATACAGAGCTGGACGCGACCGGCTGGCAGTGGCCTGTGTAACGGGCTGTTCAACTAGTTCCCTTTATAAATAACATTAAATATGTTAGGGGTGCCGTAAAAGTTACAGATTGCGTGTTAGGGTGCCTTGAAGGGGGGGGGGAAGAACCACTGGGTAGGGTGACAGGCCCTCTTCAGGTAAGTGGGACATTTGTTACCTATGGTGGGGGAAACATTAAATTCAGCTTCTCCTTTCAGTCTAGCACCAACTGTGGGTGCTACTTTGTGAAAAGCAGCATTTTCTGTGCCTTTAGGGTTTATCCATTAATTTTTCTCTAGGTGGGAAAACATTAACTTTCACTGCAGAACAACATTCCATGCCTTTCAGTATTTTAAATTGGTTACAATTCAATGGCAGAGGAACATGCAACACATCTTAATGCTTTGCATCCCCCACTGTTACCCCCTTTCTTTTCTGGAACCTGCATGCTAGGGACCGCTCATTGTTTCAGAATATCGCTGGCATCCGAGGGTGTTAGCGTTTTGAGAGAAGCAATTTGTTGAACACGTCTGGCAACCAGAGTTAGAGAAATATCTATACCCCCAAAATTTGTTATTCTAAAAAGACTCTAGACCCATATTTATAAAAGCAGACTGGAGTAACCCAACACACCATAGGAGGACAAATAAAAAGGACTGTTAAATTAAATTGGGACTTTTAAAGGGACAGTAATGTCCCATAAAAAAAAAATTGTCTAGTTTTGTAGAGGTTAAAAAAAAAATATAAACGATATGCCACAAATACTATCTCTCAAACCGATATGGTTTGAGAGATATTCACATTCAAAGTACCCCACTCCCTCCCCTTATCCTGATGTCAGCTGTAAAGCTGACAGCAGGAGATCTGTGTCGGCCGAAATGAGGAGGCTCTTCAGCAGAGCTGCAATAACGATACTGGAAAATAATTACTTCATTGGAATGGTCTACAAAGTGTGCTTGCAAACCAGAAACACTTTGTAGACCTTTCCAATGAAGTTGTTATTTTCCGATAACGCGATTTCTGCTCTGCTGCAGAGCCGCCGACTGGTCACAGGACCGGGATCTCCTGACGTCAGCTCTGTGGGAAGGAGGGGGAACTTGGAATGTGAATATCTCACAAACCATAGCAGTTTGAGAGATAGGATTTGTGGCATTTAGTTTAATTTTTTTTTAACCTCTACAATACTATAAGCATTTTATGGGACATTACTGTCCCTTTAACCCCTTGAATAGCATTCATTGGGTTAAAAGCTCTATTCAAGTGCATTAGGGAATTAAAGGGATAGTAATACTTCATTTTAACTTTATTTTATTTTGTAGGCATTAAAAAAACATGAAGAACAATATAAGTCTTATCTCTCAAACCTTTATGGTTTGAGAGATATTCACAAGCAAAGTTTCCCCTCCCGCCCCTTTTACCTAGTGTAAGCCATCTCTTCTCAGATGTGGAATGCAGTCCATAGACTGGACAGATAACAGCAGGGGACAATCTTCTTCCTATGAGAACAATGAAAGCCCTGCCCCTCTTCACAAGTTTTTCAGGTTTTCCCTTATCTTAATTGAAGATTGTCCCTCTCTGCAGTCTACCTGGGCACCTCCCTTCTGATCTGGCTGAACAGTGTTACATCAGTAAAAGGGGCAGGAGGGGGATACTTTGTCATTGAATTACTCTTGAACTACAACTCTGACAGAATTGAAATAACACTCTCCAAAGTCCAAATACTATGATGATTAATTGGAGCTGTTATTACTATGAAACATTACTATCCCTTTAAGGATTTTTTTTTTTCCTCTGCCATGGTGCAGTTGGTTTTATTCCAGAATAAACTCCAGTTTAGCTAAATAAATATGGGCCCTAGTCTTTCCTATGAATATTTTATTTTTCTCCTGTTTTTATTTAATTATTTTATGTAATTGGCGTACACAGTTAGACATTACATTTTGGATCCATGTCATTGATGCAAGTCATTTATTGTCATTTAGTTGGTAGGGGCAATTGGCTTTTAGCTAAACTGGGTTTGTTTATGATTTACTTTTGAACAGGTTGTTTTAGTAATTTTAGGCAAATGCATTTAAAGGGATAGTAATACTTCGTTTTATCTTTATTTTATTTTCTAGGCATTAAAAAAAAACATGAATGATGTCTTATCTCTGAAACCTTTATGGTTTGAGAGATATTCACAAGCAAAGTTCCCCCTCCCGCCCCTTTTACCTAGTGTAAGCCATCTCTTCTCAGATGTGGAATGCAGTCTATAGACCAGACAGATAACAGCAGTCTACCTGGGCACCTCCCTTCTGATCTGGCTGAGCAGTGTTACATCAGTAAAAGGGGTGGGAGGGGGATACTTTGTCATTGAATTACTCTTGAACTACAACTCTGACAAAATTGAAATAACACTCTCCAAAGTCCAAATACTGTTATGATTAATTAAAGCTGCTTTTATTATGAAACATTATTATTCCTTTAAAGACCTGCATTATCCACCAGCACAGTTACAAGTGATGATGGTATCACAAAAGCAAGAAAGAGATTGGACATCCTCCTTTAGATCACCTCTAATCTTTGTAATACAATGGCTGCATTCACATGCTGAATATGCCAGTCAGACACAATCAAATGACTACGTAGTATTTTAAGTAAATTGTGTTTACTTTCTCTTTAAAGAGGAACTATCACCCCTATACAAGTTTGACTAATAATTAACTGAATATAGTGATTAGCTTGAATACTTCTTTTTAAATTTAAATAAAATTTGTGGTATGGCTAAAATTCGAAACCTAGAATTTGACGGCAGATAAGAACCATTCAGCCCATCTAGTCTGCCCATTTATCTACTGTAAAAACCTCAAACCTTTTTTGGGCCTGGGTCTTTTCTTATGTGCAGGACAGCCATATGCCTATCCCATGCATGCTTAAATTCTGTCACTGTATTAACTTCTACCACTTCTGCTGGTAGGCTATTCCACTTATCTACTATCCTCTCAGTGAAGTAAAACTTTCTAACATTACGTCTAAGCCTCTGTCCCTCTAGTTTTAGACTATGGCCTCTTGTCCTAACCTTTTTACTCCTTTGAAATGTACTTCCATCCTGCACTTCGTTGAATCCCTTTAAACCTTTAAAGGTTTAAAAATGATACTGGTCCTTACTTCCAGACACACTGTGGGTACAGCTCTGCACCACAGTCCGTACATCTTCCTCTTCTCCCCTCCACATGTAGCGTCTGGATCCAACCTCCTCTGATGACGGAGGATTTCTTCTTGTAAGCTGGAGCTCTCTCGTTGGCTAGAGAGCGCTCCAGCTTACATGGGGAAATCCTCCGTCATCAAGTATTCAACTTAATTACTATATTTAGTTAATTATTATCCAGACTTGTATAGGGGTGATAGTTCCCCTTTAACAAACGTAAATCCCCTATTTCATATGGGTCTGTATTGTAGAACTTTTCTTACCAAAAACCTGTATCAGAGAAGATATAGTTTTCTATGGACTCGTTCAGATGGGTGCCTTGTACAGTCCTTTTCCATGGCAACCTTTTGTATCTTGTGAACTAGACCTCATGGAAATTCACAAGGGCAACTTTATTGCTGAGTGTTAACAGCATGAGAGAAATGCTAGTGCATATTGTGTGTAATTAGGCTGTGCTCATGCGTACATGCTAATGCAGCTAGCTGAAACTATGGTCTTATTTCGTTTTAGCGCTGTGAATTTTGTAGTAGGGGTTCTGCTGGGATCGTATGAGGGTCTCACAAGTAGCTGAGATTTTAGTGCATTTTTGATCAGCTGTTTATATTGAGAGCAAGGGATTATGGGATAAAACATAAAACTTGCTACAAATCGCATCTGATTTCACATCTGTAAGCAATTTACCCATGTAAACATTAGAGGGCATCACTGGAAATGTAGGTTGTTTTGGATATATTGAATAGATAACAGGAAAATGCTCCCAGCAGACATGGTTGAGGCTAAAACAGTAAATGGCTGTAAGAGCTCTTGGGATAGATGTGCGGCTATTCTAAGAATAGGATGTCTTTGCTAACGAGAGAGGGGGGAAAAAGCAGAAATGGGCTAATTGGTTCTTATCTGCCATAAAATTCTGTGTTTAAAGGGGAACTCTCACCTCTGTTTAAAGTGGTTCCTATCTCATGAGAGCGCTCCAGCTTACATGTAGGAAGCCTGTATAAGATTAGGAGGTGGGAACAAGGCACTACTGGGGAGGGGAAGAGGCGAAGATTGACAGGCTGTGGTACAGACCTGTACCGCAGCCTGTTCTGAACAGACATGACCGGCTTACTTTTAATCCTTTGAGTGCCAGAGGGATACGTACCCCTCTGGCACTCAAAGGGTTAAAAATATATATATTTTTTAACCCTTAACTGGGATAGCACTTTAAGATGGGAACTCTCACCTGTTACAGTAGTTCCTCTTTTAAAGTGATAGTAATGTCTAGTTACAATTATTTCGCTGAGTCTTCTGTATATTAATAGGAACATATTACGCAGTATTTAACTCCTTACTTTACTGTAGTTAAAAAATTATTCAGAGATAAAGATCCCCAGCACGGCCCTTTCTGGCTACCTCCCCCTGAATCTGTAATCTGGTCATGTGACTCGATGGCTGCAGCGAGGGACAATCTTCAGTCAGTAAGTTTAAGGGAAATCCTGCCCCCCCCCCCCCCCGATGAAGGAGGGCAGGATTTCTGTCACAAACTAAGGCTATAGGCCCTACTGAGACAGTGGGAAGAGTGTGGGAGTGAAAGGGTTAACAATACCAGACCCCTGGTTACCTGTTACTATTCCTAGCAAACACCAAATTAACCCCTGAAATCTAGGGCTGCAACTAACAATTATTTTGATAATCGATTAGTTGGGCGATTTATTTTTCTCGATTAATCGGATAAAAAAACAATATGCTAATGTTTCATTGTTAAAAACCAACATCAGAATAAAAAAAATTTACACATTAACATGTGTCATTGTTATTATTTTACTATGGGGTCTATGCACCTCATTCTCCCCCTTGCACCTCTTTCACCCCCATGTACTTCTCTCTCCCCCCTTTTAATTCTTCCCCCCCCCGCCCATGTACCTCACTTTCTCCCCCCATGTACTTCTTTCCATCCCCCCCCATCCCTCTTTTTCACTCAAGCATGATCTTTCCCCCATACTGACGAGATCTGGGGCGGAACCCCGTCAAACGTGGAGACGCTGCGTGGTGCATGCTGGGGTTTTCTTCCTCAGTATGCGTGCCACTTTTAAACTTGCCTCGGAACAGCGGAAGAAAATACTAGCATGCTTCACGCGGAGTCTCTGCGTTTGACGTGGTTCCGCTCCGGATGTCGTCAGTGCGGGCAGTGGGAAAAGACAGCATCCAGCAGACATTAACCCTTTGAGTGCCAGAGGGGTATGGAATGCATTGCAAAGCAATGTTTCCTTACCCCTCTGGCACTCAAAGGGTTAAGGCGCTCAGCTTTTCAAAACATGCAGTGGCTGGGGGGGCTGCTGGGCGGCACAACTAATCGATAATGAAATAAAAAGTAATATTGTAGAAAATGCAAAAAGAAATCGATCGGTGCAAGTCCTATCTCTAAACCTTTTTAAGTTTTGAGAGAGAGAACATTTTAAAGTTCCCCCTCCCTCCCCTTTCCCTGACGTCAGCCTCTAGCTGACAGCAGGCGCTCCTGGTCCGGGGACCGCCAGGTGGCTCTTCAGCAGAGCAGAGACACCAAAATCTGAAAAAGAACTACTTCATTGGAACTGTCTACAAAGTGTGCTTACAAACCAGGCACACACTTTGTAGACCGTTCCAATTAAGTATTTCTTTTTAGATTTTGGTATTGCGGCTCTGCTGAAGAACCGCTTTGAGTCGGGAGACTCGAATCTTCTGCTGTCCGCTTTACAGCTGACAGCAGGGATAGGGGAACTTTAACACATTCTGTCTCTCAAACCATAAAGGTTTGAGAGATAGGACTTGCACTGATCTATTTTTCTTTTTGAATTATCTTATCTTATTATCTTATTACTTATTCTTTTAACCCATTACTAACCCTTTAAGGGCCTTAGATGCAATTCAGCGCTCAGTCAGCCAATGAGGACCAAATAGCAAATACATTTCATTGGCTGGCTGGACTGGTGCGTGTTTCTCCATTCCAGGACTCTTTGTTGTCCCGGTGGGGGGTGAGGCGGGACACAGACCCCCAATAAGGGACAGTCGCGGGCATTCCGGGACATGTGGTCACCATAGTTAGGGGTGCCTTGTGGGGAAAAAAATTCAAAAAGCACTACTCTAGTCCATCCTGTTACTTGGTAACTAAAGTAAACCAAGATCTCTGGCATAACGGGAGAGTGATAAAGATACTTTGATGCAATGAAGTAAAAATAAATACAGTTGTGAAACATGGTAAATAAAACAAGTATTTTGATTTAAGACAATATGTTTCAGACAATAATTGACTTAGAGATGCTTCAGTCTCAAAAACAAACAAACAAACCATTTTTGGGAGTGTTTCTGGGATAAACAAATTGCACCGTAGGGCAGAAATAAAATGTGTAATGTTAAATAAGGTTCTTAAGTCTTTGAAAGCAGAGAGGTCTCAAGGGTGTTGATTTGCTATGTGTCTTTTTCACTCTTTCTCGCTCTCATGTGGGGACGCTGGTTTGCCCCAAACTTGTTTGGTTTATAGGGTAACAACTGGGGGCAGATGTACTAAGGTGTGATAAAGTGGAGATGACTTCTCCAGTGATATCACTTCTCCAGTTCCTGTGTTCTATGGAGCCAATGCACTAATGCATTTCTCCCACTTTGGAGATCTTAGTGCACTATAGCTCCTTTGAATAACATAGAAACTGGAGAAGTGATATCTTTGGAGATGTCATCACCACTTTATAACCTCTTTATCACTCATAGTAACATAGTAGATGAGGCTGAAAAAAGACATGCATCCATCAAGTCCAGCCCATGCCAAGATGTGATCCAGAGGAAGGCAAAAAAGCCCTCAGGAGCCATTTCCAATTTAGCCCCAAGTGTGGGGGGGATGTATTCCTTACTGACTTCAATTGGTAGTCAAATAGCTCCCTGGATCAATATCCTATCTGCTTTGAAGCCATCTGTCATAATTTTCAATATTGTTCTGTTCTAAATAGGCATCCATTGCTTTTTTTGAATGCAGTTGCATTATATGCAAGCACAACATCCCAAGGCAAAGAATTCCATAGCCTTACTTCCCTTACTGTAAAGAATCCCTGCCTTAGTTTTAGTCAAAATCGCCTTTCCTCTAGTCTTAATGGATGGCCTCTTGTTCTTAGCTCAGCTCTTTGCGTAAATAATTCATTTGATAGTTCTTTGTATTGACCTTGAATGTATTTTGTAAATGGTAATCATACCACCCCTTAGACGTCTCTTCTCTAATGTAAACAAACCCAGTTTGGCTAGTCTCTCTTTATAACTCACATCCTCCAATCCCTTTTCCAGTTTTGTTGCACGTCTCTGCACCATTCCAGTTCAGTAACGTCATTTTTAAGAACAGGCGCCCAAAATTGTACTCCATATTCTAGATGAGGCCTAACCAAGTATTTATACGGAGGTAGGACAATATTAGCATCCCTTTGCTTCTACACCTCTATTTATGCAGGCTAGTACCCTATTTGCTCTTACAGCAGCTGAGTGACTCTGCACACTGCTGTGAAGTCTATTGTCTACCAGCACTCCTAAATCTTTCTCTAATGAGGATTTCCCAAGTTGTTTCCCATTTAGAGTATATGTAGCAAGTTTGTTTCTACAGCCCAAATGCATAACCTTACATTTATCTACATTAAATGTCATCTGCCACGTTTCTGCCCATTCACTTAGTTTATCTAAATCCCTCTGCAGAGAGGAAACATCCAGCTCTGTATGTATTTCCTTACATAGTGTCATCAGCAAAGATTGAGATGCTACTTTCAATTCCCACTTCTAGATCCTTAATAAAGAAATGAACTACTTAGATTGTAAGCTCTACAGGGCAGGGACCTTTCATCCTCAAGTATACTCACATTTTCCCCTTATGATTGTCTTTATAAGCACATAATCACTGCACTTATTGTACCCCTTCTATATCAAATGTAAACTGTAAAGTGCCAAGTACACTGGTTGGCGCTATATAAATAAAATATACAATACAAAAAAAGCATTGTACCCTGTGGCACCCCACTTATAACCTTAGACCAATTTGAAAATTCCATTTACCACAACTCTCTGCCATCTACTCTACCACACACAGTGACAGTCACTCTCTTGACTTGGTCTTCACAAAACTCTGCTCGGTCTCTAATTTTTCTAATGCTCCCTATCCGCTCTCTGACCGCCATATCCTCACTGGAACCTCGTCATACCACGTAACTCCATCCCCTCCACCGTGATCAAGAGCATGAGGAGAAATTTCATACTCTTGACCTGCAACAGTTTTCTACTTCCCTGCAACCTCTGCTCAACCCCATCCTCACACTTGCATCCCCAGAACAAACTACTGCTCTCTACAACAGCCCTTCACACAGCTGCACCTGCAACTCTACGTCATCCCCGCACAACCCCACTACAACCCTGGCACACAAGACAAACGCGATACTTCAAAAGGTGCTCATGCACTACCGAAAGGCACTGGAGGAAATCGCACTCCACAGCTGACTTCATACACTTCAAAATAATTCTCCGTTATTATAGCTCTGCACTGTCCCCGGCCAAACAGTCATACTTCTGTCTAATTTCTAATCTTTCTTCCAACCCAAAATGCCTTTTTTCAACCTTTGTCACTTCTACGTCCATCAATGCAAACCCCTTCCACTAACTTCTCCGCCCAAGATCTCGCCACCAACTTCAAGGACAAGATCGACTCCATCAGACATGAGATCTCATCACTTCCACTCCCACCCAACCACCTTAGCCCCGCCACCTCCCCCACACGCTCACTAAGCTCCTTCTCACCAGTCACCGAGAGCGAAGTTTCCCTTCTCACTCTCTACAACCTAACCACATGCCCTCTTGACACTCCATCTCATCTAACTCAAGAACTTTCACCTCTACTAATGCCACCCCTTACTCACTTATTCAACCCCGCTCTATCAACTGGCACCTTCCCATCCTCTTTCAAACATGCACTAATCACACCCATTCTAAAGAAACCCTCCTTGAATCCAAACTCACTGTAAAACTACAGGCCCATTTCCCTACTCCTGTTCATCTCCAAACTCCTTGAGCGTCTTGGAAATAACCAGCTTACTGAATTCCTCCCATTCCCTGCTTGATCCCTTGCAATGTGGATTCTGCCCTCCTCACTCCATCGAGACTGCCCTCACTAAAGTGGCCAAAGACTAGCTCTCCGCCAAGTCAAAAAGCCACTACTCTCTACTCATTCTCCTGGACCTGTCAGCTGCCTTTGACACAGTAGATCACTCACTTCTCCTCTAAGCCCTCCACTCTCTAGGTCTCTGTGACACTGCCCTCTCTTGGTTTTCATCATATCTCTGGAACTGCTCCTTCAGTATCTCCTCCTCTGGCTCCACTTCCCCACACCTCCCACTGTCTGTCGGAGTGCCTCAGGGCTCAGTCCTGGACCCCTTACTCTTCTCAATTTACACTGCATGCCTGGGCAACCTAATAAACTCCTTTGGGTTTCACCATCATCTCTATGCTGATGACGCTCAAATCTATCTTTCCTCCCCAGACCACTCACCTTCCCTCCTATCCCAGGTATCTGACTATCTTCTTGCATGTCCTACCGTCAACTCAAACTTAACCTTGGCAAAACCGAACTATCTTCCCTCCTTCTCCAGCCAGTCCTACCCCAGATATTGTCCTCACTGTTAACAACACTGCCATCACACCAACCCCTACAGCACGCTGCCTGGGGGTCATATTTGACTCCGACTGGATGATAGGGCAATCTCCAAATCATGCCGCCTCCACAACATCTCTAGGATCTGACCCTTTCTCACCCAAAACACTACTAAAATTGTAATCCAAACACTCATCATGTCCCGTCTTGACTACTGTAACTCAAGACTAATTGGCCTTCCTCTCACCTGACTAACCCCACTACAGTCCATAATGAACTCAGCAGCACGACTAATCTACCTCTCTCATCGCTTCTCCAACACCAGTCCCCCCTGCCAATCCCTACACTGGCTCCCATTAGTATACAGAATTAAATTCAAAATTCTGGTGCTAACTTATAGAGCCCTCACTAACACTGCACCACACTATATTTCATCTCTCATTTCCAAATACACTCCCACTCACCATCTTCACTCTGTACAGGACTTTCTCCTCTCCACAGCTCTTATCAAATCCTCCCACTCCTGCCTACAGGACCTCTCCCGTGCTGCACCTGAACTCTGGAATAGCCTCCCACATCCCATCAGACTCTTCCCCCAGCCTTCAGATCTTCAGACATTCTCTGAAGACTCACCTCTTCAGGGAAGCCTATCAACTACCTCCATAACCATTATCACTAAGAATCACCCCTTCCCTGGACCACTGCACTCACTAACACTTCTCGCTCCCATCCACTGACCAGCAGTTCATGTGACAGGCGAACATTAGACCCAACAGAACCTTCTGTATCCTACCTACCTTCCTCTAGACTATAAGCTCTCAAGAGCAGGGCCCTCTGATCCTTCTGTTCTCCACACATGATTTGTACAGTTTAATATCTCTATATGTCTATCCCCTATTGTAAAGCGCTGCAGAATAAGTTGGTGCTATATAAATAGATGATAAAGATTATTATTATTATTATTATTATTATTATTTTTTAACCAGTTCTCAATCCATGTACAGATAACACTGCCCAAACCGAAGCCTTTTAATTTATGCAGTAACCTGTTGTGAGGCACTGTATCTAAGGCTTTTGTAAAATCCAAGTATATTACATAAACAGCAATTCCCTGTCCAAATTACTACTTTTTCATAAAATGCAAGAAAATGAGTCTGACATGATCTATTCTTCATGAAACCATGCTGATTCCTACTAATGTTGTTCGTCTTCACATAGTTCTGAATACTGTCAGTTAATAACCCTTCTAGTATCTTACCCACTATGGAAGTCAAGCTGACAGGTCTATAATTTTCTGTTTTTGATCTTGCTCCCTTTTTAAACAATGGAACTATATCAGCTTTCCTCCAATCACAGGCTATTATGCCTGATGATAGTGAATCAATAAATATTAAGTATAATGGTTTTGCTATTACTGAACTAAGTTCCTTAAGCATCCTTGGGTGTATACCATCCGGTCCAGGCGCTTTATTCACTATAACCCTATCCAGTCTCTTTTGGACCTTGTCCTCAGTAAGCCATGTAGATAATGGAGGAAATTCCTTCGTGCATAACCCCCCAGATCTGCAGTGTTGCTTGAAACTTCGGGGGGTAATTCTCTCCAACCACAAAAGAGTTCACTAGATACTTAAAGCTGTTAATTAGATATAACACCTACTGTCATTTGCTAATGATCTTCATTTGCCTTAGTGTGGATTCTAATGTTTTCTTAACTAAAGAACAGGAAAATTAACACACTTTGTATTTACAAACCAGATCCTTTCATGGATTTTAAGGGAAAGAATCGCCTGAGAACAAGCATTTTACATGTGCTAAGATGCCCTGAAACACTTGTGTTATATAGTATAGTATACACAGTTGGTGCCCTGGCCAAGAGGAGTCCATGCTGCTCCTTCCTACACATCCTACTTCTGGGTTTTGACTTAATAAGGGATCTCACTCTGGAGACTTGGCTGTGCTTTGTTTTGGCAGATGCCCAGCTACTCATGGCTACTTATCACTGATATTTGCATCCCCCTTTAATTCATTTTCACGGGTAGCATGTAGGAAGCGTCACAAGGCCAGTCCATGTGGACATCTGCTACATACTGCTGGCCTGTTCCCAGTCATGGGACAGTCTATCAGTGTCATGATATCCTCCAGAATTGTCTGTATGAACAACCTGTACTGCCTGTGGCCCGCTGTGTACATTGGCATGCTGGAACCTGGATGTGCCCAACTCACAAGCACATACACATTTATGTTGAGGTGCATACTGAGAAGTAGAGTGTGAATCGCACCATTGGGAGCAACCTGTTTCACAACGGTACATTTAGCTCCACATTAATAATTTTGCTAAAGTTTCCAGTGTGACCATTACTATACTCTGTGTGAGCAGGGTTATTATTGATCTGGCTTCCAAGTGAATTCTAGAAGCACAGTTGAGCTGTTACTCCATGGTAACTGGGATAATTTTCTACTTGCCTATTGGCACATGGAAAATCATATCACTTTTTATTGAAATAAGAGACTTCCATCACCCTTTTAAGTGAGCAGAGCTGCTAAAAATATCCCTAAGGATATTTGCACAACTCGGAATATAGCGTACTTGTTGTGTATGTGTGTTTTTGAAGGATTTTTGCAGTGAGAATGAGTACAATCTCTAGGAATCACACATTTTCTAGTTCATTCCTAAGCGGCAACTATTTAACACTCTAAGACCACCCTGGTATGACCATCATCTTGTGCTTCCCTCATCAGCTGGACATATAGGAGGGTAGGAGCATAAGAGGAGGGGGACTTTTGTGTTTGGGTAGGCAAATGATTGACTAGTGCTGTGGTTATTTATTTGGGGAAGCTTAGCCTTCCCTTGCCCTTCATTATTCTCCTCATATGGTGGCATGTACAAAGGCATCAGCGTTACTTGAATAGCTGGTAGCCAGCTAGTGATTGGATGTTTGAGATGCTCTTTGCAACAATCCTTTCATCCTTCTCAGCAACCCAATAGGCTCCATACAATCCTTCACTGCTACAATTATCTGGTGACCATTGTTAGTTGACAGGAAGTTGCAGCAAACTGTATTTGTTATCCACCTCTCTCATTAGCACCACGTGAACAACACTACATGGTTATATTTGGGCACTTGTGAATAATAGCCCATGTGAAATAGACAAAACAGAGGTCCCTGTGGTTGACTGAGGATCATGGGAATTGTAGTCTAACAGTTGGCACTCAACAGTTTGCCTTCCTCTGGCCTGTGCACAGGAAAATGCATGAATTACAGATTATTTACATATTTTATTTGGAAACCCCTCTCTGGAAACAGAAGAGTGTACTACTCACAATGTGTTGCATTCCCTTCTGGCACTCAAAGGGTCAATCACTTTAATTCTCTGATCGCTTTCTTGTATAACATATGTAAAAGTCTCTTAATGTGCTCCAAATATGCAGGCTCTTACACACAGTGATTTACACTCTGTGGAATTTGCCTGAAATGAGCGGTCTGCTGGGGGTGGGTTAATCTTTAATAGCTCTGGAGTTCTACTTTCTGAATACCCTACATAGCAGTTGGTTCAGTGAAACAGATAAATCTTTGTTATACATTGTGCTTTGCTCTTATTTTCATACAAAATTTTTTCATTCATTGCTCTGTTAACCTATTACATGCAGTGAAATGTGCAGTGAGTGTTTTGTGGCTGTCTGTATCCAAGCAATGGTAAGACTACCTTGACTCAGGCATTTTAATGTGGAGTCTTTCAGTGTATTGAGGTATTCTGCAGCTGCATTCTCCTGAATGCGTCATCATGTGATTTTGCAGTAAACTATGATGTCTGTGTTATAGGGCTTTTCCATTTCAGTAATTTATACATACGCTGGTGGGAGTTTATTTTTCGTTTTATTACAGTTTGTACATTTTTTTTTTTTTCTGTTGGTATCTAGAAAGTGATTGGTACAGCGCCACCTGGTGACCACATTTTTTTAATTTTTTTTTATTTTTATAGTAATTTTTTTAATGTAAATCCTTTTTATATACCTTTTGGGAGATATCAAATGCAATGCTATGGATTCTTCTGGCACTTGGAGGGTTAAAATTTGGTCCGTGACTAACATTTGAATGAAGCATCTAGTCAAGGCATTAAAAGGCACACTTGTTCTTCTTGGAGGCTAAATCATTGCAAAATATTGTTTGAAATTTTATTTTCCCAAAAAATAGCATTTGCTTTAAAGGAGATGTTTCACCCCTTAACAACTTTGCCTAAATCATTTTGTTATATATTATAAATAATGAAAAGTGTAAACATTTAACAAAAAAAACCCCTCTTGTTTTGGAGAAATTTAAATAATAAACACAGCTCGGTACCTACTTCCGGGCAGACTGTGTTTAATTGATCTGTACCACAGTCTGACACTTCTATCCAGCCTCATCCGATGACGCAGGCTTAAATTTCTCCAAAGAAGCTAGATTTTTTTCACTTTTCATTATTTATACTGTATAACAAAACAATTTAGGCAAAGTTTGTGAAGGGGTGAAACATCCCCTTTTAAGCAGCATATCCGATTTCTTCATTTCTATCATAATATGGAAATGTTATCACACGTCAGTGAATGTTTCAACAGATGTAGCTTGAGTGATTGTAACTCCCCCCCCCCCCCCCCTTTACAGCTCATAAAACGTTGGGTTTAACATTTTGAGTGCCAGAGACCTATTCAATGCATTGTGTGGCAATGTGTTTGATACCTCTCTGGCACTCAAAGTTTTAGGCCACAATGCTGATTAGGAATTTTTTGGTGGGCCATACTCACACGGAATAGGGAACAAGTACAGTACAGAGCACATTGAGGCTAATGTACCAAGAAGAACTGGTGCAGATTTTGGAGCTAACCGGTTGCATCATGGGGAAAAGTAAACCTTCTTTAACCCACTGGGTGCCAGAAGTATCAAACACATTTCGTTGAATACCTCTTTGGCACTCATGGGGTTACTTTTTTTTTTTTTTTTTTTTTTTGTCGGCCTTTTAGAAGAGAGCTCTAGAATTCAATTGGTTAACCCGCTGAATATCAGAGAGGTATGCAAAGCATTCCAATGCATTGCGTACCCCTCTGGCACTCAGTGTTTTTTTTTTTTTTTTTTTTTTTTTTTTTAAACTCTATCTGGTGTTTGGGAATTTGTCACCTGTTGTGCATTTGGTTTACTCCAGAATAACTCCAGTTTCCATTGATAAATAGGGGCCATCAGGACATATTTATCAATACAAGTGGCTCAAAACATCTGCACCATATTTATCACAGGAAAACCCCCTTTTACATTCAGTTGAGACATTTTCATTGATAAACATGGAACTGTTCTGCTCTGGAATCACTTCACTCTTGCCTTGATAAATAAGAACCATCAGCGGTGATAGCAGTAACAATCTATCACACCACAGGTGTTCTACTGAACTACTGAACAGAAGATGGCTCTGTGGAGAAGCACTGAATGGGTGTCTACCCTCGTGGGCACAGCTAGGAGCCGTAGATAAATAATAAACGGCATCTTTCTCTGATGATTCCCTTTTACTTTTCTATCTTTCTTTTCAGTTGTTTAGGTTATTTGATTAATGTGGCCCAGCGTGCCTTAGGCAGAAAGTAAAAGAAGTGCAATTCTGGATCAAACCGCACCATAAGGGACCAAAATAATAATTAATTAGGGCTTCTGTCCCATTGAATGGTGTCTAAAATACATAGAAACAGCTTAACATTGCTTTACAAACAGTTAAGGAGGTAAAAGCCACATTTATCCCTTTGATTGCACGAGAGGTTATTAACACATTGAGGGGAGATGCACTAAGTTGTGATTAAATTGAGATAACTTCTCCAGTTCCTATGTTATTCTATGGAGCCTATGCACTAACGTATCTACAGCTGGAGGAATCTTCATGCATTGGCTCTGTAGAAGAACTCAGTACTTTGAGAGTTTGGAACACTGGAGAAGTTCTCTCCACTTTATAACCTGTTTGTCACACCTTTATCACTCATTAGTGTATCTTTCCCCATTGAGTTGGATACCTATCTGGCACTAAGGTGTGGATGATGAGGGGTTGTCTTGGAGGTTGAACCTTTGACTCTAGAATTGCTTGTCTCTGTTTTGCTTGCCTTAATATTGGCAGTAATACTACTTACTGCAAAGAGAGAATCACGTCTGGCTTGCTGTGCTAGAAGATTAATTTTTTTTTTTTTTTTTTTTTTTTTATCCCAAAGCACAATACTGATACAATTGGGGTTATACACTAAGGTGTGATAAAGCGGAAATGACATCACCAGTGATATCACTTCTCCAGTACCTTATTATACCTTATTCTATAGATACTATGCACTAAGATTTCCAAAGTGGAAGAAATGTTAGTGCATTGGCTCCATAGAATAACACTGGGACTGGAGAAGTGATATCACTGCTGTATCACCTCTTTATATCACTCTTTAGTGCATCTCACCAATGTATCACTCTTCTAGTGTAGAGATATCTGGAACTAATACTCTGTGTAGTAGCACAGCTTTGACATCAGTCATCCAGGCTCGTGTGCTAGATATAATCAATCCACTAACTGTAATTTGCTTATCACTGAATGCTTGAGACCTCTCATGGCTCAAGCATCCAAGTGGTTAAAGGGATTCTTTATATTAGGAATAACTTCATTACTAACACTTTTTTTGCGAATTGGTTGTTGCCAGTGTCCCCGCACCTGCTTCCTTCTTGGCTTGCCAGTGGGTCCATTATATATTGAAATTGGAGTAAACTTTAATATTGGACAACTTTATTCCTCAGGTTGAATGTGGTGCTGTGTATTGAAAATGACAGGATAACATTTAGACATCTGAACCTGAAACATAGAATATAAGTTCTTAACAATTAGTAACGAAGACTTGGCAACAGAGCAGGTCTACCCCCCTTAGATGCAATGAGTTTGGAGCCCTTTCTACTTTTTCTCATTGGCTAGTTGCGGATGACGAGTGGTAGTCTTTGTGGTTGAACCTTTAACTACTCCTGATGTAGACTATTCACACACCTGCACCTTATTAGAAACTGGTGGTTTGGACATGAGGACCGGTTTCAGCTCTAATGAGTCTTGCACTTGTGAGGTTAATGCATTGTTGGAGGATACGAAGTATGACTTTCAGAACTGTCATATAATCCATTTAATGAAGGGTCAGATTTCCTATTAGGTCAAGTATGCGGTATCTTGATTGGGCTTCTCATTCATGCTAGTCATTCTAACCACGTTGTGCCCAACACAACTTCTGTAAGCCTGCGTGTCTTCCTGTCCCTTAGTTATGGTGACATGTAGATCCATTTGCATATTGCGTTTATCAGTCCGTGTACAAACTTGTCCTGTTTATCTGTGTACTTATGTTTTGTATGAAATATGCTAAATTAATATATATAATTTTTTTTGTTTGTGTCAGGAAACCTTAGATGGGACTGGAAATATATATATATATATAATATTAATAAGTGTATGTGTGTATGTATATATAGTATGTATGTGTGTGTGTGTGTGTGTGTGTGTGTGTGTGTGTGTGTGTGTGTGTGTGTGTATGTATGTGTGTATATATATATGTATATATGATATAAATATATATATAAATATGTGTGTGTGTGTGTGTGTGTGTGTGTGTGTGTGTGTGTGTGTGTGTGTGTTTTCAAACCAAAAAGTAAAAATAAAATGCATTAACCCTTTGAGTGTCAGTGGGTTATCCAAAGCGTTACAAACTCACTGGCGACCCTTCTGACACTCAGCTGGTCAAACATATTTTCCTGATCCTGTCTTGTAGGGCTGTGCAATGTGTTGGATACCCCTCTGGCACTCAAAGGGTTAAAACAAAACCTTGTTTTAGTGTTACAGATCCACATTATGGGCGTGCCCATAATTGACATATCCTAGTTCAGTGGTTCTCAGCCTTTTTTGTTCAAGGCGCCCCTAACATGCAGTCTGGAAATTTTGGGACACAACTAACATTTTATAAGTAATTTTTCAAGCAGGTAATGGAGGATACAAATGCATAAATAGATTATAAATAAATAAATATATATATATAATCTCATTAGGTCTCGCAATCAGAATAATGTAAATAAAAATATAATGGAAAAAAAGTTTCCAGAAATAGACATTTGAAAATCAATATTCACATTTTATCAAAGTCTTTATAGAAAATAGGGCACCCTGAGTGGATGCCTCGGCCTACTGGTTGAGAATCGCTGGCCTAGTTATTTTGCTCTGTAGTGGTAACCAGGTTTGCATCTGATTTTGATCTTTTCCAGCTCTAAAACAGTTAGATCAAGATCAGTTTTTATAGTCTAGACTTCTCTAGCAGATGTTTGACTCAAAATAAATAAAAGCCTTTTTTTCTCTATACAGTTTTAAATTTGTTTCTAGTTTAAAATGCCTATTAGGAAGCGAATCAAATTGACACAAGTTCTAACCCTTTCAAACTTTCAGCTGCTCAGATTAGATTTTATCTCAGAAAAAATATTTATTTTTATGCCTCAGCAATTCTGGCAGTAAGTGAAAGGATGCCAAGACACTTAATACCTTACATATACACTTCATTCTTCTTCTGTCCAACTCTGCATTACAGTGTAGAAATGTTTGTGGTTGTTGGTTACATAGGGAAAAAAAAAAATGGAAGAAAAAAAAAAAAAAATGAAGTTGCGAGTATAATCTCTACGCATGTTTTATAAAACAATTAAAAAATGCTTTGCTAAAGTTTTGGTCTGAATTACATCATGATGTTCCAAAGTTGCTTTTGGGGTAGATTACTGGGGGAACAGCTTAGACAAGAAAAGTAGTCCTGGGTCAGCAATTCTCAACACATGATTATGATTTGACAGAAATTAATTTGGTGACAGAGAGAATCATGCATAAAATTACTTTGGGTCTTCAGTTCCGTAGTTATCATCTGCAGTCCTTGGAACACTCTGTTGTTGGAAAGTTCCATAGGTCTGGTTTTAAAGATAATCCCTACTTAAACTAGACTCAAGGGCAATTGATTGAATAAGATGTTGGCTGAAGGACTGGTTTTGTCATTGTCAATGGAAATCATTCAGGAGAAGAACTAATTACCAGTGTAGTGCCACAGGGGTTGGCGCTAGGGTCTGTTCTCTTCAGTGTGTTCATTAGTTGTATTACTATTGGCAGTTAAGATGAGGTATGCCTTTTCTCAGATTATACAACAGCGTGCTACAAGATTGAAACTCTAGAATGGATAGACCGAATAAATTTGGATTTACGAAAATTGGAGCAATTGACAAGAGTATGAGACCTAAAGATTCATGCTGCAATGTAGAAAATAATTGGGGCAATGCACTAAGGACTGATAAACTGGAGATGGTTTCTCCAGTGATACCACTCTATGAAGCCAATGCACTAACATTTCTCTCCAACTTCAGAGTTTACTGCATATGATCTATAGGATAACATAGGGACTGGAGAAGTTATTGTCACTTTATCACGCCTTAGTGCATAACCCCCAATGCATGTAGGACACAGAAACTCAGAGGTGTTCTTATTTCAGAGGACTTGAAGTTAGGGAAACACTGAAGTAAAGCAGTGGTAAAGACTAATATGATAATGGGTTGTATAGGAAGCTGTGTTAGCAGCTGGAAGAAAAGTATTCCTTTCACCCTAGAGAATATTGGTGAGGCCTCACCTGGAGAACTATTCTGGAGGCCACATCTCCAGAAGGCAAAAGGAGTAATGATACTCATACATAGTTTCTCTAGTAACCATTTATACTGTGGCATATTGCCTTCATATAATCACTGTGTTAATGATGAGGTTTTAGACACATAATGTAGCCATTTTTTCCTGCTTTATCCTTAATACTGGAGACTCTCAGACTAGCATTGTATAGCATCATAAAGACCATGAACATTGCACCAGGGGATGGGAGGGGGGCTTGAACCAATAGAAGATGGTCACATGTCCAAATTTACATTTTCAGCCCAAGTTTTTGATACGCTCACCCACCTCAAGAAGCATGTTAAATGGTTAGTAATGCTTGAAATGAAGTGAAGCTACGATCTGTCTTTTTAGTATATACTACTGGACTTTTACATTCCTAATTCTGACATCACTATATATTCTTAGAAATTATATAATTGTCCCTCTCACTCCCCTTATACTTTACTCGGAACTGACGGAGGATCATGATGGCAGGGTTTTCCTTATACTGGATGAAGGAAGATTATCCCATGTTATGATCTGTCCGGCCAATTGACCAGACTTCACATCTGTGGGGAGGTGGCTTACCCGCATGAAAAAGGTCATAAGGGGGAAAATTCATAATATCTAAGAATATATATATCGAAGTCAGCATTAGGAATGTAACAGAGCTGTAGTAAATAGTATAAGGATGGATTGTATCTTCAATTGCTTTCATTAGAAAAGTCACTAAGATGGTGCAGGGTCTTTGTGAGACTAGGTTAGATTCAGAAAAACAAATTTTATATTAGATCTATTTAGAGAGAGATAATATATACAATTATATTGATGGAGAGCAATACTTTATAGAAAAGGTGACAGAATAATGGAACAGTCTCCCAACAGAGGTGGTAGGGTCTAAAACTGTAAATGAATTCCAAAATGTATGAGATAAACCTAATATGAGAACTATGGAAAACTACTTTTATATAGGAAGGTAGGCAGATTAAATTGGCCAATTGGTTATCTGCTGTTAAAATCTGTTTCTGTGTTTTAAACACAGGCAGATCAATCAAATAAAACGCTGATTATCTACCTGCGATCAAGTAGTTATATGCTTAAAACATAACCTGTTAGTGTGGACTCAGAGCTAACATTATCCCATTTGGTTAAAAATGATTTGTTTACACTAGAAGACCAGAGCAACTTTGGCCTTTTTATTGTGGTGTTTAAATCATATTTTCTCTCAGATTCGTTTAGTACATCCACACAAATTCATATACTGTTTTTAAAAGGGGTAGGACTTTCTTTCGATGCCATATTTTATATGTATAACACATTGTTTAATTTGACTAGAACTTTAAAAATGGGGCAAAAAATAAAACATTTTTATAGGTTTTCCTGTGATTGTGTGGTATGAATCTCATTTGTCCACAGCAATAAAGCTCACACTAGTGTTCGCTTACACTTCAGTATGTTTTTTTTTTGTTTTTTTTTTTTTAATAAATTATTCTACATAAAGAAGATACTTTCCTCTTGCTCTAAATTATTTATTCTGCTGCACAAAGAGGTGGCAATGGGTCATCAAGCACTCTCATTGGCAGAGATCGATTTCTGGCCAATGAGAGTGCTCAAGCTTAGAGAGAGCCTCTGTCATCGGAGGAGGCTGGATAGAAGCTGAGACTACGGTACAGATCCGGTCAGCACTGTGTGCTGGAAGTAGGAACAGAGGTACGTTTAATCTTAGAATTTCTGCAAACGGGTGTATTTAAAAAAACAAAACAAAAACAAAACAATTTCCATTAGTTATTATTGTTTATGAAACGATTTAGCGAAAGTTGTGAAGGGGTAAACATCCCCTTTAAAGTAAGAGTGTGTACTAGGTCCATGGCTCATTACATCCTGCGCCAAATTTTTATTTATTTGTTATTTTTTTTTTTTTAAGATTAAGGTGAAGCTGATCAAGGATATGGGCTCTGAGCAGTGACCACTCCCCCTTAGACTTCCTGTATCACTTCTTGGGTCACTAGACTTTCTGATTTTTAAAGGGATAGTAATGTTTCACAAAACCAGCAGCTCCAATTAATCTTCATAGTATTTGGGCCATAGAGAGTGTTATTTCAATGCTGTCAGAGTTGTGATAAAGTATCCCCCTCCTACCCATTTTACCTAGTATAATCCATCTCCTCTCAGATGTGGAATCTGGTCCACAGATCAAACAGCTCACAGCAAGGGACAATCTTCTTACTGTGATCATAAGGAAAACCCTGCCCCCATTGACAAGTTTTTCCTTATGCTCACTGAAGATTGTCCCTCTTTGTGATCCATCTGGACAGTCTTGCTGCTCTGAGATGAGCAGTGTTACATCAGTAAAAGGGGCTGGAGGGGGATACTTTGTCATTCAATTACTCTTGAACTGCAACTCTGACAGAACTGAAATAACACTCTCCATGGCCCAAGTACTATGAAGATTAATTGGAGCTGCTATTATTATGAAATATTACTATCCCTTTAAACTGAAACAATTAGCAATAGACTACAAAAGTGATGAAAATTAAACTAAGGATAGACCTGCTGTATGAAAGATGCCTATCTAGGCAAAGCCTATTAACTCTTTGAGTGCCAGAGGGGTACGCGGTACTCCTGGCACTCAAAAGGTTAATCATGAAAGTTCTTCCTAGATTGTCTATCCCCCTTTAGCTCCTTAAGGACCAGTCGGGTGCTCAACGTAGGGCTTAACTGTGCAGTATTAATGGATGCAGATAAACAAATAAGTGCATTTTTTTCAGACTGCATCATCCAAAGTAATACTTTAACCCCCTCCAGTACATCACATTGCAAACTGCACTGTCAGGAGAGCAGTTACGCAAGTTTATGTTCTTATCTGTTCCAGCCCTTCTTCCAAAAGTGGCTGCAGACCAAAAAAAATGTAGAAAACATAGATAAAATGAAAAATTGGTATTATCATGACTACCTTTGGGAAATGTAATATGTCAGCAGTGAGTTTTTGTTAACAAACACATTTTTCTCCCACATCTGAAACTCTGATTGGAGTTTTGGATAACAAAGTTTGGAACGGATTATCAGAAAGTGAGTGGGAGATTAAGCTGAATCTCTAAGAACTTCATGGAATGTGTTTCTGAAATAAATGTTCAGTGTTGGTGTTAGGCACGCTGGATCTAGGTGTGAATGGTGCAACTACAATGTGAAATAATTCCATGGATACTAGAGGCCTGTCTTCAGAGAAATCTGACTGCCATTTGGAATCAAGAAGGAATTTTTCCCCCCATTCAAAGCAGAATTTCAAATTGCTGTATTGAGGTTTTTTTTTTTTTTCCGCCTTTTGGATCATCCATGGTAAACACAGGAAAAGGGTTGAACTTGATGGACGCAAGTCTTTATTTTTCAACCTAAATTACTATGTAACAGGCCACTTCCTTAGGATTTCCCTTCTTGTGCACAGGCTGGTGAAATGACTTGACCTATGATGAACTTGCCTGTACTCAAGCAGGGAATTCCTAAAGGCATATCCTGTTAGGGGTATCTATGGGTTAGGGTTGGAAACCACTAGTCTAAACGGTTAAAGGAGTGATGCTCAACCAGGCTTTTTTTGGGGGGAAAAAAGTGTGGTAGAAGGGAATTATTTCCTGTTCTTGCTGTACTTGGGCCCAAGGCTGCCTACTGCCCACTTTTAATGATGATAATATTAATAATATGAAAGTATTTTACCAGAAATTATGTATTGTGGTATAGATATTAACCGTTTGAGTGCCAGAGGGGTAAAACAATGCGTTCTGTACTCCTGGCACTCAAAGGGTTAAAGGAACTATTGATACAACGCAGTTTTCTCTCTTGACAGCATGCTGTAATATGTGCATGCGCGCGCACACGCATCTACACACTAGAATGACTGACTGTGTGAGAAGCGTTAGGGAAGAGCACTGTTAGTTACACTATGACACATACTACCAGCTTCCCCAGCACTGTTCTACTATCCGCTATAGCAATAGGACAACATATTCACTGTGACACCAAATCCTTGTTCAGTAGAAGTGGTGGAGAGAGGGTAGAAAGAACTTGGTACACCAGTGAGAAATGATTGGTTGACATGTGACTTAAAGTGATTTGATGCTGCTATACACATCACTGTGATCCAGTCTTTTGAATGTACCTACAAGCGCCCCCATTACAATGCAATGTACACTCTATGCTGCATCTTCCCAGTGATAATTGCCAGTCTCGGCTGTGTTACAGGCTTTAGCATTCACCCATATGATCCGCTTCTTGCAAGGATAGGAGGCCATTTGGTGTTGCCAACTGATTACTGCATTTTTATTGTTGCTGTAGTCACCATTCCGACCATAGTCTTAGACCTATTATTAGTTACTAGTTGAAGAACCTGTTACACGGGCCACAGTGCCACTGCCAGCCCGGTCGCAGGGCAGTCATGCACAGTAGAGACTGCCCGCCTCGCGGCTACATTATGCATATCTTTCAGTTCAAGTGTTATTAACACTTTGAGTGCAGAGGGGTACAGAATGCATTGCTTTGCAATGCATTCCGTACCCCTCTGGCACTGAGCGCCAGAATGGTGTGTGTGTGTGTGTGTGTGTATATGTATATGTATATGTATATATATATACACATACACCCCTGTGGTACTCAGACTGTTAATCTTTGTTCTTGATCATCCTTGTCTGCTTTGTCCCCAAGTTCTTGTAATAATTGCCCTATCGCCATATGGTCAAGTATTACAGATTTCTTTAAATAAATTGTGGGCTAGAGTAATCGCAGTGTTTGTCAGACTTCTGTCTCACAAGGAGTTAAGCCATAATTACAGCTGTAAACTGTTATAGATGCCTTGTAGCTTAACAGTAAATTAGATAGGGTTGTAAATTTACTATAATTGAATTCAAGCCAAGGAATGAGCTGCTGGCAGAGTTGTGTATTTTATTTTACAATAAATCTCTGTGGATTCAGAACATAGACGCATATCCTGGTAAGGTATCCACAATTATCTTTTTTTAAATCACCTCTTAATTACGTTTCTACATCTCAAAACTTTGTTTTCTTACGTTCCATACAGAATCTGAGCAACACTTGGAATACACTTGGATGCTGACTGTTACTATGTAAAATACAATTGACTATCTTTTTTTAAAGTGTTTGTAATGTCTACAAAAAGTTTTTTTGCATTTAGAAGAGCTTTAAAAGCTGAGCTAAATGCAAAAAAAAGTATCTCTCAAACCGCTATGGTTTAAGAGATATACAGGCGTTTAATGTTTGATCTCTCCTACTGACAGCTGTAAAGCTGTCAGCAGGAGATCCGTGTTGGTCGACACGGATTTCAAGCACTCATTTTAGGCCATTCCAATGAAGGGATTCATGGTAAATAACGAGATCGCGGCTCTGCTCAAGCGCCTCTGTGTCGGCTTTACAGCTGTCAGTAGGAGAGATCAAACTTTAAACACCTTTATCTCTTAAACCATAGCGGTTTGAGAGATACGTTTTTTTGCATTTAGCTCAGCTTTTTAAGCTCTTCTAAATGCAAAAAACTTTTTTGTGGACATTACTAACACTTTAAGTACCAGACACTGAGCTCCTAGTTTTCTGGAACTAGATTCTTTCTGTGGCAGAAATGCCTGCTTCCACAATAACATACAAACTACTCTGTGCTGAAGAGACATTGGGGGAGATTCACTAAGAGGTGACTTCTCCGGTTAATCACTTCTCCAATTCCTATGTTATTCTATGGAGATCTTTAAAGGGATAGTAATACTTAAAATGTAAAATAAAATATGTTGAAGGGTTTATCCTCCTGAGTAAAACAAGAGTACTCTCACTTCTGAAAGGTGTTTTATTCAAAAGTTATTACAGCTCAAATTTAAATTTTTTAGATGTAATATCACAGTGGCCTGAAATTGTACAGTGGCGCTGTTGCTATACAATCCTTGGGAAATTTATGGTCTATAGACCAGAGCTGTCCATAGGGTGGTGTAACAACAGCGCCATTGTACATTTTCAGGCCACTGTGATATTGCACCTAAAAACATCTTTGAGCTGTAATAACTTTTGAATAAAACACCTTTCAGCAGTGACTATCCTTTTTTACTCAGGGGGATAAACCCTACAATATATATTTTTTTACATATTGAGTATTACTCTCCTGATCTCCCCATAGTTCCTCCACTGCTAGTGATGTAACTTTCCCTGTTCCTTTTTATATACCGATCTCCCCCATAGTTCCTCCACTGCTAGTGATGTTGTAACTTTCCCTGTTCCTTTTTATATACCAATCTCCTCCATAATTCCTCCACTGCTAGTGATGGTGTAACTCTTTCCCTGTCCCTTTTTTTATATACCGATCTCCCTTCTACCAATACAGAACAAATAAAAATCAATGAGGCATGATCACTTTCGTACTTTAAAAGTTATCACAAAACAAGAATGGAATGTATTTTATTTAAATAATGCCCATAATCTGCATTTTAAAGTTCCATTCCCACAAACCTAACCTGGAGATGACCTTATAAAAAAAAAAAAAAAAAAAAAAGTGTTAGTAATGTCCAACAAAGTTTTTTTTTTTTTTTTTTTTTTTTTTTTTTTTGCATTTAGAAGAGTTTAAAAAGCTGAGCTAAATGCAAAAAAAAAAGTATCTCTCAAACCGCTATGGTTTAAGAGATACAGGCATTTAAAGTTCGCTGTTTCCTACTGACAGCTGTAAAGCTGTCAGCAGGAGATTCGTGTCTGTTGACACGGAGGTGCTTCAGAAGTGCTGCGATCTCATTACTTACAAGGAATCCTTTCATTGGAATGGTCTAAAACGTGTGCCTGAATTCAGGCACACGTTTTAGACCATTCCAATGAAGGGATTCCTTGTAAGAAACGAGATCGCGGCACTTCTGAAGGTCCTCCGTTTCGACCGACATGAATCTCCTGCTGACAGCTTTACAACTGTCAGTAGGAAACAGCGAACTTTAAATGCCTGTATCTCTTAAACCATAATGGTTTGAGAGATACGTTTTTTTGCATATAGCTCAGCTTTTTAAGCTCTTCTAAATGCAAAAAACTTTTTGTTTGGATTACTAACACTTTTTAAAGGAATTTACTAATAACATAGGCACCTCTACTTAGAGGTGCCTATGTTTTGGCTGCTTTTAATTATACACTGTTTAAATCCTCATGCAGCAGAGGCTGCCATCCTAAGAAAACAAGTTCACATTGCAGCCTCATGCTTAGGATACCTATCTGGCATTCAATGGGTTAAAAAGAGTTAATTGTTTGTTATTCTAGCTATTTGCTTTTAACCCCTTAAGGACTGCGGCCAGCACTTAAGGATCACGGAGCATTTATTTATTTTAATTTTGATTCAGGGCTTCCCGAACGGCATGGAGCAGCGCGGGGAGACCTGAAATCTATGACGTCATGGGTCCTTTAGGGACATCCACATACATGTACGTCCTGGGTCGTTAAGGTGTTATCATTATGTGAATTTGTTTATGGCGCACTTCATACTAATTCGTGTCTGTGCTGGGTCTATATCGCTGTGAATGAATCTAGACAGAGCCCACGCACTGGGGATGTGTCTTATAGTATAGTGAGCAGTACGTTTTTGGTCTCAAAAGTAACAAATTGGCCACAAGCACATAAACATACTTTTTGTCTCCAGGTGCATAATATGTAGTCAGATTGCCCATTCTACATGAATAATTATTATTTTTTATTATTTTTTTTTCCTTGCCATTGAGCTCACTGGATCTTGGTTGCCAGAGATTTCTGTCAGGAACTGTGGAAGCATGGATCGTGATACAATGTCATTTTATCCCTGTAGGACTAAGTGTTTTAAATGTATTTGGTCTGGAGGCACTCTTTTTCTGTTGCTTGGGATACTGTTACATTCACAATCCTGGACAGAAAGCTGTTTGGAAACAGAGAGATCCAGGGAGCTCGCTGTCAGGTACCTAAGTGTGTAAAATAAATAAAGCTGGGTATTCTGCAAGTAAATATGAAAATTCAAAATAAAGTTTAGTGTCACTTTCATACCTCCCAACATTTCAAACTGCCAAAAAGGGACACTTGTGTTTTAGGGGGTGTTTCTGGGGGTGCGGCTGGTGGGCAGGGCATTACCGATTAATTTTCAGGCTATTTCATAACCTATTGACACATCCTTGTGTAAAGTACTAAATGACTTATAACAAGACCAATGTATTTTATTTACACAGACTGATTTATAAACACGTATACTAACGTTTAAACAAACACTAATGTGAGTTTTATTGCTGTAGATCAATATGATACAATTATATACACCACACAATCTGATCTCCTAAAAAGAGGGACATCAGGGTGCAAAAGAGGGACAGAGGGATTTGGGTCTAAAGAGGGACACTTGGGAGGTATGCACTTTAAAAGGAAACCATATTCCTTAGAAATAAGTGGCTCATATCCATGCTGCAGCTGGGTGTATCTATTTCATAACAGGGTTGCAATGTATTTGCGGTTGCCTGATATAATAATAATGATAATCTCCACTGAAATGTCCCTTTTAGTTCATAATGGATCAAAGGGGTAAATTATCAGATTGTGAAATAAAACTAACTAGCCATGGAATACAAAGATCAAATGCAAAAAAAAGTCCCTTATTGACAGCGAGCCTCTAAAAATGTGTGATGTCATCTAGAGCGGACTTGTGACCTCAAACATGCACATTATAATGTAGAACAATACAAATCTTGTGAGTTCCTCATCAGGCTTGTGCACTGTAACTCGAAGACAAGTTCTCTCTCTCACGACAAATTATCCATGTACGACCCAGTAAAATATCAGGTAAGAGTTCAGCTTTCTTTTCAGAATATGTTGAGCCTCATGAACGAAAGAAAGAGGTGCAATTCTGGGACAAACTACAGCATAGGAGGGGAAGTTAAAATTCCTATTAATTTAAAGAGCAGTTATCATGCATGTAAAAGTGCCCCCATTTAAATTTTACCATAGCGTTAAGCATATCAATTATTTTTTTTTATGGGACATTACTATCCCTTTAATAAGGATAAAAAATGTTTACAGTTTTGTTTAGAGAGAAAAAATATAAGCTATATGACAAATACTATCTATCAAACTGCTACTGTTTGAGAGATATCCTCCGCTAAAGTTCCTCTTCTTCTGATGTCAGCTGTAAAGCTGACAGGAGATCCGTGTTGGCCGACACAAGGGGGCTCTTCACTAGAGCCGCAATAGCATGATTTAAAAAGACTTGCTTCTTTGGAACAGTCTAAAAGTGTACTTGCAAACCAGGCACACTTTGTAGACTGTTCCAAAGAAGTATTTTTTTTTAAATTGCGCTATTGCAGCTCTGCTGAAGAGCTGCTTGTTGGTTCCTGGACCAGGAGGGAGGGACTTTAACGGAGGATATCTTTCATACCATAGCGGTTTGAGAGCTAGGATTTGTGGCATTTAGCTTATTTTTTTTTTTATCTCTACAGAACTCTCAATACTTTTTATGTGACATTACTGTCCCTTTAAGTCAGACATTATTTAGAAATGTAACCTATCTGAAGACTCACTGACAGCGCAGACATCTGTGTGCCTGCGCTGTCCTCCCTGTCTCCTTAATGATTGGTAAGAGGGAGTTGCATTGTATCTTTAAGGTACAAAAAGGGACACAGCGCAGGCACACAGATTCCTCTTCGTCAAGATGCCAGCTAGTGAGCCTCCAAAGAAGTTAGATTTCTAAATGATACCAGACTTACTAATACATGGATTGATATCCTTAATGATATGGTATAATTAATTTGGGGTGCACTTTTCTATGCATGATAGTTCTGCTTTAAATATATATTTTAACCCCTTATTGTTAGAGAGGGAGACCTCTCTAGCATTCAAGGGGTTAAAAGTCCCATTTAACTCAATGGGAACTTTGTTAATGTTTTATTTGTCCCGTATAGTGCAGCTGGTTTACCCCAGAATTGCTCGTTGTTGTGGAAGTTTAAAGTCCATTAAGTTAATGTCAGGCAGCAGTTTGCATAATGGTACTTTTACAACTGAAGCTACGTCATCTTCCTTACTGGAATCCTGCATCTTCCCTTTCATTCCACTTAGGTAATGACATTCCACTTGTGCTGTCTGAACTGTAATTGCGGTGTTCCAGGCTCCGTGGGGTTTGCAATTATTAACAGGCCTTATAAGTATTTCTCCTTGTGTTTAGAAACACTGTATGGGCCAGAATCCACTTGGGAAAGCGGAGCAATTCAGGGACATCTACTTCACCACTGGAACAAATAAAGTCCCTAAATCCACATTAATTTAAATGATGATTTTACCACAAGGCTACAAGTCTGTATTGCAAAGTAAGGCTTTGGAGACCTCTGCGCCATTCAAGGGGGTAAAACCACATTTAAGTCAATAGGAAAGCTCATTCCTACCCTATAGTGAATTTGGTTTGCTCTAGATTTGTACTCGTTATTAGCTTCCTATAAATAGACTAAATTCAAGTTATATAGTGGAGCAATTCTAGGCAGTGGCATAACAATAGGGGTCGTACCTGTGACCGGGCCCAGCCACCCCCCCACCCTGCGCCACAGACCTCTAATGGCTGAGCTTTCCCTTGTCGGCACTGTAGTAATGCAGAGCTCTGGGAGGCCTCTCATTTTGACATCATCTCCGAGTGCTCTGCATTACTGGAGAGTGGACCACGCGGGAGCTCCAGCTCTTTATAGAGGTCTGTGCAGATGGAGGCACAGACCTCTCCTGCCACACCTCTAGACCACCAGGGCTGTAGGAGAGATGGACACTAGGGCCAATGTGGAGAGGAGGACATTGGGCACAATGTGGTAGAGAGGGCCCATAGCAATTTTTTCACCAGGGCCCGTAGGCTTCTACTTGCACCTCTGATTCGAGGACAAATCAACTATCACTGAGAACACAGAAATTCCTCAAATTTTCATTGATATTTTAAGTGGGTCTTGAGTCTGTGGGGGCAATCATGTTGTTTCTAGGTGTGTTACACAAGAATGAAATTCTATATATGACAACCAAATGTAAATTCAGTGCCTCTTAATGGAGCAATTGGGGGAAGGATGAATAGCATGAATTGATTAAGGACACTTACCCATATTTATAAACGTAAACTGGAGTTATTGTGGAGTAAACCAACTGCACCATAGGGCACAAGTAAAAAAATTCCTGTTAGATTAAATTGGTCTTTTAACCCCGTGAATGCTAGAGAGGTCTCAAGATCTATCTAGCATTCAAGGGGTTAAAACGCTCTATCCAGGTGCATCAGAATTTAGGAATTTTTTCCCCCATGGTGCAGCTGGTTTACTCCAGAATAACTACAATTTTATAAATATGGGTCAGTGTCCTTAATTCGACAGATGTAAATATCTGAGAACTGGGGCACTTGGGAAGATCATTAAAGCGATGGTAATGTTTCAGAAAAACAGCAGCTCTAATTAATCTTGGTATTTGAGCCATAGTGAGTGCTATTTCAATACTGTCCGAGTTGCAGTTCAAGAGTAACTGATAAAGTTTCCCCCTCTGGCCCCTTTTACTGATGCAACACTGCTCACCTCAGATGTGGAATCTGGTTGCTTGACCAGACAGATCACAGCAAGGGACAATCTTCTTACTGTGAGAACAATTGATAATAGAAAAAACAGAAAAAGAACCCTGCTGAAATAGCACTCAAAAACATCTAAATATTCCTCAGCATCCCTAAGTCAAGACACTATAAAATATCACTTTTATTACATATTAATTAAAAGGAAAATACTGAACTGAGAATCCCAGCTTTATCAAATAAGTCATCCAATAGAATATAAAAACACTTAAAACTGTTCGCTAAATTCTCAAAGCAATCCTGTGACGTCTCACTAGGATACTATTAAGAAATACTCGCGAACAAAAAAATCACTGGAAGAGCTATAAACTTAATCTCTCAAAGAACAGAGAAATCATCCGATCTCGTCCTGTAGGTGATCTCCTGTGCAGCGCAGTTATACTAAAGGACACTCCTATACAGCGCTATAATATCGAGAGACGCTACATATAACATGCTCAGTCCTACATCTTCATAGCTTTCCAATTGTTCCAGTCTCTCTGTATACCTAACTCAAAAGTTTATTGCGATGATATGTCCGGTGCTCTGCTTAAACAATCTGGTGAGTCAATGAGATGATTACTAAAATCAAAATTGCACACGGAGTCACCAAGCAGAGCAATCCGGAAAAAAGAATGGAAAAAAAGGGGAGAGAGTTTGCTAAAGCTCTAACTCCCTGATTTCATCCACATACCCGCAAAGGCTAACTAGAGACGGGAGGAATAAAGAGTCAGCAACACGGTCCGACGCGCGTTTCGTCGGCAAGAGCAAACTTCATCTGGGTAATGTTGCAAAACCCAGATGAAGTTTGCTCTTGCCGACGAAACGCGTCGGTTGACACGCTGGCGCTTGAGAAGTGCCGGGATCTCTTTACTTA
Organism: Rhinophrynus dorsalis; assembly: GCA_037306005.1. Classification (NCBI taxonomy): domain Eukaryota; kingdom Metazoa; phylum Chordata; class Amphibia; order Anura; family Rhinophrynidae; genus Rhinophrynus; species Rhinophrynus dorsalis. The sequence goes on from CM074724.1 coordinate 46,352,808, forward strand.
CATGTAATCCCTTCATTGGAATGGTCTAAAACGTGTGCCTAGTGTTCAGGCACACGTTTTAGACCATTCCAATGAAGGGATTCCGTGTAAATAACGGGATCGCGACAGTTCTCAAGCGCCACCGTGTCGACCGACACGGATCAACTGCTGACAGCTTTACAGATATCAGTAGGAGAAATCAAACTTTAAATGCCTGTATCTCTTAAACCATAGCGGTTTGAGAGATACGGTTTTTTGCATTTAGATCAGCTTTTTAAGCTCTTCTAAATGCAAAAAAGTTTTTTTTAGACACTACTAACTTTAACTTATTATAGAAGAAAGTTGCAATTTTTTGATGGTTGTTTGTAATGCAAATTTAAGAAAAAATAAATTGCATTAAAAAAATGACATGCTAAACCTCACCCTTGTGGGTACTTAGTAGGAAAAGCTCTCTGATGGTGGTTTGCAACCTGTGCCCTAAGGGTCCACTAATAATCCTGTATTTGAGAACTTCTCTGCTTGAACATAAGTGAGCCTCTGATTCTCACCTGTGCTCAAGCATGGCGATCTTAAAGTCCTGGGGGGGGGGGGGATTCTCTAAGCTGTGATAATGTAGAGAGGACATCTCCAATTCATTTGTTGTTCCGTGGAGCTTGTTCACTAAGATCTCCAGAGTTGAAGAAATCTTGGTGCATTGGCTCCATAGAAAAACATAGGAATTTGGAGAAGTGAGATTACTGGAGAAATCATCTCCATTTTATCACCTCTTTATCACCGTTTAGTGAATCTCCCCTCCCTGAACTATTAGTGGCCCCTGAGAGCAGAGGATGAGTATGCTTGTTGCTTAAAGGGATGGTAATACTTGAAATCTTATTTTATGTTGTAGCCCTTAAAAAAACATTAAAAATGATATGAGTCTTAGGTTTGGGAGATATTCACAAATAAAATAAAGTTCCCTTTTCCTGGCTGTTTCAGCCAAGTCTTCCATCTAGTGGACAGATTTGGAATCCGGTCCACAGATCAACCGTCGGCTCTTTAGCAGTTCCGACTTCACAATCTTTAAAAAGAACTACTTAATTGGAACTGTGTACAAAGTGTGCCTGGCTTGCAAGCACACTTTGTAGACCATTCCAATGAAGAAATTCTTTTTAAAGATCGTGATCTCTGCACTTCTGGAGAGCCGTGGCCGGTCAAGGAACTGGCTTCCAAATCTGAGAGCTAGAACGGTGACGTCACTCGGGGGGAAACTTTGCTTGTGAATATCTCCCAAACCGTAAAGGTTTGGGAGATGAGACTTATATCATTTTTAATGTTTTTTTAAGGACTACAAAATAAAATAAAATTATTTTCAAGTATTGCTATCCCTTTAACAAATTTTATTTTATTTTACATGAAAAGTTTGTTGGTTCTTTAATAGATTTATATTGAGAAATGTCATGCAGGCCTTGAAGATTTTTTTTTTTTTAATTTATTTATAAGTCTTTAATTCCTTAAACTGCTGAATCGGCTGGGCCACTGAAATTAAAATATCTCCAAGCGGATTTGTGAAGACTGTAATTTAACCCTTTGGGAGCCTGAGGGCTAAGCAGCTCATTGTTCCACAATGTGTTGCTTAGCCACTGGCTCTAAAAGGGTTAACCAAACTTCATATTTAACTTATTTATTTTTACACAACAATTGTACGTAATCAAACTTACTTGAGTTTCAATACAGAAGGTAGAACACAACATCATGGTTTGGCTCTAACGTCCGGATTAAATATTGCTGGATTTGCACATTCCAATTGGTTACATTGTAATCTTTTCTTCCCGTGGAAAGTATGCCACTTTTGTGTGTATATTTCAGGCCTGTCTGGTTTGGGCTTCCATACTCGTTGAGAATTAGAACATGAAAGAATGTGTATTTTCATTTGATTACAGGAGAGATGTGAGCAGCCGTTCTTATTATTAATTACGGAGATTTATATATTCCCAGTTCTTGATGTATTTGTGCAAGTTACTTTCCCTGTCAAACAAAACTTTCTTGGAAACCACAAAAATTCTTAAAATGTGCACTTTTTAAGATCAGAAATAATAATAATAAAGAAATAAAACATAAAGATGGGGAAAGAGCCAGGTTTTTATGACCATGGCAGACAAAATAAATAGGCAGCTGTGGTCCTTATGCAATAAGAGCAGAAGTTAATTTATCTTCAATATGTTAAGGATTTAGGTGAGAAACAAAAATATACATTATTGTAATAAAGGTGCAGCTGCATCTGTCTGACTGTATATAGAACACACCAACCATTGGTTCTTTGTCATTCCTCAAGACCTACAATCTAGGGCAGGTGTAGCTAACAGTCCTCAAGAGATACCAACAGGTAGACTAATTAAAGTGATTGAGCCGCTAATTAGCCTACGTCTGCTAGTCTACCTCTGCTTTAGCTAAGCAAGCCTAAAAAACATGCATTGTTGCTGGTGTAGTTCCCCCACATGAATGCACTTTACTTTTGGGTGCCACTGAACAGTTTCCTGTATGAATGGAATTTGATTTTAAAAAAAATTATCACATGGAATACATGATAACCATTAACCTAATAATTTAGTCTTGAATTATCTGTAAAATCTTGCTTTTCAAAACATTTTATCCTGATGCTGTTATGTCCTTGCATGCCAGAGAGGTCTCTAAAACTTTGCTTACCAATGTGATGGAGCTCCCCCAAGAGGACAGAAGATTTTATTTTTTGGAGTGTTGAATGGTGGTTTAAAGTGTTAGTAATGTCTAATAAAAAACTTTTTTGCATTTAGAAGAGCTTAAAAATCTGATCTAGATGCAAAAAAACGTATCTCTCAAACCGCTATGGTTTAAGAGATACAGGCGTTTAAAGTTTGATTTTTCCTACTGACATCTGTAAAGCTGTCAGCAGGAGATCCGTGTCGGTTGACACGGTGGCGCTTGAGAAGTGCCGAGATCTCGTTACTTACACGGAATCCCTTCATTGGAATGGTCTAAAATGTGTGCCTAGTGTTCAGGCACACTTTTTAGATCATTCCAATGAAGGTATTCCTTGTAAGTAACGGGATCGCGGCAGTTCTCAAGCGCCACCGTGTCGACCGACACGGATCTACTGCTGACAGCTTTACAGATATCAGTAGGAGAAATCAAACTTTAACCGCCTGTATCTCTTAAACCATAGCGGTTTGAGAGATACATTTTTTTGCATCTAGATCAGATTTTTAAGCTCTTCTACATGGAAAAAAGTTTTTTATTAGACATTACTAACACTTTAATTCTAAACTCTACAGCAAATATCTTGGGTTAGCTCAGTTCTGGAATAGTTGCATTAATAGAAGTCCTGACCTTCCTTATGATTCTTTAGAATAGTCTTTATATGCGTGGAGTTAACCCTTTAAAGACCAACATGGTGTGCAACCCCCCCCCCCCGTCATCCTTTTAAGGGTAAAAAGTTCTCCGTAGCTGTTGTCTTGTCCACATGGTATCTGAGAATATTAGAAGATCTCAGACAAGTAAATATTTCATGAATACCTATGTAGACTAATGTGAGATCTTGGAGAAAGTTGCTAACTCAGAAGTCAGGAAGGAGAATATTTTTAACCTTTGAAACCTGTTTGAATAAGCTTGAATAAGTATTAATATGTTTGGCTTTCCATGAAGGTCTTGGGGATTGAGAAGTAATTTCCCGTCATGATAAATTCCCAGGGCTTCCCCTTTCTTTTAAGTGGTTGGTCTTTGTTTCTTTGATAGTAGTCATTAAGACATTTATTTATAAATACATTTGATATATTTCTTGGAAGTCTTTCTCAGTGTAATGGATCATGTTTATAGCTGTGTTCAGGGACCTATTTCCCAATAGGTAGAGTAGGCAACTGCCCAAAGCTCCAGATTTTGAGTGGGGCCTCAACTGTGCTTGCCACATCTACATTCTGAATATATGGTGTGGCCAGAGCAATCTGTATCCCTGCAATATTTTTATGCCACTTTACAGTCTATTATTTAACGTCACTGATGCTGGAGAGATCTCCATGACATTGCAATGCATTGGAGATCTCTCTAGCAACCAAGGGGTTAAAGCTTTTTTTGTTCTTGCTTGTAATAGACATTGGTATTTTCTGTCCCACAAAACAGTGGATGGGACTAGGGGTGAGGTTATAGGTGGAGGTAAGGGTGCATAGACTGCCTTTCCTTGAAGCACCTGAGATGTAAATTAGGCCCTGGATGTTTTGTGTCCATGTTCTGAATAAAGGGTACAAATAAAGCTACATAGAACATTTATGTGTATAAAGTCAAAAGTGGATCAGTTCTGGGGATAAAGCAGGTGTATGGTAGGAGATAAATAAAATATTGCCCACATTCAAAATCTTAATTTAATCCCATATGAATGCTAGAAAAATTTCCTTTACATTACTTTGTAGTGCATTGAGGATCTCCCTAACACTCAAGAACTTAAAAACCCAATTTAAATCAAAGGGAACATTTATTTTCATCCTGCGACATAGATGGTAGTCCCCAGAATTACTCTAGTTTGTACAGAAGGCCCATAGAACTCTTTTGACTGGGGGGAAGGGGGTCCTGGATTGCTGCTTAACATGTGATTTAGTTTTTTTAAACATTTGTGTTTAAACAATTTATACTATTTTTATACTATTCCCCTAACTTAATCCAGTTTTGCATAGTTTAATGTTAGTCAGGCACTTAAAACCTTAACCCATTGAGTGCCAAATAAAAGGTGCTATCCTGGGACATACCACCAGCCATGCACTGAATATCACTTTAGGACTCAAAGGATACCCTGAAAACTGAATTTCTGCTTTTATGGGGGGGGGGGAAAGAGTTTTCATAACGGAGTTATTGTCATGCAGTGTAGAGAGAGAACTAAAAATAAAATATTTGGAAAACAAACTGTGATTAAGCAGTTGTATCATCTGACCAGCAGGGCCAAGTTGATTAACTGATAAAGAAGTGGGGCCAAGACTCATGCAGGTTGTATGTAGGGGAAGACTTGTACATCTGCTTTGGATTAGGTACAACTGCTGGTCAGTGCTTGAGTTTTCTGTAGCTTAAAAGTCTTCTTATGTGTTCATTATAGAATTAAAGTGAGTATCTTGTTGTATACAAATGTAGTAATGGAATTTTTATTTTATTCCTTAAAAAAGGTTAAACAGCACATATAATATTTTTGTGTATATGTATTCATCTGTGCGTGTGTATTGAGTCTAAGATGTATAATGTCATTTATAATAACACTAGTTGAAGAGCCCATTACACAGTAACAGAGGAAGGTCCTGTTGAGAGGACCGAAGCATTGCTATTGCTATAAGATGTTTTGTATGATGTAACTTTAATATATTTTTTTACATTCTTTACCGTGAGTGTGTTTGTCTCCATTCTAATGTTTACATATATTTTTGAACTGCACTCAGATCTAATGAGATGTAAGGAGATATGTGAGTGCAGGCATAATATGTGTGTATATGTGTATGTGTGTGTGTGTGTATATATATATATATATATATATCGTAAACGCACATGTGTTAATACGTAGGTGTACGTTATACCCAAGATTTTAGTGGAAAATGGGAGTGCCTATGTATAATATGCACCCTTGTTTTCCCCTGTCTCGCACACTCCTTTCCTCCCTCCCCGCTTACCCATATACCCCCCTCTGTAGTGCAATTTCATCAGCCTGACAGGGTCCCAGTTGGCGGCATACTTGCATCTGCCACCCGGTTCCAACATGGACCTCTTCTGCCTTGCCAATGGTAATGTCTTGCAAGGACTTCAAGGTCCTTGCAGGGCAATACCATGGATCCAATTTGCATAACTATGCGCTATGGATCTATGGTATTTCCCTGTGAGGACCACAACATTACCATTGGCAAGGCAGAAGAGGTCCTGACAGGGCAACGCTGGACGCTGGTGGCAGATGCAAGCATGCTGCCTGCTGGGACCCTGTCAGGCTGCCGAAATTACAATACAGAGGGGCAGAGGAGGCCATAGGTAAGCGAGGAGGGAGGGAAGCAGTGGAAATTGAATTTCTGGGTGTTTTTTTACTGTTATTTCATTCCTGTATAATAGGCACCCCCACTTCACATAAGTTGAAGAGGGGCAAGACTGTGTGCATTATACACAAGATTTTACAGTATATATAATATATAAAATATTTAAATATTTTGTTTTTGAGCTGATCCCAGCATGGAATTCTGTTTAGTAAACTGTGGATAAAGCATCTCTGCTGTTTGCTACATTATTACTATATTCCAATGGGTTATTTATATTCATCTTTGTCATATTCTTCTTCAAAGAGCACCAGTCAAAATATGAATTTGTGATCCTGTACAGAGGCAGATGGGTTTGTTCATTTTCAGTCCTCTGCAGTGATACATTTGTACATGATGTGAGCCTGCAAATTGGAATTCGTTTGTGAATTTTAATACTCCACATGACAGCTTATTGGCTGCCCCCTATAGGATCAGACAGGCAAATTACTCAGTATTCATATTCTTAAGGCTTTATGTAGAATAAAAAATGTGCAATTCTGCAGCAAACCAACTGCACTATAGGGGACAAATAAACATTCTCACAATTCTCCTTGTTTTACATTGAGCTTTTAACCTCTAAAATGCTGACACATTCCTTATTGCTATTGCTGCTCCAGCACTGGACTGCTTTAACTTTCTGTATAAGGCCCATAGAATCTGAAAGTAGCAACCTCATCTCTAGACACCATCAGTTCTGTACCTGGAGTATTAACCCCTTTCATGCTAGAGTTGTTACCAGCGCAAGGAGCTGGGGTCTCTAGTTAGCATATAAGGCGGAGGTGGGTAATATGTGGCTTTCCAGCTGTTACTGGACTCCAAGTCCCCTCATCCTATTGGTGCAGACTCAAGAAATGTCTGGCTATCTCCTTGTGTCTGTCTATCCAATGTGTTGTAGATATTTCTAGCACTCAAGAGGTTAAAATCCCAGTTTAAATGAAATGGAGTCTGTTACCTCTATGATGCAGCTGGTGTGCCCCAGAATAACTCCAGTTGTATTTGGTACATTAGCCTCTATTATAAGGCCATATGCAAAAAGAAAAGTGCAGGCGTTGTGAATTAAACCATTTCACTATAGGGGAGAGGACCAAAGATCCCCATTGATTTTTTTTAATGGGGATTTTAACACCTTGAATGCTAGAGATCTCACATGCAATGTGTTGGACACCTGTATCATTCAAGGGGTTAAAAGCCCCTTTTAACCCTTGGAGTGCCTGAGGGGTACATTGCAATGCGTTGCTTACCCCTCTGGCATGCAAAGTGTTACATTATTAGGAAATGTTATGCATCCCTATGGGGCAGCTGGTTTGCTCCAGAAGTGCACCTCTTCAGGGTTGTAGAGTTGGTTGTTATATTACAGCTGTAAAACACTCTTGGGTTGAATGGCGCTCTGCTGCTTCATCCCCACTGCTGTCAGTTGATTTGTCTATGTAAAGACACAGGATTGACAATTAAATGAATATATTGTACAGACAAGCTGACAAGCATCTGCTTCTCCATATGTTCTATCTCTTTTTAAAATATTTGCATTTTAAAATATCAATTGGGTTAATATCCGGCCTGATACGGCACCTCTATTTTACCATATTGGCAGACTTGGACAGGTGGCTTTTATCGGAGATACGACGTTTTCTGCTATAGTCTGTATATTCTGTTGTGAAGTTGAAGGCCTTTTAGACGCAGTAAACTGTTTTTTTTATTTATTCTATGTTTGTTAAATGAGTGGCTTATCCTAATATAACTTTCACATATGTTCCATGATAACGTATGATATTAATACAGCTTCTACTCAAACAACTGTTGTTCTCCAATAAAGTCTGAACATGATTATGTTTTAATAACCTACCAAATACTTTCTCCGGTTAATATTCTAAAACATTGTTTTTTTTTACTTTCTTGCAAAGAAATGTAATAATAAAACAAAAAATATCTGCATTAATCTATAAGACCATTTCTAATCACATTAATCGTTTGAGTGCCAGGGGGGTATACAAAACAGTTAAGTGGACCTATCGCCTTTTAAGATTAGTTACTTTTATAGGTAATTAAACTTAAGTTGTGCTAAGGATTTTGTTTGTAATATTTTTGATGAATTACATTTACTTGTCAGTGTCGCTGTCTGGTACTTTATGATAATTAGTCTGTGTGCTGGGCCAGTATTATCAAACACTGTGTAATTAATGAATCTAGGCAGAGGCCACACATTGGAGACGCTAGTAAAATCACAGCGAGGGGCCAGATTGGCCTTGATCAGAATGAACTGGCATTCTGCGTAGGAAACTGGTATAAAGCCCCAAATTGCCATCCCATCCAACATAAATGTTAATTTCTCAAACTATTAAAAACAAAAAAATAAATAAATTCCTAGGATAATATATAGGCAGGCTTCAATTCTCTGTCATGCAGTTTCAATTTGTGATAGGGCTGACAAGACCCCTTTAAGTATTGTTTATTATGGTGTAAAAAAAATACTATTTTGAAGCACTTAAGTTATTCCCACTGCTGTGAGATGCATCAATCAAAAGTAATTACAGTTCAAAGCTGCCTTTTTGTGAGATGATATATGTAGGGCTTATCATGGCTTTAGGGTGGCAATTAGTCTCTAGCCGACATTTGGCTCTGTAGGTCTTCATAGAAAGCAATAGCAACAATGCCACGATAATGAAAAGGCCAATTTGAAATTATTCACTTATCTGTATCAAAAAATACATAGTTTTGTCGGCGGTTGAGAGAAGCATCTCCTATCTCTATTTGTTATCAATAGATATGCCTTACAATTCTGATTATTGCTAACTAGTTGAAGAGCCCGTTACACGGGCGACAGTGCCACTGCCAGCTTGCATTACAGTCATGCTCTGTAGAGTGCCCGCACCACGGCTGATACAGAGTTGGATGCTTCTTCGGAGCTCCCTGCTCTGTATCAGCCTCGTCACGGGCAGTCTCTACTGCGCATAACTAGAAAGTTTGTAACAACGCAGTGAATTATTATATAGGATATAGGTTTATATAGTTTGTGTGTGTTCTTCATTTTAGAATGTGCTACTTTAGATTGGGGTAGACTACTTTTGGCACTACAGCTGTTGGGACTGAAACTCGTTATTATCCCCAACCAGCCAATAGCTGACTAGGCATGATGGAAGTTGTAGTTCACCAAGAGCTGGAGTGCCAAAGGTTGCCTACACTGCTGTTGCTTTTAATTCTTTGAGTGCCAGAGAGGTATGCAATACATTACAACGCAATGCTTTGGATGCCTCTCTGGCGCTCAGAGGGTTAATTGATTGCCGTACGCGTTTACAGACTTAATGCAAGCGTAGAATGGGTTTTGTAAACCAGGAGTTATGGTAACCATACCCTTGATCGTTTCTACGTATGATTATTTTATCATCCCGCTTACAGCAACAGTGTTAACCCTTTGAGTGCCAGAGGGGTACGCAAAGCAAAGTTGTCCATTATGGGCTGTGTACGTACATGTCTTAAAGGGATAGTAAACCCCCCCCAACAACTTGATGCCAAAATACAACAATTATAGAAACATACTGAACGCACTTAGTCCCATCTCTCAAACCTTTATGGTTTGAGAGATGTAGGGCAAGACAGACCTCCGCTCCCTCCCCCTTCTCATACGTCCGCTGTATAGCAGACGTCATGAGATCCGGCTTCCAGCACCAGACGGCGGCTCTGCAGGAGCGCTGTCATCTAGATATCTCTGTATTATTACTTCATGGGTATGGTCTAAAACATGTGCCTGGCTTGCAACCGGATTCTGCCTCTGACAGCTTTACAGCTCGTCAGGCAGAAGGGGGAGGGACCAGAAGACTGTCTTGCCTTGCATCTCTCAAACCATAAAGGTTTGAGAGATGGGACTAAGTGCGTTCAGTATGTTTCTATGATTGCTGTATTCTGGTGTCAAGTTGTTGGGGGGGGGTTTACTATCCCTTTAAGAAATCCTGTATATATAAGAATACCAATATATATAGAGAATTAACACATTCTGTATCCGAGATTTTGAAGATCATGGTTATCATACACAGAATATTAGTTTATTGATCGCAAGCCTCCCGGTCAGACAGTTAACTCTTAAAATGTACCAAAAATCAAGAGACGTTGTCCATAATAGGCTATAACATTATAGCTCTTAAGAGAAGCCTGTATATATTGGAATATAGCTAGAATTAACAAATTCCATATCAGAGACTATTGAAGATCATGGTTATCATAAGCAGATTGTTTAGTTTTATGTACTATAGATATGAGGAGACACACATCCCTTGGTTATGTCTACAAGGGAACATGGAGTTGAGCTGAAACATGAATTTATTCTCTCCCCTTAGCAGACTGTTATCTCCATTCTCCCCCCAATTCCTAAAGAGTTACTTTGCAGTACAGAAACTGCACTGTATGGAGCCAATATGAATTGTCTGCTTAGACTAGTCCACTTTCTAATACAAGATCAATCTCTTAGCATTTTATACATTATTCAAATACTCTCTAATACAAATTTTCAGTTTCCACCGTGTTTTTCCAACGCTATATTTCTTACATTGACGACGTATGGCATAAACAAAGCATATAAATGGACAAATAGAGCATCCGCACTACACTGAGTACCAACAGCTGGTGGTGATTTCCTATTTTTGTTAGAATAGTGACTCCTGACCAGTTTATCCTTCAGATTTGGAGATTGCTGACAGCTCATCTGGAGTTTTTCCCTTAAAACTGCCTTAAGGTCACGATCAGTTAAAAGGACTTGCCAATACTTTAAAGTGGAACTATCATGATAATAACTGCCCCCCAATTAACATAACGAAATGCAAAGCCATACTGTCAACCTGAATAAGTCTGCATTATTGCAGAAAACCAACTTCTACGGCAGGAACCAGCGGACAACAGTGCAGACATCTTAGAGGAAAGGTACCTCTGAGTCTGTGCTGTCTGTCCCATTTGGCTGTTCGGATTGGTAGTGACATTCATTGGTACCTTAAGGTAACGGAAGTTGGAGATGACATAGGTGCACAGATCTTATCTTGTAAGCTCTGTGCAGTAATGTACTTTTTCAGGTTAATGACAGTATGGCTTTGCATATCGCTATGTTACTAATGTATTGGGGGGCAATGATACATTCTTGATCTGCTTTAATATACCATGGATGGATGGACTCCCACTTATTTATTGTGGGTACCTACAAATCAGTTTTATAATCGGGCTTCTTGGTTGGATTTCTCAGTAGGTTCATTATTGAGGTACTGGCAACCCTTTGTCTTACATTTCTTTCACATATCCCCTCTCTATTAATCTGAGTTCATCAGCTCTCAATGCAAAACATTCCTCATTGGAACTGTTTCTATGTAAGCAGAGACATTTGCCTATAGGAACAGTCTTCACTGTTCTTGATTGTTAAATCAAGGAAATGTATTTGTGTGTTGCCCTTTTTCACACACCAGTTTCAAACTGAAATGATTGGAGTTAAATTTGTGTACAAACTCCTTGAGGAGATGCACACTGCCATCCCATAGGATCAAGATTTCATCTATATCTCTAAGCCAAGACAGAGCATGAGTATTAAGACAGTAGAACAAACCAAAGTTAGTGACTTTCCAGACAGCCAGGTCACCATCAGGGCATGTGGTTCTTTGAACATGGCTGGAGGAAGCAGCAGTGTTTCTCATCCACTTGTATTACTGATTGCACAGTGAGGAAGCACCTTGTGTTCTGAAAATGTGCACTGTTACGGAACTCCAGTGCTGATGAGATTAACACTGTGTTATGTAATGAACAAGCCTGCCAGTGATTTTATTTATTTATATTTCTATACACACGCACACGCACACACACACACACAAAAAGAAATTGGCAGTGGCACTCTCTAAAGTTATAATCCATATTTAAAGGGATAGTAATACCTAAAATGTAAAAAAAAATATGTTGTAGGGTTTATCCCCCTGAGTAAAACAAGAGTACTCCCACTGCTGAAAGATGTTTCATTCAAAAGTTATTAATTTTCAAAGTTGAATTTTTTAGGTGCAATATCACAGTGGCCTGAATTTGTACAGTGGCGCTGTTGCTACATGATCCTATGGACAGCTCTGGTCTCAGGACCATAAATCTCCATAGGATGGTGTAGCAACAGCGCCACTGTAAAATTTCAGGCCACTGTGATATTGCACCTAAAAAATTCAACTTTGAAAATTAATAACTTTTGAATGAAACATCTTTCAGCAGTGGGAGTACTCTTGTTTTACTCAGGGGGATAAACCCTACAACATATTTTTTTTTACATTTTAGGTATTACTATCCCTTTAAGCAAGGTGTACGTCCCATAGAACAGGGCTCAAAATTTCCACTAGCCAATGGCGAGTGAAAATTTAGCCCTGGCGAGTAGAAATTCAGCCCTGGTGGATATGTTTTGGCTTGCAGTGGCGAGTAACTTTTCAGGTCTGGCTAGTAGCAAAGGACTTAAAATTATAAGCCCTGCCATAGAATATGTGCAAAGTATACTCGGCCTGGGCATCCACAGACGAGACCGCACACTGTGAAGTCTTCAGAAGTAGTGTTTTAATTTAGTGCTTCAATTCACCTGAACTCGTGAATTGAGGCACTAGATTAAAACACATTTTGAAGACTTCACTATGTGCTGTCTTGTTTCTGGGTGCCCAGGCTGAGTATGCTTTATATATAATATAATACATTTGTTAAGCATGCTTATTTAATGTAAAACTGACAGGTTGATTAACCCTGAGGATTTTAGAGAATTCTCTAGAACAAAGTAGGTGAAGAAACAAAACTGTCAGATGGGCTGCACTTACATGTTAGCTTATGGTATTGTTGGTTCTCTTCCAAAATTAGTTCACTTAAACTGGCCTCAAAGTCTTTATAGAAGAAACATGGCACCATAAGGTGTGTGTGGCGTTGGCACTCTAGTTAAGAACCACTGATGTTGAGGATGATCTTCTAACCAAATGCATTGAAATTCATTGTCAGTGATTCAAATGGCAAAACTTTGGATTGCTAAATCTCAGTGGAACATTTATATTTGGCATTTAAACCGTCTATTCATAATGTGAATTATTTCTAGTTGACTAAATCTAAAAGACAACCCATGTCTGGGATCTGGCCAGTGGTATATTGAGAGTCATGAATAATAATTTATAGAGATGATTAGTCAGATATACAGTATAATTTTCTAAACAAATGTGGTCTGTTAAGCAGAGAGGAAGACAGAATTATGGGTGGTCTCATATCATTTGTATTCAGTCTACCCAAACCTTTTTAACCCCTTGAATTGTAATAAAAAGCACAGTGGCTTGTTTCTACGTCTAGTCACCGCTCATCAGCATCACATTTTAGCTCTTTAGTGCCATTACAGAGGAGAAATTCAAATACATATTAGAGTAATCCCTTCAAAAGGACAGTCCAGTTCCAAAATGATGGACAAGCCCCCTCTTCACAGGAACACCAGCTAACCACAGATGTATATTTCAGCCTTGTTGGGCCTAGTCAGTGAGGTGCTGCTGGATTCCTAGGCACTGAGAACAAGGGGCCCATGTCTCTGTTGCACTTCACAGTTAAGGAGACCCCCTAAGACTATTCAAAATAAATACAAAGAAGTGAGAGGACCCCTTGCTCTCAGCGCCTACTTAATCCAGTTGCACCTCACTGAAGAGGTCTGACACCCATGTTCCAAGTTTCTTCCTGATCTGGATGTCCTATGGGAGTCTAGGGTTGTGAGAAGAGAGCAAAGGTGTTTTACTCCAAAATGTGTGATCGAGTAGACACAGGAAGCTGTGATCCAAGTACTTTTTTTTTTTTTTTTTTTTTTTTTTTAATCAGGCTGTTATTTCTGTCAGGGGAGTATGGGAGTGTAAGAAGGGAGCAAAGAAGAATTACCCCAAATACCTCAAAATTCTGTGTGACTGACTGTGGACACACAGGGAGAGAGTATCCAATTTCCTTCCTTCTCTGGCTCTTCTATCTCTCCTAGGGGTCTGCGGATGTGAAAAGGGCAAAGACAAAATTCAGCAACATCTAGCCCCCCAGTAGCAGTAGTAGTAGTAGCAGCCTCTCAGGAAACCCACAGTTCATGAAGTACATGATCCAAAAGCTAAGTATGTTGCTACCTGTTGTCTGTGTAAGGAGCATGTGAACGGGGGGGAAAGCACACTCTCACATAATAAGCACCTTCTCAATGAGTTCCCAACTGAAGCACAACCACAGATCTGACTGTGAGACACACCAACAGATCAGAGGTTCCATAAATAACAACAGCAGAAGTACTCCTAAATGTTCCCTTGGCTCTGAGATACATAATAGACCTGCTGGTGATGTGTTAGTGTCTGCCACCCTTACCACCTCCACAAGTCATGTCTCTTAAATCAATAAAGTTGCACAGTTCTTCTATGTACTGCCATCCCACACTTAGAAGTCAAAACCTGCAAAAAAATATAATTCAAAAGTATGCCAATGGCATAGTAAACTTACCAAAATGTTGGCAGTTGACATGCTACCTTCTTTCTTTTTGTTGAAAACAGAGGCTTTAAAGAACTGATGTCCTGTGTTGCACCCTGCTGGAATATCACAATCTGCATTATTTTTCAAGCAGGGCCTGGGAACAATTTTTCAAGGCATATATTGTTGTAGGATTCACAACTTTAACTTTCAGCTATTTATTTATCCACTTTAGCCCTCCGAACATTAATATTGTGGTGGGAAATGTTGCAGCCATAGAAAAAGGCAAAAATGACAAAGTTCTGGCAGGAAATTTAGTGGCAGCGGCAGTAGTATTGTCTATGGGTGAAAACATTCACAGAAAATAGAGAAAAATTGTTGTGTTTTTTGCAAAATTTCTCTGACTTATCGCCTTTCCCTACTCAGTACCTTTGTGCTCAGAGGAATAATGCCATACATTAAAATGAGCAGTTATGGAAATATTCATATTGTAAGGTTTTTTTTTTTTTGCTGATTTAAAATAAGGGTAATTCTACTTCTGAGAGATTCAGTCAAAAGTTATCAGTGTAAACATGCATCCATTTGATTATATATATATATATATATATATATATATATATATATATATATATATATATATATATATATATATATATATATACATTTTTATTTTTTTGTAGCCAGGTGGCACTTTTGCTATTCCTGCCTGTGAGGAACTGACTATAACAAACATTAGCTTTCCATTGATGGCAATAGGAACATCTGTACCTAGTACCAATGCATCTTGAACTCAAATTCTAAAAAATGATAGGAAGCTGTATTTTGAAAGAAGCATCTCCGAATATTAGTTGGGGTATCCTGGTTTTACTCAACTTGATGGTTAGTGCTCCTTTAGCCCTTTAACCCTTTCAGTGCCAGAGGGGTGATCAATGCACTGTGTATCCTCCTTGCACTGAAAGGGTTAAAGCTGAACTATGATATCAATATAAGTCATCCCTGATCCATTGTTAGTATGTATGTAATAATGGATTCCGGCGTCCCCAAGTGGCATGCAGACCCCGGAATTCCATGACGTGCCAGGACCGTTGGCAACGTAACGGTCCTGGCACATCCAGGGTTGTTAAGGTTTATTGCACTATTTTCATTATTACAGGTGTACTAAAAGTGAATCTGAGGTGACTTTTATTGACATGATAATTCCATTTTAAGGATCAGAGAGGTGTTCAACCTATTGCTTTGCCATGTGTTGCTCCCCCCTGTGGTTGTTAAAGCATTAAGCAGGAAAAAAACAATCCCATCATTTATGAAGGGTAAAAGGCACAGGAAGGTATATGAGAACAGAATATAGACAAACACCTATTTTTATTTCTTGCAAAATGAAGGGGACCCTGCCAAGCAAGTGTCACATGTTATTTTGGCACATATGAACCTCTTGACCATTATTTATGGGGATAGACATGCTGGTTATCTGTATAAGTCAGACATTTCTGAGATAGTTAATGGTTATCTTGTCTCAAGCCAGACGCTGTCTCCTGATCCTACATTTTGGTGCAGTTTCAATACTTCATAATGTAAAACCTACTTAGATTTCCAGTTTATCATGTCTGTTATAAAGGAATTATAAAGTAGCCAAAAAAGATTAAATTATTTTAGTTCATGCTACCCTAGAGCTGGAGAATCTGTAATATTAGACCTTAATAATGTGTTGACATGTGTTATGGATTGGTTTTATCCCAAAATATACCACCTGGTAACATTAATGCTTCCACTTCTTAATCAAACATGCAAAACCAAAAATTGTTGGTCTTGTGCTTCACCTCTTAAATTTTTTTTTACCATAGGTTTTAGGTGTGTGTGTGTGTGTGTGTGTGTGTGTGTGTGTGTGTGTGTGTGTGTGTGTGTGTGTGTGTGTGTGTGTGTGTGTGTGTGTGTGTGTGTGTGTTTTTTAAATTCACATACGTACTTTTAAGGATATTTAATCTTCAAGCTGTGCCGGTCAGCATAATACAGCATGATGAATCTTCAGCACAGCTCTAATTCTCCTCCCACCTCCCTCTCAGCTGCCCCAGGGAGAATGGCTTCTATCGTTACATCAAGCTCCGGTTAACATTATACTGAGGTTGTAACCTCAATATAATGCTAACTGAAGTTTGATGTAATGATAGAAGCCATTCACACCACACCGAAGGGAAGCATGAACGTGCTCCCTGGGGCAACTGGGAGGGAGGTGGGCGGATAATTAGGAAGTCAAGAAGAGCGGTGCCGAAGATTCAACATCTTGCATTATGCTGATCGGCACAGCTTGAAGATTAAATATCATCTTTAAAAGTATGTACATGAAGAAAAAAAAACGCCTTTCCTAATACTACTTTATTAACTAAATCTATGGTAAAAAAAAAATTACGAGGTGAATGTTCCCCTTTGAAAGGAAATTAAAACCTAATGGCACCCCTCCACACACTTGCTTTATTACCGCCAGACAGTACAAATGGCCTATAAGGGTTTTTTGCCTTTGCATGTTGATTCAGGAGCTAACCTCTTCATTCGTTATTGCATATTATTATGCTTTATAAAGCACCAACTTATTCGGCAGCGCTGTACAAGAGGCAATAGACATACAGAGGTATTCAATAGTACAAATGGAACATGGAAAATAAAAGGATCGTGAGAACTTATTCATTCATGCATGTCATGTCTACAGAGGTGGACATCAGTCTTGCTGGCCAGACTCCTGGATCCCCCTCATTTCTGTTCTGACACCTGCTGGCATTCTTCATGCTCAGTTCTGAAAAAGACAGGGAAATGGATGTTCCTGTGGGGCATTAACTGTCAGGAAGAGTGATATCTACCTCCATGAACTTGATATGCAGGAATAATTGAAGATGATCTTTTGTGCCGAGGTGCAAGGCAAGTTCATAGTGATCCCTATTTTGTAGAAAAAAAAACATTCCTGTTCATGCTAGGACATTATTTGATAAATAAAAGCCATCACATGGAAGTGAAGATTATTTTTTTTATTTCATCTTTGTTACTTAAACAATTTGGTCATTTTTCAAACCAGTCAGAAGTTGTAATCTTTGCCTCATCACAGAGAAGTTAAGGGGCGGTTTGGTATCCCATATGTTTAAATGCCTTGTACCTTGTGTATAAAAGTAAAGTGGTACAGTTCTGGACTAAACCAACTGCACCAGTGGGGATTTTAACTCCTTGGATGCTAGGGAGGTTTCAATGCGTTGAAGATATCTCTGGCGTACAGAGGACTTATATTATCTGTTAAATGAACAGGAATTTTGGATAATGTTATCCCCAGTGGGGCTTTTATTTGCCCCAGGACTGTTCATTTTTTCTTTTAACCCTTTGAATGCCAGTGGGGTACGCAACACATTTCTTTGCAATGCGTTGCGTACCCCTCTGGCACTCAAAGGGTTAACCCTTCAAGTGCCAGATGGGTACAGAACGCGTTCCATACTCCTCTGGCACCCAAAGGGTTTACCCATTTGAGTGCCAGAGGGGTATCCAATGTATTTCTTTTGGACTCCACAAGGCATATGTGAAATGTTTGCCGGCAGGGAGAAGGTGGATCCTCTCTGGCAGTTGCCACTCATGTGCTTTACAGTTACCAGTGGTTAATAGGTCTGTAGCTTGACGTCCGTTTGTAGCTGTAATAGACTAATAGGGCCATATGTTCAACAGAAATGTGGAGTTCTGGAGCAAGCCATTTGCACTAGGAGGGAAATAAAAATTCCCAAGGATTTATGGGGATTTTAACCCTGTGAATGCTAAAGAGGTCTCCAGTGCATTACTTCGCAATGAGTTGGGAGACGTCTCTACCATTCAAAGATCTAAAATCCCCATTTAAATCGGTGGTAGTTTCTGGAATTTTTTGGTCTCACCTCAGATTTGCCTCAGGACTCCTATGCATTTCTTTTGAACGGATGACATTATTTCTGTAGCCTGCACTTCCTAAATACTGGCCATGGGGCACAAGAGTTAATCGTGATGTTACCCTTTAATAGCAAGGGCCATATGCACAAAGAAATTGGAGTAATATAGAGAAAACAAACTGCACCGTAGAGGAAAAATTAAAATTTGCATAGATTTTTAAATGGTTTGTAATCTCATGTATGCTAGGGAGGTATCTAATGCTTGGCATGACATTGCTTTGGAGACCTCTCAAGCATTCCAGGGATTAAAAATGCCATTTATAGCAATGGGGATCCTATGAAATGTGTCCCCTATGGTGCTGTTGGTTTAACCCAGAATTACTCCAGTTTTTTCTTTGACCTTAAGGCCCTAAGAGTGTTCAGTCAGGGGCTATGGCATACAAAGATTGCTAACAGTTGAGATTAACCCTTTTGAGTCCCAAACAGAGTCATGTCCTAAACAATGTGCTGGGCACCCCTTGGCGCTCAACGGTTAAACACATATTGATTTTTTAGTTCTACCCTCTAGTGTAAATGGCTTGCCCCAGAGCTTCTCAATTTCCTTTTGAACACAGTGCTCCACTTATTTATTTTAAAGGAGAAGTAAATTTTATTTATTTATTTTTTGAAAATCCATATGTGTTAGATCTTATCCTGATGAATAAAACAAGGGTACTCTCACTGCTGTCAGTTGTTTTATTCAAATGTTATTACAGTTCAAAAAATCAGGAAGTGAATTTACTGTGTGATTGGTCTGACAGGAAGTAACTCGCCAGTTTCTGTCACATTCTATTAATAGCTGTCTGTCACTGACTTTCCCCACCATTAGAATGTAACACAATACTAATTGGAATTTGACCACCAGAGGGCACTGCTTATGTACAAAAACATAGATTTAAATTGTCATAACTCTGGAAATATGCATCTCTCAGCAGTGGGAGCATTCTTATTTTAGTCAACAGGAAACACCCTAAAATAAATAAATAAATATATATATATATATATATATATATAATAATCAGAGTGGAGATTGTAGCCGTATTAGTCCTGCGATGCAGATGTAAAATAACAAACAAAATAAGTATCTTGTAATACCTTTTTTATTGGACTAACAGAATTATGGATTGACAAGCTTTCGGGACAAATGCTTTAGACTTGAGAAGGGGAGGTTCTCTCGTCAATCCAAAATTCTGTTAGTCCAATAAAAAAGGTATTACAAGATACTTATTTTGTGTGTAAATATATATTATTCATAAAAAAAAGTTTACTGCTCCTTTTAAGTCTCAAATCTTGTGGGTAAGAGCCTAGGCCTGGGATATGTAACTTAAGTCCTTTAGCATTTAGCATGTAATAATCTCTGTTTTGAGCATTGATTTATCTATTAAAATAACTAAACCACAAACTGATCCATATGTGCTCACACAGAAGGCAAACATGACCGTGTCTGGCAGTTTTTTCCGATTGGAGCCAGCAGCATGCATAAACTTAAGTTTAGTAATGTCCATTTAGAAGAGCTTGAAAAGCTGAGCTAAATGCAAAAAAACATATCTCTCAGACCACTGGTTTGAGAGATACAGGCATTTAAATTTCAATGTCTCTTAATGACAGCTGTAACGGTGTCAGCAGGAGATCTGTGTATAATACAAAACGAAAAGTCGGAGAAGCACACTCAGAACTCCATGTTGCTAAAAGTTCACATAAGTGTTTATTGAATCGACGTTTCGGCCAACCACAGTGGCCTTTATCAAGATTAATCTTGATAAAGGCCATTGTGGTTGGCCGAAACGTTGATTCAATAAACACTTATGTGAACTTTTAGCAACATGGAGTTCTGAGTGTGCTTCTCCGACTTTTCGTTTTGTATGTACTTCATTTATTGGATTAGCACCTGGACCATAAGGAAGTCAAGCAAACAGTGAGTGCTACCATCCCCCCCATGTTTATATATATATATATATATATATATATATATAATTTGTTATTATTTGTTTATTTTTTTTCCCCAGTATTCTATTAATATGGCTGTCAGTTTAATCTTTTTTTTTTTTTTTTTTTTTTTAATCATTCTTTTGTAATAGACTGTTAAAGAAATATGTATTGTTTCCCCATGGGTGCTTCCCATTTAGCCTTTTATTAAACTGCACTGCTCTTTATCATTGGTAAAAGTCCATTTTAGACACCAGATAGGCTGAAACACGCTTGTCTAAAACCTTTTTCTTCCAGCCTAAAGAAACGCCAAAAATTGTTTCTGAGAAATTTTAAGTCTGTTTCATCTTCCAGCTCTAATTCATCTGCCCTTTTCTTTAATAACTTGAAACAACTTGGATCTGAAAAAAGGCCTGATGTTCAAGATTAAAGTAGTGTAATTCTGGTTCAAACCAAATGCACTATTGGGATAAATACACATTTTCAGAATTCACATTGATTTAAATGGGTTCTTTTATTTGCCTCATGTGATATAGTTGAATTGTCCCCAAATTATTATACTTTATTTTGAACATAGATCCCTAAAATGCACATGTTCAAGTTACTCTGTATCTATAAAATGCAAGTACAAGATCACTATGAAATCATTTTTGTATATTTTCTAGATGAGAACGGTTAGAACATGCAGCATTTGAGAAGGCCTTTTCTTGGGATTTGTTTGTTAATGTAGTAATCGAGATCGAAAATCTGTTTTCAATCAGAGGTTGCAGTGTGCAGAAAGTGCTGTTCTGGGCAAGATTTTTAAATTCTTCAGGGCTTGATAAAACAAGACCTAAATGTGCACATGTAAAAAAAAATTCACTTCCAGAGCACTGATAGAATATAAATGGTAAAAAAAAAAAAAAGAAAATTGTTGAATCAGAAGGATGTGTGTTTTGGAACTCTTCAATGTACGAAAATTGCTGTGTATTTTCTTTTCATTTCATATATATATATATTTTTGTATTATTATTTTAACCCATACTTGGCAACGGACAGTTTTTTCATTGAGCCAAAACATTTTAAAATGCTTTAATGAACACACAATAATAGATACATGACTACCACAAATAGCAGTATATGTAATTTTCTTTAAAATTGCAGAACAAAAGCTTAGACTTTAAAAGGTGAGGGGGTGCAATTATTTAGGCATGAGGACTACATCTTTTTTTTTATTTTTCCCTTTCTTAAATGGCCTTCATTTTATTGCCTCTCCAGACGGAACAATGCAGTTTATATATGGTGAAAAAAAAAAAAGTGTTGTGGGTGAAAATGAGATGGTAAGCCTAGCAGGCTAATCATAGACTGTGAATTGAAATTTTCAAAGTGAAAGTATCAATTTTGGGTTTTTCAGCTCTAGTAGACTGAAACACTGTATCAGTATGGTAAATAATGATAAACTGTATCACTGAACTAATAACATTTTCTGTCTAGCAGTACTGCTACATATGCAGAGCCAGGCTGGCCTGAAGAACAGAGAAATAGCAGTAGTTCCAAACACACTCCTCACGGATGGCCTAAAAGGCCATATAGAGATGCAATAGAGACTGCCCAAACTCACGGAATGCTGGGAGGATGGAATTATTACATAGGATATTATCAATGAATTGGAGGTGGCTTCTATTGACATGACAGTTCAGCTTTAAGGCCTTTATAATAAGCACTCCAATTCGTATGCTGTTTTATGGGGCCTATACACTAGGTCTTCTTGAGCTTGAGAGACACAGGAGGTATCTAAAATGGTTAGAGATTTTATTGTAGCAGATGTTTATCCTGAAAGCTATAATAAGAATGGAGAAATGGATGTTTTTTGTTCCACTATGGCTCTGCAGGTCATGAAGAAGCTTTTAGGGTTAAAAAAATAAATATATATATATAATATATCCCATGGTATAATTCGCTAGTTTATGTTTGTCAGAAGCCATCATGCACAATAGAGACTGCCCAAACTCACGGAATGCTGGGAGGACGGAATTATTACATAGGATATTATCAATGAATTGGAGGTGGCTTCTATTGACATGACAGTTCCGCTTTAAGGCCTTTATAATAAGCACTCCAATTCGTATGTTGTTTTATGGGGCCTATACACTAGGCCTTCTTGAGCTTGAGAGATCTTATTGCATTGGCTTCATAGAATAACTTAGGAACTGGAGAAGAATTTGGCTTAATCCATTCTATAAACACGTTTCGCTCTTGAATATCTCTTACTCATGATCCTGGATCATGAGTAAATGTTTTTCAAGAGTGAAACGCGTTTATAGAATGGCTCAAGTGATGTTCTTTCTGCTATTCCTAACGTCACTGCTACGACTCTCCTATATCTGTTATATGTTTAGTTGATCTATATATGGTTTTAAAAGTCCGGATAAAAAAAGTTTATTGTACTGTCGTGTTGTAAGCTGCACATCGTTTCAAGGCACTATGGAGATGCTTCAGTGTGAACTCCAATGTCTGTATTGTTTTTGAATTTGATATTGAGGATTGAGAGAGACTCCAGTTTGCACAAAGTTCTCTGAGCTGGGTTATTTACAGAACTTTACTATATTTTACATTCATATACGGAGTCTGGATTTTATATGTGGTCTATACACTTTTTGTAGCCGCCATTTTTTGTCTTCTTATGTGTGATCTATCCGCACCGCTGACCAAATTCCAGATCTGAGGGGATGGTTTGTGATGTGTGGAAAAGGGACGGGTGGACCTTTAATATAGATTAAAACGAAAAGATTGCTAATTCAACATATGGGTGATTTTGGAGATCCTCTCAAAATCACCAAGATTGTGTTTTATTTAATTTTTTTGTTTATTAATAATAATAATAATAATAATAACTAGTATTTATATAGCACCTTTCTCCCAGTGGGACTCAAAGCGCTTTCAGCTCACGCTCTCAGAATGAACCGAATCGGCAGCTGAAATAATAGATGTTATTATTACCCAATCAATGGTACTCCTTTATCAACCTCGGAAGGATGAAGGGCTGAGTTGATCCTGCTGGGATTCGAACCTGCAACCTTGCGGTTGGAACAGGCTCCATAGTCAGGGCTCCATAGACAGGGACTTTACCACTGAGATATCTGTTTATTTTTTTTGTTTAGGTGGTAGGTTCTCTTTAAGCTAAACTTTTTTTGTACATATAATGTATCTCAGTAAGACTTTTGGCACTGAATTGCAGATGAGTCACAGAAATGAGGGAAAACAAGAACATTACTTGGTTCTCATCATTTTGCTTTTGAAGATGAAGGTTATTGTCTGAACCTTGCCAGCATCCACATTTACACTGATGCCATTGTGATTAGCCAACAAAAAGGAGAACATTTTTTTTTTTTTTTTTTTTCCCCTTTTCATATTGAAATACTCACGGAGTTATCTGCTGTTTAAAGGAATAGTAATGTTTCACAAAAACAGCATCTCCAATTAATCTTCATAGTATTTTAGAGAGTGTTATTTCAGTACTGTCAGAGTTGTAGTACAAGAGTAATTGAATGATAAAGTATTCCCCTCCCGTCCCTTTTACCTAGTATAAGCCACCTCCCCTCAGATGTAGAATCTGGTCCATAGACCAGACAGCTCACAGCAAGGGACAATCTTCTTACTGTGAGAATAATGAAAACCCTGCCCCCCCCTTCACAAGTTTTTCTGCTTTTTTCCCTTATACTAATTGAAGATTGTCCCTCTCTGCAATCTACCTGGGCACCTCCCTTCTGCTCTGGCTGAGCAGTGTTACATCAGTAAAAGGGGCGGGAGGAGGATACTTTGTCATTCAGTTATTCTTATACTACAACTGTGACCGCTTTGAAATAACACTCTCATACCTCCCAACGTTCCAAATTGCCAAAGAGGGACACTTGTGTTTTGGGGGGGGTGGCTGGTGGGTGGGACATTACCAAGAATTTTTAGGCTAATTCATGACCTATTGACACCTCTTTGTGTAACCTAATAAATGACTTATAACAAGACCATAGTATTTTATTTACACAGGCTAATTTATAAACTCATGTACTGATGTTTAAACCAACAATAATGTGAGTTTTATTGCTGTGGAGCAATGTGATACTCTTGTATACACGCCACATAATCTGGTTTCCTAAAAAGAGGGGCAGAGGGATTTGGGTCAAAAAGAGGGACACTTGGGAGGTATGCACTCTCCATGGCCCAAATACTATGATGATTAATTAGAGCTGTTTTTATTATAAAATATTACTATCCCTTTAAATACAAACTCCAAGCTGTCATCTACTTTCAACAATTTTTTTTTTTTATTTTTTTTTAAGACTTAAAATGTAGTCTTAAAGGGATCCCATCAATTAAAAATCAGAAAGCTTGTTTTGTTATTTACATTAATTGATACTTATCAGATCTAGATAAGTTTGGAAATTTGTTGCTAAGCAGTATTTAGTGCAGGAGACTATGTAGGGCAAGACAGGAAAGTTCCTGCATGATGTGCCATAATTACCATAATTTATACATCTAAAAACAAAAAAATGCATTTCCTAAATAAAAAAAAAAGGCAATTAAAAGCATATAGGCCATTTTGAAAGTTCTTTGAAAATCTAGAAAATTCGTTTTTAGGTGATTGGACTCCCTTTAAATATTTTCTGTGGAGGTGTCCATTCAAGCTTTGTGCAGGACTTACTGAGCTCTTTAATGTAAGAGCGCTTGTTGAGTGTCTTCAGACATGTTAATGCTGTTCTATTTGTAGGCTGTCAGGCCTACACCGTTTAATTGGCTACAGTGAAAAAAACTCTTCTAGCAAGTGCCCCATACAGTTACAAATGAGCTGTATGTGCCCAACTGCTTGATACACGTGATGCTGTTACAATTGTTTGCAGACACAAGGATTGATATACTAAGAAGAGCAGGAGCAATTTTGGTGTGACTCAACTGCACCGTAGTTGAAAAGTAAAAATGCCTATTGCCTTAAATGGGGGCTTTAACTCACTGAATGCTAGATGTTTGTTTGTATCTTTATATAGCTCCATACATGCATTGCATTTACAGAACTTGCAACCGTGTGATGCAGAAATACAGAACTGGGTTAAGTGCATCAGGCTATAGTGCGATAATTGCATTATTAGCTGAGGGAAAAGTGCAGCAAAGGGAATCCTACGTTGGGAAAGGAACCCTGCCTCAAGGAGCTTACAATTGAATTAGAAATCATGACAACATACAGAGACAGTAGTAAGAGGGTCATAATAGAGATGCTCTATATGTCTCCTGTGTTGTGGTTGGTTCCTCCCAGAATTCCAGATTGCTCAAGCTTTACTTGGTGCATAAGCCTCACAATTTTACATTCCTCGTGTATGTGTATATAATATTCGTATGTGTATATAATTATATATAATTTCTTACATTTATTTCACTCCATGATAGGGATAAATAGAATATAAATGCTGTATGTTGGAGATGTCCCTAGCAGTCAAACAGTTGGACATACGTCAGCGGTTATTGAGAACCCCCCCCCCATATATTAACCCTTTTGAGTGCGTTGCATACCCCTCTGGCACTCAAAGGGTTTAAAGCTTTCCAGCCAAGTAAATAAAGGTACTTGCACTTCCTGGAGATGCCTTATTTACATTTTTACCAAACAAACTTGAACTGAAATTGAGTGTAACATTTCTTGTAACCCTCCTATTTTAAGTGGCTGTTATTTCAGATTATGGAGTTATACACACTGACCAGCAATAACAGTGCCACTGTAACATGGAATAGCCTTAAAACATGACCTTTTGTTACTGCTTCCAAAAAGGTTTGAACTGTGATAACTTACAAATGAATGGCTTCCAGCACTTGGAATTCCTTGTTTTATTCAGCATTAAAAACCTACAATATATTTCTTGCGTGTTTCTTTCCCTATAAACCTTTAAGGATGTGAGGGGGTATTCAAAAGCATTGCACAACCTTCTGATCTTTAAAGGGTTAAACTGTAACACAACTGTCAAAAGGGATGACTCTTCATAGCCTCAAGAGTCTTTCACAGAGTATTTGGAACACATTCACGGAACATTCTGGAACAGAGGCTGGAGCCGAAACTTATTTATCTGTACAGCTGGTTTCAGTTTACTATGTATTAGGTCTGAGATGTTTGGAAAGTACGTTATCCGGTTATAAAGGCAGATTGCGAAATGGTTTTGGATTCAGTATAAAATATGCCACAATCCTTTCCTTCTACTAAAAAAAAATCCTTTAACTCCATATGGAGAAATCTTGGACTTTTTTCTTGCAATAGTAATAAAACGTGTAGGGTTTGGATAGGTGTTGGAATCTGAATCCCTTGGAAGGATACATTGTCAAGAATTGTAAGGAATTTGCAGTAGGATGCAATGTGTATAAAGTTGATTAATTGGACTATGTCCTGTAAAGCATATAAAAGTTTAACATAATATTTGAATAAGGCTTATTCTTCATCCCTTTTGTTTCCAGATTAGTTTTGTGAAGTATCAAGTTCCAAGTTTTGGACCGGTGTAGTTTGAAATCATTTGTCCACGTGCTGACCACGTCTTTGAGCCTTGTGGTGAAAGGAAAACTGGATTGAGGCCTAGTTCACATGACCAACTTTCTTGCAGCTATTTTGTTGCAAGAAGTCCAACCCCAATAGAGCAA
Organism: Rhinophrynus dorsalis; assembly: GCA_037306005.1. Lineage (NCBI taxonomy): Eukaryota > Metazoa > Chordata > Amphibia > Anura > Rhinophrynidae > Rhinophrynus > Rhinophrynus dorsalis. Next base: position 46,379,761 of record CM074724.1, read on the forward strand.
GAAGAAGAAACACTTTTTTTGAAGTAGTTGCGTAGTGAAAGAGTTGGCAATCTCCACCTGTACACCTGTTGCTGCTTTGGCCTGCTGAACTATAGGGGTGGCAAAAAATAAGTGAGGTAGTAGGATGGATGCTGCTTATGATGAGGAGGAATCCAATAAAAGCAGTCCTAGTAATAGCAGTGGTCAGCAACAGAACCCATGAGAGACTGCTGCCACTAGCCCCACCACATCCTTGCTGTGAATCTGGCACACCAGAGCAGACTACCACCACCACATCCTCTAAGACTAAGAGCTGACCAGCAGCACCAGATGTTGCAGGTACCACCAGCCCAGCAGATAGTCCTGTATTAGGGCCCTGGGGTGAATTTCTGAAAGGGAAAATGTGTTTTTTTTTTTTTTTTTCTCTCCCATGTAGAAGTGTGCAACGGGAGCAGAGTACAGATGCTGCCTATCTGAGTCTGTTGCTGCTCCTACACCTATATCATGCTCACTACAACAAGAAAAATATAAGAAGAATGTGGTGGTGGTTCTGATGAGGGTGGTGATACCAGTAGTGACATGAGTCTGTCTGAATTATACAAGCCAGGAGTGGGTGAGACAGGAGAGGAATGGGTCTTGCCACCATGTTTCTGATTGGTGATGATATATTTGTAGTTTCTGAAGTTCCTTCTGCTGAATTTTCTTACTCCGAATTCCATGATCATTATGAAATGTTAGAGCAAGATCAGGCTGGTGTGGTATGAGTGGGCTCATCTGATTACCATGAACTGTGGTAGTGGACGTACCAGCAGTGACATGGGACAGGCGGACATTCCACTTCCTACTGCTAGTGCTGATGATGAGGCAGCAGCACCATGAGCCACATCAATTGCATCTGGGGGGAAAAGTGTGCAGACCTGAAGATCTTTCTCTACTTTCACCACTGAAATCATGGCTGTGGGAATAATTTTCATTGGGGCCAGGGACTGTTCAGTTGTCATCCACTGAAATGTGCATACTCTGTCACAAGGTTGCGTAGAGGGGTAAGGCGGACCCACATATAAACAGATCAAGTATTTCTTATAAACAGTAGAACACAGTCTTTGTCTCAGTGTACAGAACTCAGAATTTGTTTATCCACTGTTTCATCATCACAGCTGTTGGATGCTCAGAGTAGTAACATAAAAAGATACTCCTATAGAGCTTAACTCTTTGAGTGCCAGAGTGGTATCCAACGCACTGTCTGGCACTGTTAGTGGAACCGTTTTTTGATAAAATGGAGGTCATATGAAATTGTGTGTGTGTGTGTATATATATATATATAATTAATATAATGTGTGTGTAATGATACCCAAACCTCCATCTAATCTGTTAAAGTTTGCAGCTGATCTATTCCAAATCAAAGCATGATTAGGCAGGAATAGGGAAGGCTGTGTTTAGGTTCATGCTTTGATTCAAATGAGACCAATGGTAACTTTTAAAGGGATAGTAATGTTTCACAAAAACAGCAGCTCCAATTAATCTTCATAGTATTTGAGCAAGAGCGAGTGTTATTTCAATACGGTCAGAGTTGTGGTTCAAGAGTAATTGAATGATACAGTATCCCCCTCCTGCCCATTTTACGTTTTGTAAGCCATCTCTTCTCAGATGTGGAATCTGGTTGCAGGCCCGGACTGGCCATCGGGCATACTGGGCATTTGCCCGGTGGGCCGGTCTGGGCGTTTAAAAAAAAAAAAAAAAAAAAAAAAAAAATGAATCGTTAAACGACTTTGGGCAGTCTTTCACTTTCTGAAAGACGGCCACCTTGTTACAAGTTTCCTGGTGGTCGGGCAATCAACGTTGATTATAAGCTCTGCGCACGAAGATGGGCTGCTCAGCTTTAAATGCCCGGGCCTAATTTTTGTCCCAGTCCAGGCCTGTCTGGTTGTAAGACCAGACAGATAACAGAAGGGGACAATCTTCTTCCTATGAGAAAAATGAAAGCCCTGCCCCCCCCCTTTCACAAGTTTTTCAGGTTTTTCCCTTATTTTAATTATAGATTGCAGAGAGGGACAATCTACCTGGGCACCTCCGTTCTGCTCTGGCTGAGCAGTGTTACATCAGTAAAAGGGGAGGGAGGGGGATACTTTGTCATTGAATTACTCTTGAACTACAACTCTGACAGAATTGAAATAACTCAATCCAAAGTCCAAATACTATGATGATTAATTAGAGCTGCTTTTATTATGAAACATTACTATCCCTTTAACTGATGGTCAATATTCCTCTCGCTGTCGAATTTATTTTACTCATTATTTCAACTATATATTCTATTGTAATTCTATCTAAATGTGTAGTTACTCTTCAAAGAGTAACTTTCATGAAAAAAACAAGTTTTATATATTTTAACAAACATGTTGAAATATGAAGATACCCCTTGGTTCTATATGGACATATTTCCTACATATATGTTGAGCAACTTGTGTTTTATTGTGTTTTGATTGAATATTTAGCTATTTTGATTATGAAGAAGCAATGGTTAAAAAAAAGAATTCCTGATTCTAAATTCTTTGAGACAAAAGTGCTGTTACATTGTTTATATGAAATGCTTGATTTTATTTGTTGCATTTCCTGACTTCACAAAACAAAAAATGTGGTTTTGGTTTTTGTAACCAACAAACATTTTGAAATCTAAAAATAACTTTATTGAAAAGGAACGATGGACATTTTTATTTACTTTGTGCATATCTAGTTCTCTGTGTAAGTAGGTGCTGTTCTTGTTAACACTAACACCACCTGATGATACCCCCCACTTAACATAGTATGGAATTTTCCTCTTGCTCCTCGATTCTATGGATAACCTTTTGTCTCACCCAGATGTCTTTATCCATGGAGGTAGACATGTCACTAGCAGGACCACAAGAATTTAGACTCCCTACTGATGTTAAAGGGAGAGTAATGTTGTAAAATAAATGACCTGTAAAATATTCTCCATAGTCTATTTTTATTTATTTATTTATTTTTTTGTTCATGCGCAGCTTTACTAGAATAATGTCCATTTTGTAGTTCAAGAGTAAATGAGGTATAAAGAGTCCCCCCTTCCCCTTTTACTTCTTGTAAGCCCCCTCCCCTCAGAAGTGGAATCCGAACAACCTTCTTGCTCTGAGCATAAACCCCTTAAGGACCGGTGCGCATTCGGCCACCATGGAGCTTTTTTTTTTTTTTTTTTTTTTTAATTCCGATTCAGGGCTCCCCGAATGGTGTGCAGCCACGTGGGGAGCCCTTAAATCGATGACGTACATGTACATTTTGGGTTCTTTAGGGACATCCACCCATGACGTACATTTACGTCTTGGGTAGTTAAGGTGTTAATGTTGATGAAGGGCAGGTTTTTTTCCCTTATGATCACTGAAGATTGTTCCTTGCTGCACTCCATTCGGACCGGCTTGCAGAGCAGTTACTTAGGTGAAAGGGGCGGGAGGGGGACTCTTTGTAACTTATTTACTCTTGAACTACAAAGCGTACTGTAAGAATGCTGGGCATAGACATAAACTATGGAGAGTCCTCGACTGGGTATTCTACATTACTATCCCTTTAATCGTAACCTTTGGAAAAACATGGGGCATGAGATGCATTGCTTTCTAATCCACTGCACGTCCTCTCCTTAAAGGGTTAAGCAAGCCCATTCATTCTGCCTGCTTCCCTTTAAAAAAAACTACCAGCGTCTGTTATATCTGCCACCAGGAGTATGACATCCAGTGCTGACTGAAGATGCTGTCTCTTGAGCATTGGCAAAAAAGCAAAGTTTGTAGGGCCATAAGAATTTTTGGCTGTAGTAAGGTAAGCGAGGGTTAATATTAGGAGGTGTTTGTTCTCCTTTAATTTATTACAACAGTTCTCTGGAACCCAAGGGAACGATAAATGTCTGGATACCTTTAGAGCATTGGATAAAGCCTGGATTTGCTCATATTAACAGATATGTGGATTATTTTTCCATTTTGTATGACTTTAAAGTAATACATTCCAAAACGCTTGCCTCTATATATTAGATACGTGCCCTAGCTGTCTTGTATTGAAGCTGATGGAATGCTCGTCCTCTTTTTAAACATAGAGTTAAATCCAACTTAATCTCGCTGCTGGTTCTAGAATGTCTGTGCTTTGTAGCTTCCTTGTTGCTTGCCAGGAGTTTACTCCTTGGTTTTAAGAGGAGCAGTAAACTTTTTTTATGAAAACCTACATGTTATAGAGCTTTTCCCTCTGAGTAAAACAAGGGCGCGCTCAGTGCTGTCAGTTGTATTATTCAAAAGTTATAACAGTTGATATAATAAGAAACTGAATTTACTGTGCGTTTTACTTACTGATAGTGGTGAGAGGAAGTGACTCTGCAGTTTCTGTCACATTCTGGGGAGACCTGTATGTCTGACTTTCCCCTCAAATAGAATATAACAGAATAATTCATTGGAATTTGACCACTAGAGGGGACTAACATAAAAAAAAAACAGGTTTAAACTGTAACAACTCTGGAAATATGCATCTCTCAGAGGTGGGAGTACCCTTATTTTACTCAACAGGAGTATATATATTTTCATAAAGATTACCTCTCCTTTAAAATCCAACTTAATCTCGCTGCTGATTCTAGAATGTCTACTTTGTAGCTTCCTTGTTGCGTGCCAGGTGTTTACTCCTGGGTTTTTAACCTTTAGCGTGTCAGAGGGGAATGCAATGGATTTTGCGACCCTCTGACAGTCAAAGGGTTAGAGTGGTCATCAATGCGTTGTGTTGGCATCCAAGGAGCTAAAAGTAGTAAGTCACCTGTAACCCTTTCAAAGCATAACTCTGACACTCAAAGGGTTAAATGTGTATACATCTCCAGCTATTCAACAATTTTTTTTTTTTCCTCTTCTTTACATTTTTTTTTATCTTAATACAAAAACAGAACATGAGATTTGTCAAAGTGGACCTATCATCATGAATTTTCTTTAAATATTTAACCCTTTGAGTGCCAGAGGAGTATGGAACGCATTGCAGAGCAATGCATTCTGTACCCCTCTGACACTCAAAGGGTTAAAAACTTAATTCAAAACTACCTATGTGTCATGTTAACCAGAATTTGAGAAGATGTCTAGTTTAGGCGATATTCATGTTTTTATTTCTGGGAAAAGTGAAAGTGAACACTTCCTGGTACAGCGCAGAGCTCATTAGCGCATGAGACACCATTGAAACATTCATTAGCATATGACAAGTCACTGTAAAAACGTAACTGGCATATGAAATGTCACTGGCACTGCAATCGGCACACATTGGCATGTGATAACCAGAACGAATATCTCCTTAACCCTTTGAGTGCCAGAGATGTATGCAATGCGTTTGATACCTCAGTAGCACTCAAAGGGTTAACTGTTCATTTGCTGGTCTTTTTGACACAGGTAGTTTTTAATGCAGTTTTCAAATGTGCAAACTTGAATTAAGGTGAAAGTTTTACTTTAAAGGGATAGTAATACTTCGAAACAAGTATATTTAATTGTATAGGTATTAAAAAACTAAATTACTTGCACCAAGTCCTCTCTCTCAAACCTCTATGGTTTGAGAGATATAAGCTGTCAAAGTTCCCCTTTCCCTCCCCTTGCACGTACATCAGCTTTGCAAGCTAGAGAAGGAGATCCCTTCCTACAGACTGCCCTGCGCTCTTCAGCTGCGCCGTGATCAAGCTAGTTGGGCAGGAATACTTCATCTGAATGGTCTACAGCGTGTGCCTGGTTTGCATAAGGAAAACCCTGCAACCCCCCCCCCCCCCCCCCAAACAGGTTTTTCAGGTTTGTCCTTATGCTCACTGAAGATTGTCCCTCTGTGCGATCCATCTTGCTGCTCTGAGGCGAGCAGTGTTATATCAGTAAAAGGGGCGGGAGGGGGATACTTTATCATTCAATTACTCTTTAGCTACAACTCTGACAGAACTGAAATAACACTCTGCATGGCCCAAATACTATGATGATTAATTAGAGCTGCTTTTATTGTGAAACATTACTATCCCTTTAAGCACTTAGCAGCGTGTTTGGAGACTTTCAGCAATTCAAGAAGTTAAAAACCCATTTAAATCAATGGGGGTGTATACTTTTCTCTGTGGTGCAGCTGATTTGCGCCCAGAATTGCTCCATTTTACTTTGTGCCTGTGGCTTAAGGGATTTTGATTATTTTATACTTTGCTAGCAACTCAGGAGTTGGTCTGCAGATTAGAATAATCTCTCTTCACTTGAAACTCTTCATAACATACATTAACCTGCCACAGAAAGTCTTTCAGGAAATCAGTGTTTCTTTTATGCCTATTCTCTTGTTTTATAAGAAAAGTTAACATATGCAGCTTCTCTGTAAACCTCCTGTGATGGATTCATTGGGGAAATAGTATGGGTTATTTTGAAGAATCTCAAAAAATAACACATTTAGCTTGCAAGTTCTAGCTGAGAGACGTTTAGCAATGCAGAATTTGTTGATAGTAGAGTTTTTCAGCCTCTGTTTTCAATTTAGCGAATGAATGTCTGGACAGTGCACCCACAGGTGATTGTTTTTACATTGTGCTTATGAATTCTAGAATGAATTCCTTGCTTTTGGACTGTTTTCGCAGATCAAACCCATTAGCTGTTCTGTAGGGAGACTCTTAAAGGAACCTTTAATCTCTTAACCCTTTAAGGAACAGAGTGGTTTGCAATGCACTGCTCAATGCTTTTAATATTAACGATCTGGGTTGGTATTGAAAGTAATGTCTCAGTCTTTTCGGATGACCCTAAGCTTAGTAAGGAAATAAATCAGAGCTGGATGTTTTTTCTTTGCAGACATATTTAGATAAATTGCGTTAGGGGGCAGACAAGTGGCAGATGACATTTAATGTTGATAAATGTAAAGTTACGCATTTGGGCTGTAGAAACATGCTACATATCCACTAAATGGGGAAACTACTTGGGGGATCCTCATCAGAGAGAGAATTAAAAGTACTGATAGGTGATACTCTTCACAGCAGTGTGCAGTGTCACTCAGCTGCTGCATGAGCAAATAGGGTACTATCCTTCATAAAAAAAAAAGGGGGGTATGGATGCATGGAATGGGAATATAATTCTACCTCTCTATAAATAATTTGTAAAGCCTCGTATAGAATATGGAGCACCATTTCCTTTAAATATATGATTGAAAAGGAAAAAAGTGCAGATATTGCAACAAAGGTAATAAGGGGATTGGAGGATCTGTTAGAGAGAGACTAGCCAAACTGAGTTTGTAGAGACTTGTGACAGGTGATATGATTTCTGTTTACAAATATATTCAATCCCAATTCAAACAACTCTCCAAGGAACTATTTGCTCAAAGACCTGAGGTCATCCATTAAGTCTAGAGGAAAGGCACTTTTTGACTAAAACAAAGGCAGGGATTTTTTTCTACAGTAAGGTGGTAAAGTTAGGAAATTCTTTGCCTCAGGATGCTATGCTTGCAGACACTGTAACTGCTTTGAAATAAGTAATGGATACCTGTCCGGCAAGGAACAATTTTGATAATTATGACTGTTTTCCTCAAAGCAGCTAAAATGTTGATCCAAGGAAATATCCGACTACCATTTTGAGTCTGGAAATAAGTTTTTTTTGTTTTGTGTTTTTTTTGTTTTTGTGGGTTTTTTTTTTTTGTTTGTTTTTTTTTTTTTTTTTTGCCTTTGTCTGAATCAGCAGGGATGATATGGCATGAGCTGAACTTGATGACTAGATTGTAGTGTTTATTTTAAGATGGCACACTTTGAAATTTATAAATCTGTTGTACATCAGCGGATAATCACAGAAACACACTCACGCTAGTCTTATTCTATTGTCCACCATTACTTACCGTAAAAACTCAGGTATAATAAGCACCTGTGTATAATATGCAGGTGGATAATATACCCAAGATTTAGGGGAAACAAGAGTGCCTATGTATAATATGCACCCTTGTTTTTCCCTCTTACTAAAAAAAAGTTTTGAAGGCTGTCAGACCCTCCCTGGCACAATCCGCTTCTCTAAATCAGACTTACTATGCTCAACTTAAGTCCCCACTGAAGTCTCCATTGAAGAGAAGGCATAATCCAAACTACCGGTATGTGAAGCTTCCCTTGCGGGCGGCATGCTTCCATTCGCTGCCCCCTTCACTCAATGTGCTGTCAGGACCTTCCGCCTATTGTATTGCCCTGTGAGAACCTTGAGATCCTCACGGGGCATTACCATTGGCTGGAGGAGGAAGGTCCTGAAAGCCCATTGAAGGAAGCGGGCAGCGATTAGAAGCATTCCGCCCACAACGGAAGCTTCACATACCAGTAGTTTGGATTTTGCCTTCAATGGAGACTTCAGTGGGGACTTAAATTGAGCATAGTAGGTCTGATTTAGTGAGTGGATTGCACTGGAGGCAGGAGGGAATGTATCTACCTACAATATTTTTTTCCCCAAAAAAAATTCTCATGTATGATACGCACCCCCCACTTCACATAAGGTGAAGTGTGGTAAAATTGTGCATGTTATACTCGAGATTTTACGGTATATTTCGTCAGTGGATTCCGTCCTTCTACGTCAGGGAACCCTGGGGTTTTACAAAACAGTGTTTGAGAACCAGCGGTTTAACAGATGTCAGTCAGCCCACTGCAGTATTGAGATTTCTATGGGTTCATGCGCTCTGTCTATTGCAGTTTATAGAGAGAGCAGAAAAAGAAAACAAACAAACATTGACAATCAGTTTCATAATGCCATTAGGATTTAATGGTCATAGTAAGGTAAGTGAAGGTATGGCCATTATGAGGGGTTGGTGTTCCTTTATGCTGCTGTTGGACCACAATTCCAATCCTTTAAATGCTAAGCACATGTACTATATAATTGACAACAGAAAGAGGGACACTTGTCTCCTTGTGAAATACCATCGGGATGAATCATAATACCAAAAAGATACATCCAGCAGAAAACTGCCCAGTGTTCAGTGGTTTACATGGATATCAGTGCAGCCTGTAACTCCTGGGGAATGTTTGAATTTCCACTACAGACTTGGCCATATGTACAAAGAACTGAGCAATTCTAGGGCAAACCAGCTGCATCATAGGAACAAATGAACATTTCAAGTGATTTTTAAATGAGTTTTTAAACATTTGAATGCTATTGATGTCTCCAGGGCAATTCAAACCAATGCACTGATGTCCTCTCCAGTATTCAGGTGGTTTAGAGCTGCATGTGATGAGGACCAATGTTTCCCTCTTGGTGAACACAAAATGGCTGCCTCAACACCTCTCTGTTGTAAAAGCCAATTGATCTTATTATAAGTGAATTTTGTTTAAATTGAATTCACATGCATTGTACAGAAAAAAATGGAAATGTCTGTAGTTGATCTTTGGATAAAGGAGTACGTTGATGTCCTGTCTCTGTTTAGGTTCAACTAGAATAAAGGTTTCCAAATCTGTCCTCTGATACAAATAACAGGCCCAAACCTATAGTGAAAACAATGTCTATAGGAAAATGGCCTCTTCATTTGTTTAATACAATGACTTTACTAGGTATGTACCTGTCATATAGTAGTCAGGTAAATCCAAATTTTTATATACAATTGTTGTTCCCCATCCCTGTAACCCATTGAGGACCAGATGGTTTTGTCCTCAACACTTATTTGTGGAATCATGCAACAAGAGGATCAGTGTGTGAAATGGAAGTATGTACCTATAGCAGGGATGGGCAGGTGTCTTCCCCAGAAACATGTACACATTTTTCAGAGGGCCGTAGTTGAATTCACCCCCAAATAACAAAAGCAAATTGTACAAATGATGAGTTTTCTGACTGTGAAGTGCATGGTGACTGCATCAATTCTGTCTGTCTCTTCTCTGGAAGAGTGATGCATTGTATTGGAGCTGCACATTGTGATGTGTTACTTTACCTTTGTAGAGGAAGCAAGACGTGATATTTTTCAGTCTAGCAGTGCTGCTCTGTGTTCTACCAGGCAAACCTGAGTGCCAATGGAAGTCGGCACATGGACCATCTTTTTCTCGCCTCTAACCTATAGACCAGAGGTTCTCAACTGATGCCCTCAGTGGCTACTATCAGGCCAGGAATTTACCTGGTAGAACACAGGTGTGTTGATCAGACGATCATTCATATTGATTAACTCGCCTGTGCTTTAACAAGGGAATCCTCAAATCCTGGCCTGTTAGTGGCCACTGAGGGCATGGGCTTAGAACCACTGCTATAGACTATATAACTCCCCTAGAAACAACATTTAAGTAGATATATATGATTGCTATGTAAAGCATGCAGACTCTAGAATGTGTTGGTTAATATTTATAACCACTGGTCCCTGTATAGTTTTACTTTGTTCCAGCATGTAATGGCACATAAATAGCTCTTGTGTTTTGCATCCCCGGTTCACTCTGGCAATCAAAACAATAGTAGAAAACCTAAAAGGTCAGTAAGCCTTTACTCTAAAAGTAGGTCTTTTTTGCAGAGGAAAACTATAGTAATTCTCATGGGAGATGCTTCTATCAAAAGGTAATTTATGGAGCAAACGTTAATGTTTTGGAGTGTGAATATTTTTTTCACAGCCAGGTGGCACCTTTTCTATAACTGCTTGTAAAAAAGCTGAGATTTGCAGGCACATCCATTCCATAGATGAATGGAGCAACAGTGCCAGCTGGCTGGGAAAAAAAAGTAGATAAAAATCTTGAATTAAAGATATCAGAAAAACAAAATTAATTCTGGAATAACTTTTATAAAAAGCATGTCCCAGCATCAGAAGTACCATTTGTTTTACCCAACAGGAAAAAGCCCCACAACATACATATTTTCATAACTGGCATTCACTGTGCTTTTAAATCCCTTGTTTCTGGCGATCATGTGATGAAACAAAGCTGATTGGATGTTTAGGGACTGTGGGAGCACCATTTCTAGGCAAAAGCAGAGAATGGCAAGTTCTAACTTTTGCTTGGAGGTCAACTTTACTAGATGGACAAGACCTTCCCTTTAACCAGAGATGTGCATGAACGAACCACAGGGCTGCTTTGATTTCAGTGCAGCCCTCAAATATGCATATTACCTGTGTCACAGGTTAAAGGTGAAGTCTGATCAGCTCAACTTTACAGCAAGAGAAGTCTGTGACTAGGAACAAACTTCACTTTTAAAGTCCAGATACCCTGTCGGCCTTTTTGCTTTTGCATGCTTTGTTCACGTAGTAGCAGACGTTTTTCTTGATGGATTCCTTTAATCAGTTGGAATATCTCATCGTTGTTGTAATGATTAAAGGGATAGTAATGGTTAACATAAAAGCAGCTTTGATTAATCTTCATAGCATTTGGGCCATGGAGAGTGTTATTTCAGTACTGTCAGGGTTGTAGTTCAAGAGTAATTGAATGATAAAGTATCCCCCTCCCGCCCCTTTTACTTAGTGTAAGTCACCTCCCCTCGGATGTGGAATCTGGTCCACAGACCAGACAGCTCACAGCAAGGGACAATCTTCTTACTGAGAGCATAAGGAAAACCCTGCCCCATTGACAGGTTTTTCAGGTTTTTCCTTATACTCTCTGAATATTGTCCCTCTCTGATCCATCCAGACAGTTTTGCTGCTCTGAGGTGAGCAGTGTTACATAAGTAAAAGGGGCAGGAGTGGGATACTTTATCATTCAATTACTATTGAACTACAACTCTGACAGTAGCGAAATAACACTCTCCATGACCCAAATACTATGAAGGTTAATTGGAGCTATTTTTTTTGTGAAACATTACTATCGTTTTAAATACATACCTGGGTATTAAGTGGAACGCTTACTTTGTAACAAATAGGTGACTTTGGGGGGTGGAAGGTTTCAGAAGCAGCTATTACTGTTATCTCACTTTGGTTTCAAACAGTAGTCTGAGATATTTAGCTTTATTTTTTCAGTTTCTGAAAATTAGACAATACTGCAGGGCACTCCTGCCACCTACTAACATTCCACAATGCTCTCCCTCTTCCTTCTGTCCAGTACTAGCCAATTTAAATAAACTGACACAAATAAAGCAAAGTGTCTCAAGCTATCGATTAACCCTTTGAGTGCCATAGAGGGTATGTGTTGGGTACCTCTCTGGCACACAAAAGGTTAAACTAAAAAAACACAAATGGTGGTGATTTTGAAAACTTTAAAAATCACCTTTGTTTAAAAACAAAATTAAAACCGATGGGTCCAGGTGATATTAAGCCTGGGCAACATGTGGCCCTCCAGCTGTTTGGACTATTCTTTCCATCATCCTGACCGGGGATGTTGTGAGTTTTAGTTCTCAGCAGCTGGAAGCCCTCGGGTTTGTTACATACTTCATCCCCTTGGGTTCCAGAGAAAAACTGGAGACATGTTTAATCCCGTGAGTGACAGAGGAGGTGCTTTGCAATACGTTGGATACCCCCTCTGGCACTCAAAGGGTTAAAACATCTTGTTTTTCTAGAAACATATCTTAAGAAGTGAGTAATCCTAATACTCAGCACTTGTTTCACATCTTGTTCTTTTGAATTTTTTTTTTTTTTTTCTTCCTCCTCTTGTCTGGGATTTTGAAAGAACATGCAATGTTGTTTTCTACTCTTAGTGCCTCTCAAATGTAAAAATTATACACAGATTTTGAAAGGTTATGTGTAAAAGTGAGCAGCTGAAAAAATACAGCGTTCAGAGACTTGCCAGAATGGGCCGCTCTTCTGTTGTGCTTTGTTCTTAATACTTAAACAATGATTTCATTTCCTCTGCAGCATTATGCATCTTCAGAAGGAAGACATTTGGGGGATCTGAAACACCACTTTGCAAGTCATTTTATGGGGGGGGACTTATTTATCAAGATGAAGTGCGGTAAATCTGGATTATACCATCTGAATCAAAAGGGAGAAATAACTTCCCAAAATACAAATTGATTTAAAAGGATATTTTAATCCCTTGAATGAAAGAGGTGGTCAATATTGCTTTGCTATGCATTGGAGACTCCTGTGGCATTCAAAGGGTTAAAAGCCCCATTTAAATCAATGAGAATTATATCCAATACATGCTCCATTCACTTGGCTGTCGCTTGGCTCTTGACAGTGATGGTTCTGATACTTAATAAAAATACTTGAAATGCCCTCCCATTTATCCAGTACTTGGCCTACGTACAGGTGGCACAGAACTTACCAAGTGTGCAGTTCTACTTGGCAACATCTGTTTAAACTGAAGTCCGCTTAAGAAAATGTAAAATGTGTAACCATATTTAAATCCCGTTTTTTGTTTGCCTGACAGCTAAAGATAAACCAGAAGAACCTTTGGGGACATACACCCTTAGTCAGCGGTACCGAACCTGTCCTCAGCGCCCCCTCCAGATTATGCTGGTATTCTGGATCTCCTCACATGAACACAGATGAATCAGTCAAAGGGTCAGTCATTCTGAATGATCTGAAATTAAGTGGAACTACCACCGCTAACAAACTTGCCCCCCAGTAATTCCTCATCTGGTGACTAGCTGCTCAGTAGCGATAGTCGCCAGAATTATTACCGTGTTAACGAGAGTTATCCATTGCTCCCGGGCTGACAGGAAACGGCGCAGACATCTTTCCATAGTGACGTCTGCACGCCTGCGCTGTCAGTCCCAGCCTGCTCTAGGAGACGTCGCTAGGAGCCATTTGGCTCAGGCGCGTAGACGTCACTGTGGAAAGATGTCTGCACCCCTTCCTGCCTGTCAGCCTGGGAGCAATGGATAATTCTCATTAACGCGGTAATAATTCTAGTGACTAGCTCTACTGAGCAGCTAGTCACCAGATGGAGAATTCTTGGGGGGCAAGTTTGTTAGCGGTGGTAGTTCCACTTTAATGACATGTACTTGTGTTTAATTGAAGAGATCCTGAAAACGATTGGGGGGGAACCTGATATTAGGAGTGAAATCCCCTACCCTAAGACAGGCTTGGACAATCGGAGGTCCTCAACAGCTGGAGGGTCTCAGATTGCCTATTACTACGCTAAGTGGAGCACTGTATTGGAAAACTCTCTAGCATTCAAAGTGTTAATATCACTGTAAATTTGGGGAATTTGTATTATTTCCCTATGGAGAGCAGTTAGTTTTCCCCCAAACTTGCTTCACTTTTTTGCCATGCATAGCCCACTATTTTAACCTTTTGAAAATGCAGTTGGACATCAGTAGAGTGGCATCCTGTCTGTCGGATTGCCCAGCTTAGTCCAGATTTTAAACATGTGCCCTGTATCCTTGGTAGCCTACTTCCAGGACACTTCACATTTCTGACATAAAGACTCTAGGATGCAGAATTATAAACACTGGAGATATAACTGCTAATTGATTCCTGTGACAAAAAAAAAAAAAAAAATAACTGTGCAGGGCTACAAGAAAATGGCTACCAAGCCTTAGAGATGCGTGTCACTACCAGGAAATGGCTCGGAAGTTCCTGTTAGGCCTCAGAAAAGTACAGGTGGGGCACTACAAGAAAATTGAGTTGATAATCGTGTTTAGTGGATAAAGTGGAGGGAGAGTGGGAGAGATGATTTTTTTTTTATATATATATATATATATATATATATATATATATATATATATATATATATATATATATAATATATATGTGGGATATAGTTATTTATATAGCTATATCAGCTAGAATGACCTCTCTAGCTCTGAAGGTCTTAAAGCCCCATTTAAATTGATTAGAATATGTTTGTGCATGTTTCTTTCCCCAAGAAAAAATCACTATTTGCCCTTTACTTTTGATGGCAAAATAATTAGCACAAAAACATAACTAAATCTCTCCTGTTTTTATAAATATGGCACCATTTCCCCCAGTGCATTTCAAAGTGGTTGTGGCTAAAAGTCTATTATGTGAGAGGATTAATTATTGCACACACTTTCATACATCTGACTAACTGCGCCATTAATTTAGGAACGTGTTCTGCTCTGCAACAAGGCATTAGTATTTTTCTTGTATTGGCCTTGATTATATGTGTAAATGGTAATCATATCACCTCTTAGATGTATCTTCTCTAATGTAAACAAACCTAGTTTGGCTAGTCTCGGTCTATAACTCTGATCCTCCAATTAGAAATGTTAGGACAAGAGGTCATAGCTTAAAACTAGAGGGACAGAAGCTTAGATGTAATGTAAGAAACTTTATTTCACTGAGAAGGTAGTAGATATTTGGAATAGCCTAACAGCAGAAATGTTAGGGCTTAATACAGTGACTGAATTCAGACATGTATGGAACGTGCATAAGGCTATCCTGAATATAAGACAAGACCAAGGACCAAATAAGGTCTGAGGTTTTAACAGCTGGAAAACAAGTAGACCAGATGGCCCGAGTGGATAGCTTCCATCCAATTCTATAGTTCTATGAATTAAATGGCACTTTTGACCCCTTGAAGGAAAACAGAGCTAAAAGACCTGTTTTAAATCAATGGGACATTGAAGAATATATAATTTTGACCCTGTGATGCAGTTGTTTTGCTCCAGAATTGGACTTCTTTAGCTTGAGGAATAAGGTCCTGCGTTCAGAACGGAAATTGGTTGTGTATATACATTTGGCAACTGTAACAGGCACTTAAACACAACAAAGCCATTGGAGTGTGCAATCCAGGAACATTAGACAGCAATTTGGTCTTGTAAAGGAGTCCAGCATCACAGTACAGAACATGTTTCCATTTAAAGAAGGCATATTCTTGGCTTTATATGAAAAGGAGTCCCATTATTGGCCTCGCCACAGTAACAAAATCAATATTTCTCCAATAGAGCACCTCTGGAGAGGTTTGCACTAGATGACTATGAAAGGGAAGATGGGTATATTGGTGTGAGTGTATGAATAACCAGACCTTCCGTGTGAGCTAAATGGGAAAAGCAAATAGTTAACCCTTTGAGTGCCAGAGGGGTATGCAATGTGTTGCATACCCCTCTGGGACTCATAGGGTTACGTGATGAACATTATTTTCATTATGTTGAGTAAACCACGTATACTTCACTGCTGGGTGATTGTTTAAATTCAATACATACCGTAAAATCTCAGGTATAATATGCACATTTTTACTACATTTCACCTTATGTGAAATGGGGGTGGGGGCATATTCTGCACAAGTGGGGAAAAAAAACCAACACAAAAAAAATGTAAATAACCCCCTCAATCAGACCCCCCTGACGTCCAAGACCCCCCTGGAGGCAGCAAGCAACGTTCCCGTGCTCACTGACCACTTCCTCTATCTGTATTACTCAAATGTTAAAACCCAGCTTCATAACTCTGGAGGCAGCCATGAAATAGGGGCAGCACACTGAATCTATGGTAGGTCTTGTCAGGGCAATCCAGATGAGCAGAGGCGTTCCAGGAGCGGAAGAAGCAGGCGGTGAATGAAAGAATACCGCCCGATGTACCTATTTCACGGCTGCCTCCAGTGGGGGGGATCCTGGTTATTAAGGTGGGCTTTAACATTTTTTGTGTAATGCAGAGGTGGTGAGCACAGGAATGTTGCCCGCTGCCTCCAGATGGGGGGGTCTTGGACTTTGGGGGGGGGGGGGTTCTGATTGCAGAAAGGGGGCAGGCAAGTACTGATATTGAGGTAAGGGAGACGTGTGTGTGTTTTTTTTTTAAAGTTTTTGTGGGGAGGTGCGTATTATACACAGGAACTCATTATTTTACCAAAAATCTTGGGTATAATTTACACCTGCTTATTGTACACAGGTCTGTATTATACTTGAGATTTTACTTTTACATCTTAAACCTTTTATTTATCTGTCTCGCATGCTCTCATATATATAATTTTTTTATTATATTTACAGGGCTTAAAATGTGAAGTCCTTTGCTACTAGCCAGACCCGAAAACTTACTCACCACTGCAAGACAAAACATACCCACCAGGGCTGAGTTTCTACTCACCAGGGCTGAGTTTCTACTCACCAGGGCTGAATTTTCCCTCACCATTGGCTAGTGGTGAGTGGAAATTTTGAGCCCTGGCATTTATACTATATAAATATAAAGTACTGCTGTGTTACTCAGCAGGAAAAGCCTTATATCACGCACTTTTCCATAGAAAATAATACAGCTTCTTTAACCCTTTGTGTGGCTATGGGTATTGCAATGGGTTGGTGCTCAGAGTTAACCCTTACATCACTGAGGGCCAGAGTGGTGTGCAAGACATTACTTTGTCCTCCTTGGCACACAAGAGACCAGACCGGGTTACAATAAGCACTTCATTGCTAAGCGTTATGTTGCAAACCTATCAGATCCTTAAAGGGTTAATAGTTTAGGAAGTGATCGTTGTGGTGTATAGTCCATTCCCTATTTTTAGACACTATTTGTGTCCGTGCCAGAGGAGAAAATATTCCTTGGAAAACCGTACACAGGATTCCTCTGGACATCTGTTAGAAAAGGTGAATTGCTGCTGAACGGAGGCTCTGACTAGTTCCAGATGTTTAATTGCGCTCTGCATAGGAAAACTTCCCTCACCCAGAGCAGTGAAATAAAAACCTGCTGATCTAGGTGAATGGCTTCCAGCGGAATCAGTGTAGGTGTGGGATTTTATCCAGGTGACACGTTGGTGATTCCAAGAGAGTATTATTTAGGAAAACGGATTTGTTGTGTACTGTGGAAGGGTTTTGGCTTGCTGGACCTAACCTCCTCAGTGTGTTTAACCCTTTGAGAGCGAGAGAGGTGCCTAGTGTATTGCTTCGCAATGCATTGCCTACCCCTCTGACATTGAAACGCGTAAGAAATGTAGGATGTTATGCAAACAAATAAATAAATAAAAATTATTCTGGAGATGGGTGCCATTGGAGACCTGCCTGGCACTCTGTAAAAAAAAATAAATAAATAAATAAAAAATCAATTGGAATGTATATTTATCACTATGTTGCATCTGATTTTTCTCCAGAATTGCTGGAGGGTTAAATTGGACTTTTAAAGGGACAGTAATGTTATGATTAGAACAACGCTGAAATCCGTCCTTGTATTATATACAACTGCTCAGTGATGTTATTAATTCTCAATTTGCTCTAGATTGCTTGAAATTATGCCATAAATTACATGCCCCATATCAGACTTCCAGGACACCTCCCCATACATCTCCAGTCTGTTCACCTGACCAAACAGAGGGCTATGTGGCACAATCTTGGTCAATCCGTATACGGAGAACTTTCTGTATACTGAAAGGAGATTTCCCACGTCGCCATCCGCTTCCGGCTCTGAGCCTCTAAGGATGACGCAAGTAAAAGGGGGTGATTGCTATAATTTCAAGCAATCTAGAGCAAATTGAGCATTAGTAACATCTTTGAGCAGTTGTATATAATACAAGGACAGATTGCAGCATTTTTCTAATTGTAACATTACTATCCCTTTAACTCTTTAAGTGCTTGAGAGGTCACTAAAAGATTGTTTTATTCACAGGGGTAAAAAAAAAAAAAACTCCAGATCAAGGTGTTTTTTTTTTTTTTTTTTTTTTTTTTTGTCCCATAGTTTGCTCCATAATTGCTCCAGTCCTTCTTAGTACATCAACCCTGCTGTCATTTCGAAATATGATGAAGAATGTTTCGGCTTAGGCCGCTTATTAGACTTAACCCTTTGAGAGCCAGAGGGGTACGCAACGCACTGTTCTGCAGTGCATTGTGTAGCCCTCTGGCGCTCAAAAGGTTATGGGCTGGAACAATTTTAGGATAACCCAGCTGCTTTGTAATGGATAAGTAATGATTCTTAATATCCCCATTGACTATAAATGGGACATTTAACCCCTTGAATGCCATAGAGAGAGGTGGGGGACACATCTTTAGCATTACAGGTAGAAGATTGTCGCTCCCAAATAACTGGGAAGTTTTTTTGTCCCCTGTTGTGCAGTTGTTTTCTCCAGGACTGCTGCACTTTTTTTGATACATAAGGCCAATGAATCATTAGTGTGTTACTGCAGATTTCTCAGGGATGTATGCACAAAGAGGAGTAATCCTGTGTCAGATATCCTACATCAGTTTTTCTCAACCGGGGTGCCGCGGCACTTTGGTGTGCCGCGGACACCCTTCTGGGGTGCCGCAGAATTTTTGAAGAGCCAAGCACTGAAGTATAACTTTTAGATATGATGGCGCACCGCCGATGCTTTTTTAGTCACTGCCGGTGCGTCCACCAAGGCACTCACGGAGTACAAAGCCCAGGGCCATGCGTGTGCTGGAGAAGCGCCCTGATTGGCCTGTTGGATGGAGGCGGGACAACTGTGATAGGCTATCACAATCCCGCCTCTCTTTTTACTGGTGGCAAGTCCTGGCCTGTCATAGACACACACACACACACACACACACACACACACACACACACACACACACACACACACACACACACACCATCGAGGGACAGTGTGAGCAAGTGGTGTGTGTGTGTGTGTGTATACGAGTTTAAGCTCAGCTGCATTATAAAGAGAAGATAGAAGACGGAATTGCACTGAAACACCCAACCAGTGTCAAGGCTTACTGGTACGGTGAATACATTTATTTCTTAAAATTCCCCATATATTGTAGGTGACCCTTATGTCCCCCTCACTGTGTTCCCCTCACTGGCAAATGTACAATACAACTGTGCCCCATTGATGTACATTGGGGAATCAGATATGACCAAATTTACTCCCATAAGTTCACAATATGGGACAGTCTATGCCCCCTCTAATTTCCTTGAGTACCAGTAAACCACTGATGCTGATGTGCCAATAATTTCCCAGAAGTGTACACAGGGGCATCAGATGGCACTGGATGGGCTCATCTGATGCCTCAATGTACACCTCTGGGGCATTATAGGGGCACTGGACTACTAATGTGCTATATATAATGGCATTTAGTTGCCCTTTCTGCCCCCTCACTCAAATGGCCAAATAACATTAACTATGCCCCACCGTTGCCTTTAAAAAGCACATTAGTAGCCCAGTGCCCCTATAATGCCCCAGAGGTGTACATTGAGGCTTCAGATGAGCCCATCCAGCGCACACATTTACTCTCCCACCTTACCATTTTCTGGAGGGCCAGAGGGGTCCATTTGGACACCAGAGTGGCTCATCTGATGCCCCTGTGTACACCTCTGGGGTAGCAGTTACACTTGGAGTCAGTGGGTTACCAATGTGCCACTTATGCACATCAGTGGGGCACAGTCTGTCTCATATAGTGCCCTTAATCATGAACCACATGGACTTATGAAATGTAGTATTAAAAAAAAAAAATCAATAAAAAAGTAAACATTAACTGTATTACTGCTCCAGCTCTCACTTGCTCTGATACAAGAAAAACTGGAGAAATTTTAATCTAGGGCAAACCAACTGCACCATTGGGGGCAAATACAATTTCCCAAGTTTGCAGTTGATTTAAACTGGGCTTTTAACCCCTTGAATGCTAAGATGTCTCCAAAGCATTTCTTTGCAATGCTTTGGAGACTTGTTTAGCATTCAAGTGTTAAAAAGCCCAGTTTTTTGTTATATTTATCCCCAATGTATAACTAATTTTGCTATGCTCAAATATGTTATCCTGAACTTAGAAGGTAAAAGTAACTACTCTTATACATATCTTCTTCATTACACACTGTTATACAACTTTTGAGAAGTTAGGGGTGCCCCGGGAATTCCGGACAGTGTGTAGGGGTGCCTTCAATGAAAAAAGGTTGAGAACCACTGTCCTACATCATAGTTGACAAATAAGAAAAAAACAAAGTCCCAAAATTGAGTTTGATTTACATGTTGTTTAATCTCCTAACCCTTTGAGTGCCAGAGGGGTACGCAATGCATTGCAGAGCAATACGATGTGTACCCCTCTTGCACTCAAAGGGTTAAATGCTAGAAATGCCTGGATTGCATTGCAGGTTATACCTTTATCACTAATTATATCTTAAAATTTCTGATAAGAATCTGTAAGATAAAAACCACTGATAACATTCATCACCTTCAGTGTAATCTAGGTTTGTGTTGTTTAATCTGCAGGCAGTGCAGCGGGTTCATTTGTGCTGGGGTCCAATCTTTGTGCCAGGGCCACCCAGTGACTAATTAGTTCACTGCTAATCCGTAACACCGGTTGTGTTGAGGTTAGTTGTTAAATGGATAGTAATGTTTCAAAATAAATGCAGCTCCAATTGGTCTTTATAGTTTTTAGGCCATGTAGAGTGTCATTATCATTGTCTATGATGTGTAGTTTCAGAGTAATTGAATTATAAAGTGTCCCCTCCTACCTCTTTTACCTAGTAAAGCTACACAGCAACACCTCCCAGATGGATCGCAGCAAGGGACAATCTTCTGGTAGCATAAGGAAAAGCCTGCCTCCTCCTTCAAGGGGGGCAGGGTTTTCCTTCTGCTCACAGCCAGAAGATTGTCCCTCACTGCGAGCTGTCTGAGGGGAGGCGGCTTACAATAATCAAAAGGGGTGGGAGGGGGACACTTTAGAATTCAATTACTCTGGAACTACACATCTTAGAGAATGATAATACCGCTCTACATGGCCCAAAAACTATAACGAATAATTGGAGCTGCATTTATTTTAAACATTACTATCCCTTTAACTCTGAATAATGTATTTATATCTGTATTTTATCTTTTGTGAGCAAAATTAGAAGAAGCAGTTATGTGAAGAGCATTTTATAAGTTTTGTGTTGAAAATTTGTGTCTGTGCAAAACGACATTCCCTTTGCATAAATCAGATTCACAAATTACTCGTAAACTTTTGAGAAAGAGGGGGTGGGCAATGCATTGTAAAGCGTTGCTGTGTTTAAAATAGGATAAGTGAAGGGCTGCATATTTCTATGGGTTTGGAGATCCTGTTTGTATGCTGCTGCCATGGAATTCTGGGAATTCAATGGAAACATTGTAAACTTTGGTTCTTTACTGGAAACCGGTTTTCTGATCTGTTCCAGACATGTAAATACATACACACTTGTACAGGTCACTAAAAGATTTCTTGACCTATCATTTATTCTAAAGTAGTAAAGAACTGGAGTACTAGTAGGATTTTTAACTACGCCTTTAACCCTTTGAGTGCCAGTGGTACGTACCACTCTGGCACTCAAAGGGTTAAATGTGTGACCTTTTCTTTGATGTGTTATGTATTTGGTCCAGAGCTCACAAACCTCACTCATTTGGGAATGTAAAAGTTGGCATCTCTGAAAGGGTTACATTTTGCATAATAAGATTACTTTAATGTCTGTCTTCAGTATAATAAACACCAAGATCATTGTTTCTTTTGGAAACCTAATGTATTGTATTTGTGGTGGGAAGGGAATTCCAGGGCTGTTTTTTGCAGATCTGCACAACAGCTGTTGAACTTCCTGCATTCTTTGCTAAGACATTAATTGGATATTGAGCTTAATGAAACAGCCACAGGTGAAGGAGTGAGCAGGGACGTTTTAATAATTGGGAACAGTGAGCATCTCCCTGGGACCCACTTGAATAATGGGATCGCTAAAGTCCAGGAAAAGCTTTGTCATGGCCGGGTTTCTCAATAGGCAGAGTAAGTAATTGCCACACTTTGAGGGGCGATGCCTCAGCTCTGCTGGCCACTCCCACATTCTGAATTAAGGATTTATCCCGAGAAATGTCCACATCCATTCACCAGTTTTATACCACTTTTTAGACTATTAACCCATTGGATTCTAGGGAGTTCTCAAAGAGCATTAGGAAGGCTGCAAAAAAGTAATAGTTCTTAGGTCTCACAATAAGAAAAACAAAAAAAGACATATTGTGCATAAAAATATTCATAAACATACATTTCAAACTCAAAATTCACATTTTTACCAAAGTGCCAGTTAACTTGGTTGAGAATCGCTGGGTTAGATGATGTCACTGTTTCATAAAACCTGGTACTAATAAGATTTGTTCTTAAACCACTTGCTACATAAATATACATTAGGCTTAGGTCAGAATAACTTCTGTTATAATGTAATGATTGCTCAAAGTTTGTTTTAGTGGAAAATGAATAGTTCTGTATCGAGAATGTTAGGCTGAAACCTTCTGTTGGCTGACCCTTTGAGTGCCGGAGGGGTGCAGAACGCACTTTTCACCCTCTTGATTTGTCGTCAAACCCTTAAAAGATTAGTAACTTTAACGAAAAAATTCTACTGTAGGGCTTTTCTTACTGAGGAAGATATACGTGGGAGATATACTGTTCCAAAGTGATTACCATTCAAACTGTTTTTTTCTGTTACATTGTTCCAGACCAGTCAGTCACCCACCTTACCCTTGGTGTCCAGACAGCTACAGGGATATTAACCCTTAATATGTAAAAAAAAAAAAAATACTGTTGAAAGGCATTTTATTTGACATGAATGTTTTAGGTTCTTTATCACAGTGGCCTAAAATTTTACAGTGGCACTGTTGCTACACTATCCTATAGGGGCAGCGGGGACAGCTCTGGTTAGTAGACCATAAATTTCCATAGGATGGTGTAGCAACAGCACCTCTGTACAGTTTCAGGCCACTGTGAGCACATAAAAAAAATTATGTTTGAGTTGCAATAACGGGAATAAAATACCTTTCAGCAGTAGGAGTGCCCTTGTTTTATATAATATTATGTTTTAAGTATTACTATCCCTTTTATCTATTGCATTCTGTGACAAGTGAGTCACTGACAGCAGTACACAGTAGAATGTGCTAGTAACAACTCCTCAAAAAAAGCAGTATAACATTATTTCAGTTGAAAAGTTTAAAGCTCCTAATTGTAACCCTCTCAATTGCCTAACTATGTACAGAAAATTCTAATGGCCTTTATTAATCAAAGACTGATTGAAGATGTGTTGTCCATGGAGGCAGACATGACAGTTGTTAAAAGGGATGCAGGACCCAAACTCCACCCTTTATACATGATACACTTGAGTAGGTTCATGCACTTTTCCTGTTCAGTTTGGAGGAAAAAAAAAAAAAAAAACTGCCAGCAGTTGTCATGTCTGCATCTAGGGCATGACCTCCAGGACTGGATGAAGATAGGTTTTCTGTTTCACTTGGATTCAAATGATGTCTTCAACTCATTTTATTGCTTTTGAGAAAGTTCTAGCAAACGAGTTAAGGGTTCTAGAATTTGTAAGTCCTAAAATTAATTAGTAATCTGTCTGTCCTGGTCACTAAGAAATGTCTGTCTAAATTTAATGAGTAACGTTGACTGCTAACCATTAACGAGCTAAACATGGGGAGTGGCGCAGTTTTTTATTAAGGAAAAATGAATCCTGTTTACTGACCAACTAAACATCAGGCAGGGGCATTTTAATGTCTTCTGTTTTTAAGGGGACGACTTGTTTGTTTTCAAAAGCGGAACCTATTTAAACTAGCAGGTAGATAGAGAGAATTGATTCTATTGTAGATTCATATACAGAGAAATATGATTTTTTTTTTTTTTGGTCAAAGTAAAGAAGGGCAGCAACCTGGCCAGGTACATTGTGGGCTGGGCAGAGGCCCACTTTCCAGCCATCTCCGCCATGCACATTTCAGGAGTAGAAAACTTACTGGGGATTTACTAAGTCACTAAGACATGGATCCCAAAAAATGGGAACTCAATCTGGAGGTCTTTTAACTGATTGTGTTGTGGTGGGGTGTACCACAATAGATCTCATGGCCACCAGAGAGAACATGAAGATTCTGACCTTCTGCTCCTGTAGGGGACATCCTCTGGCCTTCACCACGGATGCCATGTCGATTCTGTATAACTTCCATCTAGCTTATGCTTTTCCTCCAATCTCTGATTCCCAGGGTGCCCTGGAAGATCAGGATGGATGGTGCCGCTGTGATTCGGTTCGCCCTGTACTGGACTGTGAGGGTGGGTTTGCAGACCTGGTCATTCTTTCCGTTCAGGATCCGCTCCCACGCCGGACCTCCTGGGTACTCTACAGGTTAACCTTTGAATACACAATTGGCATTCAAAGGGTTAACCTCTTGAATGCTAAGAGGTCTCAAAACTCTTCATATGGGAATCTGGGGAATTTTTATTTCTCCTTTATGGAGCAGTTTGCTGCAAAATTTATTCAGTGCTGGTCTGTCTATTAGCTCCCTGGTCTCCAGAACTGAACACCATAATCCAGATACAGTTTAACTAGTAAACTATAAAGTGGCTTAGAACCTCTATATCACTCTCTGTCTTTCTATTCAAATTAGTATCATGCTGACTTTCCCCACAGCTTTAATGTGCTACTTGCCTATCTTAATATCATCACATAACTACTCCCAAGTTCCTTTCATCTACTGTTTAACTTAAGTAAAAATATTTAACTAATTTTTATTGAAAGTTCAGGGAAGACTAAACTCAGAGGACTAAGTGGTATATTTGCTTCAAACAAAGTTACCAGCTTCTTTTTATATGTTAATGTTCTTATTTGATATTCCAAGTAAAAGTACAATTCAATCCTCCATTTTCATATATAGCTAAATAAACCAACCTTAGCCTTGTGAACATTTAATGGTTAGCACCTGTTTCAACCAGTGGCTATTTTTATTGGAGCAAATAACTGTAATTCAATATTATTTGAAATGGAAAAGAATTGAAGCAAAATACTGTAGGCTATTGAAGGGTATTTGGAAGAACATTACATTAACCCTTTGAGTTCTGGAAGTTTGGCGAGTTTTGCTCACAGTGGAGGCCAGGCACTTTTTCCAAATTTTGCTCTACATCTTTATGTATGGAAAACGATATGTATTTTTTTTTTTTTTTTTTTTTCTCAGAACAAATTCAGCGTTTTCATGGTGCTTCACATGAAATAAATTTTACACTGTGCCACAAGCTATGATGTCATAAAAATGTGCAAAAAATTACTTATTTTGCTTATATCATACTAGATATATGAAAAACACTTACATTGGTATTGAAAGTTTCAATTACTTTTAACCCCTTAATGACCGGCCGATCAGCACGGTCAGTTAAAGACCATGGAGCATTTTTTATTTATTTTTTGCTCCATCCGCTTCCGGACTTCCGGAACGGCGTGCAGACAGAATTCCATGACTGTCATAATACGTCATGGGTCGTTCGGTTAGATCGACCCTTGACCGTCAAGGGTCGTTAAGGGTTTAAAAGCCCAGAACACCCAGAGTACAAAAATACCAAATATGTAACTCACAGTCCCCTAATTAACAAGGGCACAAAAGCATATTTTTAACTTTATGAACTGAAAATGCACATTCCATTGGTTACATGGTAAAATTACCTTAAAACAACTCAATTACTATTATAAAACTATATATTTCCTGAAAGTACACTAACAGGAATCACAAAATAGCTGAAGTTTCTTCCTACATGAAATGATGAAGCATGGAAAGTGTTTTTGGGGGGAAGTTTTCAGAAATGTACACTAAAGTCACACATTGCTGTACAGCTTATCCTATATAATAATTAGCTAAATCGTGTGTAATGCCGCGACATGCGCAGTAGACACTGCTGCGCGTGCTGCAGTCATGCGCAGTAGAGACTGCCCACGCCACGGCTGATACAGAGTTGGGCGCTTCGAAGGAGCGTCCAGCTCTGTATCAGCCACGGCGCAGGCAGTCTCTACTGTGCATGACTGCCCCGCGACCGGCTGGCAGTGGCACTGTGGCCCGTGTAACGGGCTCTTCAACTAGTTAAGCATATTTGTGTAACAAAACAAAAACTTCTAAAATATGAATGCCACATTTCTCCTGTGTACACTGATACCCAATATGTATAGATGTACAAATGTATGTAAGTCCTTTTCCTGGGCCTCAAATGGTAACCGCACATAACAGAATTTCTGCTGGTATTTTCATGCAGATAAACAAAATGCACTATATGTAGTCTGAATGCATAATTACACCATAACAAAGAATATCCTAAAAACATACATTTCCTGACAATGGATATCCAACTACATCAACTGAAGGGATACTTGCCTTTGTACCCCTAGTCTGATGTTCACAAATGTATCTCTAATAGTTATACAAGACATAGCATTTTGGAACGTAGACATTCACCCTCATCAAATAAAGGGTTTTATGCCTTTCCTACTTCTAGACTGGTGAGCACAAATATTTGTATAGGGTTGCGTTATAGGAAAACTTTTAAATATTTCCACCACTTCAAAGGTATTAAAGTATTTGAAAATCATGGAATTTTCTACTGTATGGGGTGCTGCATGGGGTGCCAGAAGCACTATTCTACACATGCCACTTTTCTTAATTTAAATTACCTGTCTGAACTAAAATGGGTATAACCATTAGAGGGATGAAGAAAAAGGTAATCATTTTGGAAAATAGACATTCACCCGCAACAATTACAGGTTACTTACCTTTTTACCCCTAGGCTAGTGTGCACGACTATCTCCAGAAAGTGGTTCTATTGAGAAAAAACTAGTAACAGTGTAGGAAAAATGGTACCCTATTGGTATGGGTTGACATACCGTAGTGGGTTCCATGAGCATGGCTAAGCGTGGAACAAGTCTGGGGAAGCAGACAGCCTGCATGTGTGTGATTCTACTTCTACCAAAGGAACACGGCTGAAGTGTCAGAGTAAAGTGCAGTTAATTGGCTAGCAGTGGAACCAGGATTGAGGGGGGGGTGTTGTATATGGGGATATCTGTGGCTACCAGGGGCAGTGAAGCCATGCTAGGGGGTCAGTCTGTGTGTGGGGCTCTGTGACCATCAGGATAACTGGGTTAGTGTGACCACATAATGTATATGGGGTGTCTGTGGCTACTAGGGACAGTAGAGCCAGACTAAAGGGAGGGGGCAGACGGAGTATGTGAGGAATCCATGGCTACCAGTGAACAGAGGAACAATGCTTGGGGGCTAGGCAGTGTATGTGGCGAGACTCTGGCTGCCAGTCCTCAGGGGAAGAAGGCTGAGGGGGTCAGTGTAGTGGAGCACTGTGGCAAGGAACAAGGTTGCGTTGGTCAGTGGGGTATCTGACTGCAGCGGGACCAGACTGTGGGGAGATTTTAATTTATCTATTTTTACTTCAGACCTCGTGAGGTGTGTTGTGACCCCTCCTGATCCCCCCGCTGCCCCCTGGCACAAATCATTTGTTGGGTAGAATAGGTGATCAATGCTGCAACCAGGGAGGAGATCACAGCATTTCCTCTACTTTCTCCTTCTCAACCTGATGTTCTATGAATGTCCAGGTTGAGTTGGAGAGTCTTCAAGGCTCTTTCACATTTGATTCTTGAAGGTCTTCCTACTCAACCCGTATGTTCATAGAACACTGAGTAGTGGTGGTGCACTTATAGTCTCATTCTATGGAGAACTGTAGCCTGAGGTTCACCATCCCCGCACTCCTGTGGAATGCAGTACAATAACTAGACACTAGTTAGCACCGTTCCAACACTTCAGTATTAAATACAAAAGTGTGACTTTTAAAAACATTTGAATGAAGGCAGATCCCGAGGTGGGCATACACTTGTTTTACTCTGCAGAAAAAGTTTACTGCTTCTTTAAAGGGATAGTAAACCCGAAAAAAAGTAAAGTACAGGGGAATTTATAGGGACAATTAAAACATACTTACTGCCTTCATTCCCATCTCCAAACCGTTATGGTTTGAGAGATGTAATAAAATAAAGGTTTCCGTTCCCTCCCCTTTCTGCCTGACGAGCTGTAAAGCTGTCAGAGGCAGAATCTGGTTGCCCGATTTTAGGCGGCTCTTCAGGAGTGCTGACATCGGGATATCTAGCTATAATTACTTCATTGGAATGGTCTACAACATGTGCTTGCAAGTCAGGCACACGTTGTAGACCATACCGATAAAATAATTATAGTTATATATCTCAGTGACAGCACTCCTGAAGAGCCCCTTCTGGTCCCGGAAGCAGGAACTCATGACGTCGGCTATGCAGCAGACACATGAGAAGTGGGAGGGAGCGGAGACCTTTATTACATCTCTCAAACCATAACGGTTTGGAGATGGGAATGAGGGCAGTAAGTATGTTTTAATTGTCCCTATAAATTCGCTTGTACTTTTTTTTTTTTTTTTTCGGGTTTACTATCCTTTAACAATACACACCATTTCTTTTTTTTCTCTTTACTGTCTGAACAAGAAAACAATGATAAAGGCAGGAGTGACTGCTATGGGTGCTTCTGTTAACCCCTTAAGGACCGGGGAATCCGCGCCGCAATCCAACTGAATGTCCACGGAGCAATTTTTTTTTATTGCTCTGTTGCGTTCTGGACTCTCCGAACGGCGTGCAGCCGCGGGGGGAGCCCGGAACTCTGTGACGGTCATAGTACGTCATCAGTCGTTAAGTCAAATCGACCCTTGACGTACTATGACCGTCAAGGGTCATTAAGGGGTTAATATATAATGAGAAGAAACATCGCTCCTTTGGTACAATTTATAGCAGAGTTGTCCAAGTTCAGTCCTCAAGGGCCACCAACAGGCCAGGATGTAAGGATTTCCCTGATTAAGTACAGGTGAGTTAATCAGTGGATCATTCATTGTGACTGACTCACCTGTGCTTAATCAGGGACATCCTTACATCCTGGCCTGTTGGTGGCCCTTGAGGACTGAACTTGAACAGCTCTGATTTATAAGGCTGAATAGGGCACTATAATGTCATGAAAATGGTAGAAAACTTTGAGGCATGGGAAAACATCCAGATTTAAGTTACTCCTAGTGCCCTGTTAAGGCCTACATATAGATGTTTCTGCCCTTTTACGTGCTTAACCCTTTGAGAGCCGGAGAGGTATCCAATGAAATGCAATGCATGGAAATATATAGCCTTCTGCACAAAAGAAAATATAAGTAATTCTGGAGCAAAGAAACTGCACTGTAGAGGGCAGTAAAACTCCACATTCATTTAAACGGGCCTTTTAACCCTAATGCTAGAGAGGTCTTCAATGCTTTGGGAAGTAATGCATTGGAGACTTCTATAGCATTCAGAAGGTTAACAGCCCAATTTAAGTCAACATCAGTTTGGGGGCTTTTTTTTTTTATTTCTCCCCTATGGAGCGGTTGGTTTGCCCCAGAACTCCTCCTTTCTTACATCCCCACTGGACCATATGACTTTCCATGTCAAATAAAAAAAAATACTGTGTGATTTTTAACACTTTATGTGCAATGGCACTGAAATGGTTAAATGTGGATTTTATCACCTTGAATGCTAGAGAGGGCATCTGATAAGCTGTGAAGTAATATGTTAGGGATGTATATAGCATTCAAGGGGTTAAAATTTGCATTTAAATCCGTGGGAACCTTTTGTCTTCTATGGTTCCCTACAGTATGTATTTTTTTCAGAACAAAGCCTTAACTCCTTGAAGACAAGGTGTGTGCAATGCATTGTCAGTGTTGCTCACCTCTCTGATTATCAAGGGGTTAACTGCTTCTTTAAGGCTGTTTCCTTGTAAATTGGATTCTAACTGATTTATAGGTTTCCTTTAACCCTTTGAGTGCCAGAGTGGTACGCAACACATTGCTCTGCAGAGCAATGTGTTGCACACCCCTCTGCCACTCAAAGGGTTAAGAATAAAGAAAAGTACATTTATTCACAAAAAAATCTTTTGCTTGAGCCTGGGAAGGTTTTGTTAAAATGATATATAAATGAATTGACCCTGCCGTGTTCAAGTAGTCCTCACCCCTGGCCTGGTGGGTTATCCTCACCCCTGGCCTGGTGGGTTATCCTCACCCCTGGCCTGGTGGGCCATCCTCACCCCTGGCCTGGTGGGCCATCCTCACCCCTGGCCTGGTGGGCCATCCTCACCCCTGGCCTGGTGGGCCATCCTCACCCCTGGCCTGGTGGGCCATCCTCAGCCCTGGCCTGGTCACCCCTGACCTGGTGGGCCATCCTCAGCCCTGGCCTGGTCACCCCTGACCTGGAGGGCCATCCTCAGCCCTGGCCTGGTCACCCCTGACCTGGAGGGCCATCCTCAGCCCTGGCCTGGTCACCCCTGACCTGGAGGGCCATCCTCAGCCCTGGCCTGGTCACCCCTGACCTGGAGGGCCATCCTCAGCCCTGGCCTGGTCACCCCTGACCTGGAGGGCCGTCCTCACCCCTGACCTGGTCACCCCTGACCTGGAGGGCCGTCCTCACCCCTGACCTGGAGGGCCGTCCTCACCCCTGACCTGGTCACCCCTGACCTGGAGGGCTGTCCTCACCCCTGACCTGGTCACCCCTGACCTGGTCACCCCTGACCTGGTCACCCCTGACCTGGTCACCCCTGACCTGGTCACCCCTGACCTGGTCACCCCTGACCTGGTGGGCTAACCTCACCCCTGACCTGGAGGGCTAACCTCACCCCTGACCTGGAGGGCTAACCTCACCCCTGACCTGGAGGGCTAGCCTCACCCCTGACCTGGAGGGCTAGCCTCACCCCTGACCTGGAGGGCTAGCCTCACCCCTGACCTGGAGGGCTAGCCTCACCCCTGACCTGGAGGGCTAGCCTCACCCCTGACCTGGAGGGCTAGCCTCGGACTGCAAATTGTGAATCGGTCACCTTGTTCATTATCACTAAATTAATTAAATGTAACTCTAATCATTGCTGTCTTTAGACTATCTGTTTTTCTCTTTGCCAGTTCTCAAACTTGTATAGACAGTTGTAGGTCAATTTGTTCTTTTAATATTTTTTTAAAATAATGCCAAAAAAGGTTAAGAAAAATGCAACTTTGACATCAGTTTGTAAAACGCTTTTATTTGCATCATATGCAGTTAACCCTATCACCCTTTGAGAACCAGAGAAATGTGCAATGCATTGCAAAACAGTGCACTCCTCTCTTCAAAGGGTTAACACTGAGCGCCAGAGGGGTGTGCAGTGCATTGCTTTGCAGTGAGTTGCACACCCTTTGCCACTCAAAGGGTTAAGGCCTCATCCCTGGTACAAATAATTGCTTTATACCAGGGCTGGATTTACCATTAGGCAGTGAATGGAATTACCAAGGTCACCTAAATGTCAGGGAAGTGCCAGCTGTTGTGAATGTGCCAACTGAATACCCCAGCACCAGACACCCACTTCTGGCTTAAGGCACAATGTTTATTTATCATGTTTTAGTTAACCATTTGTGCACCAGAGGAGTGCTTCGCTGGACACTGCTCTGGCACTCAGAGTTAAAGGAGCAATAAGCATTTATTATGCAATTATAAATGCTGTAAGAAATTTGCTTGTAAAACAAGGGTATGCCAACTTCTGTGAAAAATCTTATTACAGAGCTAACTTATTTTTGTGTATATAATTTGTGTTCTAGATCTTTCAATGCCAGGTGGCGCTGTTGCTGCCAGATATCTATGAAAAACCTGTGTGTGTGACTCTATACTCTCCACAGGCTGTAAAAGCAAAAGCACAACTTTCCCTTTCAACAAAGTCTGGACTAATAAATACTTTATTCTAGAAAATCATGTGATCATGGGATGCTGGTTGGGATGTAGTTGTCAGATTGTCAGCTGGTTTGATTAAAAGGAGAACTTCAAACGCCTCTTAATAGCAACACCTCCCTTTCCTTATAATCCAATTAAAAGTTCCCTTTTTCAGCACGTCATGCTGACTTCCTTCAGATCAGAAAGCTGGTCTGGACAGATTGTAACGACGGACAGTATTGGTCAGCATAAGGAAAAACCTGCCCTCCTTCATGAAGGCGGGGGTAGGGTTTTCCTTATGCTGACAGACACAATATTATGCCTCGTTATGATCAGTCTGGTTAAGCGACCAGCTTTTGGATCTGAGGGGAGTCTGCATGACGTTCTGAAAAGGGCGCGAGTGGGTAAGCTTTTAACTGGATTTTTAAGCCAAGCATAATGGTAAAGGGCTTTCATAACATGCTATTCATTTAAAAAATGACTTGTCAAAAAATATACATCAGATTGTTAGTACTATCCCTTTAAGTTGACTTATACACTTTGCCTGTATCAGTTTGACATGACATCCAGGTCTGACTGAGGATGTTAACTCTTGGATAAAAGCATAAGAGCAAAATTAATAGGGGCCGTTAGGACTTTATGACCATAGAAAAGTAAGCTGGGGGTTATTAGGAGGTGTTCTTGTTAAGGAATTTGGACACCAGGGGGAAGTCACTTGCCCTCACTGTTAACAGCACTGCCGTCACACCAACCTCTACATCACACTGCCCGGGGGTACACCTTCGACTTTGCCCTATCCTTTATTCCCCACATTTAGTCAATCCCCAAGTCATGCCATCTCTCTCTCTGTAGCATCTCTTGAATCCAACCTTTTTTTCGCCCAAGATACTACTAAAATTCTAATCCACTCACTCACTCATGTCCCATCTTGTAATGCCTAACTGGCCTTCCTCTCACGTGACTAACCCCACTACAGTCCATAATGATCTCTGCCTCCAGACATCGCTCATCGCTCCTCTAACACCACTCCTCTTTGCCAATCCCTACACTGGCTCCCAGTAGTATATAGAATTAAATAAAAAATCCTGGTGTTAATGTACAGAGCCCTTACTAACACTGTACTCCCTTATAGCTCATCTCTCATTTCCTAATACACTCCCACTCGCCATCTTCACTCTACACAGGACCTTCTACCTGCGGCTTTTAATACATCCTCTCATTCCTGCCTACAGGACTTATCCTGTGCTGCACCGGAGTTCTGGAACTCCCTCCCCACATCCCATCAGACTCTCCTCCAGCCTTCAGATGCTCCCTGAAAACTCCTCTTCAGGAAGCCTATCAACTACCTCCATAACCATTATGAGCAAGGGAACAGCATGTCCAACTTCTGCTCGCTGTCATTCCTTTCCTATATCACACTCCCACCTACAACCCCATCATGACCTCATTGTTCACATGGTCTTTTTCTCCCGAACAAAACCACTACTTGCCTGGATCACTGCACTCAAAAGTAATTCTTTCTCCCACCCACCGATCGGCAGTTCATGTGGTAGGAGACACTTATACCCATAGCACTTACTCCTGTGTCCCACCTACCTTCCTCTAGACTGTGAGCATCGCCCTCTGATCCTTTTGTTTTCCATTGTTCCATTTGTACAATTTATTATCTGGGACTATTTCCTAAAGTATAACACCACACACACACACACACACACACACACACACACACTAAGAATTAGTGACGCTAGGGAGGGGGGTTAATTTCTTCATTTTTGCAGGTTTGTTGAACTGCTGGTGATGTGTAAAGAGTTGCCCTCCCTTACATATTCCCAGCAGTTAGAGAACCCTGGAGTCTGAGAGCATTCCCTCTGCTTCCCCATCTGCCCAATGAGGGAGCTGAGAGGATCTGCTCAGACTTCAGTACTACAAACCACATCACTCCCTATTCTCAGTGTCACAAGGATGTGGATTGCACACCCCTGTACCACTGAAAGGATTCCAGAATGTGAGAATCACAGAGAAGCAAGCGACCTATCACAGCGTCTCTTTCGTTCTGTACCACTGACACCAGCTTAGTGAGCTCTCTGCCATTCAGCTGATTCAGGTAAACACAGGCCTTGTAAGGCACTCTGCAACTGAGAGCCTTGTGAGTCCCACAGGAAGAGGAGAGAAGAAAAAAGCCACTGTGTCTTACAGCTAATGTGGATGGACAGCATGATAAACAGTATTTAACCCTCCCATTTGCCTTTTCCTTCCCTCACTCCTATTCTCCCTCCTTCCCCTCCTCTGTACTGACTGTGTAGAGCAATGTTTTATATATCGGGGCAAATAAACACTGTTCGATCCAAATTAAAACGCAAATGTTTGCACAGCCTGACCAGGCACAACACAATTAATCCTTTGACATTGCAAAGGAATGCATACCCCTCAGCCAATCAAAATGATAACAATCGTATTTACCTTAAAAAAAAAAAAAAAAAATGTACCCACACAACCTATAACAACTGTACAAATTCCCCCCTCACTTTAGCCACCTTTCATCAGCGTTTCCTTCTCCCTCCCTCTCACTTGCCTGAAGCGGCAACACTCCATTTCAGCGCTCTGCCTGTTCACCCATAACTTTCACCGCTTGCTCAGAACACTACGTCATGTGATGATGATGCCAGGGCCGGTGCTTCCTCCTTCAAGAGGTTAGATGCAATGGTTAACTCTTTGCAGTGCAGTATACCCCTCTTGGCTTTCACAGGTTTAATTGTGCTGTACCTATTCGGACTGTGAAAACATTTGTGTGTTTGTTTGCCCTGTTGTGTAAAACATTGCTGTACACAATCATTGCAGATGAGGGTACAAGAGGAGGTGAATGAGAGGGAGTGAGTGAGTGAGGGAGGGAGTCCTGAGGTGAATCATCTGGATCCACAGAGAGCTATAGGGAGATCCCAGCATCGCCAGCCTCAGGCAGGGTATGTTAGAACTGAGAATTCAGACCGCAGAGGCTGCACTCTGTGTGTGGTGCATGTGTAGATGCGCCACATTAACAAATAAACACACCCACATGAATCTGACAATTACTTATTAATCTGCATTTCCATAAATGAATGAGCAATTGTTTAACAAAATCATAAACTTGTCGAAGGCGTGGCGCACTCATGGCGATGTTCATGGACTGTGTTGGTTTGGTGGCAGATTCACAGGGATGTGATGGTGAAGACACCTTAGTGCATGCTGTCAAAATGCCATGGACACCACTTCATCACTCTGGCCCCTTATCGCCTCTTAGTGCATCTCCACCTTGGTCTCCTTCCTGGTCAGTAACAGTTGCCTTGGCTTCAACATTTCTGTGTTTTGTCACACAAAGGGCCCGGGAATTGCGGTGCCTCCTGTGATGACCATTATAAGCTAGATT
This sequence comes from Rhinophrynus dorsalis, assembly GCA_037306005.1. Classification (NCBI taxonomy): domain Eukaryota; kingdom Metazoa; phylum Chordata; class Amphibia; order Anura; family Rhinophrynidae; genus Rhinophrynus; species Rhinophrynus dorsalis. The sequence continues at coordinate 46,415,321 of CM074724.1, forward strand.
TTCATTGCAATCTACATCTAATGTTTTGTTAGTAAAGTTTTAATATAGAAAATAAATTAAAAAAAAAAAAAAAAACTAATTGAAGGGCTAACGCTGATGATGGTTGCTTTATTAAAAAGTTATAAAGATTTAATCGGTCACCAACTGATGTAATGGTAACTGACATTTTATGGAGAACTGTCATTTCCCTCACCGAGGGCATCATAGAAACATTCTGCTGCAAGATGATGGGCGTTTGTCTGGCAACAGAAGGGGCCTACATTGTTAACCCTTAGTAGACTGTGCCAGGTAGCATTGTTGCTAACCGTTTAATATTGAACCCTTTGAGTGCCAGAGGGGTATGCAACACATGGCAGAGCAATACATTGCGGACCTCACTGGCACAGTTAACAAATAAATGACAAAACTGATTTGTAGTAACTTTGTAAGGAAGCATCTCACAACAGGGAGTAATTTTACTTGCCAGGAAAAGCCATACAATATATGTTGATTTTTCATAATAAAGATTAGTTAAATTCAACCTGCCAGTAGGCTCCAAGTGAAGGGTGGTGTGTCCCTGCTTAATTATGTCATAAAGGGTTTGTTACATTTATTTATAACATGCTTTGTTACAATTGTTGAGCTTCAAAATAAACTTAAGTTCCACAATCCAGAGATCATGTAATACATTAGCTAAACAGACACTATCGGAAAAATAGAACCACTTCATAGAACAGTACATGATTAATTACGTGAATCTCCGTCTACTTTCTGCATTGTCCCTGTCCCTCCCAAGTGACATCACTCTTCTTGTTCCTCCTGTCAGGCAGTGTGGTTATGTTCTGATACCTGAACAGGGAGGGCTTCCATTCTAGTGAGACAGTACATATTTTTACAAGTGTTATTGAATATATATATATATATATATATATATATATATATATATATATATATATATATATATATATATATATATATATATATTCTATGAGGAGGTAAGCAGCAACCTTGACAATGGCAAGGCAGTAGATGTAGTATATCTAGACTTTGCAAAGGCATTTGATACAGTACCACACAGAAGGCTGGTGTATAAAATAAGGAAATTGGGGCTAGGAGATAACCTTTGCAATTGGATACAAAACTGGTTGAAGGATAGGGAACAGTGTGTGGTTGTAAATGGAAAATTCTCCAGTATAGTTAAAGTGGAGAGTGGAGTACCTCAGGGTTCAGTATTGGGTCCGCTGCTTTTTAACATGTTTATAAATGACCTGGAAATAGATATAGAAAGCAAAATATCAATATTTGCAGATGATACTAAATTATGCAAAGTCATTAATTCAGAACAGGATATTTTCTCTCTACAGAGGGACTTACATACAATGTCAGATTGGGCAAACGTGGAATATGAAGTTTAATGTGGGGAAGTGTAAAGTCATGCATTTGGGAGGAAACAATCCCAAGGCTACTTATAAACTTAATGGAATAATTTTAGGTGACTCGTTGCTAGAAAAAGACCTGGGTATCCTTGTCAACTACAAACTTGGAAACAGTGACCAGTGTCAAACAGCAGTAGCAAAGGCAAACAAAGTCCTGTCTTGCATAAAAAGAGGTATTGAAGCAAGAGTGGATAACATTATTTTGCCATTATACAAATCATTGGTAAGACCTCACCTTGAGTATGCAGTGCAATTTTGGGCACCGGTTCTGAAAAAGGATATACTAGAACTAGAGAGGGTACAGCGGAGAGCAACAAAATTAATTAAGGGAATGGAGGACTTGACATATGAGGAACGACTAAACAAACTTGGTTTATTTACTCTAGAGAAAAGACGACTAAGAGGAGACCTTATCACATTGTACAAGTATATGAGAGGTCAATACAAGGATCTCTGCGGTGAGCTATTTATTCCAAGGCCTGCTCAGGTGACCAGGGGACACCTCTTGAGATTAGAGGAAAGGAGGTTTAAACTTCAGCAGAGGAAGGGTTTTTTTACGGTAAGGTCTGTCAAATTGTGGAATTCATTGCCCAGGGAGGTAGTTATGGCAGATACAATGGACACATTTAAGAGAAGATTAGATACATTTCTTTCAAAAGGGAACATACAGAGTTATACTGTTTATCAGTAGGCAGATCAGGAAGGTCTGATAAAGACTAATTTAATTGGTAGCAGGAAAGCTATAAAATTCTTAGTTACTGAGGTATGAAGCGAAGGTTGAACTTGATGGACTTGTGTCTTTTTTCAACCTAATTTACTATTTACTATGTTACTATATATATATATATATATATATATATATATATATATATATATATATATATATATATATATATATATATATAATTTTTTTTTTTTTTTTTTTTTATGTAGTTTGTGTGTATAAGTTTTTTTTTTTTTTTTTTTTTTTTTTTTAAATTGCTAACATGCTATAATTTACCATCATTATTAAAGCAGAGCTATCGCTCAGATTAAGGAGCACCCCCCCCCCCAAATCATTATGTATATAGCGATATGCATATCCATCCTAGCATTATTCTGAATAAGTCAGGTGTTATTAAGAAATCCAACTCTTTCCGAGACGCACAAGTAGGCATCTTGCTGTAGCAGCATCTGTGCACCTGTGCCTTCAGTCCCTTCCTGTACTTTAACCCTTTGAGTGCCAGAGGGGTACACAATGCATTGCTCTGCAATGCGTACCCCTCTGGCACTCAAAGGGTTAAGGTACAATGCAACTGCCTCTCACCAATCGTAGAGGAGACCAGGATGGGACTACACAGGCACACAGATGTTTCTTTGGCAATATGTCTGCACTGATGCCTGCTTGTGCATCTCAGAACGAGTTGGATTTCTCAACAATGCCAGACTTATTCAAGACAATACTAGTATGGATACGTGTATTGCTATGTGCATAATAATTTTGGGGGGCACTTTAATTTGAGTGATTGTTCAGCTTTAATAAAAGTAAAAAATAAATTAATGTAGCTCACGATTGAGAAACTTGAACACACCTGTTCTAACCATTTTTTTTATTTGCAAACCTAGTTTTCAAATTTAGATGTATACATTATGCTAACTAAGGTATGCTGTGCAGGCACTTCCTGTTTTATCATTAAATTACTTCCTCCACTCACCCTGGGGTAAGTTTTACCCTTTGTGACAGGAGTGCGCAAAGCGTTGCAAAGCAATTGTTGCACACCCCTCTCGCCCTTCAAGGGTTAATAAAAAAATTGGTCTCCCCCTCCCACTGTAATCCTTTGAATGTGATTAAATGTTATCACTGCTTTTATCTCACAGCTTCCTATTGAAGTGTATGGGGAATTTGTAGATAAAATCTGAGATTACGTTGTCACTTGCAGTGGAATTGAACTTTATATTTGCTTCTGTTCTGTTGCTTCACTTGGATTCTTGGTGCTTTATCCCTTTCAGTGCCAGAGGGGTATGCCACGCATTATGTACCGTTTTGTAACGTGTGGTGTACCCCCCCCTGGCATTCAAAGGGATCTACATAAAAGAAAAGACAAAATTCTGAAGCAAATAATTTTGTACCAAAGAGAATTAATACCACCAATGTCCCATTTTCTTAAATGAGGCTTTACACCTTTATTTCCAGAGATATCTCCTAGCAATAAGGGTGTTAAAATTTAAGGGACAACTATCACTTGGATAGTATCTTATAAGCAGATTTGTTCCCCTGGGAGCATGCCTGCTGATGAACCTGAGACTGCATAGTAAGCCCCGGGGGAGTAGAACAGGGTTCTAAAATATAGACTACTGGGGCTTCTCACTGGTCCCAGGAGGAGAGACTGATCTGCAGGTTTCAAGTCTCCCAGTTAAGTCTCTTGACCCGAACAATGCCTTCTTATAGGCTTGCTGCGTCTGACTTTAAAGGAGCAGTAAACTTTTCTAAAAAAAAAAAAAACAAAACAAAAACAAACAAAAAATTATTTTCTGCGGAGTAAAAAAACAAAAAAGGGCACTGTAACTGCTGTCAGTTTTTATTCAACGTTTATAAGAGTTCAAATAATCAGGAAGTGAATTTACTGTGTGTTTACTTCCTAAAAGTTCTAAGTGAGAGGAGGTGACTTGACAGTTACTACCAAATTCTATGGAGAACTGTAATTCACAGACTTTCCTCTCCATTAGAATGTAACAAAATTATTAATTGGAATTTGACCACTAGAGGGCATTGCTAATGTAAAAAAACACAGGATTAAACTGTAATAGCGCTGGAAATATGCATCTCTCAGCAGTGGGAGTACCTTTATTTTACTCAACAGGAAAAGCCATACAATATAGATTTTTAATTTAAAAAAAGTTTACTGCTCCTTTAATGCCTGACAGAGCTGAGCCACATATTCCCGGGTTGCTTTCCAGCCTTTTCTAGATTGTCCTTTAACCCTCTGAGTGGCAGAAAGTTATCCAGCGCATTACATTATGTATCTCTATGGCACACAGAGGTATAAATCAGTGGATCTCATTATTCCTTTCCTCTGGTGCTCTTATTTGGGCCACAGTTGTGCCACATTTTATGCATATGGCCTTTGGCAGTGTAATACATTTAATCTGATCTTTACTAAGCATGCACATTGTTGTATATCCTACCACTAAGCACCCATATGTGTTTATTTTATAGCTGCTGCAGAAGGAAAAGGCAAAAGTGGGGAAGATTTCTTTCAAAAGGTAAGATTTTATGTTTAAATTTGTTAATATGGCTGCATATTAACAAGGAATTCCCCCCCCCCCCCCATTCAAAGCAGAATTTGAAATTGCTGTATTGAGATTTTTTTTTTTTCCAGTTCTCTATTCAGGGCTCCCCGTGCTGCAGCACACCGTTTGGGGAGTCCTGAATTCCATGACAGTTCTGGCATGTCATGGGTCCTTAACTCCCGACCCATGACATGCCAGGACTGTCAAGGGTCTTTAAGGAGTTAATGAAAAGCTCACCACAGAGATCCTCATGTACACATTATTTGGTTACTTGAGAAATGTCTCATATGTGGACAAAAAAAAATCTTGGTGCTTTGTCACCTTAAGCCTAACCATTTGTCTGCAAGAGGAATATGTTTTTGAAAAATCTGCCTTTTTTTGTTGGCACAGTTTGTCATTTTGTTAATTCCTGCTAATAGGCTTATTAGTATTATTTGATGCCAAAATTACCCCTTGCTGCACAACTAGAAATACCCAGCACATAATCTAATTTGCATAAAGTGCCACTGTGCCGCAGACAAAGTTAATTTCTTAAAACATTATTGATTTTACAAACAAATGTCTAACATGGTAACAGGTAGGCAGCATTAAATCTTTAAAAATAAGTAAACTTCTTAAGGTGACAGGTCCACTTCAATAACTACAACACTGGGGACCTTTATCTTTGAAGCTCTCACATGGCCAACATATTTTTAAAAAAGGACATTTAATTTATGCTTTAAATTTTTAAGCTTTTCTTTAGTTCTCCTTGTCTGTTAAATTAAGCTGGTATCCTTCTCCTCCTCATTCCCCTTTCTTTAAAGGGGAACTTTCACCCCGCAATAACTTCATGTCCACTTACTGCTCACCTGGCGACTAGCTGCTTAGTAGCGCTAGTCGCCAGCAATATTACCCGGTTCTTCAGATATCGGCTTTTTACCGATGGTGGCAGGAGCAGGAAGCACGGACGTCTCTTCACAGTGACGTCCGTGCGTCTGCGCTGTCAGTCCCTTGTCAGTCCCTTGTGCACCGTACGGTGCACAAGGGACTGACAGCGCAGGCGCACGGACGTCACTGTGAAGAGACGTCCGTGCTTCCTGCTCCTGTAAAACGCCGAAATCTTGAGAACCGGGTAAGATTTCTGGCGACTAGCGCTACTAAGCAGCTAGTCGCCAGGTGAGCAGTAAGTGGACATGAAGTTATTGCGGGGTGAAAGTTCCCCTTTAAAACACCCAATACTAATCAAAGGGAAGGATTTTTTTTTAACTCTTTAAGGATGAGAGAATGCCCAGTGCATTTCAGACCTGTTTGGTCCATAAAGTATTAAGGAGAAGCATAGACTGAGAGGGCAGCTGATATAATTAGGGTAGGAGGGACTGACCGCAAAGACTTAAAGGGATAGTAATGTTTCACAGTAAAAGCAGCTCCAATTCTTCATCATAGTATTTGGGCCATGGAGAGTGTTGTATCAATACTGTCAGAGTTGTAGTTCAAGAGTAATTGAATGATAAAGTATCCTCCTCCCTCCCCTTTTCCTGATGTAACACTGCTCACCTCAGAGCAGCAAGACTGTCCGGATGGATCGCAGCGAGAGACCACCTTTAGTGAGCATAAGGGCAGAGTTTTCCTGATGATCATAGTAAGAATACTGTCCCTTGCTGTGACCTATCCGGTCCAGAGACCAGATTCCACATCTAAGTGGAGATGGCTTACACTATGTAAAAGGGGCAAGAAGAGGATACTTTATCATTCAATTACTCTTGAACAACTCTGACAGTATTGATATAACACTCACCATGGCAGAAAGACTATGAAGATTAATAGGAGTTGCTTTTTTTGTGAAACATTACTATCCCTTTAACATTACCAGCATCGCATCTCATGACATTTTCTAAACTGTTTTATATTTTTAATGTGAATAAGAGAAATAAGGATGGATACGTCCCTGGCACTCAAACGGTTAACATTCTGCTGCACTTTTGTCAGTCTTGTCCTTTCGGCTTTGCCATCAGATCTGTAGCGTTAGTTAGCATGGCCTTTTCATTGATGTGTGCTGTTCCCTTCATTAACTTCAATAAGAATTGTAGGATAAATCATATTCAAATTGTATTCAAACGCTTCCCCGGATTACCATAGATCTGTCAAGTTTTAAATTGGAGATTTAAATAAAGCTCCGTTTGGAGAATAAAAACCACATTTTATACTATGTATCAAATGACTTCTTACAAAGCAAGTCTGGTTACATGTTTATGGAGTTTGCTAGTGCGAATGAAGATAATGCATTGAAAGGCAACAGTGAATTCTTGTTGATAATAAAAAGGGAATATAAAAGGCATAGAACTGCTTTTTTTATGTAGAAAAAATATTGTGCAACTTTTTCCTGATGCGAAAATACAAGTGTACTCTATAGCTGGGATATTCATTATTCAAAATTATAAATGATTAAGATAATTTTTCTCTATTACAGTGTTTAGTGAGCTTTACGGTCGATTGACATCAGAAATTCTCCATAGGAACCAATGAAACCTCCACCAAGTTGTTTTTTTGAAAACTGTATTTTATTATCCTCTTAACCACCCCTTCTGGGGGGTGGGTGGCTGTTAAGGACCATGACACTTTTTAATTTTTGCAATGAATTCTGGGATGTCAGAGCGGCGTGCAGCTGCTCTACTATCCCAGAATTCTAAGACGTGCAAGGAACGTCACAGGTCCTTAACGCACATCCACCTGTGATGGTCCTGGCACGTGATTGGTCTTTAACCCTTTAAGAACTAATGGCCCAGGGAAGTTAAATTCCCTTCTGGACCACTTTGATCCTGACATGCTGGTAAACATGACCTGTTACGTGTACCAGTGTGCCGAGCTGGCGTCTGAGAGAGATCTCTCCAGTCTTGGAGCAGTCAATTTCAGACCCTGTTTTTACTTAGTGCGCCCACAAAAGTGCTGTAAGTAAAAAGTATGTGACCTGCTATGCCCGTCACTGGTCCTTTAAAGTGTTAGTAATGTCCCAGTAAAAATATTTTGCATTGTGTAGAGCTTAAAAAGTTGATTTGAATGCAAAAAAGGTATCTCTCAAACTGCTATGGTTTGAGAGATACATGCAATCAAAGTTTGATATTTCCTGCTGTTGGCTGACAAGGAGGCTCTGCAATTGCTTTATTTAAAACGAATGACTTCATTGGAATGGTCTACAAAGTGTGCCTGGTTTGCAGGCACACTTTGTAGACCGTTCCAATTAAGAATTTGTTTAGATTTGCTAAAGAGCCTCCATCCGGTCAAATGAATGTATTCTGCAGCTGTCAGCTAGAGGCTGACTTCTCTCACGAGGTAACTTTAGCAAGGTATATCTCTCAAACCATAAAGGTCTGAGAGATGAGACTTACACTGTTCATATTTTTTTAATGACACAATATTAAATAAACATAAAATTAACTATTATCCCTTTAAGCTCAATGATGTAATAGTATTAGATGTGAAAAATCAGTTAACCAAATAGTGTCTAAGACAGGTCTACACATGCACTAAAAATACAAGTTTAGGATTAGATTTTAGGGATCTAACATAAAAGTCCATTTTACAGATACTAGCTGGGAGTGCATGATATTTAACATTTATTTTACCCAAACTTCATGCAATGCGTTGCATACCCCCTGGAACTCAAAGGGTTAAATCTAAGGAAATTCTTTTGTCCCCTGTGGTGCAGCCAGCTTGTGTGAGAAATACTGTGGTTTTTCTTTGGAACATAAGGCCCTTTGGGCGCCAGGAAGTATTTGTGATACAATGCGTTTCACACAAACACTCTATTGGTGTTTCCACCATTATTATTAAATACCCTTTCTCCTTCATTTACCATCCTATCACTGAGGGAAAGTGGCTGTTGTTTGACCCACATGAATGGCAGGTGACTATTACTGTGTGGTACTCACATGGGTAGGACACTCATTTTAGGTTGTGATGAGAATAGCAAAATCCAGCACCTTTCTTCTGCCTTTACCTTTCCTTCCTCTATTCTCTCCCTTCTCCGCATTTCTCCTTGTGGTTCTTTCATCTCTGACATCTAGTATCCACTTGTGTAAGATGTAGATTTGTCTACCTTATAACGGATTATTATAGCTCTGCTCTTCACTTTCATTACTACTTCACTATTTTTGTTGAGTTCTGCAATACATCACTTATACTAATCTAACTAGGGTTGCCACCCAGCCAGTATTTTACCATCAGGCCGGTAAAAAATTGGCTTCTGTCCAATGTTAAGTCTATGGAGAGAATGCCATGACTGTTTTCCTAAAAAAAAAAAAAAAAAAAAAAAAAAGATGGCAACCCTAAATCTAACCTATATTTGGCTCTGTTGTCTGCTGCTCTAGGCCGCACAGTTTACTCATGTCTTACATATCAAAGTACACTGTTCACACTCCATCTGTGTTTGCTGATATGTTATTTCTCATGTTTTGTATTGCACTTATTCGCCAATAAAATTTTGGGAAAAAATAAATTAATTAAAAATACAGCACCCCTTGTATGCAAGGCATAAGCAGTGTCTACAAAGGGCACCCTGCTGCATCTTTAGTGAATTGCATTAACAATATGAAGCGATAGTCACCCGTGCTGAAAGGTATGCCAGTGTTCTGTGGTACCTTTCACATGGGTGACTATCGCCTCATTGTTAATGTGATTGTTAATGTTGTTAGTGTGAAAGGAACCAACAGTTAATGAGCTTGCTAGATAAGTGCTCCTCAAAGTTGGTCTTGGGGACACACCGACAGTTCATGCTTTAAGTATATCTCAAATGGGTAATTGGTGGCTTGGTCATTTTGATATACCTGTGCTTAAATAAGGAAATCCGTAAAACCTGACCTTTTGGTATTTCCCAGGGACTGGAGCAGAGAATCGCTGCGCTAGACTATGGTTTTTCAACAGAGGTGTATCGTTGGACAATATGACTCATAGATCACTTTTTTCCCCTATTTATTTTTGTTGGAATAATACTTTATTTTCAAGTTTTTATTGAACATCCTACAGATGGTTCTTATTTTGTTTTTATAATGGAACATTAGAAATACCGGTAATGACCATCAGGGGGTTATTTAGAGCAATAGCCAAAACCTTAAGTCTGCATCCTCTGTTCCACACTACAGTAGGTTTGTCCTGATTCATTCTCAGTTAAAAGAAAAAATCCACAAATCTACCTTAACATTAAATGTGGTTTTTAAAGGGATAGTAATGTTTTAAATCGCTGAGTCTTCTTTATTATAAATTTAACAGTTTGCGCTATTTTTAGTTCCTTACTTTTACGTAGTTCTCAAGTTATTGAATATAGAAGGATCCCCTGCCCTCCCCTACTGCCACATCAATGCTGCAGCTCTGTCTGGTCCGGACGGATGCAGCAAGGGACAAACTTCAGTAAGCAAACGGAAATCCTGCCCTCCTTCGTCAAGGGGAGCAGGATTTTCCTTATACTTAATGAAGTGTGTCTCTCGCTGCATGCCTCCAGTCCTGGGATCAGAATGAGGATTCATTAGGAGGCGGCCAGAAGGGGAATGCACGGGATCCTTCTATATTGAATAACTTGAGAACTAAAAATAGGGCAAATGATATAAATCTATATAATCACTAGGATGTTTGTCAGAAGCCATCATGAGCAGTAGAGACTGCCCGAACGCACAGATTGCTGGGAGGTGTAGGAATGCTGGGAGTTCTGTGCTGGGAGCATTCTGTGCTTTCATCCAGTCTCTTCAGGTTATGACTGCGTCAGTGGCAGGACATAGAGCAGGACTGGCCTCTTAACCCTTTGAGTGCCAGAGGGGTACACAACGCATTGCAAAGCGTTGCGTACCCCTCTGGCACTCAGAGGGTTAACATCACCCGGACCTTAGCCTGTGTACACAGGCTTTTATACTAGTTTATAATAAAGAAGACTCGGTTATATACTTACTTTAAAACATTACTATCCCTTTAAGTGGGATGGGCGAAACTTTTTGCCTCAAAACCACTTCCTGCCAAGCAAGACTTTTTCTTTTTTTTTTTTTTTTTTTTGTGAAAAGTGTTTATTCTCCACTTTTTCCTGCCTAGCTCATTGTATTGAAATCAATGGTAAGTCTGAATCTTCCCCCCTCCCCCCGTTGGCATTTTTCGCTGCATTTCCCACAGGTATAATATAAAAGGGGGTCACGTTCCTGCGGCATGCCATTCTATGCTTGTGAAAGGCAGAGAAAGCGGGCACAATTTTTTAGCTACTTAGGATAGGCAAATAAAGCAAAGTTGGAGTGTAGTTTAGGGAGTTGTCTATGTTAGGGGAGTCTGGGGGATTGTGGGTGTGTAAAGGGAAAAACTAGATTTAATCAAAACACCCCACAATCTTGTGTGAATGAGACGAGAAGATGGGACCCAAATTCCTTCCGCTCTGACGGTTATCTCTGTGTTAGAGAAGGCTGGGGGTGTGTGAAGGTAGCAAAGGAAATTTACCCTATATACCCTGAAATTGTGAGTGAGAAGACACGGGCAGTGCTCCAAGTTCCTTCCTGAGCTGGCGGAGCCTCTGTCACTGACTGACAGCATATATATAGCAGACTGACACTCAACAGACAGACAAGTTCAACCGACACTGACTCCTTCAACAGCCAGAAAAAAGGGGCCAGCATATAGATCATCATCATACCTGGGAACTTTGAAAATGAGCTGACCCTGAGATTGCATAAATATTAACCCTTAAATCTCCCATAGTATAGATTATCCGTGATATATCCGTGATCGCTGTAATCAAGAGTCGCTCCAATCAGCATTCAAGGAGCCATTAATACACAACAACTTACAGATATCACTGCATGAATACACACAAATCAAGCAGGACTTCTCCCTCTGCCTTTCTGGTACAAGTGGCACCAGTTTAGAGACTAAAGAAGCATTTAACTGGAGCAGAATATATAACAGGGAGCACTGAACTCTCTCACCCTGAGATTTTGGTTCTTCACCCTGAGACCCTGAGATTTGGGCCAAAACCCTGAGAGTTCCCAGGTATGATCATCATCATCTATACGGACACAAAATAGACTGCAGTAACATTAGGAGAGAAAGCAGCAGCTGAAATGCTCTTGACACTAGCTAAAGGCAAAGAGGGGTAGAAGCAGTTTCACAAGGAGTGTTTTTCTTTTCTTCCCTGGCAGCGGCAACAGGGAAAGTTACTAAAAAAAAAACAAAAAAAAAACAAAAAAAACCTGAGGCAGACTCATACTAGGAGTGAGAGTATTTTGTATAGGGCAAGCCTTCACTGTAAAAATAGACATATTAGTACCTGTAGGCACATGGGGGGGGGGGTGCAAAAGCAGTCTGAGAAGTGCAGGGATGTGATATTAAAGTGATAGTCTAAAAACTGACTGCAGCAATGGTTACTGCAGTGTGTGCAATAAATGATGATGATCCTTCTCTTCCTGAGGAGGCTGTCAAGTTTACAGAAAAGGTTATACCACCACCACCAGTAATACTAATAACCCATCTAAGAACACTGAACCAACCATGTAAGAAAAACAAGTTGCAATCTAGTATTGGTTACAATGAAAGAAGAACAGTTCAACTAACTGCTGCATCTGTCAATGAAACAAACCTGTACGTTTGTCCTGAACATAGTAGCAAAGCAATGCATTGTATGCCCCTCTGGCACTCAAAGGTTAAAGGGATAGTATTGTCAGAAATTAAGAACACCAGATCTTGCAGCTGTTAAAAAAAAAAAAATGACTCTAAATGCCCCCAGTCTTATCTCTCAAACCTTTATGAGATTCCCCCTCCCTCCCCTTTCACTAACATCAGTGCTCTAGCTGTGACAGCAGGGGAATCTGGTCCCTGGACCGTTGGAGGCTCTTCAGCAGAGCAGAGATCAAAAGACCTAAAAATAGTTACTTCACTGGAATGGTCTACAAAGTATGCCCCTGCTATCAGCTAGATGTTGATGTCAGGGAAAGGTGATGGACGGGGAATCTTTTGCTGCGATTATCTCTCAAACTGTAAAGGTTTGAGAGATAAGACTGGGGGCATTTAGATTAGTTTTTTAATAGCTACAAGATTTGGTGGTATTCGTTTTGGACAATACTATCCCTTTTAAATCAAATGTGCTGGAGTATAGACCCAAAACAACAAAACTTGTCACTGTCCATATACTTTTGGACTGCACTTTAAGTAGGAGTGCATTGTTGGGAGGAAGGGAAGTGGCCGGCAGTGCATTGTTGGGAGGAAGGGAAGTGGCCGGCAGTACATTGTTGGGAGGAAGGGAAGTGGCTGGCAGTACATTGTTGGGAGGAAGGGAAGTGGCTGGCAGTGCATTGTTGGGAGGAAGGGAAGTGGCTGGCAGTGCATTGTTGGGAGGAAGGGAAGTGGCCGGCAGTGCATTGTTGGGAGGAAGGGAAGTGGCTGGCAGTACATTGTTGGGAGGAAGGGAAGTGGCTGGCAGTACATTGTTGGGAGGAAGGGAAGTGGCTGGCAGTGCATTGTTGGGAGGAAGGGAAGTGGCTGGCAGTGCATTGTTGGGAGGAAGGGAAGTGGCTGGCAGTGCATTGTTGGGAGGAAGGGAAGTGGCTGGCAGTGCATTGTTGGGAGGAAGGGAAGTGGCCGGCAGTGCATTGTTGGGAGGAAGGGAAGTGGCCGGCAGTGCATTGTTGGGAGGAAGGGAAGTGGCTGGCAGTGCATTGTTGGGAGGAAGGGAAGTGGCTGGCAGTGCATTGTTGGGAGGAAGGGAAGTGGCTGGCAGTGCATTGTTGGGAGGAAGGGAAGTGGCCGGCAGTGCATTGTTGGGAGGAAGGGAAGTGGCCAGCAGTGCATTGTTGGGAGGAAGGGAAGTGGCTGGCAGTGCATTGTTGGGAGGAAGGGAAGTGGCCGGCAGTGCATTGCTGGGAGGGAAACAGGAACAATGGAGGAGAGCTTGCAGAGTTTAATATGTTGTCCAAACTTGATCGAAATTAATCTATTGATGTATGAGGATCTATTAATTTTTCACACACACACACACACACACACACACACACACACACACACACACACACACACTGCATAGTCACAAAGGCTCTATCTGTCTCTATACCGCTCATTCGTGAGGAGAGCTCAAAAAACCACACACAAAAAAAGAGCAAAGAATAACCAGAAGGAAAGCGCCCACACAAAAGATGTCTGTAGGTAAAATATAATACAATACTGAATAAATAAAGTCAGAGCGGTACTCACATTCAGTGGTAAGACGGGCTGACAGATCTCAATATCCAGTCTAAAAGCCCACAGGGAATTAATTTACGGTGCTGATCCTCCTTGTAGTCTTACCCAAAAGGTAGGCACCACTGTGTCTTCTGTTGAGATAGACTAGGAGGGAAGTTTTTAAGAAATTGGGAAAAGGTTACTTTACCTAGACAGGTGCCTCCCATACAGTACAATATATACTGATTTATTAATTTTTTATTTGAACGCTATAGTCTATAATTTAACAGGAACATTTATACTACTTGAGAGAGGTTAGAAGATTCTAGGACTAAGCTTTCCTTTTGGTCACTGTTCTTTGTGTATTCGTAGGTTTTGTTGTTCAAAGTATGGGATATGTGAAGGCCATTTTTCAGTGTATGTCCCATGCACTAGACCACAAATTTGGAGACTTCAGATCCGATCATCCCTAACCAGCCAATGTGTGTTGTAGTCCCCAGTAGCAGAGGTGGCAAGAGTTGTTTAACTCTCCCCTATTGTAAGTCAGAGAAGAGCCATGAGTGGGAGGAAGATAGTACCAGGACATCATCATGACACCGCTACATGACATTGAGAGTCTCTCCACTTAACAAGATTATTTTACTTCTCACCCCACCCGAGCCTGTTTTCTGCATCGGTATGGGGCTGTTGTGTACTTCTGACCTTGTAGCTATTTTCAGGGAATGTTAATCTCTGTGGTCCAGTTTATTGTGCAACTAATTTTAAATTCCTTCATGGACTCTGAAGTCATAGTATTGTTCAGCAACAAATTTCCCAGTCTGATTATGATTTGTTTCAAAGTGTTTATTTTTTCCTCTTTAAATGTTTAATGGATTTGTTAGCAAACAGAGAGGCTGCAGATGCTAGGGTTCTGTATTAAGAAGACAGTTTGTTTCATTGTTTAAATCTTAGACTCGCTGCACTGCCAGAACTCATTATTCAGTACATCGGCCTCAGTGATTATAAAGTGCTACATTGTGGGGCAGACAAAGTGCACAGTAAGGAACATATAAACATTCCAAAAATGCTCAGTGAGTTAACTCTTGAATGTTAGTGTGTGCTCTCTAGCAGTTAATGGGTTAAATCCCCAGTTAAACTTTTAGCTTGCCCTAGAAATTGCACCATTTCTGCTTCATGCACGAGTCTTGCTGTATGATTTGAATATTCAGAGTGCCATTAACCCCTTGAGTGTCATAGAGGTGTGTGTGTGTGTGTGTGTGTGTGTGTGTGTGTGTGTGTGTGTGTGTGTGTGTGTGTGTGTGTATAAAATATATATATATGTGTGTGTGTGTGTGTGTGTGTGTGTGTGTGTGTGTGTGTGTATAATATGAGAGAAAGGTATGTATGTATATACATACATATATATTATTTTCTTGGGAATTAAAGTACTTTTATAGTAAGGAAATCATAAGTGATGTAAAAATGATACCCTTTTAAGCCTTTGAGTGCTAAAGGAGTTCACAATGCTTTGTGTAACCCTAAGGCATTCATAGGGTTATTGGTTGACTCAGAGTGCAGAAATCAAGGTCCCTTCTTTAATCATTGGTTAGAGGATAAAGCTGGAATATCCTATAAAATAATTCTCTACAAAGTTTGTAACAACACAGTCATGCACAGCAGAGACTGCCCGTGACGAGGCTGATACAGAGCAGGGAGCTCCGAAGGAGCATCCAGCTCTGTACCAGCCTCGGCGTGGGCAGTCTCTACTGAGCATGACTGCACCGCGACCAGCTGGCAGTGGCACTGTGGCCCATGTAACGGGCTCTTCTACTAGTATATAATATTTCAAGAGGGTCACAAAGACAGTCATGCAAAACCCCTTCCTGTGTCCTCCACCAAACCCAATACACAATGCGAGCCAAACAGACAATGCGACTCTCCTCAGGAGGGGGAGGCAGAGGGTGAAGCCCAATGCTTCCTCACCCAAACACACACTGCGAGATGGCAGATGAGGTTCACCCCCTCTCTCCTCAGCTAAACTGACATCCTCATCGCCTGCCTTTTCTCCACATCCACTTTCAACAGCTACTGTTCTCCCAGCTGATTTGGTTGGGAGATCAATAGAGGTGACGCAGGGGAGCAACAGGGCTGTCTTGTTTCCATCCCACCTAAACTACCCTCTCTCATTGACATGAAAGGGTTTCTCCAACCTGTCCTCTCCTACCCGGTGGTTCAGGTAGGAAGGAAGCAAGGGATCCCTGTTGCTCCCCTGCATCACCTCTGTTGATCTCTCAGCCACATATTGTATGACAAAAATATAATATAAACTAAATGAATACAATAGGGAGGACATTGTGCACACACATTATGATATGAGTAGTGTAGTGTTGTACCTGGATCCAATCCCCCCCTGCCCATTGGAATTTTGGCAGGTAACTGGCAATTTTCTGCTTTTCCC
This sequence comes from Rhinophrynus dorsalis, assembly GCA_037306005.1. Lineage (NCBI taxonomy): Eukaryota > Metazoa > Chordata > Amphibia > Anura > Rhinophrynidae > Rhinophrynus > Rhinophrynus dorsalis. Next base: position 46,431,593 of record CM074724.1, read on the forward strand.
ATAGACATTCCTGCCCATAGAAACACTCTAAAATGCTCTACTTTTTCTCTAAGCCCCCTTACCATATAAAAAAAAAATGCCCATGGGAGCGGAGCTTTGACAGTCTGATTATCCCAGTGCAGTGGACCAGGCTGAGAGTCGGGATGTGTTGTTCTATGGCTACCAGTACAGTTGTATTAGGCTGGGGGTCAGTATGTGTGGTTCTATGGCTAGCACTGCCATTTGATAAGGCTGGGGGTTAGTATGTGGTGTTCCATGGATACTAGTGCAGTAAAACACAACTGAAGTCACTATGTGTAGCTCTACACTACCAGTACAGTGGGACAAGGCTAGAAGTTGGTATGTGTAGTTCTATGGCTACCAGTGTAGTTCTAGTGCAGTGGACCAAGGCTGCAGGTGGTAGCAGAAAAAACCCCAAAACCCTGCACTTTTCATGGGATTTCCCACAAAAGGCTAAAAGTGCTGCTATTCTAATTGTTCTCTCTTTGGGCAGTTAGTTTCACCTAACCCTTCGGGGGGGAAGGGTGATCTTGGGGTCCTCTTGGTTAACCATTAAAGGTATCTCCTTCCATTACTCTTGTGATTTTCTTTATTACAAAACTTCTTTGAATACCTGTTCTCCTGGCAAACAAAGTACCACAGCGGAACCACTTTATTAGTATGCACTAGAACATGCCTTTACTGGATGGACAAGGCAATAACTAGGCATGCTGCCCTAGAAGCAAGGTAATGGGAAGGATTCATGTTTACCTTCCCTTTGCATCAGGCACATGTGTGCATTAGTACTGACTTCCAGGTTAAGCCTGTACACTTTTGTCAATCCCAGCCAGCTTCTTCATTTGACTGCCTGACACAAGTAAGTGTGTTAATTCATCCTAACCTCAGCATGATCAATGAGAGAAAGCAGGACAGCAGCAGATTGGCTGAATAAACACCGTTCTTTCGTCAGACTGCGATTATTCGGGTGTGAGCAGGGTTTGGGGAAAGTTCATATCCTCATGCTTGCTCTCAAAGTTCATGCACAGATGCATTTGTGACACAGGGGAAGGGGAAACTTGGAGCCTAGTTATAAGCGCAATACTCTCCGTTAGTGCCCAGGTTATGTAGGAAAGATGCATACTAATTTTTCTGGGGTCCATAAGATGGTGGTTCCCAAGTCTAGTCCTTAAGAACCACTAAATGGGATTTGAAAAGTGACATGTGGTGACTGCTGGAAGAAGCCATTTTAAGGCTGCTTTACTCAGCCCCTGTTTTTTTTTTTTTATTTATTTATTTTTTTTTTTTTTACCAAGTCTACTCTAGTCGGACCAGACTTAGCAGGCATTTTCCCTGTTTACAGGACAATGATCAACACAAGGCCTGTTTTACAATTTCAATATTTTGTTCAGGAATTTGAATCTGAAATATAGCATCCAAGCAGTGTTAATATTGTGTAGATTTTTTTAAATTTTACTTTATGAAATAATCTCATCCTCTGCTTAAAGAATGTTGCATCCACACAGGTTGTCAATGACTCCACCCAGTTTTACCGTACTGCTCCTGCCTTACATTATGTGCTGACCACACAACCACTACCACTCTGCTTCCCATGCCCCAACAATTGTCTTCTGCTCCCTTCCTTGCCCTACCACCAATATCGCTAGAATCCCAACATTTGAGACCCTAATACCCTAATCGGTTTTTTTTTTTTTTTTCTAATTCTGAAGGAGTGGGCCACATATTTCTAGGTATACTTAGCAAAAGTAAAAAAAAACAACAACAACAAAAAGACCTTAAATGGTATTCTTTTATGTTACACTAGTGTAAAAACCCCTGTACACAGGCCAAGTTCCAGGTGATGTTAACCCTTTGAGGGCCAGAGGGGTACGCAAAGGGTTAAGAGGCTGGCGTCCTGCCGCCAATGCAGTCTTGCACTGTAGAGATTGCCCGAAAGCACAGAATGCTCCCAGCACAGAACTCCCAGCATTCTATGCTCCCATCATTCTGTGCGTTCGGGCAGTCTCTACTGCTCATGACGGCTTCTGACAAACATCCTAGCGAATTATTATATAGGGTTACAGAAAGTTGGGGTTAAATTATGTATTGAATTTGTAAAATATGGTAAGTTTAAGCAATTCTCAGATGGAACAACTTTTGATTAATTATCACATAACTGGGTTTGAGAGGCATTAATGGCTAGATCAACATTTTCTAACAAAACAAGGCACCTTCACTTAACCATATTAATTTCACTGCCAAAAGGTTAACAGGAATTTTTCAACTTACAGTGAACCAGCTGATTTAAAGAAATACGAACACATTCTAAGAATTCTTTGTTGCCAGTCTCCAGGATAAAAATGCTCCAACGTAACCCTTTGAGTGTCAGAGGGGTATACAACGCATTGGTTTGCGTTGCGTACCCCTCTGGCACTCAAAAGGTCAACCCTCAGAACCTTTCCCTGAACAGAGTGTGGACTCCATGCTCAGACTGTTGTCCAGCAGTACTAATTAATGATTAGTTTGGGGAAATCCGCTCATGCAGTATTATGGAAGGGATGATAAAAAAAAAAAAAAAAAAAAAAAAAAAACTGCTTTGGATATAGGCAAAATTTTTAGGAGCTAGTTGCTTAATAAATATATTCTATAAAAATACTCCAGTATTTTAGAGCCAAAAGTTAAAAATTGTAGGTGATCGGGCTCCCGAGGATGTTAAAGGACTAAAGAGGCCCTTGATGCATAGTTGAGGGAGGGGGCATGACTGCTGGGTGCGGGCGTTCTTTTGGCAATATTTTGTAGGGAGATGGACTTTACTGGCTGGTGAGGATAGTGGACTGGGTATGGGATAATTGTTTATAAATATTGCCCATGCGGCTGTCTGCGCTCTTGATTTCTGCTTTTGAGACAGCTGCGCGGGGAATTTCTTTGTCCACCCCATTCCTGTTTTTGGTTAGTCACAGCGTTTTGCGGGTGTGGGTCCTCTCCAGGTAATAATAAGTTGAGTTATCAAGTACCCTAGCGGGTTTGGGGAGTTCCCCCATTTGCTGGCTAACGGCGAGAGTGAGGGCAGAGACTCTTGGTGCTCTTGGGTGTGTTCAATCGTGTCAATCCGCAGTTGCCGTAGGGTGACCACACTTCCATTCTGCCATTCCAGGACATGTGGTCACCATAGTCTTGCAGCTGAGGCTCCTGCTGACGCTGACCATCTTTCTGAGGCTGACACAGAGTAAGCGTTCTGAGTGGGAACTCTTACTCTGTGTCAGCCTCAGAAAGATGGTCAGCACCGGCAGGAGGCTCATCCAGGGGTCTCACTTCCAGCACCAGCATACCTACTCCATCCCAGCTGTCTCGCACGCACCAGTCCAACCAGCCAATGAAATTTATTTGCTATATGGTGCTCATTGGTTGGCTCAGCCAGCCAATGAGGACCATATAGCAAAAACATTTCATTGGCTGGCTGGACTGGTGCATGTTTCTCCATTCCGGGACTCTTTGTTGTCCCGGTGGGGGGGTGACTCGGGACACAGTCCTGGGCATTCTGGGACGTGTGGTCACCCTAAGTCTGAGATGCAGGCATAATGTTAATTGTTATGTTTAATAAAGCTGTGGCCTTTCCTTCCCAATATGTTGTGCGTGTTTCTTTTGGGGGGGATTTAGGCCTGTTTTTTTTTTTTTTTTTTTGTTTTTTTTTGCATGGGACTTGCCTTTAGCAGTTACGGCGCAGTCAGAGCATTAAAAAGCATGGCGCACATTTCTGGTCCATAAAGTATTATGGTAACTGGAGGGCTGAGTATTAGAAAGGTGTGAGTCTTCTTTTAAATCTTGGATGCTGGAAAGGATAATCCTTTGAGTGCCAGAGTAAGGTGTTGGACACCCCTCTGGCGCTCAGAGGGTTAAGAACTTGCTTTGAATCCAAGGAGTTCACCAGGTTTTCCAAATTCTGGTGTCTGGTGCGTTTCAGATTGATTAGCTTCTAGTTTCTATAGCAGCTAATACAAAACATTGAGCACATTTTTATCGTAGCACACATCTCCTGAACGCTTGAAGAAAGACAGGCAGATATTTTCCTCACGTTTTGGTATTATTCTAAGTTAATCTTTCTTTACTTTTGCTTATGCAACACTTTAATATTTCTGATTTCAGTGTCAAATATTGGAGATGATGAAACACACGCGCCTTTATAACATAAACACAGCTCAGCCAGGTAAAAACATGATTCATGATCTTCAGCTTCCAGTTAACTGGGTTCATGAAAAATCTTCCACAGCTAGGTGTTAGCGCAATGTCGGCTATGAACAGTCAGCACCATCTCAGACAACACTTATTGCTAGATACAGAATGTATTTCTAAGGGTTTTTTGTTTTTTTTATTATTATGATTTTTGCTGATGACCTTTACAAGACATGGAGAAGAAGGTGGCTGGTATTTAAAGTTATCCCACTCTTTTTATTTTCAAGTAGATTTTTTCCTTAACCAGTTCAGTGCCAGAGAGGAATGTAGGGCATTGCAGCGCAATGTATTGGACGCCTTTCCGGCACTCTGTAGTCTGTTTTGTTCATAATCTCCACTGGGCAATTACTTTCATGCACACACATGCATGCACGCACATACACATATATAATACAAACCCCCCCCCCCAAAAATTAGTATTATACTCGTCTTAAAAAAACTACAAGGCAGTTTTAGGGAGTATATACTATGGAGGCACCTACCGAGATGTATGTATAAGCTATATGGAGAAGACAATAGTCCTAGAATGATGTTCCAAACAGGTCCACTTTGGCTCCTCCACAGCTAGCAGTAATGTGGGTGTTGGGTTCCCCACGACGTTCACTGTACAGAGAAAAGGGAAAAAACAGCATCGCAGAAAGGGTCTTCTAAGTGTAGCAGGTTGTTTTAACATGTGCCAACACCATCACCCGGTGCTCAAGACATGTTACTCACATACAGTTGAGGCTTGGATAGATCATCTCTAGATTGTAATCACACTCCTGGTATTAACCCCAGGTAAGTTATTCCCACGGGACTCTCCTCCAAGATCCTGATACTCATACCTGGGAACTCTCTGGATTTGCCCCGGAGACTCCGGTTTTGACAGAGCTTTACCGGGTCTCTGGGGCAGAAGCTGATTCTCCGGATGTGGGGATTTTCTATTGAAACTCTGCCCACATCTGCCGTTTCTCCTGGTGTGCCTCCTTCCCCCTCAACTCGCGTCAAGCCCCGCCCCTTTTTGACGCAAATCGCGCCACCCCCTGCTGCCCCAGAGGACTCCCCTCCGGGTAGACCTCGATTGGAAGTTCCCAGGTATGCTGATACGCCTTCAGGCTGGAACAGAATGTATTTACGCTATGGGTATAAACCCAGTAACAACTGCCCAACACATCCAACTGGAGCACACTAAGTGGGTATATGCCGCTATTTATTCTCACAATAACAAAGATCAAAATCTTATTTAAAATATATTAACACGATGTGACAAATGGAGCGCTCTGCAAGTTACGAAACCTGTGTTTCTTCGGAGAAGTGTGAGTGCAAACTATATAATTATATAAATAAATACATACAGACAGTCACCCCATCTCACTGTCTGGCAGACACACTCTGTCACACACACATGCACAGTCACCCGTCCCTGGCACTCAAATAGTTCATTCTGTGCATGTGTGTGTGTCTCTCTCTCTGCTTCCCATTCTGACATTGAAATGTATAATGAAGTTTAGCTCATTGATCAAGCACACACATGGTTAATGATGTGAGGACCCCCCCCCCCCTTTGCTGGTACTGAAATAATTCCTTCTGCAACTCTCTCCCTGGGACATAAATTGTGTGACACCCAATGCATGCTCCCCCTCCCCTTTTTCTTTCAATGAAATGATTACTGCCCCCCCTTCTGGAATTGAAATGGTTAATGGTTTGAAAACTGTTAATGGTTCACCCCCATACTAGCACCTACATTGCAGGAACTCCCAGGTTAATGGTGTGAACACCTCTTCCCTGCCACCACCATTTTGGTCCTGAAGTGGTTTGCATTACCTGTGTAAGTACCAGAATGGTGAGGGGGTGTACCATTAACTGTGTGAGTGCCAAATTGTGTGTGGTTTTCTTCATTGTATTATGACCAAAGCACAAAGTAGGGAGAAAATATGAGGGTATTACTCAAACAGTGATTTGAACAGGAGGCTTTGCCCCTTCCCAACTTACTGGCCCCAGCTATCTCTGTACTTTAACATGCTGGGGATAGAGGCTGGATCCTGCAGATGGCAGTGGTGAGGAAGGTACACAACTCCCCATTAATTCTGCCCAGGGGTGTTTCACTCAGTGAAAAACAGTTTGCCATTTATATGTGTGGATAGGGAAACTTGTGACTTTAAATGTATGTTTTACTCTACATATTTCAATCTAATGTGATTTGTGATTTCATTGACTATTCATATGATTAGCAGATGCTGTTCTTATTATTTACACATAATATGTAAATGTTATTCTGTGTATGGGTTGCGTTAGGCAAAATGAAAGTAGGTCATGGAGAATAAGAACATAGACCCAGATTTCATAAGCTATAATACATTTCCGTATAACTGATCTTGTTTAGCTAATAAGAATTCCATTATGCATACAGTATGTTAGTGACCACATTTTGTGTGGTCAGCAATTATACGGCTTAACTGTGCTGACAAGTACTCTGGTTCATTCATGTGCTATAAACGTTTGATCATGGTTGGCACTAGCAGGGTGGTGTTTTCAGTATAAGAAGGAAATTGTTCTGGACTAGTTGAAGAGCCCGTTACACGGCCCACAATGCCACTGCCAGCCAGTTGTGGGGCAGTCATGCACAGTGGAGACTTCCCGCGCCGCGGCTGATACAGAGCAAGACGCTCCTCTGTATCAGCCACGGCACTGGCAGTCTCTACTGCACATGACTGCAGCGTTACACACATTTTAGTGAATTATTATATAGGATGTGTGGACAAATGTACAAGCCACCATCTGTTGTTGAACTACAATGCTGATCCGTGGCCAGTGAAGGATGCTGAATCTGGTCTAACAACTGTTGCTGGCCACATTTTTGCCACCACTTCTCTTAACCACAGAAAAAAGGTTTTCCTTGTTAAAACTGGATTGATCTTCTTTTTTACTTTTTTTAGTGCTAGGCTACATCCGTACTAAGGACTGAAGTAACGTGTGGATAATATTGTTAACCCTCTTTTTGAAGTGGTTTAAAAACCGATAAATTGAACAACTTAAGTATATACTTATGGACTGGACAGTTATATATAATTGAAATTGCAAGCTTTTGATTCTGGTGGTGGTTCTGCAGGGATAAAAAGGACAGATTTTCAGTTTATTGCAAAAATAGAAAATATGACCAGTATGTTTGCATAAATAAAAGGTCATAGTTTGGCATTCAGTTTTGCTAAAATACGTTCGCAATCAGGATCTCCAGAGTTGAAATTCACTGCAAACAAGACAATCCACTCCAGGGACGTGCACAGACATTTTGGGGGGCAGGGGCTCAAATGAAAAAAAGGGCACTTCTCATAATTATTTATTTATTGTTAAAAGGGCACGATGGCACTTTGGACAAAAAGGGCAAGTGCTCAAGCCCCCCTTGGTGTCTATGTGTTCACGTGCCTGATCCACTCCTCTAAACCTGCTGGACTAATTTATGATGCAGAACGGTTCATTTCAGTAATTTTTTTTTCCTTCCACTGACTTCAAATAAGTATTGACTCACCACTGGCATACATGAGATGCCAATATATAGGGTTGGCTGCACCATAAAGTCAGACAGGTGGTGTAAAATCAGCAGTATTTATTCAAATAGTGCTAAAATGACAAAAGCAATAATCATATTTTCACATCACTCACAACCTCTGATAAAGGAAGACAAACTCCTTTCTCCTCATCACGTATTGCTTGAATTCCGCTTAATCGTGGTGACAACTTTTATGCCTGGATTTCCTTGAGCCGCTTAATGTGTCTTGTTGCGTACACGAGGTGGTCAGGTTTTTCTGTGAGCCTCACAATGACAGGTTCAATTTGTAAGCCAGAGGTAAGAAACAGTGGCCTTCCAATTATTACAAATGGTTCCATATGCTAAACTGGCAAGGAGAGTGATAAATATAAATATCACTTTCGGTATATTGCACATTCTGTTCCTATTGTAAGGTTAAGTGCATTGTTCTATATTTACTCTGTGCTTTATAAGTAAGGATCATTGTATAATCAGTAGGTTGGTGTGTTTAGAAAGATTAGAAAATGTTGCATTGCATAAAATGTAACTGTTTTGCTTTGGAGCTACACAGAACAATGTTAGGCTAGTTCTCATCAGCCAATTTATGGGTCAGCAAATGGACCTCCCTGGATGCCAAATGGGCTGGATTAAAGTGGAACATTCACCTTAATTCAAGTTTGCATATTTGAAAACTGCATTAAAAACTGCCTATATGTCATGTTAACCAAACTTCCAGCAGATGTCTAGTTTAGGAGAATTTCACACTTATTTCTGGGCAAAGTGAAAAATGAGCATTTCCTTTTAGTGCATCAAACACGTTTCCATTGGGAAATTTGGGCTGGAAGTGGGGTTGATGGAAGATATTTTTTTTTTTTTTTTTTTTTGCGATTTCAATTCAGTAGTCCCCGAGTGGCATGCAGCCACCCTTGAATTCCATAATGTACAAGGACTGTCACTGGTCCTGACAAGTCATGGGTCCTTAAGGTGTTAAGAGTAGCTGAAACAGCAGAGCTTGTAGGGTGCATCTATTATTCCAGTGTAGCCCTGAGTAAGCGCTTTAAGTGCCGGGTTGCTCACCCTAGAGGAACATCTTTCATATACAGTACCTGGGACTTTTGAGGCTTGGAAATTGCAGCTTATGAGTACAGCACTGCAGCAAGTGAAGACTTCATTTTTGTGATGCCCAGACCACTTGTCGGCCCCAAGGTCCTATTTCTGGCCCTAGTACTCTTCTATCAGACTGACAGCAATGCTTTTTTGCTTCTTTAATTGCAGTACATGGTTCTGTTTACAGGAGGACTTTTACATCTAGCTTAAGATATGTTTTTTGAGAGTGTTTGATATCTAGATCACACTCTGTAATGACTTGCTTCTTCCCACTTCCAAAACTCCTGAAAGTTATCTGAATTTCTAATAAGTAATGTGACTGCTGAAGAGTAGAAACTGGCAAATACAGGGCTTCACTTAATAATTTATGTCCAGTCTGAAGGCCAGATATTCTTGTAAACAAAGTTGAAATTGAAATATGCACGCCCTTTCCAAATAGAGCCCCAATGGATGTAAACACTTGCACAGTTCTTTCATTATTGCCCGTTCATAGCAAGTGTGGTGCCAAATTGTGATATTTGTGCATCCTTTGCAATAAAAAGGTCTATACTTTGAATACAAACCACATAATGTAAGAAATTATCTAAGCCAGTGGTAGGCAAACTTTGGCTATCCGGCTGTTGGGAAGTTGTAGTCCCCAACAGCTGGGTTCTCAGAACCAAACATAGCCACCCTGCTCTCTAGTAGCTACCAACAGTACACATTTTCATGATCCCACTGCTTGGGCACAGGTGGAGCTATTGTTCGCTCTCTTATCCACCTGTCCTCAAGCAGAGATATCTTGGAAACGACCACTGTTGGTAGCTCTTGATGCCCAGGTTCAGCAACTACTACTCTAATCTAATATGTGATTAAAAATATATATATTTTAAAACTGTATTAAGGACCTGACACCTTGATTCAAGTTTGCATATATGAAAACATCATTAAAACTGCCTATGTGTCATGTTAACCAATAGACCAGCAAATGTACATTTTAAAGGGATAGTAATGTTTCACAAAAACAGCAGCTCCATTTAATCGTCATGGAGAGTGTTATTTTAATACTGTCAGAGTTGTAGCTCAGGAGTAATTGAATGATAAAGTATCAGCCCTCCCGTCTCTTTTACGTAGTGTAAGCCGCCTTCCCTCAGATGTGGAATCTGGTCACTTGACTGGAGAGGTCACAGGAAGGGATAATCTTCTTACTGTGAACATAAGGAAAGCCCTGCCCCCCTTGACAGGTGTTTTTCCTTATGATCACTGAAGATTGTCCCTCTTTGCAATCCATTCGGACAGTCTTGCTGCTCTGAGGGGAGCAGTGTTACATCAGTAAAAGGGGTAGGAGGGGGATACTTTATCATTCAATTACTCTTGAACTACAGCTCTGACAGTAGTGAAATAACACAATCCATGGCCCAAAGTCTATGAAGATTAATAAGAGCTGCTGTTTTTGTGAAACATTAGTATCCCTTTAAGGAGATATTTATACTTGATACTGTATGATAATTTATGCCAATTGTAGATCCAGTGTAATTTCATATGCTAGTTAAGCACTGTGCTGAACAAGGACACTTTTACTTGTTCCAGAAATAAGTGTGGATATTTCCTAAACTATATATCTGCTGGCCTTTTTATTCATGTTGTAAAACAGAGCTGTTTAACACCTTAAGGATGCAGGACATACATGTATGTCCTTGAATTCAAGGGGCCCCGCACGTCTGCACTCCGCACGGAGATCCCTGAATCATCTGCAAAAAAAAAAAAAAAAAAATTCTGTGATCCTTAAGTGCCAGCCACGCTTCCTGTCCTAAAGGGGTTAACCTTATATATATATAATTTTTTTTTTCTTCTAATATACAGTAAATGCTGATAGTTCTTGACCGATGCATCATACTGTGATTTCCAGTGAAAAATCTTCCAGGATTGTGTTCTTTGGCCATTGCTCATTAAAGTATTTTATGGGAACCGTACATTCACGGTCAAGTTACCTGACTCAGACAGCTTGTTTAGTGGATTGGCCAGTAATTGTACTCAGCCATCCAGGTTTTCAAATGGTTCTCATTTGCTAAAGACTTGAGTGACTGATGAAACTTAATGCTGTTCAAGTGGCATTTTTTCCTAGGGCTAAACCATATTATGTTTAAAGGAAGATCACATAGTTTGGAATATTTAAGCTTAATTTCCACGGCAAAGAATTGATTATTTTGGAATGTGACAGATTTTCCATGTTCTGTTTATTCATCTTTGTAACAGAAGTTGAGGAAACATTTTCCATTTACAGATGTTGTAGAGGGCATTGTAAACGGCAAATAGAATCCCCTGCAGACTTTGTAGATTTACTGTACAATGTTTCTTCATATGTCCACCCTATGAATATCTTTCAAAATCTGTATCTGTTTAAGTAAAACTATAGTCTTATCCCTTGGGATGCTGGTGAAGTCACCAAAACATTGCTTCGTAATGTGTTGGAAAACGTTTTGACATCCAAGTGGATAAGAGCCATATTTTTCCAATAATTATTGAACGCTGTCATCACTATGACATGCAAGAGAGGTCATTCCATCCACAGTTCTGTCTGATGTGCATTGTGTTTTTAAAGAGTGTTCCTGGACTTGGTGAAGGCACAGAGAGCAGTATCAGGGCATGAATACTACTACAGGTCCGGTAAACACAGGGCCACGGGTCAAAAGTGAATTCTGAATTGGTGGCAGCAATGAACCCATGGAAGACTCTGCAGATAATGTTGATTGCACAAGCAACATAGGATGATGGGACCTACCTTACCATGCCATACATTTTGTTGGAGAAAAATATTGTAGTTCCTCTGTGTGTGTGTGTGTGTGTGTGTGTGTGTGTGTGTGTGTGTGTGTGTGTGTGTATTTATATGTGTATATCAGCTTACATATCTAACCATTTAAAGGGTCAGTAAATATTTAGATTTAGGTAGAGATTGAAAAAATTGCAACAAACCCATAGCGGTTTGAGAGATACAGGGATTCAAAGTTCCCCCCTCCCTCCCCTTCTCCTGATGTCAGAGGCTGACAGCAGGAGATCCCGGTCCGGGGACCAGCAGAAGGTTCTGCAGCAGAGCTGAAATTGCGGTACTTAAAAATAATTAATTGGAAAGGTCTACAAAGTGTGCTTCAAACCAGTCACACTTTGTAGACCGTTCCAATGAATGAATTATTTTTAAGTACCGTGATTTCGGCTCTGCTGCAGAGCATCCTCGAGTCGTACGACTCAAATCTCCTGCTGTCAGCTTTACAGCTGATGACGGGAGAAGGGGAGGGAGAGGGGAACTTTGAATTTCTATATCTCTGAAACTATAGTGGTTTGAGAGAGAGGGTTTGTTGCAATTAGTTTATTTTTTCAATCTCTACCTAAATCTAAATATTTTTATGGGACATTACTGTCCCTTTAATATAAAAGAGCCATTCAGCTATAGAGACTTTGGGATAAAATGTCTTCTTATAGTGGGAGGAACTTTTTTTTTTTTTATTTTATTCTGCAGGAAAGGCACAGCAATGTGTCACCCCCCCCCCCTTATAGGGTTACTGCCCTTTTAAAGGTATTTTTTAACTTTAACAGGCATTCAGTTTGTCATATTTAATAAAGGCACAAAGGTGAAGAAAAGGTGATACATTCTAGTCATATCGCTTCTCCATTTCCTGTGTTACTCTGTGGAGCCATTGCACTAAGCCAGAGGCATCCAAGTTTTTTCAGTCTTGGGCCAAATGATCAGAAAGCATTAAGAGGAAGGACTGTTTTATTATATTTGTTCATAATGATGGTGAATTTTAGACTGTCAGCTATTAAAATATTGATTGATTTATTGATCAAGTCAATGACAATAGTGATATATAACAGACATTTATTCTTGAACTGTATGGTACTGGAAAGCACAGGGTTAGGTCTTACTGGCCTACTAGGCCAGGTATAAAATAGTTTTTTTTTTTATAAATATCAGGCAGGTTGCACGTTGGATGCTCCTGCATGAAGATCTTAGTGCATTGGCTCCATAGAATAACATAGGAAATGGAGAAGGCTTTTCCACTTTATCACCTCTTTATCACACCTTGGTGCATCTCCTCCAGCTCTTGCAGTATTTTCTACACAGTAATAGAAAGTTAGGACTATGTATTAAAATGAATGTGCAGCTTTTAATAGATCGCACCACAGAGGATAAAGGGGTAGTAATATCTTTATATAACAAAATGTAATATTTTAGCTATTATAAAAATAAACTAAATGGTCCCAGTACCATCTCTCAGACCTTTATGGTTTGAGAGATATACAATGCTAATGTTCCCCCTCCCTCCCCTTGCCCTGATGTCTGCTGTAAAGCTGACAGCAGGAGATTCATGTTGATTAACTCAAGGCGGCTCTTCAGCAGAGCCAAAATAGTGCAAGGTAAAAAGATATGCTTTATTGGAATGTTCTACAAAGTGTGCCTGCCAATCCCAGGACCAGGATCTCCTTCTGTCCGCTTACAGCTGACGTCAGAAAAAAGGGAAGGGGAGGATTTTAGCATCGTATATCTCTCAAACCATAAAGGTTTGAGAGATGGTACTGGGATAATTTAGTTTCTTTTTGTAATAGCTACAATATTACATTTTGTTGTATAAACACATTACTAACCCTTTGAACTACTTTACACCTTGTGGTTTTTCTTTTCTAATCTGTGAAAGTTTGAGATTTTATCTTTAGCTTGCTTAATTAGATGTTTAGCGCATAGGCTCCATAGTAATAAAACCGGAATTATGAATTTATTTCACTGGAGAAATTCTCCTCTTTATCAAACTGTAGTTAATCTCCCACCAGGCTGGACTATCTGTCTACACCCTCTTGGTCCACTTCTTCCCTACAGACAATCCTTCAAGAGCCATAGTTGTTTTCAATGTGTCACACACCACCCTGGCACTCAAACGGTTAATAATAGTATATTTGAAGAGTTGAATACAATACTTTGCGATTAGTTTCCCATGACATCTAAAGTAATTTAGAGATGGCTGAACGTGCCAACTGCTGTCCGACTTGTAATACGCTTATAAGATAATTTATTTTACTCTTACGGGATGTTTTCTCGAGTCTGAGCTGGGAAAATGTACTTGTATTCAGTCTTTGCTCAGTTTGAACCCAGGGACTTCCCAGTGAGAACATTTTCTAACAGAATAGCATCAGGTTGTAAATATATTTTAGTTTAGCACTTTAAGGCGCTGGGGAGCTGTGGCAGCTTCGATGTGACTCTTACATGGTTTCCTGCCTAGACTATAAAGATTCAGATCTGTGTCATAAGGATGAAAACCTTTCAGGACTGTTCCCACCCAATCTCCAGGACTTTTTAATCTAATTCTCTGAAGAAGCAATACTCATTATTTTGAATATTCTTGCTATTCTATGAGTCACTCTTGGCTCTAAAGTGGTATATCCATTAAAGGGACATTAACAGCTTAAAAAAAAAAAAAGACTTACATGCCTTAACCCTTCTTGGGCCAGAGTGGTGTGCACTTCTTTGTGAAGCAGAAGTGTTGAGCACCTCTCTGGTACTTTAGGGGTTAATCTGAACAGAAAATTATATTGGCCACAGAGATTCAGTCTGGTATGGATTGGTTACCCAGAATGAATCTTTAACTCTTTGAGTGCCAGAGAGATATCCAACACATTGCTATGAAGCAGTGTTTCTCAACTCCTGTCCTCAGGACCCACTAACAGGCCAGGATTTGATGATTTCCTTGTTAGAGTACAGATGAGTTAATCAATGTGAATGAGCCTCTGATCACATGATTTCCTTGTAGAGCACAGGTGAGTTAATCAATGTGAATGAGCCACTGATCACCACACCTGAGCTCTAGCAGAAAAATCCCTAAGTCCTGGCCTGTTAGTGGGTCCTGAGGGCAGGAGTTGAGAACCACTGCTATAAAGTTTCTGCAGTCGTCTCTTACCTTTTGGAGACAGAGCAAGCAACAGGATTCCCCTGGCTGTGTGTCATGAATGATGTGCATCTCAACTAACCAATTGCTTTGTCAGGCACTAGACTCTGGGTATAAACGTGTGCATGTATGCTGAAGAGTGAGCAAACCAAGCAACGCTACACTAAGATTCAGGGACAGTGGGGAATGGAATACAATAAGAGAGGGTCTGACACTCAAAATATTTAGAAGAAAACAGTGTTTTTATTGGGTAAAATAATGTTTTGATCCTACATCTAGACAGGACATTAAAGTATAACACTCTGTACCAACTTTCAACTGTGCAGTTATTAGGAGCAGACTTATTTAAAGGGATACTTCATTTTATCTTTATTTTATTTTGTAGGCATTAAAAAAACATGAAGAACGATATAAGTCTTATCTCTCAAACCTTTACGGTTTGAGAGATATTCGCAAGCAAAGTTTCCCCTCCCAACCCTTTTGCCTAGTGTAAGCCATCTCTTCTCAGATGTGGAATCCAGTCCATAGACCAGACCGATTAATAGAAGGGGACAATCTTCTTCCTATGAGAGCAATGAAAGCCCTGCCCCTCTTGACAAGTTTTTCAGGTTTTTCCCTTATCTTAATTGAAGATTGTCCCTCTGTGCAATCTACCTGGGCACCTCCCTTCTGATCTGGCTGAGCAGTGTTACATCAGTAAAAGGGGCGGGAGGGGGACAATTTGTCATTGAATTACTCTTGAACTACAACTCTGACAGAATTGAAATATCAATCTCCAAAGTCCAGATACTATGATGATTAATTAGAGCTGCTTTCATTATGAAACATTACTATCCCTTTAACTCTGCAGAATTGCACCGTTGAGACGTTGTTACTGAGTAAAAGAGAATGTAGTACTTTAATGGCCTGTCTGTTTTATGTGGCGCTGTTGCTATATGTTTGGATCGCCATTGGCAGTGACACCATGAAAATATTACACGTGAAAATGCAGTTTTATTCCATAATAATTTGGGACTAAATCATTTCTTCACCCTTGGTTTTACTTGGCAGGGAAAAATATTTATATACTTTTTTTTTTTTTTTTTTTTTTTTTTTTTAAATGTGTAGTTCATTGCTTTACTGCAGAAGCGGATTCAGGATGATGTATAGTCAGACTCTGGCTCTTCTGTATATTGAAGACTTGAAGTTTGCTACTTCAATGAATAGAAGTGTTTGGGTATCTGCAACAAATAAACTATATAGTAACAATTTATTGGCATGTACAGCTTTTTGGAGTATTTTCAAATCTACAGGATATACTGGCGTAGCCGCCACGTTGATTTGAGAACATGTGATATTTATATGCCAGACCCCAGATCTTGTTGCCTTTATTCTCATGGGGAAGGGCAGAGCTGAATTTGCCAAATTAAAGCTGCAGCTGTTAACTTTTGAAACCATCTTGTTATTGAGTAGCTGGAGGGCAATACAAGTCTGGTTACACTTTAACTCCTTGGATGCTAGAGACATATATATTCAATGCATTGCAACAAAGAAATGTATTGGAGACCTGTCTAGCATATAGTGGATTAAATTTTAATTAAAAAAAAAAAAAAAAAAAAATGTAATTTTTGTTTTCTCACCACAAATGGGTGTGTTGCTATGAATATAGAATAGGGAAATATGAAGGTGAGCAGGTTTTTGTTAGCCCTTTATGGATCAGAGGGGTGCAGTGCATTTCTAACAGTTTGAACGGTTATAACTTTTGAATTGACAACAGTGGGAGTACCCTTGTTTTACTCATCAGCAAAAGCCTTATGTTTCGTAAAAAATATACAGCTACTTTAAGTGATCATACACTGTTTGTACATACAGTGAAGTTCAGGCGTATGAGTTGAAGTCAGTTGAAAGCCTTTGTCCTGGCACAGAAAATAAGCTGCACTTGTAGATTTATAATCCCCTCTAGTCCAGTATTGGTCTTGTATATGTGGTAGAAAATGCCTTTTAGGAAACATTCTTTATACTATGCACTATACACAGTAGATTTCTAATGTATATATGCAAGTTCTCTTGCCAGGACAGTCTGTTTATTTCTGAATAAGCTTATTACTAGCAAGTGTTGACCTCATTCTTGGACACACACTGAGATCCGATAGGAGAGCACCCCATTCAGACCATTCTCAAAAGGATTGGAACTGTTTTGGGATAAACCAGCTGCACCATAAGGAACAAATAAAATTATCTATTTATTTTAAATGGGGCTTTTAATCCTTAAAACGCTTTGCAATGTGTTGGAGACCTCTCTAGTATTGAAAGGGTTAACCCTTTGAGTGCCTGAGTGCCCCTCTGGCACTCAAAGGGTTAAATTCCTTATGTAAATCAATGGACAATTGATGTTCCCTGTGATGCTGTTGGACTGTAAGCTCTCACGAGCAGGGCCCTCTGATCCTCCTGTTCTCCACATCTGATTGTACTATTTAATACCTCTGTATGTCTATTCCCAATTGTACAGCGCTGCGGAATTAGTTGGCGCTATATAAATAAAGAATAATAATAATAATTGCCTTGAACCTTTGTATAGGGTATCCTACTGTTTTGTAGCACCCATGTGTTTACCCTCTCAGTGCAAGCCACGTGTCGGGCACAGGCTTGGCCATTTGCGCTGGCACGCCCAAGCTTGTCCCTCCACAAGTGACTGGTACGGCCCCCTCCCTACATGAGTTTTTGATTATTCAGAGCTTGTTAGTTGTACATAATGGGTGTTGCACACCCCTGTGGCACTCAAAGGTTTAAAAGGAGTTTAAAAATAGATAATTCATTTGGTGTCATAGCAATGACTGGACACTTTCTCATGAAATAGGAAGGTTAGGATATGGGATAGTAACTTTATTTTCACTTTACATATTCACATACCTGGGTAATTTCCTGATTTTTCCCTAGAGACTCCATTTTTAGAGTGAATTACTGGGTCTCTCAGCTGATTCTCCATCTTGGTGAGTTTCCTGGCTAATCCCAATAAAGGTTTCTGTGACCTTTCAAATGCTAATGAAGCTCTGTGCATTACAGGAACTTTTTACTTTCACTTTCCCAAGAAATAAGTGTGAGTATTTCCTAATCTATACATCTGCTAGACTTTTGTTTAATGTGACTGTGACGGTACCAGGATTTACCTGACCCTTTTGGGGTCGTCTGTTCCTGAACTGCCACTGCTATTGCCCCTCTTCCACGGCTGTCTGGAGCCCTGCTACTTCCTGGTGTCTGGAGGTCCTGAATGGTCAGGCAGGAGCAACTGGATGCTGCCCCCTGGCAGACTGGCAGACCTAGTGAATTTAGCTGCAGAACCCTAGGTGGGGTTTCCAGAGGCCCTTCACCAGTAGACCGGCGAGGCAAGTGAATTCGCTCTTGCAGTGGCTAGGGAGAGAATCCCCAGCCCAAGCCCCCTCCAGAAATACAACCAAGACTTGTATTAAGGAGGGTAGAACAGAGCAGCCTTTATTGATAAAACACACTGCTTATATATACTTCCAGACACTTATCAAGAGAAGAATACAAATTAGTGCTTGAAAAAGGGACATTTTAACTGGTCCATAATAACCTCCCCTGACTGGTCAATGAAGCACAGCAGGAGTCAGTTCACATTCCAAACATTCCTTAGCACATGGAGTATTCTTTAAACAAGCCAGAGTGCTGGACTTAACAGCCCACTCTGCACTCTGGTTCCCCACTTCCATCCCCTTTTCAGGACTTACAGTATAACCCCACACACACTATTACCAAATGTCACACAGTGTACAAAACAGTGATCTATATTTCAAATGTTATAGTTCTAAAGTGGGGCCTTACATCACCTCTTCAGTATATTCTTATTGGTCAGTTGTTTTCTCCTCTATTCTATGCTGCTATGGAGTTAAGTAAAGAAAGTCTATGCAAAATATGAAGCCTCCTGTCATGTAGTAAAATTACTCCGTCTGGTCACAGTGACAATGATACTGTTTTGAATGCAGTCTACAAATATGTATGTAAAGAAAATTCAAGGTGATAGGCCCACTTGAATTACCTACCTGGTCGGCCTAACAAGTTTGTCATTTCCCTTCATACATAGTTAGTGCTGGTGTTCAGTCAGGAATGGTGCATGGTGGGTAAGGCAGGACCTAATTACCAGGGAGCTGTATGATGTCATCAGACCTTCTAGTCCAGTGATTCTCATTGTTAATCCTGGTGATTCAACTACAAGTCATGCTTTAAGTAAGGCCCTTTAGTTTATATCTTTATTTTGTGATTGGCCTATCAGTGAAGTTATATTAACCCTTTAAGTGTCAGAAGGGTACAGAAAAACAATGTGTTCCATATCCCTCTGGCACTCAAAGGATTAAGTAGTAAAAGTAATTATAATTACAATCAGTCTATCAAAATGTGTCATAATATTATAGTCTATTAAGTGAAATGTTCCTAGCAGTTCTTTGCACAGACCTGTCGCCTTATTTTACGGTCATTAAAGGGATAGTAATGTTTCGCAAAAACAGCATAGTATTTGGGTCATGGGGAGTATTATTTCAATACTGTCAGAGTTGTATTTAAAGAGTAATTGAATGATAAAGTATCCCCCCTTCCACCCCTTTTACCTAGTGTAAGCTGCCTCCCCTCACTTGTGGAATCTGGTCTCTTGACCAGACAGGTCACATCAAGGGACAATCTTCTTACTGTGAGTATAAGGAAAACCCTGCCCCACTTGACAGGCTTTTCAGGTTTTTCCTTATGATCACTGAAGATTGTCCCTCTCTGTGATCTATCCGGACAGTCTTGCTGCTCTGAGGTGACAAGTGTTACATCAGTAAAAGGGGCAGGAGGGGATACTTTATCATTCAATTACTCTTGTACTACAACTCTGACTTTATTGAAATAGCACTCTGGATGGTCCAGATACTATGAAGATTAACTGGAGCTGCTAGTCTTGTGAAACATTACTACCCCTTTAATTGTTTCCGTGTCAGCAGTGTGTGACATTACTCTTAAAGGGAAATGATCATGTAACAGGCATATTTCCCATATTACTCAATATTTTACTTTGACAGGAGAAAACATCTTTATTTATTTTCTTATTTAGAAAGTAACAGGAAGAATACATTAACCCCTTAAGGACCATTGACGTGGCAGGACCGTCACGCTGGTCCGGCACTTAAGGACCAGTGACGGTCCTGGCACGTCACGTACTTTTACTCACCGCGCTCCTGTAGGAGCGCGGTGAGTAATACCGGGCACTGAAGTTGATCGCTCCAAGACCGGAGTGATCTCTTTCAGTCCCCCGTTCGGCGTGCCGCCCCACATGATCAGTCACGTGGGACGGCACGTCCGTTTCCTATGTGGTCCTTAAGGGACGGCACGCCCTGGGACCGCTGGTCCTTAAGGGGTTAAGATTTCTTTTGCCCCTGTGAATCTTGTCCTGGTTCTTTTTGTTCAAGAGAACCTCTTTAGTCAGTCCTGTCTGTGGGGGTGGACATGACAGTTTCTGGCAGTTTCCCAAACTGCAGTAGTTGAAGAGCAACACATTGATTAGCAATGAGGTGTTCATCTCTGTTGCAGTGGGAGAACTTTGTATCCTGTGACTGTATTTTTTTTTTTTTTTCCTAGTAACTATCATCCCCATTTTAACTGACATATCATCCAGGACAGATCTTATCTATCTATAGATTTTATCTATCGAACCAAGGAGCAGGGACAGATTTTATCATCGGCCAGTAGGATGTTTTTGACATAGTTAGGTAATATTGGGAGGTGTGTTCCTTTAAAACCAGAAAAAGAAGTGGTTATTTATGTTGGTCAACAGATTTGTGTTGATCGTGATGGTACCAGTGGAACGATTTATGTGGTACAAGACAGCATTAGAATGTAAGCAAATGCCTCTCTGTAGACCGAATTGTTTACAATGCTTTATTTCTTTGAGCAGTTAGTAATCGCCTTGGCAGATGCTTTGAACACGTTTTTTAATTTATTCTTTTGATGCCCCCTCGCTTTAGCAAGTAAGGACATTGTGGTCTGTATGCAGATACATAAACCTGATTAACCTAGAAGTCATCTGACTTGAAAACTATGTGTGGAAAGTAAGAGTCTTATTCTGCACAATGTAAAACTAGCATTCTTTGCCATGGGAATCTCACTGCATATAGAACTCTTCCTGGCTGGAAAGTCTGTTTCTCGTGCGTTTGGATGGCTGTGCTTCTGCTGATGGTATATGGAGGTTATTTAGGAAATTCTGTGTGTATTGATTTTAAATCATAGAACATTATAAAATGATCATTTCCCTTGGTACTAGAGACCTAGATCTCTAGTGTACACGGTGTTTTCTACTCCTGGCTTTTGTGGCTGTTTTGGTTATTGCTGTTTATGTGCAGAAGACACACACTCTGCTGTATTGGTGTTATTATTATTCCTTCCCATTTGCAGAAAGAAGGAGGGACAAATAGAGGGAGATGTTTTGCATGGAGGTACAGGGATTTGAGCGGCTGATATTAATGCTAATGACACCGGAATATGAGCTATGAGACTTGGGGTCTTAGTCAAGAGGTGCAATTCTGGAGCAAACCAATTAAATAATAGGCTATAAATAACAAATTCCCTACTTCCCAATGAGTAAAAAGGGCCTTTTATCCCTTTAATGCTAGAGACGTCTGCAACGTGTTGCTTTGCAATTCATTGGAGATCTCTCTAGAATTCCTGATGCTAAAAGTTCCATTTTAATGTTAGTAATTGTGTAGCTGACTTCTTCCACAAACCCACCTGCTTGGCTTATTAAATTGGCCTTTAATTCTAATTATTACAGGTGTGAGATAACGTCAATTGCAAGATATGCATATAAGAGCGAGTGGCTTACAGGTGGTGATGAACCAGGGGTATAGAGCTCTGCAAAAGATACTAAAGATATTAAGATACTTGATTTATTTTTTATGGTAAAATGGAAGTTTAAATACATGGTCTTATCCCTCTGAGTGCCAGAGGCACTCAAATGGTTAAGTCATTTACCTAAAAAATGAGAAAAAGTAGGTGACAGGATCTCCTTCATTTTGTGACTTTATGAATCTACTCATTTTGTATACACTGAAACAGTCACAGACCATGCAGTGAAGTATACTTTGCCAGGAGACAGGGCATTAAATAGTTAACTCATAAACTAAAACTCCTCCCCTTCCTTTGCCCTGCTTAATGCTTCATCCTGCACTAAAGGTTAATTAATGTATTGAATTCACTAAAACTGAGGAACCAAGAAATGACAGGGCACCCCAAAACCTACAAGTACTTGTCTCAGTGTACTAAGAGAACAGGATTTAATGGAGGTATAAAATCCTGTTTTCTTTTGCATCCATTGGGGGTCAAAGGAACCACTGGGACTTCTCAAAGCTTTGCCACAAAGTCACACGGAGGGAAAGAAAACCTCTTTAAACAGCTGCTGCTTCTAGAAACTTGTGACCATAGCTGGTATGTACTGAGGCAAAGACTTTGTCCTTGTAGAACTTGCTAAATGTGTGTACTGAAGACCATGAGCCTTCTTTGCAGATTGGGTCCTTTGAAGCTTGATTGTTAAGAGCCTGTGAGGTGCTTGCGGCTCCTGTAGATCCTATATAATCACTAGGATGTTTGTCAGAAGCAGTCATGAGCAGTAGAGACTGCCTGAACGCACAGAATGCTGGGAGCTTTATGCTGGGAGCATTCTGTGCTTTCGGGCAGTCTCTACAGTGCATGACTGCGTCGGCGGCAGGACGCAGAGCAGGACTGGCCTCTTAACCGTTTGAGTTCTAGAGGGGTACACAACCATTGCAAAGCAATGCGTTGCGTACCCCTCTGGCACTCAAAGGGTTAACATTATTCGGGCCTTGGCCCGTGTACACAGGCTTTTACACTAGTTGATTTATAATCTGAAAGGGACTGATTTAGATTTAAGTATAGGCTTCTCTTATAACTCATTTAATCTGTGATGCAGTTGTGGATTTGAAGGCAGATTTTCCCTTTCTAGGCCGTTCTACAATGATAAAGAGCTCTGTCTGAAGGCTTTTGTAACTTGGACATATTGATTGGGACATGTAACATCAGAGATTCTTTAGGATAGAAAGAAGGTAGAATTCATTTCTGATTGATAAGATATTCAGAACCTACTTTAGGCTGAAATTTCAGAATAATTCATAAAAACCTTTTATTGTTATAAAAAATCAGATAAGGTGATGTATATGACAGCACAATGAGTTCTGACACTGTTCTGGATGAGGAAACGATTATTTTTTAATGTCTGAGTTGTACCGAATATAATGGCTCAAAGGTTTTCTCATAATTATAGACCTGTTCATTCTACTTCCAATGTAGTTTAACCTTGGATGCTAGAGACGTCTCAAACACACTGCTACCAATGCATTGGTGAGGTCTCTGGCATTCATGATGGAAAAAAAAAACTTGAATTAAATGAAAAATGTATTAGGGAAGGGATTTTCCTGCTGAGTGAAACAAGGTGACTCCCATTATTGGATAATACCTATTTCAAAAGTTATTACTAAGCAGAATTGTATATTTCAATGGTTTCTGGTTTCTAGTAGCTCTGCATAAGAAGATATTTCATGAAGGACCGGAAACCATTGCACCACCATAAAATGAAGGTCACATAAAACACAGTAGTAACAGAGCAGGGATAGCCCTGCAAGATTAATACTTTAACAGAGCAATAAACTTTTGCTAAGAAAAATATGCATTGTATGGATTTTTCAGTTGACTAAAATGAGGACTGTCCCACTGATGACCGATTCGTATCTGCAGTTGTTGCAAGTTACAATTTTTTTTTTTTTTTTTTATTAGTGCCCTTTAATGGTCGGATTTTAATTAGTTATTCTGTTGTATTCACTTGCTGACAAACAGTGATAACAATGAGTCCTGCTGTTAGAACTTTCAGGAAGTAGTCATGCTGTAATTCACTTCCTGATTATTTGAACCGTTATAACATTTGAATAAAACAACTGATGTCTGGGAAGTGCCCTTGTTTTACTGAGCAGGAAAAGCCCAATATAACAGGCTTTCATTAAAAAAAATGTTTACAGCTCCTTTTAAGTAATACTTTCCTTTAAGGAAATATTGTACTGTTTTAATTCCTGTACATTAGTCAACTGAAGGATGGTGGAGGAAAACTGGTGGGCCTCTGCTATACATCAGCTTATAGCAGACTTCTGGAGCCAATACTGGATTAATACAGTACATAAGTCTGAGTCTATTAATGCTTATGGGTATGTTCTCTATAAATTTATTTAGCGTGTATTATATGTTTGAGATAGGCGGATGCAACATTCTTGTTATCAGGCACCAGTCCTTTTACAAAAAAAAATAAAAAATGGACCTGTCGGCAGTTTTTTTTTTTTAAAACTGCCGGCAGGTCCATTTTTTTTTTTTTTTTTTTTTTTAAAAGAATTCAAAACTGCCTATGCATCATGTTAGGCATAAGTCAGGCAGGAGATATTAACACTTTTATTTCTGAAAAAATCTAAAGTGAAAGTCATTATTCAGTGCAGCTTGAGACTTAATTAGCCTATGAAATGTAACTGAAAGCTTCATTAGCATATGAAGCCATGCTGAAGGATTCATTAGCATACAGTGCCAAGTATGAATATGGCCTAAACTATACATGGCTAACATGATACACAGGCAATTTTTTTTTTTTTTTTAAGATCTTCAAACATGAATCAAATTGACAGGTCCACTTTACAATGGGCCTGTCGACCTAGAATACGTTTTTTTTTTTTTTTTTTTTTTTAAGTTTGTCTTGGAAAGAAATCTGCTTATGTTGTAGTAGCAATTTTTTTTCAGTAACCTAGTTTGAGAAATGAACATTTATGTTTTGGTGGGACAGTGTGATACCTTACCTAGTTAGTTGTGTTTTGAGGCCTAATTAACACTTACTGTGCTAGTAAAAATATCCAATTGTGTGGCCTCTGCCTAGATTCATTTATAGCACATTGTTTGGCAATAATTAGCCTATCACAGAAATTAATTGGCCACTCATGCAGTCAAAGGGTTAGCCTCTGCTTAAAGCAGAACTTCACTCAAAGTGCGCCCCAAATCCTTATGCACATAATGATACGCTAATCAATACTAGTATTATCCTGAATAAGTCTGGCGTTATTGAGAAATCCAACTTGTTCTGAGACAGACAGGGAGGCATCAGTGCAGACATTTTTCCAAAGAGACATCTGGGTGCCTGCACTGTCCGTTCCGGTCTCCTCTGGGACTGGTGAGGGGGAGTTGCATTGAACCTTAAAGTACTGGAAGGGACTGATGGCACAGATGCCACTACAGCAACATGCCTGCCTGTGGGTCTCAGAGCAAGTTTGATTTCTCAATAGTACCGGACTTATTCAGGATAATATTAGTATTGATAAGCGTATCGCTATGTGCATTTGGGGGGGTAGTTTAATTTAAGTGAAAGTACCTTTTTAAAAATCAGAGGTTAATACTACCTGGGAAAATGTTTTCTATTGCATGCATCAATTTCTGCAGTGTTTCCGACACTGGACAACAAACTCTTGACTGGGAAGTGAAGTGTGCAAAAAAACAAACAAACAAGCACATATGTATCTGGGAATGTAACACTTCTTTTATTCAAGAGTAACTTATGTTAACATTACTGCTCCATAAAATATATAACAGACTTGTTTATAACTTGTCTAGAGTTGAGCATCTTACCCTGTCGACATCCCCACAGATGTGTCACGGTTCCCCAAAGATGTTCAGGAGTCAGTATGGTATAGTTAAATGCAATTTATTAATCAAAAAAGAACACAGTATATACAACAGAAACAAGCAAATGGTTATAGGCTAGTGAGCTCTGCTCTCAGGAAAAGTAGGCTGCCAAGCCTGACCAATCTGCTGGAGACTATGCCTAAGCCACTGGTAGTCTCTGCTGGTACCAGGAGCAGGAACAGGAACACAGTATCTTGATCCGACGTAACGGGTAGGGTTGCACCGATACTGGTATGGGTACCGATACCAGCATTTGCGCGAGTATTTGTACTCGCGCAAATGCGGTCGATGCCTGCACCGATACCCTGTGTTAGGGTCGGTGCTGCAGAGAGGGACCCTGGGGAGCTGCTCACAATGCTCCCCAGTCACCTCTCTTTCTCCTGCAGCGTTGGAGCGTTGCCGCGGGTTACCATGACAACGCTCTGACTCTGACTTCTGCCGGGGCTCGCGAGAGAACAGCGAGCACCCGGCAGAGAAGGGTAAGGGAGGCAAGTTGGTGCAGCGGGTGGTAAAAGAGGCAGAGGGGGTGGGCAAGAGGGAGAAAGAGGCAAAAGGAGGAAGGATCAGGAGACAAAGGGAGGGAGGCCAAGAAGAGGCAAAAGGAGGGGGGATCAGGAGAGAGAGAGGCAAAAGGGTGGGATCAAGAGTCAAGGAGAAGGAGTGGGAGAAAGGGGGATCAAAAGGGAGAGAAAAAGCCAAGGAAAAAAGGAGGGGGCTCAAGAGGGGGAGAATGAAGCAAAAGGTGGGAATCAAGAGGGGAGAAAGAGTCAAGAGGTGGTGTGTTTATATATTTCAAGTGCTCACCGATACCAATTACCAATACTTTTTTTGCGGTCATTTGCCAGTTTTCCAAGTACCTAAAGTATCGGTAATTGGTATCGGTGAGTACTTGAAAAAAGTATCGGTACTTGTATTCGGGCTTAAAAAAGCGGTATCTGTGCATCTCTAGTAACGGGCATACCAACTCACTCCTGCAGTCAGTAGGGAGCGATATCTTACTCACTCTTGCAGTCAGAATGGAGCGAACTCTGACTCATGCCTGCAGTCAGAATGGGAAATAGATAGCTGACTCATGCCTGCAGTCCGTATCAGAGCTGGTCTACCAGATCCCCAGGTTCACACTAGATTGGGTGTCTGCTAGGTACAAGGTACAAACATAAGAGTAGTCGGACAGAGCTGCAAGTCAGCACGAGAGGGGTAGTCAGACAAGCCAGGTCATACACAGTTCAGGTAGTCGGCCAGAGCCACATGCCTGCACCGGGTTGGGTATCCACTATAGGGATAAGCAAAAGAATAAACAGACAGAGCCACAGGTCAGCACCAGGTTGGATAGAAGACTAGCCAGGTCATACACAGAGCCCAAGGTAATAGAACTGCTATGAACAACAACGCAAGGGCAACCGAGTCAGGACTCAGTCTGCCTTTTAAACCCCTCCTCAGGAAGTAGGTAGGAGGAGCAGCTGAGAGGGAGGAAGCAGGTAGGAGGAGAGCACAGGAAGGAAACACATAAAACAGAGGCCTGCTGCATGCTTGAAGCCTCGTTCCTGTAGATGACGCTGAATCAAAGGTAAGCTGTAACAAAATGGAACACTTCTCACCTTAGAGCAGCAAGACTGTCTGGATAAATTGCAGAGAGGGACCATCTTCACTGAGCATAAGGAAAAACCTGTCAAGGGGGGCAGTGTTTTTCTTATGCTCACAGTAATAAGATTGTCCCTTGCTGCAACCTATCCAGTCAAGTAACCAGATTCCACATCTGAGGGGAGGTGGCTTACACTAGGTAAAAGAGGCGGAAGGGGGATACTTTATCATTCAGTTACTCTTGAACCACAACTCTGACAGTATTAAAATAACACTCTCCATGGCTTAATTACTATGAAGATTAGTTAGAGCTGCTTTTATTGTGAAACATTACTATCCCTTTAATTGTGTCTTGGAGCGGATAGTATTGGCAGGAAAGCTTGGGGAAAAAAATAAAATCTATGTATACAAATTATAATAATTGCTGTGAACGCATGCACTTAACTCTGCAAAATAAACATTTGAATTCCACGAGAGATAACAAATGAAGTCAGGGATATGTTCCTAACATAAGAGAGAAAAATCCAGATTCAATCAGAAACACATTGGCATGTTGGCAGATTTTTGGAAATGTGAATTCCATTCCAGGAATGCCAGTGGTTGCTAAGCAGAGGTAAGTGATACAGACAATGTATTTTCTAGAAATTGAGAATTAAAGGAGAACTAAAACCTAATTAATAACCTCCAATTTAACTTTCATTAGTAAAAAAAAAAATCCTAATAGCCCATTTGAATTTTGAATTTGCTTGATGGTTCAATAGAAACTTTCTTCATTCAGTCCTGGATGTTCATGTAGGCAGACATGACAGTTACTAGCAGGACCCCACAAGACTAGGTAATTAATATTAGAGTGCCAGAGGGATACACAATACGTTGCAAAGAAATGCGTTGAGTAGCCGTCTGGCACTCAAAGGGTTAAACAGCAGAGGAGTGTGCAATGGGATGCATTGCTTCACAATGAGTTTCACACACCTATGGTCTTTAAAGGGTTAAAGGGATAGTAATGTTTCACAAAAAAGCAGCTCCAATTAATCTTCAAAGCATTTGGTCCATGGAGAGTGTTATTTCACTACTGTCAGAGTTGAAGTTCAAGAGTAATTGAATGATAAAGTATCCCCCTCCCTCGCCTTTTACTGATGTAACACTGCTCACCTTAGAGCAGCAAGACTGTCTAGATGGATTGCAGAGAGGGACAATCTTCAGTGATCATAAGGAAAAACCTGAAAGAAAAAAAACTGTCAAGGGGGGGTAGGGTTTTCATTGTTCTCACAGTAAGAAGATTGTCCCTTGCGGTAAGCTGGCTGGCTGGAGAGGTAGCTTATACTAGGTAAAAGGGGCGGGAGGGGATACTTTATCATTCATTTTCTCTTGGACTACAACTCTGATAGTATTGATATAACAACAGGAGCTGATTTTTTGTGAAACATTACTTTAAGTAGGCTCTTGCATTCTGCCTGATTCTGCCTGATTCAATATCCATGTCAGTGGATATGGCATGCAAGACTGATCTTACATGTTAATCATGTTAATTTTTTTAAAGCACAACTGTCATGTTTGTAGAAGTCACCTCCGATTCATTGATCGTATGCATAGAATAATGAAAATTGGGTAATAATGTTTGTAAAGTGTTGACCTCCTTTAAAATCATAACGTCATATCGGACCTACGCGTTGGCGTTTAAGCCCTTGGATTTTAATGTTTTAGTAAAAATATACTTCAACGTGAAAAAGCCTCCGTCTGTGAAGTTTGTATCCACTCATCTGGAAACAAGCCAGACGCCGAAGGTAGACTGGTATATATTCTCCGTATGCACAAGTGTTTGACTGATAACAGCAGCCTAACCAATCCAGTTGTGAGTAACACTGAATTAATTTACATTACATGTGTATTTTGCAACAGTGTTACACTATTGGGCACCTTTTTTTTTTTTTTCTTTCTTTCTTATTTTGGGTGACTTTGGAGATATTTGTACCGATTTTGGGAAGCATGGTTTGGAACAGCAGCCAGTAACTTTATCTAGTAATCCTGCGACTGGGGGAAGGAATTAACCCCAGATGTCTGATTGCTGGTTTTGACGTATGCCAGCTGTTACAATTGTGAGTGCATACACAAAGGGTGTACTGTGATGGTCCATTGATCGTCTTTTGATATTACTGATGCACACATGGCATCTCTCTATTTGTTGTCTCCTCTTCTTTTACTACGTGAATAGGAGAGGGCGTCCATCTTGGCAAAGTGGAATCTGTGTGCCTGGACTGTCTGTCCCTGCGCTGTACTGCATGGTTCCAATACAACTTCCCCAGTTGGCAAACCCATGTGAGGGAAGGACGGCCCAGGCGCACCAATCCCACTTTGCCAAGATGGCAGTGCTCTCCTATTCATGTAGGTACGATATGAAGTTGTGCTTTTAAATGATACCGACACTTTACAAACTTTATTACCCTAATTATTCATTCATTATTCCATGTATACGAACAATGAAACTGAGGTGTCTTGTATTGACATGATGGTTTCGCTTTAATAAAGTCACCCAGACAAAATTAATGGGTCATTAGGATTCTTTTGTCATAGTAAGGTAAGTGGGGAGTTATTATTAGCAGTTTTTCCATCTTAAAGAAATGTGTGTCTTGCTTTCAGTGTTCCTGGTCGACCATCTGGTAGGCAGTGATTGGTGGTGGTTTGTGTGAGGTGAAATGCACGTTTCGAAAATGTTCACACTGTTTATAAGACAGATTAGACTTTTCAAGTTGTCATCATCCAGAGCTTTTCATTGGCACTATGAGAATCACATGGTCCTTCTTCTGTGTTGCAATTTTTTTTTTATTTTTTTTTTGACAGCAGTAGTGTTTATTAATTAACCCTTACTTTTTAACAAAGGGCCCCCAAACTCCCTTCATTCTCAGCTGACTAATGGATTCTTTAGGATGTTTGGAGACATTCTCCAGCCATTGTTCTTCCTTCTTTTTGCCCTGATCCATCTAAGAAGCAGGAGCTCCCCTTGTTGGATGTGGTATACTGTCTTATGTATTCATCGCATACATCGTGGGCCAGGCTGCATCCAAAGTTACTGTTGCTTCTTGGATCAAGGCCACTATCTGAAAGGAGTATGTGCTCAGGAAGAAACTTGTTCCTTTCCGAGTCCCCGCACACTCCACCAGATCTGTGGGCACTTCTTGGGCCTACTAGAATTGGTCCTCTTCTGAGCAGCTGTCTGAGTGGTGATGAGGTCATTTCTACACAATTTCACCTTCACCAAACATACTATGTCAATGTCCTGGTCTCAGCTGAGGCCAGTTTTGTTTGGAAGGTCCTTCAGGTGGTGGTGCCCTTTCTTTCTCTCTGCAGAGGTCTGAACCATTCTTGTTCTTGATCAGTTGCTTGGTGTCTTTTGTTTGTAGTCCGCCTATAGTAGTATTCCGTTAGCTATTAGTCTTATTATTGAAGTAAAATATTTAGAAGGTAAGGATGTTGCTGCTGCTGCTACTCTTAAGCGTAGTAGTGTATAAAGAAATTTAAATCCCAATATCTCATGCAATCCCTTTATAATTGCACTCACATTTGTTGGAGGCTTCTGCCTCTCAGGATACTTGCTTTGCACAAGAACATCAGGTTCTTAAATAATATATTGTTATCTATATTTTGTATTGTTTTATTTTTTGTTTCATATTATACTTTGGTACCTTTTTATACAATTTACACAATCTAAACTGGGAACATTTCTGTGTATGCACACAATTGTGAAGGCTAGCGGAGGGTGGAGTAATACTTACCCAAACTGCCCCCACAAGGTGATGAATACAGTATAGTATTCCTAGCTTCTGAGATTTTTTTTTTTTTTTTTTTGTGTTTGATCGAGAGATTTTAATACATAAAAGTTTTTAAAGAATTTTTTTTTTTTTTCAATAAAGATTTTTAATCCTACATATTCATGTAATATGCAAGGGTAAATACATAAATCACAATACAGCTACCTTTTACTGTGTTGACACTATTAAATTTTCCATATGTTTAATGTGTAGTCTGTACATATTCCATTTATATGCAAATGGACTAGCACTGCAGGAACAACAAAAAGATATCAAAACAGAGTGAAGACTTTCCGGAGGTGTCAACAGCCTGGGGCATAAAACATATCCAATACAAAACAAGTATCCTGAGAGGCAAAAAAATGAGTGCAGTTATAAAGGGATTACATGAGATATTGGGATTTAAATTTCTTTATACACTACTACGTTTAGGAAGAGGTGTGGTGCTGTTCCCCCTTTCCCCAAGTTTTGTCTTTTGACACATTATTTTCTTGTGTCAGTTAGTCCTGTGGAATACAGGTCTTGCAGTGGAGGTTTTATCTCGTGTTTTTTTTTTTTTTTTGTTTTGTTTTTGATCCCTCCCAGAAATCTTTGCGGATGTTTTGTTATATCCCCATGGTTCATGCGTTCCACATTGGGCATAAGACACATGTGACTACGTTGCCTATTTCCAGGTGTAGCCCAAACGTAATGACATGAGAATTCCTGTCTACGCCCTATTTCTCTTTACCACTTTTTCTGATTCCGCTTTTTGTGCTTTATCCTTTTCCTTCCCCTTGTCCTTTTCTTGTTTGGATAATGATCCTCAACCAGATAGACTTGTAGTTACTGTCCTTAATGGTTTCATGAATGATGGAACATGTATCTTGCTATTTTTTTTTTTTTTTTTTTGTGATGCAATTTATAACCTGTTTGAAAAAAAAAATGCAGTACAGTAATGCTATGCATAGAGACTTTCTGCTTTTGCATTTTAGGTTATTATTAGTTCTTAATTCTCCTTTAATGTTCTTTTTTTTAAAATCTTTAAGTGCCAGGGAGGGGTACACAAGGCATTGCTCTGCACTGCATACCCATCTGACAATCAAAGGGTTACTATAACACAGTAGGGAGTATGTAGAACTGTAAGTCTTTTAGGAACCCAGATTATTTCACTATCTATCAAGATGGTTATACAACTTTTGGCTGGGAATGATCTTTCGCAATCCAGGTCTTCTAAACCCAATCTTTAGGATTGTGCTTCTAGTTTTAACCTGGGTTTATGAGCTACATTCAGTATAATCAACATATGCTTCCCATTTGAGATGAAAATGTAATTTCAGCACAAACTGGAGAGATGAGCAAGTCTGTTTGGCTTTGTTTATGTGACAGACCTGGAATCCTTCTGTCCACCCTGGCTCCAAAACTGCCATTAGGAAGATAATGATAATGGCTCATAATTCTAGTTATACAGTAACGTGTCTTTACAGTGACCGAAGCTCACCATAGTTGGTAATAGCAGAGCCGCTAGAAATTGGAAGGCCGTTGCTCTGTAATAACTTTAGAATGAGGCACTGCCAAGCAGTACGAGAACCCCTCTGGCACGCAAGGGGATAAAATCACATTTGGTAAAAGGCAAGTTTAGGTTATCTTCAGGCTCTGACACATATGTATACTTTGTACATATGATAGCTGTTGGTACATCATCATTTGAAGCCATTCCCAGGCTGTTCTGGACTTGGCTAGAATCTTGGAGGATGTATACCCTTCTGGCACCCAAAGGGCTAAGGTGACATTCACACTGGGGATTTGTTTGATGTGCTGAAATCACACATAGAAGTACATAAAAAAAAAAATGAAGTTTTCATACATTTGTCATGCCTCCTTTCCATTTGTTTTGAACCACATGATTTGCTTCTGTTACACCCATGATGCTCTTCTTCTACATCTTGGCTACAACATTGTACAGTAAAACATTAACATTTGGTTTTTGGTGTGATACCAGTGAAATCCATACAAATCACTTGATATTGTGATAATGTACTGTTCGACCAAACATTGCTGCAAGATGCTACCTTGCAACATGCTGAGTGTTTTATTAGCAGTGTGAATGGTTCAGTATGTCACAATGATGTATCATGCCTTTTTTCATTCTTACATAGAGTCTTTGCAATTCAGTAGTCAGTGTGACGGAGGGCTAACGAACTGTGTCACAAATGAAAATTATTAACCCTTTTGAGTGGCACTCAAAGGGTTAAACAATCCCCACTGTCTTAGTACTTTTTAAAGAACGGTGCTTAAGTCATGGCAACTGGAGATAATGTCAGGTCTATTTTATGAAGGATTTAAAGCATTTTTATAAATATGGCGTTATTGCTATTTTAACACCTGGAAAGTTTAAGGACGGTATATACCTGATGTTAAAATTCTGGGGAAGATTTTATTGAAAAATTGAGCAAATAGAGATATTTCTATTTAAATTCGCTACTCAACTTTTTACAAATGTCCGACAAAAAACAGACCTGCGCTCTTCCGTGCAAATTGTGCAGATGTGTTCCCTGTATTGGGGCTGTGTAATACCACTGTGTTAATAAATGAGGATTTTGTTCCATAATTTGGCCAAGAAATGTTTAAAGGGATAGTATTGCTAGATTTTTATAAATATTAATAATATTGTAGACATTAAAACCATGAACAGAAAGAGCTATCTCCCATCTCACAAACTTTTTTAGTTTGAGAGATCGAAGCATATAGAGTTCGGGTTTCCCCAGAAGTCTGCCATCTAGATGAGAAAAGCACAATCCAGTCCCGGGGCCGTTGTGCTGTTTAGGCTCTGCTGCTGAATAGCCTCAGGACGGTCCCGGGACAGGATTGTGCTTTTCTCAGCTAGATGGCAGACTTCTGGGAAACCTGAACTTTACATGCTTCTCTCTCTCAAACTATAAAAGATTGAGAGATGGGAGATAGCTCTTTCTATTCCTGGTTTTAATGTCTACAATATTAATTTTTGCAAAAATCGAGCAATACTATCTCTTTAAATTTGCCAAACCAGTTAGTATAACCCAGTATCTGGCAAGTCCTAATCTAATGCACCTGTAAAGCAATGTCTAGATTAAAAACATTCCCTGAGGAGGAGTTCCATTTACCCCTTAAGGGACCCATGAGGGTCCTGGATCGTCATGGGTTGTTATACCCTTAAAGGGATAGTAACGTTTAATTTTTCAAGTAAAATAGACTATTCTCTATTCTTTTTTTATAACGATGTGTAGCAAGAAGACGTTATGAAACGCTGCCGTTTTTCATTTACAGTCTAATAAAGTTTCCCCCTCCCGCCCCTTCCAACTTACCTCAGCAAGCCAGCCTGGACAGAATGCGATGAGTGACCATCTTCTTCCAGCATAAGGAAAAACCTGCCCTCCTTCAGTGGGACAGGCTTTCCCTTATACTGAAAGCGGAAAGATTGTCTTTCGATGCAGGACGTCCGGTCCGCGGACCAGATTCCAAATCTAAGGGGAGGCTGCGGAAGTAAGTGGAAGGGGCGGGAGGGGGAACTTTATTAGTCTGTAAATGAAAAACAGCAGCATTTAATAATGTTTTCTTGCTACACATCGTTATAAAAAAAGAATAGAGAATACTCGATTTCACTTGAAAAATTAAACATTACTATCCCTTTAAGGACCCATGACGGTCCTGGAGCGTTATGGAATTCCAGGCTCTCCGCGGCTGCACGCTGTTCGGGGGAGTCCGAAAAAAATGCTCCACGGTCCTTAAGTGACTGCCGCGTGCGTGTTTGGCCGCTCCTTAAGGGGTTAACAAAAAACCCGCAATTCTACACAGTGTACAGCCCTGCTAAACAGGTGTTGTTTATTGTATAACTAACGGAGACACGGTTGAAGTTATTTTAATGCTTCATTTTTTTTACTCCACATTTGTAAATCTTCCCCAACGTGTTTGAGACGTCTCTTGCATTTGATCAATGGGAATAGTTTTGTCCCCATGTTAATATGGTTTTGTCCAACATTTGATCCTCTTTCTTTGTGCGTTCTGTCCTGTGTGCAGGTTCCCCTTATGTAGTAAGGTTTGAGAATTCACTTCTACAAGAGCAGGGATTTCAGCCAAGTCCAGAACAGCCCATAACTGGCTTCAAACACGGATTACCAAGAGGTCCTTTGTAAATCAATCTCTGTATGCATCCTTCACTGTAAACATTATTGCACTCTCATATTGACTATTTTACTTTCCATTTAAGTATGATTTAAAAATAATTTGTTGTCCAAGACGCAGTGTATACCTAAAGGAATAGAGCTAAATGTGAGTCATCTGTGTGATGGAACAAATATGAACTGAATGCCAGGTAAGTCTAAACCTTTTTCCCTCGTGGGCTGCATGGAGAAACGAAGATTAATCATGAATCTTATACTATTAAATGATGTAATAGCAGTAATAAAGCAAAAAGAGGCTGCACATCAAATCTTAACTCTTACCAATAGATAGCATGTTACTGCAGATAATAAACAGTGAGGTTTTAGTTACATGTTTGTAGCCAAACGCGTGTGAAGTTTCTTTCAATGTCGAGGCACCCGAGACTGTGCAAGTCCCTATCTGCCTCAAATCTGGAGTTAACATTTATTTGTATAATGCAATTAAAAAACTAGTGATACAGTCTTACCTCCTGCTTTGCGCTAAATTCTAGTGGGGGAAATAAGGGAGATATTGAAAACTTCCCTACCTGGAAAAGCACCTGTGTGCAAGAATCTGCTATCTAGGAGGTAGGAGGCCTTCAGCCTCATGGGGCCTCAGCTTGGGCTTCCAACAGCCCCATTTTTACAAAAGTAACAAATGTAATCCTTGAGTCAGATGGTCAGTGAGGAGTTAGACCGTTCTGGGTTCAGAACATGTAAATATTGATGCTGTTCTCACAAATCGGAAGAAAGGAAGAGGAAGGCTACGATTTAACTTAAAGATCCTAAATGGTAACCTATATTTGGGGGCCTCCATTCACAATTCTGCTTGGGGAGTTCTTTAAACTGCCCTGGTAGGAGGAACAAACCCTCCCAAAATACATACAAAAAATATTACTCAGAAACTTGGTGAGTTCTGTCTTGCCTGTCAGTAGTTCAAAAAGTTACGTGTATTTGTACTTTAGGAGGGCAGCAGAGACTATATTTTGAGTACATGTAAAGTAAACTGTGATCTGTTTATGAAAAAAAATATTTGTGGCTTTTCCTGTAGTATAAAACAAGGGTACTCTCCATTCAAAAGATTTTACATCCCAAAACGTTCTAATCAACATATCCAACAACTGTCCAAAAGGGACAATTATATATATATATAATGACCGGATTGCAGACCTAAGGGGAGGTGGCCAGAAGGGGTGGGAGGGGGATCCTTTCAGCTTGAATATCTTTTGGACTACAGAACTGTAAATAATTAAACATAGCGTAGGTGATGTAAAAAGCTTAAAGAAGAACCAGAGTTGCAATTTAATACCGACCTTAATATCACTTTAAGAAATGTTTTGTGGTGAAATAAAACTTGAGCAATAGGATATTAAAAGAACAAGAATTTTGAGATTGTGGAGTTGGTATTGCGTAATTTTCTCACGAGTCTTACACATTATATATTATTACCGAATAAGCTAAACTATTTTCTTTATCACACAGTGATGGTAGATAAATGTTTCAACATCTATAACATGTCTTGGCACAACAGTCACCTAATTAACCAACACTGATGGATGTCTTTGGTTTTTATCAGTGCCCCTTGTGGCCTCCTCTACTTAATTCAGTCTGACAGATTCTTAGTGCTGGCTAAATGCTTTGTTTAGCTTTTGTACAGTGAGTACACCCTAAACTGCTAGTGGATGCCTGATCGTATCATTGTGTTTGTAGACTTTTTTTTGTTTTTTAGCTAACTTGGGTGGTCGTTCTTTGGATTCAAGTTCAATGTAAATAATGCTTCTGCCAAGTTAGTCTTTGGACATTGCTTAGAAATGAGTTTAAAACTATGGGACTTATGTTGAAAAGAAATGTGGATTCATTTTGGAGAAAAGCAACTGAATCATAGGTGACAAATACAAATTGTTTCAATTCTCATTGACTGAATTGTAACTTCTAAGCTCTTGAATAATACAAGTCTCTTAGCACATTGGTTCATAATGCATTAAAGGGATAGTGATATGTAGATGCAAATTATATATATATATATATATATATATATATATATATATATATATATATATATATAATGTCATAAGCTTTATCCCCCAGAGTAAAACAAGGGTACTGTCACTGCTGAGAGGTGTTGTATTCAAATGTTATTGCAGCTCAAACTTGAAATTTTTAGATGCAGTATCACAGTGGCCTGAAATTGTACAGTGGCGCCGTTGCTATATCATCCTATGGAGATTTATGGTCAACTGACCAGAGCTGTCCATAGGATGGTGTAAAAACAGCTCCACTGTACAATTTCAGGCCCTAAAAATTGAAGTTTGAGCTGTAATAACTTTTGCGTAAAGCACCTTTCAGTAGTGACAGTACCCTTGTTTTACTCAGGGGTATAAACCCTACAAAATGTTTTATATATAATATATATATATATATATATATATATATATATATATAGTACACACTTTTTTTTTAACTATCCCTTTAATAACACCCCCCTTATCTTATTATGGCCAGAAAATCTAATGGCCTCTATGAATTTTGTACTTGTGCTTTTGTTCAAGAAATAACATCCAGGTCTGACTGAAAATGTTATGTCCATGGAGGCGGACATGACCTTTCCTACCTAGCAGGACCGCAGGACCTAAAGCTCAGCTCGTTGCTTATGGTAATCTTAAACCTTTAAGGGCCAAAGTAATACACAATGCATTGTTTGCCCTTCTGGTCCTTAAAGGGTTAAGAAGGTTCATGTGTTCTGCCTACCTCAGTTTGAAATAAAGCAAAACTGCCAACAGCTGTCATGTCTGCCTCCATGGACATGATATCCATAACTGTTTGAAGATGGTTTCTTCTGAACAAAGGTACAAAGGCAAAAATCATAGGGGTCGTTAGGATTTTCCAGACATAATAAGGTAAGTGAGGCATTCTTAATAGGAGGTGTTACTTCTCATTAAAGTAGTTCTTACATTTCTTTAATACTATGTATTGTGTAAAGGAGGTCTAGGGGAAGTATACATTTTTAAATCTTTTTGTTGCACATTATACTGGGATTTCATGTAAGACTAAAGGGCGTAGGTGCAGAAACATTCAGGGGGAAACCTACATAGTAACATAGTAAATAGTAACATAGTAAATTAGGTTGAAAAAAGACACAAGTCCATCAAATTCAACCTTTGCCTCATAACCCAGGGACATGAGGATTATATAGCTTTCCTTCTGTCAAATAAGTTAGTCTTTATCAGACCGTCTTGTTTTGCCTACTAATACACCTTATATCCCTGTATGTTCCCTCTTGAAGGAAACATATCTAATCTTCTCTTAAATGTATCTATTGTATCTTCCATTATCATATCCTTGGGCAAGGAATTCCACAATTTAAAGGGACAGTAATGGCCTCCCAAAAAATCCAGTTTTGTAGACTCTCAAATAAAAAGCAGTATGCTCCAAACCCGATCTCTCAAACCGCTATGGTTTGAGAGATATAGGGATTCAAAGTTCCCCCCCTCCCTCCCCTTCTCCTGATGTCAGCTGTAAAGCTGACAGCAGGAGAATAGAGCTGTACGACTCGAGGAGACTCTTCAGCCGGAATTGTGTAAAAAGAATTCTTTCGTTGGAAAGATCTACAAAGTGTACCTGGTTTGCAAGCACACTTTGTAGACCTTTCCCATGAATGCTGGTCCCCTGACCGGGGTCTTCTGCTGTCAGCTAGATGCTGATGTCAGGATAAAGGGAGAGAGGGGCGAACTTTGAATCCCTATATCTCTCAAGCCATAGTGGTTTGAGAGATCGTGTTTGGAGTATATATATATATAAATATATATATATATATATAAATATAAATAAAAAAAAATAAAATATATAAAGTCTACAAAACTGGGTATGTTTTTTTGGGGGACATTACTGTCCCTTTAACAGACCTTACTGTAATAGTAACATACGCACCATAGGAAACAAATATTCCCATTGATTGAAATTGAACTTTTAATCCCTTGAAAACTAGACCAATTTCCAGCTTACCTGTTTGCTGTGTCTGGTAGATCAGGGGTTAACCCTTCGATTACCAGAGAGGTATCTACCTCTCTGAAACTCAAAGGGTAAAAAACAAAAACAAAAAAAAAACAAAAAACAAACAAAAAACATTTAAACCAGTGGGGATTTTGATAATATTTATTAGTTCAGTCTGGCGGTGCAGTTGGTTTGCCCTAGAATTGCTCCCCCCCTTTTTTTTTTTTTTTTTTATCTTTAGTCATACCGCCTTAACCCTTTGAGTGCCAGAGGTGTGAAACGCATTGCTTTGCAATGCTTTTCCCAGTCATCTGGCACTCAAAGGGTTAAAGAGTTTCACAGTGGCAGAAGGTTTGAGAACCACTGTTTATAGAGCATTGTTCAACTTCACACTAAAAGCTTTCTGCATTTAATTTTTTAACCCCTTAAGGACCAATGACGTGCCAGGACCTTCACAGCTATCTTGCACTTAAGGACCAATGACCGTCCTGGCACGTCATGGAATTCAGGGGTCCCTGTGCGGGCTTGGGGACCACTGAATCCAATGCAGAAAAAAAAAAATGACCCGTGGTCCTTATCTACGCGTGGCCGATACTTAAAGGGATAGTAATACTTTAATATTGCTATTCCCCATATTGTAGCCATTTCAAAAAAGAATTGAACTGCCCCTAGGTTAATCTCTCAAACCTTTATGGTTTGAGAGATAACCGAACTCAAAGTTCCCCCTCCTTCCCCCTTCCCTGAAGTCAGAATTGTACTGACTGCAGGGGATGTCTGTCGTACGACAGGCTTGTGGCTCTGCAGCAGAGCCAAGATCGCATTAGAAAAAATAATTATTTCACTGAAACGGTTTTCTAAATGTGCTTGGATTGAGAGATTAACCTGGGGGCAATTCAATTCTTTTTGAAATAGCTACAATATGGGGAATAGTAATATTAAAGCATTACTATCCCTTTAAGGGGTTAATATACTAATACAGATCAGTCTGGAGAAAGTAGAATGCTTGTTTAGAATGAGACTTTATTTTCCATCAGACAATTTAACTTCGTTTGTAAGTACAACCTCAGACATCCCACTACTGCCACCACAAAGAAAAATACATGCTTTACATCTGTGAACTGAAGTGTTGGTTAGAAGAAATTATACTTTAAAGCTACTGTCTTCCATATAGCAATTTGTTTTATTGGTTTTCCATGATAAAAAATAAATAAATACAAAAATTGCATATTTTCTAACGTGGTTGATGCTTTAATCAATATGGTGTTTTTCGGAGTAGTTGACAAAAATGTTTCTCACAACATTTTTGGCACCTTAATGTTTCCAAAAGATCTACCATACCCAAAGCTGACAATTATCTGAGGTTTTATGACTTATAACATTTTTGCACACAATGCTTTTCAATATTTATTTGAAATTCAAAATTCATATGATAAAAAAAAAAGTGTTCTTACGGTGACTGCTATTTCTGTTCTTTGTTGTTATACTTTAAGCTGTGTTAGCGCCCTCTACATGCAGTCTGATTCTTAGTTGCATCTGTTAAAGGATCCTTATCCTCTAATCCTCTGCATCGGTTGAATTGGGGACAAATTTAGAGTGAGACAGACAGAGGTAGCTCTTCTAATACTTTACATACAGTCAGGCAGCTTGTTTTCACAGTGCGATTAGAAGGAGCTAATGTTACTGTAAGTTGAATGAAAAGAATAAACAAAATAGCTATTTCAAGTGAAGTACACAACTAAAGAACTGATAGACCACAAGCAAAATAAAGACATATACTACTAAATTATTGAGGACCTGTCAACCTTTAGATCACTTCTAGTTGGTCATACAAGATGTAATCATTTAGACATTGTACTAGCAATGTAAGAAGTTGATGTTTGTTTGTTGGTGGCTCTTAACGCCAATTCGTTTCTGTGCTGGGACGATATCACCACACACTGTGTTATGAATGAATCATTCTAGACAGAGCCAACACGCTGTAGGTATTTCTCATAGCACAACAAGAGGCAAGTTTGGCCTCAAACCTATCTAACTGGCTTACTGTGCAGGGAGGTGGCATAATATACCACCTTCTACCACTAAAATATAAAGGTACATTTCACAAAAACAGTTTATTTTACATGTAAGCGCTTTTTTTTTTTTTTTTTGAGACTTCTTAGGACGATGAATCTACTTTAGTAAAAAGCTGAAAACATTACCATTTTGTTAACTCTTTGTGGATGAGTGTTCAATGCAATGTATACCTCACTGGTCCTCAAGGGGTTAACTCTGAGTGCCAGAGTGGTACGGAATGCATTTCAAAGCAATGCATTCTGTACCACTTTGGCACTCAAAGGGTTAAATCTAGCTTTCTGTTTAGTGGCCATAATTTATTTTCAAAAAGCGATCGGATTTACTTGCCTATTTCTCCTTTGTGGTGTGATTGTACTTCATGTTGGATCAACGACAGTTAACAGGAACAGAAGAAGGGTTGAACTTGATGGACGCAAGTCTTTTTTCAACCTAAATTACTATGTAACTATGATACTCCACTTGCACCCAAGGGGTTTGATTTGACCGGTTTAGCTGTGTCAGCTTAGTATGGAAATGCTAGGCTTGCACGGGAGTTTTTAGTGCTTGGGGTTTTTTTTTGGTTTGTTTGGGGAGTTTGCCTCATGACGATCGCAAAAAAACTAACAACCATGCATTTTAAAGGGATAGTAATGTCCAAGATTGCTAAAAAGTAATATTGTAGATAAATTAAAAAGAAACCTATCTTTGTAAGACCTGTATCTCAAACCTTTATGGTTTGAGAGATAGAACGTTTTAAAGTTCTCCTCTCCCTCCCCTTTCCCTGACATCAGAGATCCTGGTCTGGGGACCGGCAGGCAGCTCTTCACCAGAGCCGAGATACCGAAATCTAAAAAGAGATACTTCATTGGAACGGTCTATAAAGTGTGCTTGGAAACCAGGCACACTTTGCAGACCATTCCAATGAAGTATTTCTTTTTTGATTTTGGTATCTCGGCTCTGCTGAAGCGCCGTCTCTGTCGGCCGACAGCAGGGAGAGTGGGAACTTTAAACAATTCTATCTCTCAAACCATAAAGGTTTGAGAGATAGGGCTCACAAAGAGCTTTCTTTTTAATTTATCTACAGTATTACTTTTTAGCAATCTAGACCATTACTAACCCTTTAACTTTTCTGTTTGCTGTGGCAGAAGATGGAAGTGATGAAAACTCAAGTACAACTACATCCGAAAAAATAGGGGAGAAAAAGGTGTCACTGCTCATGTACTGAAATCCATTGTTCGCTTCTGAGGATATGTTAACACATCACCACGTGAAATCTTGTACTACCTGCATAGGACTGTTTAATATGGTCCGATTAATGGTCATGTGAGCGGCCTCATTCAATCAATGTATTCTATTCCATGCAGGTTTTTTTACACGTTGAAAATGCCAGTGTGAACGAGGCCAAAGAGGACTTGTTAAAGATGCACTGGAAACTGGTGATTTGCAAGTAACAAAGCCATTGCCAGAAATATTTTTGGAAGACACTATGCTTTGAATGCTAAAGTTATTAGAGCAGTCACAATGACCTCAAATGAACTGCTTATGATCCAGGACCCAGCAGAAGAAACTTGATTGAAGAATGACTGAAGGATTCTTAACTATTTGAGAACCAGAGGGGTCTGCAAAGCATTTGTGTTGCCCACTTCTCTAGTGGCACCTACATAATGATTGTGAAACAATCGCTGTAAGATCAGCATAGATTTTAACCCCTTAGTGACTGGCCGCGCGCACACGGCCGGCACTTGACGCCCACTGAACGTTTTTTCTTCATTTGCTTAAGCGACTTCCGGGACGTACATGTACGTCCTCTGTCCACCTGTGACATCCACTCGGGATGTACATGTACGTCCTCGGGCGGTAAGGGGTTAAAGTTGTTCTAGCCATTTTTTTGGTTCTAGACAATTTTTTAGAACTATCCCTTAACCCCTTGAGTGCCAGCGATGTATCCAACCAATGGGTTGGATACCCATCTGGAACTCAAAGGGTTATTTGTTGGTGTCATTTTATATTCATTACTGTAAAATCTCACGTGTAACACACACACACACACACACACACACACACACACACACACACACACACACACACACACACACACACACACACACACACGTATGATACGCAGGTTTAAATTATATCCACCATTTTAGGGGAAAACAAAAGTGTCTGTGTAATACGCACCCTTGTTTTTCCCTCCCTCTACCCACCCAAAAAAATGTAGTTTCTTGTCTGCTTCCCTCCTTTCACCTATCTCAATATACTCCCACCTTCCCCTCCATCTACTCACACCCTACAGAGGCAACTGGGATATCTGCTCAACAGACGGCATCCGCTGCTTCCTGCATCCCACTGTGAGGACCTGTGTTAATTCAAGATAATGCTAGTGCCCTTTGAGGACCTGCAGGGTCTTGCAGAGCACTGCTGAAGATCCAGTGCATAGAACTCTGCACACAGAAACTACAGGTGCTTGCAGGTCACTACCATTATCTTGAATTAACACAGGTCCTCACAACGGGATGTGGGACATGGGAGGCAAATGCAAACATGCTGCCCACTGTGTGGATTTCCTAGATGCTTCCGGAAGGGGTGTGTAGAGGTAGGGGAAAGTGGGAGCATATTGAGGTGAAAGGCGAGGGAGGGAGCAGACATGGGGAGACGTGAGACTATATATATATATAATATATAATGTGCGTGTGCATATATATTCACACTCTGGTATGAATGAATCCAGGCAGAGCGCAACAATTGGCAAGTTTGTTCTGAAACAGAACATATTCATATACTGTGCAGGGAATTAGTGTAAAGTACCGCACTTCTGTTAAATTAT
Organism: Rhinophrynus dorsalis; assembly: GCA_037306005.1. NCBI lineage: Eukaryota > Metazoa > Chordata > Amphibia > Anura > Rhinophrynidae > Rhinophrynus > Rhinophrynus dorsalis. Next base: position 46,475,476 of record CM074724.1, read on the forward strand.
AAAAGTTTATTTCTCAAAAACTTTATTTTACAGAAAATGGGTAATACAAAACAGAGGCAGATTTTAATTGTCTATAAAACAAGCTAAACTCGTATTAGGGTGACAGGTCAACCTCATCTTATGTTTGTGTTCTCTTCAGGGATTGAAGCTGTAGAGAGAACCTGGAAAAAATAATTCTTTTTTTTCACTTCCAAGAAAATAATTTTAATAATCTATTAATTTGAAAGTTCATGACAAAATGTCTATCCAGAAGGAAATGCAAAATTGATGACAGATAATAGATGCTTGGCTTGTCCTATCTATTATTTTCATTAGAACGGTTTCTTGACCAGAAGTTAAACGTTGGCCGCAGCAGTGAGAATACTGAATTGTATTCAAAAGGCAACTACTTCGTTTCTAAAATGACATTTTCTTTTCTTTCCGTCTCTCTACAGATTATGGAAGAAACGAGCACACAGATTGCTTGGCCATCCAAGCTGAAGATAGGAGCAAAGTCAAAGAAAGGTAATTTCCTTTTTATTTATACAGATGTAGCCTTGCTTACTGCACTTGACATTCATTCACTGAATTTATTGTATTTTTCCTATGAAAATCTCACCAGAATTTCCCACGGATTTTGAAAAGCTTTCTTTTTAATAAGTTTATTTTCTCTGGAAATCTATTTAACTTTTCATGCTTCAGTTCAGGAAAAGGAACATGGTATACCATTTACGACTCCAAAGCCAACAGTTCTTATTAGTATCAAACCTATGGAAAATATGTATGATTTGTTTGTTTTTATTATGGATATAGCCTTCAACTTGTTTCTTAAGAGTCATGAAATGTCTTTTATGCTGACCTAAGCTTTGCTCGCTCGGGCGACTTGACTTCTCGGTTTTAGCACGTTCCATTCCTCCCCCTACCAATTTAACTCTGGTGTCCCAAGTTTCCTTGCTTTTCACTTGTATGAAGGAGAGTCACAAGGCCTGCCCACGTGGATGTTGGCCAGATATTATTGGGAGATGCACATATGGGTCTGCAAGTCATTGGAGGATGCAAATAGCATGTCATCCTCCAGAATCACCCTTGTGGACATTCTACGAGGTGGTCTATAGGCCACCATGTAGATCAGTATGTTGTAACCTGAATAAGGCCAATATATGAGCACATAAAAGTTGCAGCATGCTGTTTTTTGGTGCATGCTACGAGGAGGAAGTCACCTGTCTGGACAGAACCACTGAGTCATGCTGTTCCCCATGGCTGCATTTAGAGCAATGTTAAAGGGATAGTAATGGTTAATTTTAAGTTGATTTAATATTGTAGACATTAAAAAAAGATTAACATCAATGTAAGTCTTATCGCTCAAACCTTTATGGTTTGAGAGATATAACTTGCTAAAGTTACCTTTCCTGGCTGTTTTACTCAAGTCTGCCATCTAGCTGACAGCTGCAGATTCCAGTCGTTTGACCAAACAGAGGCTCTTCAGCAGAGCCGAAATCACACTATTTAGAAATAAATACTTAATTGGACTGGTATATAAAGTGTGCTTGCAAACCAGGCACACTTTGTAGACCGTGATAAATGAATTATTTGTCTTTAGATATTGTTATATCGGTGCTGCTGAAGAGCCGCATCTGGTCAAGCGACCAGAATCTGGTTCTGACAGCTTTACAGCTTGTCAAGCAGAAAGGGGAGGGACCAGAGAACTTTATTTTCTCATATCTCTCAAACCATAACTGTTTGAGAGACACAAATAAGTGCAAGTACTCTCTTTTAATTGTATATACCATATAGTTAATTATTTTATTTTTGACCTTACTATCCCTTTAATAATGCTCAGCTAAAGTCACCCATGAGAACATAACTTTAACAAGTACAGATGGACCAATTTTGGAGAAAAGTAACCACACCATAGGGAATAAATGCTTTCTCATTTATCTCATGTATTTAAATAGAGATTTGTACCACTTGAATGCTAGCGTTCTCCAACAAAACTTCATTAACTGTATATATCATGTTAGCCAAAAGACCAGAAGATGCATGGTGAGTGCTCTGTGTGTGCTACTATGCTAATTTATGTCAATATACTTTTTAAAGGGAAAGTAATGTTTAGTTATTAAAGTACAATCGAATTTTCTTCCTACTTTCTTATAACAAAGTGTAACAGTAAAACCTTATAAAAGTTTGCTGTTTTTACATTTATTCTCTAATAAAGTTTTCCCCTCCCACCCCTTTTACTTACCTCAAACAGCCTCTCCTCAGAGCTGGAATCCAGTCCGGGACAATATTCCCTCTTTCAGTAAAAAGAAAAGCCTGCCCCCTTGAGGAAGGAGGGCAGGTTTTTCCTTATGCTGGAAGAAGATTGTCCCCATTGCGTTCTGTCTGGACTGGCTTCCTGAGGCTGCTGAGATGAGTAAAAGGGGCAGAAGAGGATAACATTATTAGAAAATAAATGTAAAGCGGCAAAGCTTTAAAAGGTCTTACTGCTAAACGTAATTATAAAAATGTAGGAAGAAAACTCGATTGTACTTTAATAATGAAACATTACTATCCCTTTAATACAGTGTCATGCTATTTAAGTCTTGTGTTGCACATTCCATATATCCATATCTCCTAGGCATTTAGTGATCTTCTGGCTAACATAAAACACAGGAAGTTCTGAATGAATTTTTCAGATATACAAACTTAAAATCAAGGTGACAGGTCCACTTTAAGAACAGCAGCTCAACTCTTCCTCAATAACCTATTGGTAGTTGTCCAAGGCTTCTCTGTGAACTTGTTCTTTCCCATACCTCTACTTTCACAGACCTGATTCACAAATCCCTGTTTATTTTTATGTCTTTATGCTGTTAAATATGTTTGAAGACCATCTTAGCGTAGATGAAACTGTTTAAAATTCACTTCTGCTTATTCCTGGAGTTATTCTGGAGTAAACCAACTGCACCATAGGGGACAAATAAACATTCTTAAAGCGGAACTACCATCTTTAGCTTCACTAAGTCCCCATCTGGCGACTAGCTGCTTAGTAGCGCTAGTCGCCAGAATAATTACCTTATTTAATAGATTTCTGCTCTCTTCCATGGGTGACAGGCAGGACGGAGTGCGGACATCTTGCCATTGTGATGTCCATGCTCCTGCGCTGTCAGTCCCATCCGGGTCTAGGAGGCGTTGCTAGGAGCCATTTGGCTCCGGCTGGGACTGACAGTGCAGGCGCACAGACGTCACAGTGGCAAGATGTCCGCGCTCCGTGCTACTGTCACCCATAGAAGAAAGCAGAAATCTATTAAATAAGGTAATTATTCTGGCGACTCGCGCTACTAAGCAGCTAGTCACCAGATGGGGACTTAGTGAAGCTAAAGATTGTGTCGGGTGGTAGTTCCGCTTTAAAATTTTCATGTGCCTGAACAGTACTTTATTTATAATGCAATGGAGACCTCTCTAGCATTCAAAGGAATAAAAAGCCTGATTTAAATTTAAAGTGGATCTTTCTCTCAAATTAAAGTGCCCCTCAAATAATTATTCAGATAGCGATATGCATACCAATACTTGCATGATCCTCAATAAGTCTGGCATTATTGAGAAATCAATCTTGGAGATTGACGGGCAGGCATCAGCGCAGACATCTTGCCTCATCGGCATCTGTGTGCCTGCTCTGTTCGTCCTGGTCTCCTCTAGGATTGGTGAGGGGGAGTTGCATTGTACCTTAAGGTACAGGAAGTGATTAACTGCACAGGCGCACAGATGCTGCTACAGCATGATGCCTGCCTGTCAGTCTCTGAACACTATGGATGCTGGTATGCATATCGCAATATGAATAATTATTTTGGGGCACTTTAATTTGGGCGATAGCCTTATGTTACCTCTGTTAAAGTGGAACTAACATAGGAAATGCCTGCATGGCATACCTTAACTCTGTGAGTGCCAAAGAGGTATCCAATGTAATGTGTTGGATACCACTTTGGCACTCAAAGGGTTAATTAGGATAATCTAAAACCCTGAATAACTGAACAAAAAAATGTTTCTAAAGAAAACTGTAATACAACAAATAGGTGAGTTTGAAGGCTCTTTCAAAATCGCCTAAGTTTTTAAGGGATCAGGTCCCTTTAAAGGGGTAATTTCATCATGAAAATATATTTATGCGATTAAAAAAATCAACCCTGCATTGATGTGAAGTGCTTTATTGAATTATTGTTTAAAAAAAAACCCAAAAAAAATTCTTTTACATAGTATATCACATTAATCGTTCATTTTAAGTCTTCTGTTTAGTGTAATGGTTAAAACCTAAGCACAAAACAATGTTTTTATTCCAACACATTAATCACTGTCTTTTCTCCATAATTGCTTTACTGCAGAAGTTCACAAAGCTAGTTACAACTTTACAGCGTCTCTGCGGAGCATCACACTTCATGAACAGAGAGCAGTTTACATAATACCTTTTCAGGATAGTAACACAGATTGCCAATGCTGTTTAAAAAATATTTCTTGCACAGACACCTCATAACTTGTGCACGGATTCCCGAGAGCCTTACATCAGTTTAGGTCAGGAACAATGCTAATCTGCACCCACGTTCCACCATCTGCAAGTCTGCTGTTAATACTTGTTCCGGGAAGACTTTTGAAAATGATTTAACCTTATAAAATTGAATTGAAGTATTGAAAGTGTCTTTTGACTAAAATATGGTATCTAATATGTCTGTCTTCCTTGGATCACACCTCCCAAGTGTCCCGCTTTAGGAGGGACAGTCCCTCTTTCCCACCCTGATGTCCCTCTTTCCCACCCTGATGTCCCTCTTTCCCACCCTGGTCCCTCTTTTTAGGAGATCCGATTACTTGGTGTGCATATAGGTGTATCACATTGCTCCACAGCAATAAAGATCACATTAATGTTTGTTTAAACATCAGTATTTGTTTATAAATTAGTCTATGTAAATGAAATACTTTAGACTTATTATAAGTAATTTATTAGCTTCCACAACGAGGTATCACGAAGTCATGAAATAGCCTAAAAATTCCCGTAATGCCCCACCCACTAGCCACGCCCCCCCAGCAGAACCCCCTAAAACACAAGTGTCCCTCTTTGGCAACTTGGGAGGTATGTTGGATTGCTATTTTCGTGGCTTTGGTGTCAGAAGTATTTATAACCCTTTTATTATCCTTGCAGTGTGATGACGAACTTTAGAATCAAGGTGTTAACCTTTTGAGGGGCAGAGGGGTATGGAACACATTGCCCTAAAAGGGTTAATTGGTTCCACAGAGAGAGACAGAAATCGGGGAAACATTTGCAGAACACACAGGAAGTACAGGGCAGCTGTCGTCAGCCCTGGTCCTCAAGCGCTACCAACAGAGCACGTTTTCAGGAAATCCCTGAATAAGCACAAGTAAACCAATTAAAGTGATAGACATACTAATTAGCCCACGTGTGATCCTGCTGAGATAACCTGAAAACATGCATTGTTGATTGGTATAAGGACCAGGGTCGGCTACGCCTGGTATAGAGGATTACTGCTGACAGGCTCATCGTTGTAAATCCAATGCTGTTTGTAAGAGAAATCTTGATAAAGGACATTGCTAGGTCAGAAACATTGATGGAATAAAAATGCATAACTTTGAATCTTCAATCAAGTCCTTTGAGCACTGTTATTTCACTGAACACTTATGTATGACTGGCAGACCATATACCTATTAACTGCCTGAATGCCGAAGAGGTACCAAATGCATTGCAACACAATGTGTTGGATGTTTCTCTGGCACTCAAAGGGTTGAGTGCCAGAGCAAACAAGCTATACCTAACCGGCGAAATGAAAGTCCCTGTTGATTTAAAGGGAAACTTTCGTCCTAACACAACTTTACTAGCTTAATCATGAGACAAAGTGTTATGTGGATTGGCCTGTTTTTTTCTATGTACATACTTTAGTAGATATTCTGTCTAAAATGTAGACTTGATGCGGGCACTTGCGCATTCTGCTGCACAGTGTAACGTCGGCACAGCAGCTCAGGACTTCCCCTGCTGATACAATAGACATTAAAATGAAGAGAAGAGTGAACGCGCTTCCTGATAGAGGTGAGAGGAGAATTTCAGGACTGGGAAGTCCTGTGCTGATGTTACGCTGTGCCTCAGAATGCGGAAGTGCCCTCATCAAGTCTACACTTTAGTATGTAAGTAGAAAAAAAAACAGGCCAATCCACATACAATTTTGCTAGCTTAATCATATGAGACAAAGTGTATTAGAGGTGAAAGTTCTGTTTTTAATTGAGTTTTTCAATCCCCTTGAATGCTAGAGAGGTTGACAGTGCATTGCTCAGAAATGCGTTTGAGACATTTTAATTTGTTCCCATAGGACAATTGGCTTGCTCCAGAATTGGACCTGTTTAGCTTATTGATTATAGGCATAATACCCATTGCTAAAGGCCATGAAAAAAATTAATATGCTTGGAAATAGATCCAGGTTGAGATTTGCAAGTTATTAAATATGTCATAGTAGGTAAAACGTGTTTTTATGGGTGGCGGGGGGTGCGGTTATCTTCTATATTTACTAACAATGTCCCTCTCATCATTCAGAATTATGAGTTATGATCCAAAGATCAGACACCGACTATACAAGCCAATCATTTGCCTTTAAACCAAAGCTACACAGTTGTCTTCCAAGGCTATATTTTTCCAAGGAGCAATATTAGTCAAGTGAATTAGCAGACTACATTCAAGAGTAATCAAGTAGTCTGGATCCAGGCCTATTCCTATTGGCTAGGAGTCTGATGAGCTGTTTGTGCTGCTTTGTGCTCCTGAAGTCCAGAATGTCATTTTCTTTAGGATTTATTTGTCTCCTGGTAATATCCTGCCTCCAGCATGCCATAGAGATCCAGAGGCAAGCTTGCCGAGAAAAGTAATTCCTTTTTGTTAAAAGACAGTATAATTTTATTAAGAAAATAAACCTGTTTTAAAACTTTTCCTTCTTAGGAAACAGTTACCTCTATGGTAGGGATGTCCTTTGTTCCAAAGTTTATTCAGTTCAAACTGTAAAATAGAATGTGTGTTTTACAGATACTGTAGTTGCATTTGTAAATAATGGATGCAGATACCTATTGTGACAGTTGGGAAATCTGTCCCTGGGCACAGTTTTGGAGAATACAATCTGTACTTAAGGGACAAACGAACAAAACAATTAACAAATTGACATTCATTTATGTAACGGATACCCAAGTCCTTGGGTTGGACTCAGGCTGTCGTTCTAGGTTTCTCCCTCCTGAAGTCAGATACAAGCAGGCAGCTCCACCGGTTACTCAAGCAGCTTTTCTTCCTAGGATGGGGGTCAACAGAAGACCCTTGATACCATCCAGCAACAGAGAGACAGGAGGCAGTTCAAGTTCAAACTGTAACACACTTTATTGCAGAAACTTCAACTCTTTTATACATGGTGAACCACATCAAGATACAATACTAGACAAAGGACAGTGACAGATGGTGTAAACGTAACACAAAGGGCCAGACATGATTACATTTATACAAAGGAACTGATGAAGGGTAAACACTGGGACAAAAGGCTGAGGAGCTCGAATACACATCTTCACACAATGGCCAGGGGGTTGAAGCATCTTTGAATATTCCGCTTCAACCCCTGGCCAATCAGAAGCCTGGGATCCGATGGCCAATCCTGGCCAAGATCATCATGGCCATCTCAGCCAATCAGAACTGGTAGGCGGGCAAACAAACGACCAATCCGAGGGCCTCCTACTTTCTCAATGTAAAGTCTATGGAGTCCCCTTAACGTCCATCGGCCAATCAGCTGCTGGTCTTTTGTCCACAGAACAACCAATGGGAGAGGGGCCAACGTTCTGCTCTGTAAAATTCAGTTCTTTTCAGGGAAATGGGTACGGCTTGAGGGAAATACCAAGTTCCATAGTAATGGCCTAGGGTCCGTTACAATTTAAATTAGGATTTTATGTCCTTGAATGAAAGATGTGTTTAATTCATTGCTAAGTTGGACACCATCTCTTTCGCATTCAAAGGCTTAAAGCCCTATTTAAATCAGCTGGTATTTTAAATTCAACTCTATGGCACACTTGGTTTGCAGTAGAAATGTTTGACAAACACAAAGGCAAGATCACATTTTTGGATAACTCAATCAACCGTTTTGAGTGCAATGCATGTGTCTGTTATGGAACCACTGACATCTGGCTTAAGGGGTTGGTAAAATGTGTCCAACATATTTAGTTTTATTTGTTAAATCTAAATAGTTTAGAAATTGTTCAAGACTGTTATTTTTTTTTTTCCACTTTAGAGTGACTGTAAAATATCAGGCGATTAAACTAAATAATACCTTTTGACATCTAAACAACATAGGAATCTTCGACACAGAATTTGATCGAGTTACTGTTATTAGGGTGATTCATTAATGCAAGAACTCAATGAAGAACAGATTTAGTTGATCATAACTTTGTTACTAATTGCAGTCATCTGGATATTATACATTTGCAAGTCTCTATATTTCCAAAACCAATAGAATGGTTAGAAGAAATTAGATCCTGTTGTGGTTTGGAAAAGAACCATTGTTGTATAAGGAATGATTTGTTCCTGAACATGGGATTTAACTATAGTCCAGTATTTTTGTATTATATATTTGGAAACATTTTTATTGACAGAATTATTCCAGACATTTTTATCATGTATTTTGCTAGTTTTCATTTGTGTATTTATTTATTTAGACATTTTTAAGGAGCCACAACTGATGTTGCTTTTTAAAGGAGCAGTAAACTTTTTTTTATGAAAAAATATATATTGTAGGGATTTTCCTATTGAGTAAGATAAGGCTACTCCCACTGCTGAGAGATTTATATTTCCAGAGTTATTACAGTTTAAACCCATGTTTTTTACATTAGCAGTGTCCTCTAGTGGTCAAATTCTAATTAGTTTTCCTGTTAGATTCCAGTGGAAAGGAAAGTCAGAGACATACAGTTCTCCATAGAATGTGATAGACACTGCTAAGTCACTTCCTGTCAGTTAGATCTATCAGGAAGTAAACACAGTAAATTCACTTCATAATTATTTGAACTGCTATAAATTTTGACTAAAAAAAAATCTGACAGCGATGGGAGTCATCTTGTTTTATTCAGCAGGAAATGCTCTATAAAATGTTTTCATAAATAAGTTTACTGCTCCTTTAAATATTTATCTATGAATATTTGGTTTATTTCAAGAGTTCTTCCCTTGTGGTGTTAGATGCCTGCCAGTATTTTCAAGTATTATGTTAACCAGATAAACGCAAAACACAATTCCATTTTTGAATGCTCAGAAATGTTATATTACTCTAGTCTCACAATGGCTAAATCATGTATTATGATGATCTGTGTGTGTGTATATGTATATTAAATATATACACACTAGTGCATGGTGTTGCCCATTAGATTGGGCATGCTGTTCAGTTTGGGGACCCGCTGTGTCTGTGTCTGCAGTGATTTTTTTTTTTTTTTTTTTTTTCCCCCACAGGATTGGGCGGGGTGGGGTTGCCACTGATTCGCTGCCTGCCAGCGATCTCTGTCATTTTTTGAGATATGTCCAGCAAGAGAATTGATGATAGGTGAATTAATACACTTAGAATTTCATCTGTAAAGTATAAACCTTTGTGTCCTAGTAGTGTTATTTGTAGAACCATATGTTATTCTCTTAACTTGTTCAATGCCCATGTAATCAAATAAAGTGATTCAATTTTCTAATTGCCATCAGATCTACTTCCTTTCTCGGCAGATATAGAACGTTCAGACACAAATTTTGGGTACAACAATAGGAGGTTGTGTTTCAGAGAATGTCTGGTAAATGCATAGAGCAGACACCTGAAGGAGGCGTAAGGCCTTAATCCAGTAGTAATATTCAAAAATGCCTAGTAGGGACCTAAAGCTATCCTGAGCCCTAATTATCCATTTGAGTGGCAAAAAGGTATCCAACTTGAATACCTCCCTTTTAATTAAAGAGTTAAAGGTATTGACAACAAAGCCAAAAGAAAATGTGGTGAATAAAGCACCTGGATCTGATGGAATACATCAGAGGGTACTTATGTAACTTGGTTCAGTAATAGCAAAACCATTATACTTTAATATTTATTAATTCACTTTTATCAGGCATAATGCCCTGTGATTGGAGGAAAGCTGATGTATTACCGTTGTTCCAAAAGGGGGCAAGATCCAAACCAGGCAACTATAGATCTGTGAGCTTGACTTCCATAGTGGGTAAGATACTAGAAGGGTTACTTAGACCAAGAATATTATTAGTAGGAGCCAGGATGGCTTTATGCAGAATAGGTAATGTCAAACTAATTTATTTGCATTTTATTAAAGGGCAGGTAGTAATTTGGACAAGAAAATTGCTGTTGATGTAGTATACTTGGATTTTGCAAAAACTTTGATTACAGTGCCTCATAGCAGGTTACTGCATAAATTAAAAGGCTTTGGTTTGGGAATTGATATCTGTACAGGGACAGAACTTGTTAAATGATAGATGGAAGAGAGTTGTAAATGGAACCTTTTCAAGTTGGTCTAAAGTTGTAAGTGGGGTGCCACAGGGTTCAGTCCTGGCCTCAATGCTTTTTAATTTGTAATTATCTTGAGAATTGAAAATAATAGCTCCATCTTTGCTGACACTAAGCTATGTAAGGAAATAATACAGGGCTGGATGTATTTTTTTTCTCTGCAGAATGATTTAGATGAACTGAGTGAATGGGCAGAAAAGTGTCAGATGACATTTTAAATGATTTAACCCTTTGAGTGCCAGAGGGGTACGGAATGCATTGCAAAGCAATGCATTCCATACCCCTCTGGCACTCAGAGTTAATGTAGATAAATGTAAGGTTGTGCATTTGGGCTGTAGAAACAAACATGCTACATACACACTAAATGGGAAACAACTCATTAGAGAGAGATTTAGGAGTACTGATGATAAACTTCACAGCAGTGTGTTGAGTCATTCAGCTGCTGCAAGAGCAAATGAGTACTAGCCTGCATAAAAAGAGGCATGGATGCATGGGATGCTAATATAATTCTACCTCTATATAAATCCTTGGTAAGGCCTCATCTAGAATGGGGAGCACCGTTTTGGGTACCAGTTCTTATTGAACTGGAAAAAGTGCAGAGATGTGCAACCAAACTGATAAATGGATTGGAGGATCTGAGTTATAAGGAGAAACTAGTCAAACTGTGTTTGTTTACGTTAGAGAAGACACATCTAGGGGGTGATATGGTTACCATTCACAAATATATTTGAGGTCAATACAAAAAACTCTCTAATGAATTGTTTACTCAAAGAGCTGAGCTAAGAATTTGAGGTCATCCATTAAGACTAGTGGAAAGGAGCTTTTGACTAAAACAGAGGCAGGGATGGTTTACAGTAAGGACAGTAAAGTTATGTTATTCTTTTCCTCAGGATGCAGTGCGTGCAGATACCAAAACGGATTTAAAAAAGTAATGGATACCTATCTAGCACAGAACAATACGGAGTATTATGATAGTTTGCTTCAAAGCAGATAGGATGTTGATCCTGGTAAATATCGACCAGCCATTTGGAGTCAGGAAGTAATTTTTTTTTTTTACTAACTTGGGACTTGGTAATGGCTTCAAAGGTATTTAGGCATGGCCTGGACTTGGTGGACGCATGTCTTTTTTTTTTGCCTCATCAACTATGTTACTATGTAAGTTAAGTTATTATTATTATTATTTTATCCCTTGATGAAATGGCTGTCTCCAACATATATCTCTGTAACGAGCTGGTGACTTTGTAGCCTATAAGGGGTATATGCATAAGGATATTGTCATATTAGTTGGCTAATTAGTATTTGCCATCAAATCCTATGACCAGATTTAATAATGTTGGCTATATATCTAGCTGAAAGTGGATTAGTTTATATTGCTCCTGATTTCAGTTAATATTTAACAATAGATTTTTATTTTTATTTGTATTTTATTGTATTCTTATATTTTGTCACTTGTTACATATTTCCCTTAATATATATCCTATATAATAATCAGCTAGAATGTTTGTCAGAAGCTGTCGTGAGCAGTATAGACTGCCCGAATGCACAGAATGCTGGGAATTCTGTGCTGGGAGCATTCTATGCTTTTGGGCAGTCTCTACAGTGCGTGACTGCGTCGGTGGCAGGACGCAGAGCAGGACTGGCCTCTTAACATTGTCCAGACCTTGGCCCGTGTACACGGGCTTTTACACTAGTTTGCTATAAACCGTTTCTCTTTTGTGCTGAGATTTATACAACGCTAATTTTTTTAACCCTTCAAGGACCTGTGATGGTCCAGACATATCGCCAGTGTCTGTGTTTTAAGGACCTGGTACGTCATGGGTTTTGTGTTCCCAGCGCTCTTGTGGGAGCTCTGTGAGCGGTACGGAAGTCTAAAATTGACTGACGTATGCTGACTCTCCAAATGACGTCTATGCGGACCTGAACGGGTTAATATTTATAACCGCCTAAATGCGATGAGAGACCTCTCATCTTTAGCATCTAAGGGGTTTAATATCTAGAAATGTTTGATATTAACTAACAAGCAGATAGAAATGTTTTGGACTTAAGCTAACATTGGTATGAATTGAATTTTGTAGACTGGTTCCCAATTCTGCCATCAGGAACCTGAAACAGGCCATGTCATTCAAGTTTCCCTGATGGGGCGCAGGTGAGTAAATTAAATGAGTGAGCCTCCAATTGACTCACCTGTACTCAAGCAGAGAAATCTTAAAGATGTGGCCTGTTAGGATGAGGATTGGTTTAGGAATCACTGTAGTAGACTACATTATTTACAGTATAATCTGTGTACTATGTTTGGAATTCCTTCTCATGTCTCTTTACATTTTTCCACTGCTGATGCCTGATAATCTGGAGCTGATGCACACACACATCCTTACCATTCTTCTCTTTTCTCTGTGCTCGCTAATAAATATAATTTTGAGTGATAGAAGAGGTCACGTCACCACAGTCATCTTGCTTGTCTCCTGCACTAATATGGAAAATAGCCCTTGTACTACAGAACAAATCTAAAACATGCTATTAGAGTAGGATGCATACATCTACTAATGCTCTTATAATTGCTAAATTCTAGTTGTATTTTAGCCCAGGCTTCTCTGATTTATAATTTTTGTAACACACTCCTTCTATTTCATGAATTTAACCAGAGGTTCAAGCCACAGCTAATATTTTGGGAAGTAATTCAGTTCCTATGCAGCTGCAAGACTAAAAGCCCTAATGAGTGGAAATAATATGGATTATAAAATTGGAATGAATATATTGAAGTAATAATCACCAGTATGTTTTCTTACATTGGTTTGCCATGCATAGGTGTTATAGTGGAACTGTTATACTAAGACAAGTTTAGTTCAATTTAAAATCGGTCTGTATGGTATGCTAGCCATTTTCTGTAAAATAGTTTTTGAGAAATTAACCTTTATATTATGGGGGCACAGCATGGCACGTTATATCAATTCCCTGCAAAATATGCAAATTTGTTATTTTTGAAGGCAAACGTATTGCTTGCTGTGCTATTAAAAATGTCCCCAGTGCGAGTGCTCTGCCTAGATTCATTAATAGCACAGTGTGTGGATTCTGCCTAGATTCTTTCATAGTACAGTGTGTGGGCTCTGCCTAGATTCATTCATGTACAGTATGTGGCCTCTGCCTAGATTCATTCACAGTAGAATATATGGGCTCTACCTAGATTCATTCATAGTACAGTGTCTGTACTCGGCTTAGATTAATTAATAGCACAGTGTGTGGACTCTGCCTAGATTCTTTCATAGAGCAGTGTGTGTGAACTCTGCCTAGATTCACTTGTAGCGCAGTATGTGTGTGGACTCTGCCTAGATTAATTCATAGCACAGTGTGTGTGAACTCTGCCTAGATTCTTTCATAGCGCAGTATGTGTGTGGACTCTGCCTAGATTCATTTGTAGCAGTGTGTGTGTACTCTGCCTAGATTCATTCGTAGCACTGTGTATGTGTGTGTGAACTCTGCCTAGATTCATTCATAGCACAAACGAATTAGCATAAAGTGCCTCATCATGCCTCTCATAAATTTTATATATAGTGAAACAAATGGCTAGTGCACCATATAGACAGTTATAATTCTCTTTAAAATTACGTAAACTTGACTTTAGGTGACAGGTCTACTTTACAGTTCAACCTTATTCAGACTTTACATATTCTGCAGGTATAGAATACATAAAGTAAAATTTCCTATACTTATATATTTTTTTTAAATCTCCACCTAACTTTTTTATGCTTTTTTTAAATGAGTCTTAAGGGCTAAGGCTACAATTTACCACTGTCCCTCCTAGATGGCACTTGGCATTTAAACATACCTTTACCCGCACACATTCTATGCAATACCTATGCAATATTTTACTAGAATTAAACTCAGGCTGCAGTCACTAGTGTTACAGGGGAAAAACACAACATCCAATCTCTTTCCCTTTTGGGCGTTTTACTCTTGTAATTATTAATAAGCCTGGAAGCTCTGCAATGCCAGCCAAAATGCTACACCGCTGCCTGCTCCTTGTATTGTGCTCTTTCTGAGTGAGACCAGATAAGCACCGACCGGCCCATCTAATCTGCCCATCTACTTAGGCCGGACTTGTTTTATTCTTAGAATAACCGTACATCTCTCCCCAAGAGTTCTTACATTCATGTACTGTGTTGGCCTCAATCTCTTCTTTTGGTGAGCTGTTCCATTTGTCTATCACCACAATTTTCTAGAGGCTTCTCCAGCATTGAAGGTGTGAAAGCACCATTTAAATCGTGGTTGTCCAAGTTCAGTCCTGAAGAGCTACCAACAGAACAGGGATTAAGGATTTCCCTGTCTGAGCACAGGTGAGTCAATCAAAGTGAATGATCCACTGATTAACTTGCCTCTGCATAATCCAGGAAATCCTTAATTCCTGGCCTTTTGGTGTCCCTTGAGGATCAGATTTGGGCACCGCTGATTAAAATCGGTGGGTATTTTGTGCTCTGTGCTGCAGCTAGTTTCTCTCCGAATGATTCCACTTTTATTTTGTGCATGTGGCCAATAGGGAACAGCGTATTCTGGGAAAATATATGCAGTACTTTTCTGCCATCTTTGAGTTAAGCCATTTTAATCTAATAAGCAACTTCCACTGACTTTCATTGGGATCTTTTGTTTAAAGGAGATGTATCGCCTCATAATTTTGTTTTACCATAGGTTAATAAAGTAGTATTATGAAAGCTGTGTTTTTTTTTTTTTTAATGTAAGTACTTTTAAAGGGATAGTAATGTTTCATAATAAAAGCAGCTCTAATTAATCATCATAGTATTTGGACTTTGGAAAGTGTTATTTCAATTCTGTCAGAGTTGTAGTTCAAGAGTAATTCAATGACAAAGTGTCCCCCTCCCGCCCCTTTTACTGATGTAACACTGCTCTGCCAGAGCAGAAGGGAGGTGTCCAGGTAGATTGCAGAGAGGGACAATCTTCAATTAAGATAAGGGAAAAAGCTGAAAAACTTGTCAAGGGGGGCAGGGCTTTCATTGTTCTCATAGGAAGAAGATTGTCCCCTGCTGTTATCTGTCTGGTCTATGGACTGCATTCCACATCTGAGAAGAGATTGTTTACAGTAGGTAAAAGGGGCAGGAGGGGAAACTTTGCTTGTGAATATCTCTCAAACCATAAAGGTTTGAGAGATGAGACTTATATCATTCTTCATGTTTTTTAATGCCTACAAAATAAAATAAAGTTAAAACAAAGTATTACTATCCCTTTAAAGGTATTGCTACTTTAAACGTTGCCGTTCAGCATAATACAGCATGCTGATTCTTCAGGCAAAGCTCTTGTTCTTGTGCAACCTCAGTATCATTTTAACTGGAGCCTGATACAATGATAGAAGCCATTCACACCACACTGAAGGGAAGTGTGAATGCGCTCCCTGGGGCAGCTGGGTGGGATGAGAGGAAGAGCTGGGCCGAAGATTCCGAGTGCCCATTATGCTGAAGTGCACAGTACAGAAGATTAAATATCTGTACATTTAGAAAAAAAAAACAGCTTCCTAATACTACTTTATTAACAAAACCTATGGTAAAATTTTTTATAAGGTGATGCATCCATTTTAACACAGAAAATTACAGATAAGAGGATGCCAGTGATGATAACATGCACAGGTGCTTTAATATGTGTCAGCAGTTACATGAAATGTTATTTAAGAGACCTTTTAAAGTTGATGTACCAAGATCTGAAGTAATTCCGGAGCAATCCAGCTGTACTATGGGACACACAGATACTCCCCAAAATTAACCTTGATTTAGATGTGGCTTTTAACCTCTTGAATGTTGGAAAGGGTTCCACTGCATTATGAAGCAATATGTTGGCAACCTTTCTGGCATTCAGTGGTTTAAAAGCTGCAATGAAATCAATAGGAGATTTTAAAGCGGAACTATCACTCATATAAAAGTCACGCCCAATTAATTTTTACTATAGTGTTCAGCATATAAATCCTTTGATAATCCTTATTAAAGGGGATGTATCGCCTCATAAAATGTTTTAACCATAGGTTTTGATAATAAAATAGTATTAGGAAAGCTGTTTTTTTTTTCTTCAAATGTAAGTACTTTTAAAGATTATTGCTTCTTCTGTACTGTGCACTTCCACATAATGGGCACTCAGAATCTTCGCCACAGCTCTTCTTCTCCTCCCACCTAGCTGACCGAGGGAGCTCGTTCACGCATCCCTTCGGTGTGGTGTGAATGGTTTCTATCATTGTATCAAGCTCCGGTTAGCATTATGCTGAGGTTGCACAAGAACAAGAGCTTTGCTGAAGAATCGTGCTGCATTATGCTGACTGGCAAAGCTTCAAGTAGCAATATTTTTAAAAGTACTTACATTAAAACAAAAAAACAAAAAAAAAACCTCAGCTTTCCTAATACTATTTTATTAACAAAACATATGGTAAAAAATTTTTTATGAGGTGATACATCCCCTTTAAGTCCGACATTATTTAGAAATCTGAGTTCTTCAGAGACTCGCCGGCAGACGACAGCAGACATCTTGACGAAGAGGCATATGTGCTCCTGCGCTGTCCATCCCTGTCTCCTCAATGATTGGCGAGGGGGAATTGTACCTTAAGGTACCGACAGGGATGGACTGCGCAAGAGCACAGGTGCCTTTTTGGCAAGATTCCTGGCGGTAAGTCTCATAAGAACTTAGATTTCTAATTAATGCCGGACTTAAGGATTCTAAAAGAATTCATATGCTTCCTACTGTAGTCAAAATTAATTGAAGGGCACTTATATATGTGAGAGAGTTCCGCTGTAATTGTCCTCCATATTGCCTTTGGTTTGCTCCAGAATGTCTCCAGTTCTTCTCGATATGTAACCTTCCTTTATGTTGCCCTTTCTTTAACCCTTTGAGTGCCAAAGGGGTTCACGTTGCATTACCCCTCTGGGAATCCAAGGGTTATTTAAAAAAAAAAAAAAAAAAATCAGTTGGTTAGGGATTACATGCTTCCAACTTTTTCTCTTTTATAATTAGTGTTTATTTTCCTCCGCAATTGGCCACGCTATGGTTTAAAACTGGCAGCTTTATTTCTGAAATAGAAATACAGCTATTTTTGGTCGCAACCCCAGAAACGCTTGCCACGTTTTCAGAGCAATTTGTTTTAAAACCCCCAAAAAGGTATTGTAGTGGAATGTTAATTTACTTTGCCTTGACAAATGTAAGCCCCAGAAGCCTGACTGTGGAATCGGATGTCAAAAGAGGACACGGATTTTATGAACTGCAGTATCTGCAGAAATCCATTTCAGGAGATAACCTTAGCGCTGTCGAGTTCAGTAGGACAGTACACCGCTCTAGCGTGATTGAATTTTACCTGTTAGAATACTTGCCAGGTTGTTTTTGACCTATCCATTTGCAAAAGAAGTTACACTACAAGCAGAATTGATATTATTCCTTCCAGATGTGAAAATGGAACAGTTTCAGAGCCACGTCTGTTTCAGGACTGTGGGTGACTATAACGTTACCTAGTTCACTGATTCTCAAATTTTTTTTTCCTGTGATAGAACCATTTAATTTCAAAATAAATTCCCTTGGAGGCCTAGCACTCAAATTGATTAACCACTTGGATGTTGGAAAGTTTTCCACCTTCAGAATGCTCCAGAACTGTTCATTAAAATGGGGATTTAAACCTCTTGAATGCTAGAGAGTTCTCCAATGCATTGCGAATCAATGTGTTGAAGACCTTGCTAGCATTCAGTGGGTTAAATCCCTAGTTCAACGAACTGGAATTTTTACTTCTCCCCTGTAATGCAAACGTTGGCTCCACAACGTCTCCACTATTCTCTTGAACATACAGCCCTAAGAGGTTAAAGTAACGGTCAACCTCCCTTTTTGAATTTTTGACATTTTCTTAAAGTGCTTGATATAAGTTGCTTATACTTTTTACATTTCCAGAGAAATTTCTGTCTGGGACTTAAGGTAGAGTGAGTTGCATACTCAACAATTACCTCTAAGGTGGACCACAACTATGGCTGCCAATATCTGCACTATTTTGTTGGGGAGAAAGGGATGGGATTTAAATAGTTTGCAGCTCTGTTGTGGCTGTTAATCTAGCTGATATCAAAACACACTCATTGATACTGTGTATGCAAGATTCAGTGAAATATAGTGTTGTTCAGAACTAAACTATAACTTTGTATAATAAAATATTCCTATCATTAATATTTTGATCCTCTAACATGCATAAATTACGTTTTATTCCAACCACAACATTGCCCTCTTATTTGCTTGAGGTTACTCTTGCCTTTGGATAGATGAAGTCAACCGTTGGCTATCCACATTTTGTTGACTATTACTCCCAACATCTCGAACCATCCTTTGGAGAAAAGATGACAGCGAGGAGATCTTATCACAATGTAGAAGTATATGAGAGGTCAATACAAGGATCGCTGTGGTGAGCTATTCATTCCAAGACCTGATCAGGTGACCAGGGGACACCCCTTGAGATTAGCGCAAAGGAGGTTTAGACTTCAGCAGAGGAAGGGTTTTTTTTACCGTAAAGTCTGTTAAATTGTGGCATTCCTTGCCCAAGACGGTGGTTATGGCAGATGCAATGGATGCATTTAAGAGAAGATTAGATACATTTCTTTCAAAAGGGAACATACTGGGTTATATTGTTTATTAGTAGGTAGATGAGGAAGGTCTGATAAACACTAACTTATTTGGTAGCAGGAAAGCTATACAGTTCTTATGTCACTGGGGTATGAGGCAAAGGGTGAACTTGGACTTGTGTCTTTATTCAGCCTAATTTACTATGTTATTATGGTGGGAGCTTTCAATATCCAGTAGTTGGAGATTACACTATTGACTACCCCAGATATACCTGTGTCAAATTAATTGTTTCTACTACATCATTAATAAACACATCCACCTTCTGTATGCAGGTTGCATTTGGTCCATATATGGATGTGGCTTTACTTATTGTTCTTCAGTTTCCTCTCGGCTCTGTGCTACGTAAAGAAGAATCAATGGAAGTTACTTATCAGATCAAGATGACAACTCAGATGACAGATATACCTGTATAATGATTCATGTTTGACAACAGAACATATTTGGATTTTAGCATTATCTTGGCGTTTTCACATGAGGCACAGCTTCATCTGTATTCTAGAAAGTCCTCACTTGACTTTTTGTGAATTAGCTGTTTACCATTTCCCCTTAATATGAGCCCTCTAATCATTTGAAAAGTTAATTAAACCTGACATGGAGAGGAAATCCATCAGGATTTGTGCCAGACTGTTGGTTCCTTAATTACCTCCACTGTATGTGCAACTAGCCAGGGCAGCACACCATAAGGAGGTCTTCATGGCTGATTGAATCAAATGCATCTGCACTCAAGTGAAAATATCAAACAAATAAGAATATTTAGAGCTGAAGACACTAGTATTTTTCCATTTAATTTTCATCTGTATTTTAACCCTGTCAATAGTTTCTTGCTGTTTTAAAGAGAACCTTGAGTTTTCATATATATTTGAAAACGTCCTTCAAAACTGCCTGTGTCTCATGTTAACCAAAATGCCAACAGATGTCTAGTTTAGGTAATAATCACACTTTTATTTATGGGAAAAGTGAAAGTTTCCTGGTACAGCACATAGCTTTATTAGAATATGACATGTCACTGAAGTCATCATCAGCATATGGCATGTCACTGAAAGGCTTAAAGCAGAACTTTCATCAGATGAATATAGAGCTTTAAATCATAATTACATTAGCGTTATGCACAGACATAGTTGTCTTTCTAATAAAAATTGATGCATTAAAGAAAAATAGAACCTTTTAGTCAGGCAGGCAACAGCAGGGATCTTGGCGCTCTCTGCGCTGTCAGTCCCTTCTGGTTCCTCAAAGGAGCAGTTAACTTTTTTTATGAAAAAAATGTATATTGTAGGGATTTCCCTATTGAGTAAAATAAGGGTACTCCCACTGCAGAGAGATTTATATTTCCAGAGTTATTACAGTTTAAAACCATGTTTTGTTTTGTTTTTTGTTTTTTTGTTTTTTTTTTTGTTTGTTTTTTTTTGTTTTTTTTACATTAGCAGTGCCCTCTAGTGGTCAAATTCTAATTCGATTTTCTGTTAGATTCAAATGGAGAGGAAAGTCAGAGACCTACAGTTCTCCATAGAATGTGATAGAAACTGTCTGTCACTTCCTGTCAGTTAGAACTATCAGGAAGTAAACACAGTAAATTCACTTCCTGATTATTTAAACTGATATAAATTTTGAATAAAACATCTGACAGCGATGGGAGTGACCTTGTTTTATTCAGCAGGAAAAGCTCTATAAAATGTGTTTTCATAAAAAAAAAAGTTTTCTGCTCCTTTAAGGCACGAAGGCTTCTAACTCCCCAATCGTGGAGTTGAAGGGGACTGACAGCGCAGACTCAGTGATGCCATCTCTGCAAGATGTCTGCGTTGTCAGTCCCCATCAACTCCATGATTGTTCCCCGCTGCCTGTCTGTCGAAAAGGTTCTATTTTTCTTTAATGCAGCAATTATTATTGAAAAGACAACTATGTCTGTGCATATCCCTAATGTAATTGTGATTTAAGGCTCTATATTCATCTGATGAAAGTTCCGCTTTAATTCACATATGAAATGTTACTTGTACTGCAGTTAGCTTACAGTAACATGTATTCATATCTCCTTAACTGTGCATTAGCTGGTCTTTTGGCTAACAACACAAAAGGCAGTTTTTAATTCAGTTTTCAGATATGCAAACTTAAATTAAGGTGAACATTCCACTTTAAGCTATAGTAGTCTCTTAGTATTGTGTATTAGAATGTCCCATTCAGCTAAAGTATTTAGATATTTCGAGGGTTTCTCAAACTTCTTGAAGATGTGGAATAATGTGGTTTCACTTGAATTTTCAGTGGCACCCTAAAGCCAAGCACTTTAACACAGGGGTGTCAGACTGCATTCAGAAAGGACCAAGACCGAGCAGGTATTTGGTATATCCCAGGATATGCATAGATATCGCAGTCAAAGGGACTGGGCTAATGACTGCAATACTTGTCTATAATCAGGGATACTCCAACAATATTCTCTGTCCTAGCCCTTTAGCATTGTAGTTCAACACTCCTGCTTTTAAACCTTTGGATGCAAAAGTGGTTTAAAAGACATGCACTAGAATACTCAATTGTGAGAAAACTAAATTATTATGCTAAAATGTCAGGTAACTATTACCGGGAAGTTACACGCTGTTTGCTACTCTAGCCTTATTCCACTGTTTGTCATTAAGCCTTTGAGTGCCAGAGGGGTGTGCAACGCATTGCTTTGCAATACGTTGCGTACCGCTCTGGCACTCAAAGGGTTAAAATGTTTGTTTTTATGAAACTTTGTATTCATGGAACACTGGGCTTCCATAGAACAAAATCTGAAAATAATGTAATTTACTGTATTAAAACGATCATAATGGACTGTGTTTCTATGATACTGGTGCCCTTAAAGGGATCGTAATACATCATTTAAAAAAAAAAATATCTTCATCTTGTAGCTATTAAAAACTCTTCAGCAGAGCCGAGATCGCGTTATTGAAAAAGAAATCCTTCACTGGAACGGTCTACAAAGTGTGCTTGGTTTGCAAGAACACTTTGTAGACCGTTCCAGTGAAGGCTTTCTTTTTCAATAACCCTATCTCGGCTCTGCTGAAGAGCCTCCGCTTGTCCAGGTACCCAACTCCCCTGCAGTCAGCTAGAGCGCTGATGTCAGGGAAAGGGGAGGGGGGGAACTTTGACAGTGAATATCTCTCAAACCATAAAGGTTTGAGAAATGGAACTTTGGGCATTCAGTTTGTTTTTAATAGCTACAAGATCAAGATTTTTTAAAATGATGCATTACTATCCCTTTAAGAAGTACAAGGGATTCCAGACAAAAAAAGACAGAGGAACAAGGGTGGGACAGACAGTATATGTGTGATTTTTGTGACTACCAGTGAACACAGTGCTATTCTGAATTTGGCTAGTTTAATCTTTGCAATATATGCTATGTTCTATTCTAGTCCATTTAAGAAGATAATTATCAGATACAAATGCCTGGTAACTATTAATAAATTGGTCTTAAATTACCAGTTCTTCTAATATCCAAGGGCTTTGACTGTTCAGATTCCATATGGGTTGATTTGGAACAAAAGTTTGAGATGCACCCCCCTTTTGATATTTACAACTGAGTTGCAGCGCGTAACTTTTATCACAGCCATTTCCCAAAGAAATAATCATATGAATCAGTGTGCTTGTTATTTCATCTTTAATATTCTTAGGTCCATGAAGGAAAGTATCTAGTTAATGTGCTTGTACCTTAAAAATGAAACCTATTCAGCTTCTTAACATGTATATTTCTTGAGTTCCTTTTTAAATGACTTGTAACCCTTTCCTGCACTCGAAGAGTTACATTGTTTGCACAGGATATCTTTTACTTTTTGAATGAACTGATGACATTAAAGGGTATCACACTGGAGATAAAAACTATAGATACAGTATCTCACATAGGTGAGTACCACCCTCACATTTTGTAACTATTTTTATTTTGTCTTTCATGTGACAACACTGAAGAAATGACACTCTGCTACAATGTAAAGTAGTGAGTGTACAGCCTGTATAACAGTGTAAATTTGCTGTCCCCTCAAAATAACTGAACACACGGCCATTAATGTCTAAACCTTGGCAACAAAAGTGAGTACACCTCTAAGTGGAAATGTCCAAATTGGGCCCAAAGTGTCAATATTTTATGTGGCCACCATTACTTTCCAGCACTGCCTTAACCCTCTTGGGCATGGAGTTCACCAGAGCTTCACAGGTTGCCACTGGAGTCCTCTTCTACTCCTCCATGATGACATCACAGAGCTGGTGGAAGTTAGAGACCTTGCACTCCCCCACCTTCTGTTTGAAGATGCCCCACAGAAACTCAATAGGGTTTAGGTCTGGAGACATGCTTGGCCAGTCCAACACCTTTACCCTCCGCTTCTTTTAATAAGGCAGTGGTTGTCTTGGAGGTGTGTTTGGGGTCATTATCATGTTGGAATACTCCTCCAAAGGGAGGGATCCTGCTGTGCTTCAGTATGTCACAGTACATGTTGGTATTCATGGTTCACTGAATGAACTGTAGCTCCCCAGTGCCGGCAGCACTCATGCAGGCCCAGACCACGACACTCCCACCACCATGCTTGACTGTAGGCAAGACACACTTGTCTTTGTACTCCTCACCTGATTGCCGAACACACACGCTTGACACCATCTGAACCAAAAAAGTTTATCTTGGTCTCATCGAACCACAGGACATGGTTCCAGTAATCCATGTCCTTAGTCTGCTTGTCTTCTGCAAACTGTGGGCTTTCTTGTGCATCCTCTTTAGAAGAGGACAACAGCCATGCAGACCAATTTGATGCAGTGTGCGGCGTATGGTCTGAGCACTGACAGGCTGACCCCCCACCTCTTCAACCTCTGCAGCAATGCTGGCAGCACTCATACGTCTATTTCCCAAAGGCAACCTCTGGATATGACGCTGAGCACGTACACTTAACTTCTTTGGTCGACCATGGCGAGGCCTGGTCCACGCTGAGCTGCTTCTCCCCATATCCAGTACTGTGAGCTTCAGACAAGCAGCAGATGATGATGATGACTTTACTGTTGTGACACTACACCCACTTACACAGTCATTAAGAATAAGGCTACTATGGCAGCTTCAGCAGGAGGTGGGACAAACTTGTGGCTGACCTGTAGAATTACAATTTTATAATGCAGCTACCCCAAGCTGATAGATGCTGTGATTATCTAGTATAAGTTAACTTTAATATAGGTTTTTATTTTTTCATTTTAGTTGCATCATCTTTATCTTAATGCTGTGCTCAAGATTTTTAATTTGACTGAATAACAAATGACATTCTATAGTTAATAAATGATTATGTGGCCGTGTAGTCACTTAAACCGTTATTAGAGATCTAGTCTACATTTCTGTGGCCCTTTCATGTTTTTTTGAGTGTTTGTACCACATAATTTGGTGTTTAAAAATAACAAAAAGCCAAATTCTCACAATTGATTATTCTTGTTGGTTCTTGTATCGGAAAAAATTCAGTTAAAGGACATAGTCACAAAGTCAAATCTTGAGGTTTTTAACTAAAGGAATGGTGCTATAGCAATGCCTGTATGATACATGGCTCTTGCAGGAGAAATGTCTTAATGGGCAGTGGTCCAGGTAGTGGATTACCCTTAAAGGGGATCTATCACCCCTAAACAAGTTAGTCTTAATATGAAGGCTATATAGCGAATATGTGTTACATTGTCACTCCGCCTCTGCTCCCCTCCCTCTGTCCAGCCTCCTCCAATGACGGAGGATTTCTGCCTGTAAGCTGGAGCGGTCTCATTGGCCAGAGATCACTTCAGAGTACAGACAAAAAGCCTTCGTCATTGGAGGAGGCTGGATATGGGGAGGGAAGCAGACACAGAGTGACAGACTGCGGTTACAGATCTGGTAACTGCAGTCTGTCCAGAAGTAGGTGCAGGGCAGTATATATTCTTTAGATTTCGGCCAAATAACGCTGTAAAATAAAAATGAGGACAATATAACACATTCTCTATACAGACTACATATTAAGACTAACTTGTTTAGGGGTGATAGATCCCCTTTAAGGACTGCATTTGATCATGGTCAGCATGGTGGTGGGCCAAACAGGGGTCGATGGTGAGCACTCCGGTCTTGGAGCAGGTCAATTAAAGACCGGGATTAACCTCTTAAGGACAGGAGACTTGTCAGTCGCAGGAGCGCTGTGAGCACAAAATACATGCCAGGACCGTCAGTGGTCCTTTAGGCGAGGACACGGGTGACGTTCCTGACAAGTCTCCAGTCCTTAAGGGGTTAATCACTCTAACTCATTGCCATGCAATGCAATGAAGATTTCATTAGTAACCAAGGGGGTAGCATTTGACTTTTTTGAAAGTGGAATTAATGGAAATCGTCAACTAATAATTTCTTTATGAAGGATTTGTAACTTCCCGAGTAATCATAAGTATATGAATGTTAGTAGGCCAGCTGAGGATGATGGGAATTGTCCTGCAGGCTGCCCCATCCTTCCATAGGCTTTAGACTGTGATTTAATTCCTGTTCACTTCGGTGCAGTAATGGAAAATGTGGTCTTTGATCAGCAGTTGGCTATGACAATTTTACACTACATTATTGCATTGTTTTCCAGATTATTTAATCTCTAGCAACACCAAACCCTTGTGGAAAAAGTTTATTCGTTTTTTTTTCTTTTTTCTATCCCTCAACTCTCCAAGTATTTCTAAACAGAGTTTATGTTTAATTACGGTACATCGTGCCTGTAAAGTACCACTCGAAGGCAGAGAAAAGAATCCAGCAGCTGTGAAAACACTGGCTAAACAGCCCCATTGTGGCCTTATCTCCCTTCTCCATGATCTGAATGCCTAATGCATGTGTGTAGGTCTCCATAGCGACCATAAAAGCAGCTCAACACAACCTAATGCACTAAGGCTAGAGGAATTCTGGACCGTGGTTTTATTGAGGCCCGTCGTCTTTTGTCAGCGGAATCATATAATGCTGCTCAGCCTTTAGTTCCCAAGGTATAAATTGTAGGTCTGACTTGGTTATTACACAGCACGGCTTTAAAATTTCTGGCATTTTAACTTTTTTTTTTTGTTGTCTCCATGACGACGGAACAAGTGGGATAGATATTCTATGTTAGTGGATTAACAATGAAGCAACATTCCTTTTACAGCTCTGCTTGTGCCTCATTTACCAAGTGATCAGAGGATTCAATTTAACTAATTGTGTGCACGCTGCCAATCTTTGGTCTACTTTAATAAAAATTTAATCAATTGCAGATTAAACAAAGTGCACCATAAGAGACAAAAATTCCCTCCGATTGGTAGTCATCGCATTGCTTTGCAATTCATTGAATATATCTGGCATTTAAAGGGTTAAATTGGAATTTTAACCCCTTGAATGCAAGAATTGCTTAACTTTCAAATTCTGTTTAAATCAATAGGAAATGGGCAAATAATAATTTGTCTCCTATGTTGAATTTGGTTTGCTCATCTTTGTCAGTTTATCTTCCAGTGGCCAGAATATCTTAATGGCCCCTCTGAATTGTGACCTTGGGTCTTTGTTCAAGAGAGATCATCTTCAAACAGTACTGTGTGTCATGTCCGCAGAGACGAACATTAGAGTTACTAGTAGTTATTTCAAACTCAAACAAGAAAAGTGTATGAACGTACTTAAAGGGATAGTAATACTTCATTTTATCTTTATTTTATTTTGTAGGCATTAAAAAAACATGAAGAACGATATATGTCTTATCTCTGAAACCTTTATGGTTTGAGAGAGATTCACAAGCAAAGTTTCCCCTCCCGCCCCTTTTACCTAGTGTAAGCCATCTCTTCTCAGATGCGGAATGCAGTCCATAGACCAGATAGATAACAGCAGGCGACTATTTTCTTCCTATGAGAACAATGAAAGCCCTTCCCCCCCTTGACAAGTTTTTCAGGTTTTTCCCTTGGCTTAATTGAAGATTGTCCTTCTCTGCAGTCTACTTGGGCACCTCCCTTCTGATCTGGCTGAGCAGTGTTACATCAGTAAAAGGGGCGGGAGGGGGATACTTTGTCATTGAATTACTCTTGAACTACAACTGTGACAGAACTGAAATAACACTCTCCAAAGTCCAAATATTATGATGATTAATTGGAGCTACTTTTATTATGAAACATTACTATCCCTTAAATCCTTTATGTACTAGAGAGGAGAGCAACACATTGTGAAGCAATGCATTTCACATCCCCCTTGCTCCTTAAAAGGTTAAAGACCAGTAAACGTTTTTATGAAAAAATATATACATTGTAGGGCTTTTCCCATAGAGTAAATTAAGGGTACACTAAGATATGCATATTTCCTGTGCTAATGCAGTTTAAACATGTTGTTTTTTTTACATTAGCAGTGCCCTCTAGTGGTCAAATTCCAATTAGTTATTCTAATGGAGAGGAAAGTGGGTGACTTACAGTTCTCCATAGAATGATAGGAAGTGACTCAGCAGTTTGTCAGAAAGATCAGGAAGTAAACGCACAGTAAATTCACTTCCTGATTATTTGACCTATTATAAATGTTGAATACAACAACTGGCAGCAATTAGAGTGTCTTTGTTTTACTCAGTAGAAAAAGCTCTATAACATATATGCTTTCATAAAATAGTTTACTGCTCCTTTAAGGTTAGCCTGTGCAATAGGCAGAATTTGTGTCATGTGGTCTTGCCAGCAACTGTCATGTCTGCCTCCATTGACATCACATCCAAGACTTATTGAAGATGTTCTTTCTTGATCAAAGGCATAAGAACAAAATTCATAGGGGGGTATTAGGTTTTCTGGACAAGATAAATTAAGTGGGAGTTAATTATCAGGAGGTGTTACTTCTTTAATATACATTATAGCTCAATAATATATCAATATAGAACAGGGATTATGAATTCTAATGTATAATGGTCGATATATTCATGTAATGTTGAAGAAAAAAAATGTGCGATCCATTGGTTCATAATGTGGAGACCTATTGTAGAAGTTCCAGAGGCTTCTGCATAGATTGCTAAGGTTACAGCTTAATAACCAAGAAAAGGATACCTTTTAAAAGCAAAATCTACCTGAAGACTATGTAGATTATATTCCATAAAAAAAAATCACTATTCTGGTGACAACTATGATTAGAAACGTACCTAGGGCTTTAAATAATAAATTAAATTGCCTTGATTTTTAAAAGGAGAGAATTAGAGGTATCCCATACTCTGTGGTTCATATTTACTAAAACCCACCACCAATCACGAACAGCGAGAGTTGTCCTTATATCCGTAAATGCCAATAGTTATAGCTTTTACCATGTATTTTTTTTTTGGTCAGTCCTTAAGTCCAGAAATGCATCTCTTGGGGATCTTCCGTTCCTTCTAATGTTGCTTGCTCCAAATGTGGCTTGTTCTCCATCGCTAAATACTAAAATACAAGCCGGAATGAGCAGATCAAGATCTCTTAGCAGCAATGTTTCTTGTTTATAACAGATAGTATTTCCTAGGTTCTGTTAGGCCGGCTAACAGGCTTTCTGGTGTGAACTGCTTCCACTGTATCACCTCTAGTGCTGGTACCCATACCTGGGACCTTTCTGTTATAGAGTACCTGGAGGATGTAATTGAGACTGATCCTCTCAAAAGGAGGCAGGGCTTGTCTATGAGTGGGAGTGGTGCCTAATTCACACATCACCAAAGTGGGAGGAATAGACTGGGAAGGGGCAGTAGTGGGAGGGAGATGGGACGAACAGGCTGGGAAGTAGCACAAGTGGGTAGAGTTTGAGAAGAAACTCCCCACATCCAGAGAATCAGCCTCTGTCCCATAAACCCTGTAATGCAGTGTCAAAACTAGTCTCTGGGGCAAATTTGGAGAGATCCCAGGCATGTCGGTGCCTCCTTTGATCCTTCCACTGTCCATCCTTCAGCATCTCTGTGGGTTCACCTTCAGTCGACATTCTGAAAGGTCCTCCACTTTCACTCCTAAGTGCCAGACAGATGGATTAAGGGGGAAGGCTCAATGATATATACTAGTTGAAGAGCCCATGTACACGGGCCGCGGTGTAGTCATGCACAGTAGAGACTGCCCGC
Source organism: Rhinophrynus dorsalis (assembly GCA_037306005.1). NCBI lineage: Eukaryota > Metazoa > Chordata > Amphibia > Anura > Rhinophrynidae > Rhinophrynus > Rhinophrynus dorsalis. The sequence goes on from CM074724.1 coordinate 46,504,619, forward strand.
TCCGCAGCTGATACGGAGCGGAACCCTGCTCTGTTATCAGCCGTGGTGCAGGCAGTCTGTAGTGCACATGACTGCAGCGTGCGCAGCCGTCTCTACTGAGCATGACAGCTTCTGACAAACACACATTTAGCAAATTATTATATAGGATGTATTAAAAACAAACGCAAAATGTTAGTGTAGGTAACGAATATAAAAATACAATTTATTTTAATACCTCCCAAGCTATTTGGTCACCCTAATAAAATGGCCCTTCACTTTTGTCTTAGCATCCTAATCTGTTTTAACACTTTGAGTGCAATGTGTTGGATACCTCTCTGGCACTCAAAGGGTTAAAATCCGTTTCTGCGGTGACTTTTCTATATACACATAAATTTTTAAGCTCTTTCCCTGATGCCATTCAAGTGGTTGGGAGAGGAAATGGAAGACTTTGCAGAACTTCAGCTACAGGTGAATCCATGGAGACACTGAAGGACAGACAGTGGGAGGATCCTGCGAGGTAACCACACTGATCTAGTAGAGGCAGTTAACACAGAGGAGTCTGGAGAGCCATGTGAAGTAGGTGGAGTTTGTGTCCTGATAGCAACCGTCATGGCCTCTGTGGACATGACATCCAGAACTGATTGAAGATGTCATCTCATAACCCCCTTAAGGAACAGAGAGGTCTGCAACACATTGCACTCCAATGCACTATGTCTTTAAAGCTCCGCAGAGTTGGCACTAACCTCAGCAACTACTTTTGCTCCCAGTTAAAAGTTGAGCTTGAGACTAGCAGTTCTAGAGGCTGATTTAATAAGAACTGGAGCAATTCTGGAGCAAACCAGATACGTCATAGGGGACAAATGCATTTCCCCAAATTCCCTCAGATTTAAATATGGGTTTGTACCTCTTGGATGCCATAGAGGTCACAAACACATCGATCTGCGCTTTTTTTAATCAGTGAGAAAGTTTTGTCCCCTGTTATGCTTTGGTTTGCTCGAGTGGCTCCAGTTCGTAGACCTCTGTAGTGGAGTTGTGTTAAAAGGATAGTAATACTTGAAAATAATTGTATGTTATATTGTAGCCCTTAAAAACACATGAAAAATTATATAAGTCTTATCTCCCAAACTTTATGGTTTGGGATATATTCACATGTAAAATATAGTAAAATGCTCTTTTCCTGGCTGTTTCAGCCAAGTCTGCCATCTAGTGGACAGATTTGGAATTTGGTCCACAGAGCAACCGGCAGCTCTTTAGCAGTGCCGAGATCACGATCTTTGAAAATAACTACTTAATTGGAACTATCTACAAAGTTTGCCTGGCTTGAAAACACACTTTGTAGACCATTCCAATTAAGAAATTCTTTTTAAAGATGGTGATCTCAGCACTTCTGGAGAGGCACTGCCCATCAGGGACCGGATTCCAAATCTGAAGGGTAGAGCAATGACGTCACTCCAGGGGAAACTTTACTTCTGAATATCTCCCAAACCATAAAGGTTTGGGAGATAAGACATATCATTTTTCAAGTTTTTTTAAGGGCTACAATTTAAAATAAACCTATTTTCAAGTATTGCTATCCCTTTAAATAGACTTCACTGGACAGAATTCGGCACATGTCCAGTAAGTCTATGGGCTGCAGCACTGCAGTAAGTCTTGAATACTGGGGGGAGATGCACTAAATTGTGAGATAAACTCTGTTTTTCTATATTGCGTATGCACTAATGGCCTTTATTCAGGTAAGTAAATAGATTGCAGCATTTTGTAGCAAAACATCTGCACTACAAGGGACAAATTCCCCTTGAATCATTGAGAATTTGAAGAATTTGTATTTGTCCCCTATGATAGTGTTTTTGCAACAAAATGACTCCAGTTTACGTTCCTGAATAAGGTTCTAATATCTCCGGTTGGAGAGATGATGTTGCATATATTCACACCTGGGAACTTTTTCTTCTGGCGGGGAGGCCTGTGGTGCCAGCGAAGGTGACAAATGATGCAGTTTGTGTCAAAAGGGGGCGGGGCTTCAGAAAACTGCTAAAAACATAGTCAATAGATTGGGGAAGGAGGAGAAGTGGGTGGGGAGTAGGTGGAACTTACAGGTAAGGAGCACCAATGGGCAGAGTTTCTTAAAAAAAAAAAAAATACCCACACCCCGGAGAATCAGACTCTACCCCTGGAGTCTCCAGGGCAAATCCGAAGAGTTCCCAGCTATGAATATATTCCATGGAACACATAGATATTGGAGAGAGAATCACAATGTGAGTCTCTTATTTCTCCCTTCTGTATATCCTCCCTTTATCACACCTTAATGCATAAAACACCTGTACTCTCCACTTCCCCAGGATCTCTGGTTTAGTGCTTTGTTTTTTAGGTGCCAGACGAACTGGCACAATTAACCCTTACAGTGCCAGAGGGCACTGAAAGGGTTAAGTTCCTGCTAAATCTTTGCTTCTTTTTTTTGTGAAGAGTGATAGAATAATAGAAATCTAGAACAGAAGACACAATTAGTAGTGTCTCTTTAAAGTGTTTATAGATTCTACTGGAATTCCTATTAAGGGGAAACCCGTCTGTTTCTCACATGTTCCCACAGAAGAATGATAAAAGCTGTAAACATGGATTTCTATACATCTGTCTGCTTGATATTTATTTTCCAGTTCTTCTTGTTGAACTTGGTGTGTGTTACTTTTAGACTGTAACAGCTGCTTTCTAACAAGCACAATCCTACATCAATTCTTTGTTATTCCTATGTAAAGCAATGCATTGCTACGGTTAAAGAGTTTTGAGAAATAACGATTTGTAAACTTGCACAAAAGGTTTTATGTGGTTTACCAGTTGAGACCATCAACGGACACATTTATATGATTACTTGTTGAGAATGGAGGGGTCTCTTTGTGTACTTGTCAATACACAAACGGACTCTGAAAAGAAACTCTGAAGCAGTGTGTGTATGTGTTTAAAAATTCCAAACCCTTGGATGCTAGGTAGATTTTTACCCCATTGCCCAACAGTGCTAGGAAGTAACATGGTAACCAAGTTAATTAAAGGGATTTTAATGTTTTACAATAAAAGCAGCTCCAATTAATCTTCAAAGTATTTGGGCCATGAGGATTGTTATTTCAATACTGTCAGAGTTGTAGTTCAAGAGTAATTGAATGATAAAGTATCCCCCTCCCGCCCCTTTTACTGATGTAACACTGCTCACCTCAGAACAGCAAGACTGTCTGGATGGATCACAGAGAGGGACAATCTTTAGTGAGCATAAGGAAAAGCCTGTCAAGGGGGGCAGGGTTTTCATTGTTCTCACAGTAAGAAGATTGTCCCTTGCTGTGGTCTGTCCCAGAACCAGATTCCTCATCTGAGGGGGTGGGGTGGCTTACACTAGGTAAAAGGGGAGGGAGGGGGATACTTTATCATTCAATTACTCTTGAACTACAACTCTGACAGTATTGAAAGAACACTCTCCATGGACCAAATACTATGAAGATTAATTGGAGCTGCTGTTTTTGTGAAACATTAATATCCCTTTAATGAACTTGGTTACCATGTTACTTCCTAGCACTGTTGGGCAATGTGGTAAAAATCTACCTAGAAAATGGCTTCCCCCAGACTACGGAAGATCAACTTGTACTATATACTTGACCAAAGGGGTGAGCTTTGCAATGAATTGCACTCCCCACTTGTCGATGATGGCAGGGAGGGGTCAGTGCAGTAAATGCTTGCTCTTCTTATAATGCTTTATTTACAGTAGATTTTTTTTTTTTAATTCTTTCTAGGAATCAGTGATTATTTAACATTGAAACACTAATTATTGATGCATATTTTTATTGGAGGTGTATATAACGTAGCCATAACAGGAGTGAAAGAAAAATAATTCCACTGTCACTGTATCTGAGTACAATTACTGTACAACATAAAAAATGTTTTGTGATCTTCCACATGCTACTTAACTGTCCCTGGAATAAAAATTGTTATGACTGTTGGATTTCAGATATGTGAAAATGATCATTTTTAAATGAGGTAAGCAACTGGGCTGAAATTCTTTTTTGGACGTCACCTTGAATTTTCTTTTAACATATTGAAAACTTAATTGAAAACTGTCTATGTTTCATGTTAAAGGGATAGTAATACTTTGTTTTATGTTTATTTTATTTTGTAGGCATTAAAAAAACATGAGCGATATTGCTCAAAACTTTATGGTTTGAGAGATATTCACAAGCAAAGTTTCCCCTCCCGCCCCTTTTACCTAGTGTAAGACATCTCTTCTCAGATGTGGAATCCAGTCCATAGATCAGACAGATAACAGAAGGGGACAATCTTCTTCCTATGAGAACAATGAAAGCCCTGTCCCCCTAGACAAGTTTTTCAGGTTTTTCCCTCATCTTAATTGAATATTGTCCCTCTGCAGTCTACCTGGGCACCTCCCTTCTGATCTGGCTGAACAGTGTTACATCAGTAAAAGGGGCGGGAGGGGATACTTTGTCATTGAATTACTCTTGAACTACAACTGTGACAGAATTGAAATAACACTCTCCAAGGCCCAAATACTATGAAGATTTATTGGAGCTGCTTTTATTATGAAACATTACTATCCCTTTAAGGGGTTAGTAATGTTTAATTTTATATTTCTTTAATATTGTAGGCATTAAAAAAAAAATTACATCCATGTAAGTCTTATCTCTCAAACCTTAATGGTTTGAGAGATATAACTGGCTAAAGCAGCAGATTCTGGTCATTTGACCAGATGGCGGCTCTTCAGCAGAGCTGAAATCATGCTATTTAGAAATAAATACTTCACTGGGACGGTCTACATTGCAGACCATTCCAATTAATTTTTTTATAAACTAGTTGAACAGTCCGTTACATGGGCCACAGTGCCACTGCCACCCGGTCGCGGGGCAGTTACACGCAGTAGAGACTGCCTGCGCCATGGCTGATGCAGAGCTGGACGCTTCTTCTGAGCGCCCAGCTCTGTATCAGCTGCGGCGCGGGCAGCCTCTACTGCGCATGACTGCAGCATGCACAGCAGTGTGTACTGCACATGTCGCGGCGTTACACTCAATTTAGCTAATTATTATATAGGATAGCACGATTTTGGCTCTGCTGAAGAGCCGCCGTCCAGTCAAATGACTGGAATCTGCTGCTGTCAGCTAGAGGGCAGACTTCTCTGAAACAACCTGGAGGGGTGGAACGTTAGCAAGTTATATTACTCAAATCATAAAGGTTTGAAAGATAAGACTTGCATCAATGTAATTATGTTTTTTTTAATGCCTACAATATTAAAGAAATGCAAAATTAAACATTACTATCCCTTTAATCAAAAAAGTCCAGCAGATATATAGTTTAGAAAATAGACATACTTTTATTTATGGGAAAAGTGAAAGCCTGTATCGTGGCTCAGCACAGATCCTAATTAGCATATAAAAGCTCACTGAAAAGCGTAATTGGCATATCTCCTCAAGCAGACCTTTCACCTTTAATATACCAATCATAGGAGACACTGTGTATTAAAGGTGAAAAGTTCCGCTTTAACTTTACATTTGCTGGTTGTTTGACTAACATGACACACAGGCAGTTTTCAATGATGTTTACAAATGTGCAAAGTTGAATCAAGATGACAGAGGTCCATCCTTTTGGCAAACTCTGGAGTTGCCTTTGGGACTTTCAAGATCTCCTTATTGATGATGCCTGGGGCCTGAGCCTCTTTTTCCAGCTTTTGTACATTTTATCTCTACACATTTCCTGACTGGACTCAACATCCGGGACTAATATGAAGAGGTTATCTCTTGAACAAAGACGAAATTGCTAGGGGCCAGTAGGATTTTTGGCCATAGTAATGTAGGTAAGAAGTTATTATGAGGAAGTATTGTTGCAAGTTGGACTTTAGAACTGGTCTTGCTATGACTTTTGACTTTGTAATTAACAAGAGTCTGTTCTCTAGTAAATGCCCCTAAATGTTGGTGGGGATAGCCAACCTGAAGCATTACTGTTGATATTTGATAGCCAGCCGTTGATGGGAATTGTAATTCAATGTTTTTCAGCCCACCTTTTACAGGTTGTTCTTATGGTGTTTTGTGTAGGGATGTGCAGAAGTTTGCATTTCCTCTTCAAGGAAATTCTGTCTGAGGGAATACCTGTGGCGAGTGAATGCAGGGGAAACTTGTCTCCAGAATGTGAAGCCCAAATCAAATCCTATCTGCAACATGTTCCTGCATCATTTTCCATCATTCACATGCAGAATTTAACTGTTCCCGCACCATATTTCTGGCCACCTCACACTTGCATCATTAAACACACACTGTCACAAATACTGTAATTTCTGTTGCACAAAAGAGATAAGCAAAAAGGGTCTTTCTCTTTTGTCCGATATGGAACAGGTACCATGGGGTTGAGTCCCTCCTCCTGGAGAGCAGGACACATGTCAAAAGACATTCTTTTGGGTGGAGACTCCCTCCTCTGCCAGTTCAACCCTCCCCCCGTTTACCATCTCCCAGAATTCATGTGCCCTGCTTGAAGCTGACAGGGCAAGACACAGTCTCTTAGTTTTCTAGGATTTTTATTATTTTCCTTCTTAGATATGGGGCTTTGTAATCCTCCATTAGGTGAGTTACCATTACTGGGCTTCCCTCGAGAATGACCAGAGTACAGGTGCTGTGTGGACCATTGCTTGGCTTGTCATTTTCAGGAATGCGCCAGTCTTCTGGTCCATCATGGCTGGGTCTTGAACATGCTCAAGTCCTCTCCAGTACCCTCCCAGCTCCTGGTGTTCCTAGTGATGAGGGATATGGGAAAGTCTTTCTACCAGAGGACAAGATTCTTCTTGTGATGCAGGAACTTCCCAGGCCCTGGAGTGGCCCTTGACCATGATCAGGGAATACATGAGAGTTCTGAACAGACTTGTGTCAACAAACACTTAATGCTGTACCTTACTTTCAGATCCACACGCGATCCGTCCTGCATGTCATCCATAGCTGGATCGGAAATTCAGACAATCTGGATTGCCGGATCTCCTCTCTTCAGAGGCCTGGCAAGACCTTCAGTGGTGGCTGCGTCGGACAGTCCTGAAACTGGGGAAACCTTTGTGATTCCAGAGTGGACCCTAGTCACAACAGACACCAGCCTGAGCGGCTGGGTTGCTGGTTCTGGGTCACCTGGGTGTACAGGGTGGGTGGACTCACGAAGACACTCATCTGACCATCAGTGTCTTGGAACTCCAGGCGATCCAGCTGGCCATTGTGTACTGGATCTCATTCTTGAATGGGAAGCCACTGAAGGTTCAGTGAGACAACACCACGGCTGTGGAGGCACTCTCAGTGCAGCTGCTTAGTTCAAGGTGAGGTACAATCTTGGTTGGGCAGAAGCCCACTTTCCAGCCATCTCAGCTGTTCACATTTCTGGGGTAGAATACGTTCTGGCAGACTTGCTCAGTCGCTAAGCTGAGAGTCCAGGAGAGTGAGAACTCAACCCGGAAGCATTCTACCTGATTGTGCAAGAGTGGAGTGTATCAACGATAGATCTCATGGACACCAGGAAAACCTTATTGATCTTCTGCTCCCGGTGGGGGGAGATCCTCTGGCTTTAGCCACAGATGTAATGTCAATTCTGTCAAACTTCCACCTCACATATGTTTCCTCCACTGCCTATAATTCCCAGTGTGGTCCAGAAAATCAGGATGGACAGCATAGGCGTCATTCGTCTCCTCTTATTGGCTCCAGAGAGCATGGTTTGCAGACCTGATCAGTCTTTCAATTCCGGATCCAAACTTCCTTACTCCCAGGCCAGTTCACTTACACCAGGGTTGCCTGTGGCATGAGGATGTGGAGAAAGTGGCTTTGACGGCATAGCTATTGAACATTCTAGGAGAAAAGGATTTAACAGGAAAGAACACTAAAATCCTATTTTCTTTGAAATCCAACAGGAGACAGAAGTACCTGTTGGCCTTCTAATTTCTTCCAGTGGTGGAAAGTCCCACACACACCTAGTTTTGCATTACTACTGAACAAACATTGGTTGCATAATTTCACTTGAGTGATATTGCACGTCAAGACAATATTAACACCACCGTTCTCTATGGTCATGTCACACAATGGTCACTACATTTGTTCAGATTTATCCAGACTCCTTGCTATCCAGATAGCACACAGTATCAGATTAGAACCCAGAACCTCCCAGCATATTCCACCAAAGGAAATGCATACTGTAAACTGGCCAATTCTTTACTCTGTTTGTCAGTTGTAAAAAGTGCCAATATACACAAAGACTGACTGAATTAGTGATTTTAAAATGATTTAAATTTTTCAACAGATTGAAAAACAAGATTGTGTGGTTTACACAACTATATAATTTAATAACCATACTGATTACAGAACAAAGCCGAATATTTATAGGTAATGGTAACTTTCCTTGAGTCATCCAGGAATGTTATATACAAAATGCTGAAGTTGGTATTTTATGACCAAATTATTTTCTTTTACTTTTCCAGATAATCAATTTTGATGGTGGTTTTAATATCTCGATCAAGCTAGTTGAGAGCCTGTCAAATGCAAATATCTAGTTATCTTGCCATTTAGTTGGAAAGTAAGCATGTGTTATATATATTCTCCGCCCCCATCTCTTCCTCTACAATCCACTGATTTACTGTCTCATTGCAGTTATCCGTTCCTGCTCCCTCTCTGATCAATTCCCTCTAATCTCTTCCTTACACACCTCTCCCACCATTCATCCCTCCTTCTACCCCTCTCCTTTCCTTCTCCTTCCCTCCATTGCATTGGAGACCTCTGTAGTATTAAAGGTGGTTACATATATTTTACATAACATACGCATTTATATATTTAACAGTATGTTGTAGGGTCTTTCTGGCACATGCATTAAAGGGATAGTAATACTAAATAATTACTAATCCCTATGTTAGTCATATTAAAAAGAAATATATTGCCCCCACTGTCATCTCTCAAACCTTTATGGTTTGAGAGATAATCGCTCCTAAAGTTGCATACCCCCTTCCCCAAAGTCAGAGTTGTAGCTGACTGAAGGGAAATCCGGTCTTACGATCATCAGGCGGCTCTGCAGCAGACCCGAGATCACGTTAATTAAAAAAAAAAATCTTTCACTAAAACGGTCTTCTTTAAAGGGATAGTAATACAAACCAAGCACAAACCAAGCACACGTAGAAGACCATTTCAGTGAAAGTTTTCTTTTTTATTAACGCGATCTTGACTCTGCTGCAGAGCCACCTGAAGGTCGTACGACAGGCTTCCCTGCATTCCGCTAGAACGCTGACTTCGGGGGAGGGAGAGGGCAACTTTAGGAGCGATTATCTCTCAAACCATAAAGGTTTGAGAGATGACACTGGGGGCAATACATTTCTTTTTAATATGACTTTAATATAGGGATTAGTAATTATTAAGTATTACTATCCCTTTAAAGCTGAACTACCACTGCAAAACAAGTTTATCTTAAATAACTCCCCATCTGGCGACTAGCTGCTTAGTAGCGCTAGTCGCCAGAATTATTACCTTATTCAATAGATTTCGCCTTTCTTCCACGGCTTACAGGCAGGGCGGATCATGGACATCTTGCCATAGTGACGTCCGCACGCCTGCTCTGACAGTCCCAGCCGGCTCTAGTAGGCGTTGCTAGGAGCCGTTCTATGAGCAGTGGTTGGGACATTTTAAATGTTGTGTTGATTTTGTTTTTAATATCTGAATTGTCACAAAATTAGCACAATCTTAATATCACCAACCATGCACCTTTTAACACTTTCCTTTCTTCATAACCTTCAAACATTGGGGGGAGATTCACTAAGCTCTTTATCACTGCTTAGTGAATCACCCCTTTGTCTCTTTCCTTCCCTATCTATTAGTTAACCTTTACCTTTATTTCTGAGACTTTGTGCCACCGTTTTTAAAACTGTTATGATGAATGTTAGAACAGCAGGAGTCAATGGGGGGCAGACCTATCAAGGGTTATACCAATATCTTCATTAAGAGTTTCATCATCATCCTAATAATCTCCTTTCTTCATCCATTATTCTCAACTTCTTTTGGCAGCTTCATCTGCATCTTTTGTCTTGTAGCTCATATACTGGACCTGATCACTAGCACCATATTGAAGAATGGATGAATGCTGTTGTAATTTACTTACTCATTAATTGAACCATCTTTTGTACAATATTTTATTGTGCATGTCTTCTATAATTTTCTACACTTAAAGAATTTTGGGCATTTGTTCTTTTATACTTTGTTAAAGGGATAGTAAAACTTAAAATGTTAAAAAAGTATAAGTTGTAGGGTTTATCTCCCTGAGTAAAACAAGGGTACTCCCACTGCTAAGAGATATTTTATTAAAAAATTATAACAGCTCAAACTTGATTTTTTTAGGTGCAATATCACATTTTAAGTATTACTTTAATCTAAATCTATAGCATTTGCTTTTCTTTAGTTTGGGTTACAATAAAATAAAATTCTCTTTACCGATCATTCCTCCCGGTTTCACAATCTCAGAAGTAGGTAAGAAATGCTTTTTGTGTTTTGCATGTTATTGTCTGTCAGTTACATTTCCTTGCTTCAGAAATTAGAATTACCCACAGGTAATAACTTGCTATAGTGGTTGGTGCTTTTTTACTTGGGAATACTTGCTTGATCCTTTGTGTACCCCTCTGGCATGCACAGGGTTAAAGGGGGAACTCTCACCTCATTTAAAGTCCTTCTTATTCTAAAATTCTCTATAAATGTTAAATCCAGATTTTTTTTTATTTATTTATTTTTTTTAAACCATGTTTTCACTGAGATTTCAGCTTTTTAATGTTGTCTCGTAATGTCACTTCAGTATAAGCTCTGGCACCACTCTGTACCACTGCCTCTCAATCTCCGCCTCTCCCCCTCCCCGTTCCCACCTCCTCCTCTGATGAAGGATTCCAGTATGTGAGCTGGAGTGATCTCTTGCCACTGAGTGCACTGCAGGTCACTGCTGGATTCCATAGTCAGAGGAGGAAGTGGAAACAAGGAACATCTGGGAAGGGAAGAGGCTGAGATTGACAAGCTGTGGTACAGAGCAGTGCTGCAGCCTGCACTGAAGTGACATCATGCAAAATTAAAAAAAGGAAATCTCAGTGAAAACATTGTTTAAAAAAAAAAAAATAAAAAAAATCAGGATTTAGTGTTTATAAAGAAGCAGATCAGAATAAGAAGAACTTTAAATGAGGTGAGAATTCCCCTTTGATGTGATGTGCTCTGAATAACTGGAGCATTTCTGGGGCAAACCAATTGTACCGTACGAGGGCAAAATAAAAATTCCCATTGAGTTAAGTGTGATAAAGGGATAGTAATGATTCATATTAAAAGTGGCTCTAATTAATCATCATAGTATTTGGGCCTTGGAAAGTGTTATTTCAGTTCTGTCAGAGTTGTAGTTCAAGAGTAATTCAATGACAAAGTGTCCCCCTCCCGCCCTTTTTATTGATGTAACACTGTTCAGCCAGATCAGAAGGGAGGTGCCCAGGTAGAGTGCAGAGAGGGACAATCTTCAATTAAGATAAGGGAAAAACCTGAAAAACTTGTCAAGGGGGGCAGGGATTTCATTGTTCTCACAGTAAGAAGATTGTCCCTTGCTGTGAGCTGTCTGGTCTATGGACTGGATTCCACATCTGAGGTGAGAAGTGTTACACTAGGTAAAAGGGTCAGGGAGGGGGAAACTTTATAATTCAATTACTTTTGAACTACAACGCTCACAGTATTGAAATAACTCTCCACGGCCCAGATACTATGAAGATTAATTGGAGCTGCTGTTTTTGTGAAACATTACTATCCCTTTAATAACCCCCTTTAATAGTTGGGAGGTCTCCACACACTGTGAAGCAATGGGTTAGAGATCACTCTAGCATTCATTGGGTTAAAAGCCCCTTTTAACTCTTTGAGTGCTAGAGGGTAACAACACATTGCTTTGTGATTTGTTGGATACCCCTCTGGCACTCAAGGTTAAAGCACTGGGGATTTTTGTTTGACCTCTAATGTACAGCTTATTTGTGCTAGAATTGCTTGCATTCCCCTTGGTACACCATCCTCTGTTGTTCATTGTTGATTGCGGAGACACTAGTTTAGAACGCGCCCTAAGTACTTTGAATGTTCTGGTATAAACACTGGTTCTTATTTCACTCATGGCGAGACTGCACACTGTATAATTTTGGCAGAAAAAAAATTAAAAAATGTGGGCTTATCACAGCTGCTGTGAACAACAAATCTTGGGGAAAAAAAAGTAAATAAATGTTTGGAATGAGACAATTGCACCCACGCACATAACTATTGGTCTTAATGAAAAGCAGATGCACCACATATTACAATGGCTACATGTATATGACCCCATCTGGCAAATCCAAACTAAACATGTTATGTCAGCAGCAGAAAAACTTTAAACCTTGCTCATCAGGAAGTTCAGATTTACCAGTAAAAAGGAACATAAAGATCATGTCCTAAAATGCAAAGTGTTCAGGATAACCCCCCAACATAAATAAACATTTTTGCTATGCTTGTGTTAATGTAATATGTTCTGTAGTAGTGTGTGTTATAACAGTATAGTTATGTTTTCAGAAAATATACATTATAGAGTTTTTCCTGGCGAGAAAATGGTGTTCCGGTTGATGAGAGATTAATTTAACCCATTGAGTGCCAGAGGGGTACGCAACGCATTGCAAAGCAAAGGGTTAACATTTATTACAGCTGATTTACAGGAAAATAAATATCAGGATAGACTAAAGGATCTGAACAGGAATAGCTTGGAGGAGAGAAGAGAGAGAGGGGATATGATAGACGCATTCAAATACATCAAGGGATTCAACAAAGTGCAGGAGGGAACATTCCATATTCTAAAAATAGAGGGACAAGGCTTAGATATAATGTAAGAAAGATTTACTTCAGCAGATGTTGTAGAGGTTAATACAGTGAGGTAGTATGCATGGGATAAGCAGAAGACTGTTCTGAACATAAGACAAGACCAAGGACCAAATGAGGTTTTAGGTTTTTACAGTAGGGAAATGGGCAGACTAGATGGGCCGAATGGTTCTAATCTGCCGTCAGATTCTATGTTTCTCTGTCTCTGTTTCTTTGTTGGAGAACTTTAAAGGGATAGTAACACTTCGTTTTAACTTTATTTTATTTTGTAGGCATTAAAAAAACATGAAGAATGATATAAGTCTTATCTCTCAAACCTTTATGGTTTATGAGATATTCACAAGCAAAGTTCCCCTCCCCGCCCCTTTTACCTAGTGTAAGCCATCTCTTCTCAGATGTGAGTCTGGTTGTATGACAGGACAGATAACAGAAGGGGACAATTTTCTTTGTATGAAAACAATGAAAGCCCTTCCCCCCTTGACAAGTTTTTCAGCTTTTTCCATTATCTTAATTGAAGATTGTCCCTCTCTGCAGTCTACCTGGGCACCTCCCTTCTGATCTGGTTGAACGGGGGGGGATACTTTGTTTGTGAATATCTCTTAAACCATAAAGGTTTCAGAGATAAGACTTATATCATTCTTCATGTTTTTTTAATGCCTACAAAATAAAGTTAAAATGAAGTATTACTATCCCTTTAAAGGGATAGTAATACTTTACTATAGGGATTAGTAATAATTAAGTCCTATTAAAAATAAATATATTGCCCCCAGTGTCCTCTCGCAATCCTTTATGGTTTGAGAGATAATCGCTCTTAAAGTTGCCCTCTCCCTCCCCCTTCCCTGTAGTCAGCGTTGTAGCTGACTGAAAGTAAATCCGGTCATAGATCATCAGGCGGCTCTGCAGCAGAGCCGCGATCGTGTTAATTAAAACAAAAGATCTTTCACTAAAACGGTCTTCTATGTGTGCTTGCGAACCAAGCACACGTAGAAAACCATTTCAGTGAAAGTTTTCTTTTTTATTAACGCGATCAGGCTGTGCTGGAGAGCCTCCTGAAAGTCGTACGACTGGCTTCCCTGCAGTCAGCTAGAACGCTGACTACGGGGAAGGGGGAGGGAGAGGGCAACTTTAAGAGCGATCATCTCTCAAACCATAAAGGTCAGAGATGACACTGGGGGCAAAAAGGGACTGACACTGGGAGTCCAAAAGGGACTGACAGCGCAGGCGCACGGACGTCACTGTGACGAGATTTCCGTGCTTCCTGCTCCTGTGAGCCTCGGAAAAACTGCAAAATCTTTGGAACCAGGTAATATTTCTGGCGACTAGCGCTACTAAGCAGCTAGTCGCCAGATGAAGACTGAATTCACGTAAACTTATTGCGGGGTGGTAGTTCCTCTTTAAGTTGTGGAGCAGGATGGAATGTTAGTATCATACCGGCTGGAAGTAAACAGGTGGCGAGGGGAAGCAATTTAGAATGTTAGTATCTGACCGGCATAGAAGCCAGTACTGTATATTTTGAGTACACTGACAAATCCACATATGCCATCAGGCATTATAATAGGTAACATAAATATAGGTGACTTTAAAAGTGATTCCTAAATCTCCTGTTTGTTAGGAAGTGACAGTTCCTCTTTAATTTAAAGTTACTCTTGAACACAAGTTCACTTTGAGTGCTTGAAGCAGCTTCTTCATTTGTATTCCTTTCTTATACCGAGTATCTGATTACAACATGGTTCATTGGGAATACTTCACAGACCCAATCTTCAAAAATAAACTCTTACCCTCTGCTGTAAGCGATTCAGTCAAGAACACAACAAAGATTTGGAACTCATTACTTCCAAGGCAATGAACACAATCAGATGCAGGGTAGGCAAAATGGATTAACTGCTTCTGCCTTGTACTTCCTGTAACGTGGACTTAGGCAACTTCTAAAATGAGTGCACATAGCAGCCATGACCGTCCCCTCACCTCCTTCCCATGGCTACCCCTTACATTTCTGTACTTGATCATAAAGAGCACTGTGTGGGTGGTTTGAATGCCTGCGGTCATCAAACTAGAAGTTCTCTTTTATAAACAGTCTAGCTGTGGTTAAACCATGAAGTGGAGTTGGGAAACGGCAATCTGATATCTGAGACAATAGGCCCATGTTTATAGGCTGTGGAAATGTGGGACAATACTGTATCAAGGGGTAAATAAGGAAAACTGGCTCTTATTTATAAAAGCAAACTGCAGTTATTCTGGACTATAGGGGACAATTAAAAAAAATCCTAAATTCTCATGCATCTGAATAGAGCTTTTTAACCGCTTGAATGCCAGAGAGGTCTCCAATGCATAGCAATTCAAAGGATTAAAAGCTCAATTTCATTTAAAGGGGAATTATCACCCCAAATAAAGCCTCCCCCCAACAATAATAGTATTAGCCAGCATAATTACCGCGTTACTGAGAAATCCTACTTGTGCCGAGACTGACGGCCAGGCAACATCGCTATTGAGGCGCGCAGATGTCTGTAAGCAAAGATGTCTGCCCTGTTGCCTGGCCGTCAGTCTCGGCACAAGTAGGATTTCTCAGTAACGCAGTAATTATGCTGGCTTTGTTACTATTGTTAAGATTATCGCTAGATGGCTAATTGTTGGGGGAGACTTTAGTTACGGTGATCCCTTTTAAAAAGATTTTGTTACTTGTCCCCTATGGTGCAGTTGGTTTACTGCAGAATAACCCCTCAGTGCAGTATTGTCCTACATTTCCACAGCCTAAAAACATGAGCCTGTCGTCTCAGATATCAGATTGCTGTTTCCCAACGCCACTTCATGGTTTAACAGCAGCTATTATAAATATGATCTAACGGGCCCTTATGTATAGGAAAACTGGAGTAATAATGGAGCAAATCAACTGCACTTTGGGTGTGTGAAAACAAATTCCCATTCATTTATTTTAAAGTGGAGCTGCCAAGTTATAATGACCTGTATAATATTGAAAACTGAGTTAATTAAAAATTGGCTTTTTAACTGTCAGTGAATGCAAGTTAACCAGACTCCCTGGTAGGAGGTGGTAGTTGGGAGGGAGAGTGGAATGTTGGTATTTGATACACAAGGCTGTGCCAGCCAGTGTGTTGGCTAATTTTCATAAACTGACAAATAAACAATGTGTAACATAATTTGTTATAGGGTGTTCCTTCCAATTTGAAAGTAAAGGAAGTTGATTGTCTTTAACCCTTTGAGTACCTGAGGGGGTATGCAACGCAATGCATTGCATGCCCCTCTTGCACTCAAAGGATTAAAAGCAATAGGAATATTTATTTGTCACCTATGGTGCAGTTGGTTTGCCCCAGAATTACTCCAGTTGAAGAAGAACGTAAGCCTCACTTGGTTTGGAAAGCTTCTCATGAAAAAGTGTAACAAATTGACTGATTTAGCCAAATATATAGTTTAAAATTTTGGAGAGATCCAATAACCAACACTATAAGTTTGTATGGAAAACTTAAGTGTCCATGAAGAAGATAATAATTTTTATATTGTCCACATTAATGGTCAGTTAACTCGAGCCAAAACATACAAGGGTAAGTAAAAATGAACAAGCTTTGAGTTGGTAATTATTGTCTTGTGGTGACGACCACAGACTTTCTTTAGGACCGATATCTTTGGAAATGGGTTACAACTTGTGACTTGGATATTTCATAACATGGTTAACTCGGAGCTCTCCAATTGGCAGCACTATGGGTTACATTGGACCCGCCAGCTGGGTGAAGGGCCAAGGACTGACTTCTGGCTCCTGGATCTTTCGGTGCATTCTTAGATGCCAAAAGAGGCCCACAAACCAAACTGACTGGACATCACTGAACACCTCTATATTGTGTAGTGATCTCTTTGGCTGTACAATGCAAGGAGTTAACTGAGGGAACATAGTTTAATTCCTCTGAACCCTGGTAATAAAATAGATACTTTTGTTTCATTTCATTAAAGAGCAGTACATTTTTCTGTATGGAAAAATGTTATAGGGCTTTTAGCACTGAGTAAAACACAGGTACTCATTCTCTTTCAAATGTTCCTGTAGCTCAATTTTTTTCCTTTTAAAGACCAATATCTCCTCTTCTATGACAGTACAGTTTGTCCATAATTATACTGCAGGATCTGGTACCATACATAGATGTATCCACCCAGGGCCAGATTTCCCAACAGTCAGAGTAGGCAACTGTCTAGAGTTCTAATTGTGGGTATGGCCAGAATTCTGGGTGTGGCCAGATCAATCTCCATGTCCATGCCCCAGTTTTATATCCTATAAATATATAGGCTATTATTTAACCCCTTAAGGACTGGCAGTCCATGGAAGTTGCCTTCCCTTAAGGACCGCTTTGATCCATGCAGAATGTGCTGATACATGTGAACTGTTGCGTGTACCGGCATGCCGAGTAGGGGTCTGAGACAGCCTGATCCAATTTTGGAGCGGTCAATTTCAGACCCCGTTTTTCCTTACAGTGCTCCTGCAGGAGCGCTGTAAGTAAAAAGTACATGACTTGCCAGGACAGTCCCCATCCTTAAGGGTATAAAAACCACTGATGGTCCTGGCACATCACCGGTCCTTAAGGAGTTAACTCCTTAAAATGCTAAAAACATCTCCAAAGCATTGCACTAGGGGTTTTAAAGTGATGGTAATGTTTCACTATAAAAGCAGCTCCAATTAATCTTCATAGTATTTGGGCCATGGAGAGTGTTATTTCAGTACTGTCAGAGTTGTAGTCTTGTTGCTCTGAGGTGAGCAGTGTTACATCAGTAAAAGGGGCAGGAGGGGGATACTTTATCATTCAATTACTCTTGAACTACAGCTCTGACAGTATTGAAATAACAGTCCTCATGGCCCAAATACTATGAAGATTAATTGATTTTTTTTTTTTTTGTGAAACATTGCTATCCCTTTAATTGGAAATGGCTTCTTTGTTTTATTTTTTTTTCCTTACTCTCTGTATCAACAGGAGTGGTATGACATGAACTTGCTGGGTACATGTTTTTTTTTAGCTATCAACTATAATACAATATGTAATACTAAGCAATGTATATAGATCTGTGTTAAGTTACTGTATCTCACATGGTGCCAAAATTGAGTGTTGTTGTTTCCATTTTGATAGTGCTTTGTAGGTTCTGTGGCATCGTGCCTAGGAACTCCTCAGATCTGACCCAGAGAGTCCAGTTTTTATACTAAATGACCTGTTCCCTGGGGACAGAAACTGATTTTTAGGGCTCAGTGTGTGCCCTTGTAACTCTGCCCACTTCATTGCCAATTTCAGTCGCTTTCAGCCCTGTTCTTCTCACTCTGCTCCTGTTTAAGAGCAAACCTCGCCTCATCTCCTCCCAACCCCACCCACCCCAATCAAGCCCCTCCCACTTTAAAACAAATTGCATTATTTAGACACTCACACCTCTGCCTGGGACAAGAAGGTGCTCAGGTATGTGTAGTATGCTGCACCTGACTATACACTTGTGCATAAGCATCCGGCAGGCTATGCACATACATGTCAAGATTAGGGGGCATATGTATCAATACAAAGTGGAGCATTTCTGTGGTATTAAAGATAATTTTTATGTCATATTATGACCTATTGACACCTCTTTGTTTAACTGAATAAATTATTTAGAACAAGACCAAAGTATTTTATTTACACAAACTAATTTCTAAACACATATACTGAACTTTAAACCAACATTAACACAGAGGGACTGTCTCTCCTAAAGAGGGATACTTTGAGGTATGTACCTCCTGATATCTCCTAAAGAGAGACCTAAAGAGACACACTTGGAGGTATGTACCTCTAATATCCTAAACAGGTGCACATGGAGGTATGTACCTCCTGATATCTCCTAAAGAGGGACACTTGGGAGGTATGTACCTGTAATATCTCCTAAACAGGCACACTTAGAGATATGCTAATACGACCCTCTACCATAGAACTTTCCTGAAATTCTGTGCCACAAAGGCATGAGATGAGGTACAAGACAGCGAACTACATCAGTAGACCTTATAACAGAGATGGAATTAACCCATTGTGAGTATGTTCTTGAAATATTGTCTGATAGATGACTGAATTGGTTAGAGTTCCTTGAAAAGCCAGTCACAGTCAACCCTCTTTAAAGGGATAGTAATACTTAAAATGTAAAAAAAAATATGTTGTAGGGTTTATCCCCCTGAGTAAAACAAGAGTACTCCCACTGCTGAGAGGTGTTTTATTCAAAAGTTATTAATTTTCAAAGTTGAATTTTTTAGGTGCAATATCACAGTGGCCTGAAATTGTACAGTGGCGCTGTTGCTACACCATCCTATGGAGATTTATGGTCAACTGACCAGAGTTGTCCATAGGATCGTGTAGCAACAGCGCCACTGTACAATTTCAGGCCACTGTGATATTGCACCTAAAAAATTCAACTTTGAAAATTAATAACTTTTGAATAAAACACCTCTCAGCAGTGGGAGTACTCTTGTTTTACTCAGGGGGATAAACCCTACAACATATTTTTTTTTACATTTTAAGTATTACTATCCCTTTAAGGAGCACTCAAAGCAATCCATTGTATACCCCTCTGGTTCTGAAGAGGTTAACCTGTGAGTGCACAAGGGTTATCCAACGCATTGCAAAGCAATGCTTTGGATAACCCCTCTGGTACTCAAAGAGTTACAGGATTAAACCCCCCATACTAGAAAAGCCAAGGATTTAACACTTGGAGTGCTTGAGAGAGGTATCAAACACACTGCTTTGGATACACCTTTGGCACTCAAAGGGTTAAACTGAATGGAAAGACGAAACATTGAAATTAGATTAATATTGCTTCAGAACCAAGTCCTCTTAGAATGCAATTCTTGGGAAACCGCTTTTCATCTCTGCGCCTCTTGAACCTTAATCATTCCGAATGGGGATATATGTTGTCTGGATCCTATTATCCCCTGTAAACCTCTCTCATAAAAGCTTTATACTATGAGACGAGTCAGAGAGAAGTTGCTTTGTCAGAGGAGAATTTCCACTCTGGGCTCTTATTGGTCCTTAAGGAAATGTTTAGGTAAAAAAAACGAAAAAAAAAAAACCCTACACAATACTTTGACAACACTACTGCCTTGAAAGACTTTTCAGGCTATTTACTGGGAAAATTTCAGCACTTCTGGAACAATCCAACTGCTTCATAGTCAACTAATACAAATTCCCCATATATCCACTGATTTAAATTTATAACACCTGAAAAGAGAGGTTTTTAACCCTTTGAGTGCCAGAGGGGTGCACAACGCATTGCGTACCCCTTTGGCACTCACAGGGTTAACACTTTGGTTTTACATGCTCCGGAGATGTGTCTAGCTTTCAAGTGGTTAAAAAGGCCTATTTCACCCTTTGAGCGCTAGAGGTGTGTGCAGTTCAAAGAAATGGATTGCATACCCCTCTGGCATTCAAAGGGTTAGACCAAAAGGGATTTGTAGCTGTCCCTTATGGTACAGCTGATTTAACCCATAATTCCCTTACTTCCTGTTTTGCTGTTTTTCTCATGCAGAGGGGAGATGCACTAAGGGTAAATGCAATGGTAATGTATGAAGAATTAGGGATAAAAGGGTTTGGGCCTGGGGAGAGACTGGTATAATTAACATGCCATAGTGGTGTAAAAGTGTTGATGCGGTGAGGAGGGCGGGGGAAACAGGAGAGGATGCAGAAAGACTTCAGCAGCAGTCTTCACATAACCCTTTCAGTGCCAGTAAAGTAAGCAACACGTTGCAGATCAATGCAATGTATACACCTCTGGCACCATCCCAGCATTTCTCTTCTGATAGTGAATGACGTTGCAGGCGAGAGATCCACATGCTGTTTTCCTCCCTCTGATGTCAATATCCACATTTACTAGAGATCAGAACAGTACTGTTTGTATAGGGATAGGGACATCTCTGCTATTATAAAATAACTTTCATTTTGATTGAATTTAATACGTGTTTTTTTTATGCACCACATAATTTTCATTATTAACCCTTTCAGTGCCAGAGCAGCACACATGCATTGAAGAGCAATGTGTTGCGTACTTCTGGCACTGAAAGGGTTAAAATGCAAAATCAATTCTGTGTGCACATCATGAAATGACTGGTTAATATCCTATATAATAATTCGCTAACAGTGTTTGTCAGAAGCCGTCATGCACAGTAGAGACTGCATGCTTTCGGACAGTCTCTACTGCGCATGAAGTGGCCGCTTATCCCTTTGAGTGCCAGAGGGGTACAAAACACATTGCGAAGCAATGCTTTGCATACCCCTTGGCACTCAAAGGGTTAACATTACCCGGACCTTGGCCCGTGTACACGGGCTTTTACACTAGTACAAAATAACTGACTACAAATACACTGACCTTGAGCAGTGTGCCTGGCGATGTAAGAGGATGTGACTTCCCCAAGCAGCGCCGCAGTCATCTACTCGCGCCCTGGAAGCACCGCTGGCCTCGTGCCCAGCAGTCTCTGTAAGCATCTTAATAAAAGCAACTAGGCATATTCTTGCTTGTAATCAAACATATCTACTCAATGGGTTAACCCTTTGAGTGACATAGGGATGCACTGCACTCCCTGTGGAACTCAAAGGATTGTTATGTACACCGTAACCTTCACCCATCCGCTTAACAGTTGATTCAGAAAAATATATAACAAGCAGATCAGCTGTTACTTGTCAACAGTGTAGTGCCAGCCGATCGGCTGATTCATGTAAACACAAGACTCAGGCACACTCCGAGTCTTCTAATTACATGAATCAGCTGGAAGTCTGCTCTTTACATGTAACCGCTAATCTGCTTGTTCCTGAAACAGAATTCTGCCTATGTAGCATAGTAGCAAAAACAAACAGATGCATAATTTGAGAGAAATGTATTCTTTTATTTATGAAACGGGGGTCCAAGTGCGGCACATCATGCTAATTAAGTGCAACATGGGATTAATTCGCATTCCAAGCCACACTGCAATAAACTCACTTTTGCTTTTCATAAATAATAGTATAAATATCTCCTGGCCAACGAGAGAGTTTAAATTTTTAGTGTGTGTGTATATATGGATATGTGTGTATATATAATATGCAACAACCAACTTTAAAGTTATAAGTCCACTTTAAAAGACTTTACATTTCCTAAAATGCATTATTTTACAAGTTAGTCACTAAATCTCCACCCTTTAAAAGTAACAGCATTATGATGATTATGAATTGGTGTATAACTCAAACCACCTCCAATAGATTTCTCCGCTTTAGATAAGAAGCTGACTTAATCCTCTTGGTTGTGGATCAGAGGCTCATGATTCCTATGGCCCTAGCGAGGTTATAGCACCCTGAATGGCCAAAAGGCCATTTCTTAGCACATGGGACCTGAAGCATGGGGGTGGGGGGAGACCAACCTTATAGGTCAGAGGTTCTCAACCCATGTCCTCAGTGGCCACTAACAGGCCAGGAATTTCCCTGCTAGAACACAAGTGTGTTGATCAGAGGCTCAGTCATATTGATTAACTCACCTGTGCTGTTAAAAGGAAATTCTCAAACCCTGGCCTGTTAGTAGCCACTGGGGGCACGGGTTGAGAACCACTGGCATAGGACATTGAGCCCTGGAGTAGCAGTGATTTTCTAGTAAGAGTCTGAGCTTTAATAAATATATTTTTTAAATAATACAGGTCAGTTGACTTTTATAATCTGTGGAGGCATAGAAACAAATACTGTATGTCTAAATGTTACAAAAACATCTTGTGTGTGTTCCCTTAACCCCATGGAAGCGAGGGACACTTCTGGGGCTGTTTCTAGCATCCAAAGAGCTAGGGGACTGTTAAGAGCTTGTGTTTTAGTTCATGTTTTTTTGCACAGAGGTAAATGGAAATGTCTGGATTTAATTGTTGGTTGCAAAGACTGATCAGTTAATCCTGTTACATAGACAGAATTTGATGGCACATTTCAGCTAATTTTCCCATCTAGTATTCTTATTTTCACATCCGCTATTAAACATGAAACTTGTTTAATCCTGGAATCATTTCATTCTCACGATAATCTTGTATCTGAAAAAGAAGGATCAGCCAATAAAGTGGCTTGTCCTCTGAAACACAGAATCCAATTGGCTCAGCCAGTCATTTCTCTTCTTGCTTTTAACTCTTTGAGTGCCAGAAGGGTACACCACAGTCATGTTGGGTTTTTTGTCCTACTTTCATAACCCTGGTTATTTTTATCAGTTAAATGGCCTTAGGTCTTGTTCACTCAGCTGACACAAAGGGGCAATACAGTTCAAAAGATGCAATGAAGTTCAAATTGCTAAGTTTTATTAACTGTGATGTCCCTGCATTCGGCCGGTGATTGTGTCAATAAAGGGACATGGCAGAGGGGTGACACAAGCGGCCATACAGGGGGGTCACCTGTATACATACCTGGGAACTCTCTGGATCTGCCCCTTAGAGTCAGTTTTGTTTACAGTGAATGACTGGGTCTCAATGGACAGACAATGATTCTTCTGCAGTGGGGAGTTTCTTATGAAACTCTGCTCGCTTCTGCTCCTTCCCATCCTATTAATCCCGTTTCCTACCCTGTTCATTCTACTTCCCGCCCACTTTTGTGTCATGCCCAATAAACCCCCCCACAGACTCAAGCCCTACACCTTTTCGATGAAAATCATGTCATTTATTTCCCTATGAGGCACCACAGGAGAGTCCTTCAGGGATTCCAGAAGTTAAAGTTGCCAGGTGTGCCTGTAAATCATTGGCTGATGCCTAAATGGGTCAGTCATTCATAACTGCAATGCATAGGCCGCCATGCCGATCAGCTTTGCTGAACATTTCTCTAGACTGTAAGATCTCACTAGCAGGGCCCTCTGATCCTTCTGTACTATCTAATACCTCTGTGTGTTTATTCCCAATTGTACAGCGCTGCAGCATTAGTTGGCGCTATATAAATAAAGAATAATAATAATGGTCAGCTCTTGGGCTCAGTAAAGCTGCAGCAAGCTGTGTTCTCTTGCATCAAGATTTGTGATTTCCTTCGGTGTGCGAACAGCTACATTGGGGTAAATGTGTTTAATTCACTGGTGGTTAGTGCAGTATTACCATACGCTGAGCTAGAAACCACATTGTGAACAAGGCCTCATGCAGAAAGCAAGAGAGGAGCATTTTTTAAGCAAATTAATTGTACCACAAGGAACAAATAAAATTTCCCCAATCTCCTGCTGAATGAAATGGAAATATAATGCCTTAACCCTTTGAATTCCAGAGGGGCACGCAACACATTGCATACGTTGCATACCCCTCTGACACTCAAAGGGTTAATTTCTAGAGACCTCCTTAGCATTCGAGTGGTTGAAAGCCCCATTTAAATCAGTTGGAATAATTAACACCCCCCCCTGGCCCAGACGCATACGCATGCGCACACACACGGATGGTGCAGTCGCTTCACTCC
This sequence comes from Rhinophrynus dorsalis, assembly GCA_037306005.1. NCBI lineage: Eukaryota > Metazoa > Chordata > Amphibia > Anura > Rhinophrynidae > Rhinophrynus > Rhinophrynus dorsalis. The sequence continues at coordinate 46,528,881 of CM074724.1, forward strand.
AGAATTGCTCATCCTTTATTCATTCTGCATATTGTCCATTGTGTACATAGCGTTACATTCTGAAAGTGATACATTTCTAGTCTGTGTAAGCGGATTGAACCTACTGTATTTGTTTGATTTAATGATGCGTGTCTCTGAGCAAGCTTAATAAATTACTTGAAAAATAACAATCTTGAAAAGTGTGCAAGTCTTTAGAAATCCATTCCTTGTGTTTGTCTCTTAAAATGATTTACTTCTGTGCAGGCTTTTCAATGTTTTGCTTGCAAAAGTCAATACCTCCTTTGTCTCTATACGTTCTTGTAGGAGTTGCTTGGCAAACGTGGTCATATAACTTAACCACTACGTTCTGTAAGCAGATTGTCTCAGGGTGCACATTCCTAACACTTACTGGGCTGTGGGTCTTACTCATCTGAAGAGGAACAGCTTTGGACAAAACCATTTGCACCATGGAGAGGGCATTAGCATTCAAGGCATTAAATGCCCCATTTTTACCCCTGGACATGGCAGATGTCTTCAAAGCAATGTGAAGCAATGCATTTACAACTTCTCTAGCATCCAAGGGGTTAAATTGTATCCATTTCCCCCAACGCAGTGACAATCTTTTTCATTCTAGGGGCTAAAAGTCACATTTAAATAACTGAGGATTTTCAATTTCTCCCATATGGAAATTTCTATTTTTTTCTATACTACAGAAGATTCCCACAGAATCTCTCATCTTAAACCTCCTGAATTCTGGCCAGAAAGCAAAAGATAAGCATTTCTAGAACACACCAACTGTATCACAGGTCAGGGCTGTCCAGGTTCAGTCCTTAAGGGCCACGAACAGACCAGGATGTAAGGATTTCCCTGATTAATCACAATGAATGAATGATCCACTGATTAACTCTCCTGTGGTTAATCAGGGAAATCCTTACATCCTGGCCTGTTGGTGACACTTGGGGACTGAACTTGGACAGCCTAGTCATAGGGGAAAATAAAATCCCTAAAATTCCCACTGATTTATATGGGGCTTTTAAAGAGACACCATCACCTGAAAGCAACTTCAATTTTGAAAGATCTTTCATAATCACCTGATTGTGGTATTTGCCATTTTTATTTAGCAAATTTGTTTTAGGTTTCTTTAGATTTATAGATGGTAAATGAAGGCAGGTCCTGTCTTAGCCCTACATGACCTCCACCACTCACTGACACTTAACTCTTTGACTGCTAGGGGATGTGGGCAGTGCATTGCTGGGCGGTGTCAGTGAGTGGGAATGGTAATACGTCTAAGGCAGAAAGTGCCTGCAGGTCATGCCGTAACCCTTTGAGTGCCAGAGGGGTATGCAGCGCACTGCAGAGCAATGCGTTGCGTACACCTCTGGCACTGAAAGGGTTCATTATCAATCTATATAGCTCAAAAACTAGTTTTGTAAATAAAAAACAAAAAAAAAAAAAAAGGTGATAGGTTTCCTTTAACCCTGTGAATTGCTAACGGTGTCTCAAAGCATTGTTTTGCAATAGGTTGACAACCTTTCTAGTATTTAGGTGATTAACCCCTTAAGGACCCTTGACGGTCTTGGCATGTGATGGGTCACGAGCATAAGGACCCATGACGTGCCAGGACCATCATGGAATTCAGGGCTCCCCACGAGGCTGCACGCTGTAAACTGCCTCCCCTCAGATGTGGAATCTGGTCCAGACAGCTCACAGCAAGGGACAATCTTCATACTGTGAGAACAATGAAAGACCTGCCCCCATTGACAGGTTTTTCAGGTTTTCCCTTATGATCACTGAAGATTATCCCTCTCTGCGATCCACCCGGACAGTCTTGCTGCTCTGAGGTGAGCAGTGTTACATCAGTAAAAGGGGCGTGAGGGGGATACTTTATCATTCAATTACTCTTGAACTACAACTCTGACAGTATTGAAATAACAATCTTTATGGCCCAAATACTATGAAAATCAATTGGAGCTGCTTTTATTGTGAAACATTACTATCCCTTTAAAGATTTCCTTTCTAGAACACCGGTGGGTTAATTAGAGGCTATGTGAGTTTGATTAACTTGCATGTGATCTGAAGGCATGGGTTGGGAACCACTCGGCTATACTATACCTGGCATTAAAAATTCATATACGGATGTTACTTTGCAAGTTTTACACTTACTACACCAATTTTTTAATATATTTTCTTACACTTTCTCTATATTATCTAAAATGGGCAGTCAGTTGATCAACACAGAGGGAGTTTAGAACCTGCCTTTTTAAGCTTAAATTATGAATAATTCATATTGAAATTCTTTGTCATTTAAAAAATTGACATCTGTTTTTCATTAGAGGAACTGAATGAGTTTAAGATGAAGGCTTCATTTTGGCCTGTTATTGTTATGCCATTATGGTCCTGCTCTGTGTAAATGGAATGCAGAACTAATTTATTAGAAGTCATTTCAGTCTTCTTGGAATGGTTTGTACATTAAATAAAAACTACCATGCCACACCTTTCTACAGATGTTTATCCCAGTGTTGGTTTTACGGAATTAGCTATTCTAATGAATTAGGGGTCCTGTATGATAAGTTAACCCCTTAACAACCAGTGGTCCAGGCAGTTTACCTTTCCCTTAACTACCACTTTGATCTTTGCCGACACACCGGTACAAGTGAGCCGTTTCGTGTACAGGTGAGGCGCTTTGGAGTCTGAAAGACCGATCCAGTCCTGGAGCGGTCAATTTCAGACCCCGTTTTTATTACAGCACTCCCAAAGAGCGCTGTATGTAACATCTTATGACAGTCACCTGGTCCTTAAGGGGTTAATGATGTTTCCGGGCATCTAAGGAGATGCTGAAGCTGGTATACTAAAGAGAGATGGAGAGATGCACTAAGGCATCAGTTTCTAACCTGCACCCTCAGGACCCACTAAAAGGCCAGGATTTGAGGATTTCCTTGTTAGAATACAGGTGATTTAATCAAATTGACTGAACCTCTGATCAACACAGGTCTGTTCTAACAAGGAAATCCTCAAATTCTGGCCTGTTAGTGGGCCCTGAGGGCATGTGTTGGGAACCACTACATTAAGGTGTGATAGAGGAGATAAAGGGGACATAACTACTCTGTGATAAACTCTCCAAGTCCTATGTTATTCTATGGAGCTGAAAGCACTAAGATTTCTCCATCTTGAGAGACTTTAGTGCATAGGTCTCCTGTTCCACAGGAACAGACTTGGTCAAACCACTCCACAGGAACAGACTTGGTCAAACCATTCCACAGGAACAGGCTTGGTCAAACCATTCCACAGGAACAGACTTGGTCAAACCATTCCACAGGAACAGGCTTGGTCAAACCATTCCACAGGAACAGACTTGGTCAAACCACTCCACAGGAACAGACTTGGTCAAACCACTCCACAGGAACAGACTTGGTCAAACCACTCCACAGGAACAGACTTGGTCAAACCATTCCACAGGAACAGACTTGGTCAAACCATTCCACAGGAACAGGCTTGGTCAAAGCATTCCACAGGAACAGGCTTGGTCAAAGCATTCCACAGGAACAGGCTTGGTCAAAGCATTCCACAGGAACAGGCTTGGTCAAACCATTCCACAGGAACAGGCTTGGTCAAACCACTCCACAGGAACAGGCTTGGTCAAACCACTCCACAGGAACAGGCTTGGTCAAACCATTCCACAGGGACAGGCTTGGTCAAACCATTCCACAGGGACAGGCTTGGTCAAACCACTCCACAGGAACAGGCTTGGTCAAAGCATTCCACAGGGACAGGCTTGGTCAAAGCATTCCACAGGAACAGGCTTGGTCAAACCACTCCACAGGAACAGGCTTGGTCAAACCATTCCACAGGGACAGGCTTGGTCAAACCACTCCACAGGGACAGGCTTAGTCAAACCACTCCACAGGGACAGGCTTGGTCAAACCACTCCACAGGGACAGGCTTGGTCAAAGCATTCCACAGGGACAGGCTTGGTCAAACCGTTCCACAGGGACAGGCTTGGTCAAACCACTCCACAGGAACAGGCTTGGTCAAACCGTTCCACAGGGACAGGCTTGGTCAAACCGTTCCACAGGGACAGGCTTGGTCAAAGCATTCCACAGGAACAGGCTTGGTCAAACCACTCCACAGGGACAGGCTTGGTCAAACCACTCCACAGGAACAGGCTTGGTCAAACCGTTCCACAGGGACAGGCTTGGTCAAACCGTTCCACAGGGACAGGCTTGGTCAAAGCATTCCACAAGAACAGGCTTGGTCAAACCGTTCCACAGGGACAGGCTTGGTCAAAGCATTCCACAAGAACAGGCTTGGTCAAACCGTTCCACAGGGACAGGCTTGGTCAAACCGTTCCACAGGGACAGGCTTGGTCAAAGCATTCCACAAGAACAGGCTTGGTCAAACCACTCCACAGGAACAGGCTTGGTCAAACCGTTCCACAGGGACAGGCTTGGTCAAACCGTTCCACAGGGACAGGCTTGGTCAAAGCATTCCACAGGGACAGGCTTGGTCAAACCACTCCACAGGGACAGGCTTGGTCAAAGCATTCCACAGGGACAGGCTTGGTCAAACCACTCCACAGGGACAGGCTTGGTCAAACCACTCCACAGGGACAGGCTTGGTCAAACCACTCCACAGGGACAGGCTTGGTCAAACCACTCCACAGGGACAGGCTTGGTCAAACCACTCCACAGGGACAGGCTTGGTCAAAGCATTCCACAGGGACAGGCTTGGTCAAACCATTCCACAGGAACAGGCTTGGTCAAACCACTCCACAGGGACAGGCTTGGTCAAACCGTTCCACAGGGACAGGCTTGGTCAAACCGTTCCACAGGGACAGGCTTGGTCAAACCGTTCCACAGGGACAGGCTTGGTCAAAGCATTCCACAGGAACAGGCTTGGTCAAACCACTCCACAGGGACAGGCTTGGTCAAACCACTCCACAGGAACAGGCTTGGTCAAACCGTTCCACAGGGACAGGCTTGGTCAAACCGTTCCACAGGGACAGGCTTGGTCAAAGCATTCCACAGGGACAGGCTTGGTCAAAGCATTCCACAGGAACAGGCTTGGTCAAACCACTCCACAGGGACAGGCTTGGTCAAACCGTTCCACAGGGACAGGCTTGGTCAAACCGTTCCACAGGGACAGGCTTGGTCAAAGCATTCCACAAGAACAGGCTTGGTCAAACCGTTCCACAGGGACAGGCTTGGTCAAACCGTTCCACAAGAACAGGCTTGGTCAAACCGTTCCACAGGGACAGGCTTGGTCAAACCGTTCCACAGGGACAGGCTTGGTCAAAGCATTCCACAAGAACAGGCTTGGTCAAACCACTCCACAGGAACAGGCTCGGTCAAACCACTCCACAGGAACAGGCTTGGTCAAACCGTTCCACAGGGACAGGCTTGGTCAAACCGTTCCACAGGGACAGGCTTGGTCAAAGCATTCCACAGGGACAGGCTTGGTCAAAGCATTCCACAGGAACAGGCTCGGTCAAACCACTCCAGGTTTTGAGAGGTTTTTAACCCCTTGATTGCTAGTGGATTCCAATGCATCACTTAGCAATATGTAGAGACTTTTCTTGCATTCAAGGTGTTAAAAGCTCTAATTAACACAGTGAAAATTTGGTGAATTTTGACTTGCTCCTTATGGTGCAGTTGGTTTGCTCCAGAATAGGACACTTCTCTATTATATATACGGGAGTTATTCTGGAGTAAACCAACTGCACCATAGGGGACAAATGAAAATTCCTGTTCAATTCCCATGCACTTGAATAGAGCTTTTTAACCCCTTGAATGCCAGAGAGGTCTTCAATGCATCATTTTGCAATGCATTGGAGACCTCTCTAGCATTCAAGGGGTTAAATGCAACATTTTACAGGAATGTTTTTGTCCCCCTGCCCCCATGGCACAGTTGGTTCACGCCAGACTAACTCCAGTTTTTTGTTTTTTTAAACCAATATGACCCTTTCTACCATTGTATGTGTCTAAGGATAATCTATGCCTGTGTTGTTCTACTAGTTGGATATTTCTGAACTTTGGGTTCATCAATCATTCTCCTTTCCAAAATTATGATCACGTGAGCAAGTTCCAAGCAGGGCTTCACGGTTGCCAGCCCCCTTACCCACAGACAACAATTTAGGAATAAGTTACATTATTACAGTGAGTTGCACTTAATTATTTTGTTGAGCATCGCTAGGAATCCTTCCCACACAAAATCCATTCTTCACTCTGGATGCACTTTGGATCCCTCTTCATTTGCGAGAAAACATTCTTAACAGTATATCATGTGTGTTTTATGTTCCAAGCCACCCTGCTATTAATGTAAATACTGTCCTGATTGTTCAGGGTATTGCTCTGAGTTTGTTTTATAACTGGGGAAAAAACAAGATTATGGTCATATGGTTTGCATTACCAATGAGTATTTAACCCCTAGAATTTTAGAGATGCCCCATAATGTATCAGTTTTATCTAGCGTCTATGAGGTTGAAGTAATGGTAATATTTTTGAGTTATGCATTTGTGTGTATGTGTATATAAATATATATATGTACGTATGTATGTATAAAAGAAAATACACAAAGTATTAGTGCACATCCATATTTTCATCATTGTTAACACTTTACTCCGTGGCATATTGCCTGCATGTCACCACTACATCAAAGATGAGGCTTTAATCATATAATATAGCCTTAAAAGGCTAAGCTTGCCGCCATGCCAAGGTACCCCATTATAGACAAGTCTTACCCTTAATGTTTTGTCCTATGAGCTGAATCTCTCCTGCTGTAGTCATTTTCTAACCTTAATTGACTTTTTCCAGAAAGGTGGATTTTTGCCATTAAAATCAACACAATTTGCTTCTTTATTCTGTACAGTGCAGTATGTGTAGTTCAGAAATGCACCACTTTCTTTATACATAAGGGCCCTTGTGATGATAACTGGTAGATTATTTTTGTATCACCAAGGAGTAAAGACATTCTGGTTCCCTTGCTATGTTAGTAAATGAGCCAACTCACAAGGAAACAATACTAGATTTGATAACTCAAATCTGATGCTAAACCAGTATTCTTATCAGTGGAAGAGTGCCTGGGAGCCAATGATCACCAATTAGTGTGGTTTAATATACTGATAATGTCTCTAAGCACACTAAAACATCTGTCTTGGATTTTTGAAGGGCAGATTTTTCTGTTATGCAAGACAACCTAAGTAATTCCCTAGCTGAGATGAGATTGCCTCATGGTGTGCCGTAACAATGGGAACAGCTAATTATCTATAACTGAATTCTGCATCAGACATGTAATCAAAGGTAAAAGAAAAAACAATCTGGTTCTCTAGAAGGTTGGAAGCCATTGTAAAGGATAACAAAGGTGTTCATACAGGAAGTGCAGACAGGCCTAGTCAGAGGTAGATGGCCAAGTGCATTATAAGATGTTCTCTGTGAAAAGAGAAAAAGCAAATGAGGCTGAATAAGATTAAAGTCAGAAAGTGATGTTTATGTCAAGGTAGATAACGATATATCAAATTATTTTTTGTAAAAAGGTGGCACCTTGTTAGCTGTAGAAAAAAGCAGGAGAAATATCTGGGAACTCTCCACTTCTGCCCTGGAGAATTCATTTTCATATTAAATGACCAGGTCTCTGGTGACGGAGGTGGATTCTCCGGCTAGATGAGTTATGTGGTAACTCCTCCTACTTAATGCCTTTTCTGACCACTCTTGGCCCTGTTCCTCCCACGTTCTCACTATTTTAGATACTAGCCCTGCTGTCTACCCTCCTAATCATCCCTCCCACTATGATTTAGGCCCACCCACATTACATGAATCATATCATTTGCATAAGCTGAGACTCAGGGTTTTGACCCAGATCTCGGGGTGAAGGACCAAATTCTCCGGGTGAGACCGTTTTGTGTTTTCTACTATATGATCAGTATCAATGTACTAAATTAGTGCCATTCCTTCCAAAAATGCAGAGGGAGAAGTCCTGCTTGTCTAATGTGTGTGCAAGTATGTTAGTCCTTGTTGATTGATTGATTGATTGATTGATTGAACTGAGAGGTGATTCAGTCAACTAGTGACATACATTCCAGAATCTACATTTTGGGGAGCTTTTAGGGCTTATATTTCAAAGATCTCAGAGTCAGCCCATTTTAAAAGGATAGTAATGTTTCATAATAAAATAATCTCCAATTAATCTTCATAGTATTTGAGCCATGGAGAGTGTTATTTCAGTACTGTCAGAGTTGATAAAATATCCCCCTCCCTCCTCTTTTACTGATGTAACACTGCTCAGCCAGATCAGAAGGGAGGTGCCCAGATAGATTGCAGAGAGGGACAATCTTCAATTAAGATAAGGGAAAAAGCTGAAAAACCTGTCAAGGGGGGAAGTGTTTTCATTGTTCTCACAGTAAGAAGATTGTCCCCTGCTGTTAACACGCTCTATGACTCAAATACTATGAAGATTAATTGGAGCTGCTGTTTTTGTGAAACATTACTATACCTTTAAGACACTTGAATACAACAGTGTCATCCAATACCAGTGGGATGCTGTTTTTCACAGGAAGGTAATATTTCCTGAATACACTAGAACAGGGTGTCCAACCTGAGGCTTGCGGGGGATGGAAGTGGCGGAAGTGTAAAAAAAATATATATATATATAAATAAATATATAATATGCTCACCATCTTCTGGAAATGCTTATGCTCTCTAGTCTACTTTAAATTCAGGTTTGAGATTGTTATAAACCTTTTCATGCAGGTATGTTCTATTCAAAACCTTGTACAGAAACAGACTGTGGTAGGTTCAATTTATTACGCTGGGCATGCCCTACGTCAGGGGTAGCCAACCGTGGTCCTAATGAGCTTTCCAGCAGTGCATGTTTTTGGGATCTGTTTGAATGACCAATCAAAGTGAGGGAACCAGTAATTAGTCCTCTGTACTTCAGCTGAGATATCTTGAAAACATGCATTATTGGTAGCCCTTGCCCTGCAGCGTGTTGTCTCATATCAAAAGGGTGCCATTTTTTTTGGGAATGTCATTAGCTACCTAATATAGCATGGCATTCCTTTGTCTTCAAAGCTGTTATTATAATAGAATTGATGAAAATATACACAAAAAGAAAATCCTATTGTGACACTTTATGGGGATGTTTGCGTGCCCTACACTAAGGTTAGAAAGGCAAGTGTCTACTTATATATTCCCAGTTTTTTCTTTATGTTTGTAATATTATTTCAGTGCAGAAAACAGATTGTAGGTGTAGTTCAGTTCTTCTGCCATCCCCTATGGTATGTCAACCAATACCAGTGGAGTATAATTCTACTCTGGAGGAGTCTAGCTACCTATTCTGATATGAAATTCCATGTTTCCGTTTCATTATCTTTAGTGAAAATGTTAAATGACCACCTTGTTTTTCACTATACCACCATATGCTGGAGATTTCCTAACAGTTTTGAGATAGAAACACAAATAACCATTCTCTAAAACTGGAATTTTGTGTACTTTTCAACAGTCTATAGTATTGCAGGGTTCTCTGTTCCTGTGCTGCTTATTTTGTACCAAAACACAGGATAATGCAAAAATGTGAAGGAAAAAAAAATTTCTAATGCCAATTTATTAGAAAGGGCCACACATAAAACCATGATTTTGGTGTTCTGGAAATGTGAGAAGGTACCATCTGTAGAGCTGTATGAATTTGCTAGCAGTCTGTGAAAAGCCAGTCATGCAGATGTTTGTCATTCACTTTATTAACATTTCAGTTAAGAAAAAACAGTTTTGGATGTAGAATTCTCTATAGATTTCCTCAGGCAGATGGCAATAACAAACCATTGCACTTACACGTTCCGTTTTACCTCAGTGCATTTTTCCCCCATGCAGATCCACACATTAAAGTGTCTGGCAAGAAAGAGAATGTGAAGGAGGCAAAGGAAAGGATCATGTCTGTGTTGGACACAAAGGTACAGTGATTTACTAACCTACTCACTTAAAGTAACACTAACACCTCTTAATAATAATACACCATTTAAATTAATCTGGAAATTAGCAGAAAAAAACAGGAGAGCAAAAAGGGGAAGCCTGATCTAAGTGTAGAAGCGACTTTAATATATTATGATAAAATATTAAAATAAAACAACCCCCTTCAAGGTTAGGGTGTCTGCTTACAAGATCAACATCTTAAACCAATCCATAGAAAAATTCAAGGATTAATACTTGTTGGTCCGCAGTCGTAGGGTCTTTACTTCTGATGCACTTCTCTTGGCTTCCTGTATGCTTCAGCACAGCCGGTCTCCCTTCGGTGATGTCACTCTGGCGGGACAGCTGAGGTCTTCACTCACTGCCTCAATATTGTGCCAGACAAAAGTTCTACCTCTTTCTCTCGTTACGTACATTTAAAATTTTTTAACCTGAGCTAATCTCAACACTCGAGAACACCCCAAACACGTCAAGCCTCTCTTGAGGAAGTGGTTTTAGCCCACAAAAGGTACATAGAGAGGCTGTGAGCGTAGGGCTTAGCTGTCCCTTTGGATGTACCAAGCACACAATATAACAGTGCTGGGGTGGGGGGTGGGGAGGAAGGAGCAATTAACAAGAGTAGTCTTCAAAATTTTCACATTGGGTGATAAGACAAAACAAAATTCATAGGGTACATAGCTAGGGTGGGGCACTATACCATTTCCTCATGCCCTAAAAAAAGTATAGTGGACCTTTTATGAAAGAAGGGAGTGTCCTTTTTCATTCAGGGGTGTTCCTTGAGTGCCAGGGGTTGTGTGCAATGCCTACCTCTCTGGCACTCAAAAGGATAGTATGCAAGTTGGGCAATCTAGTGATCACCCAACCTACTACAATTGTTCGATAAACAGGTGGTAGTGTGGGAGCTCAGATCTCACACACACATATATAACCACACTTTTAGTATCTTTAAAGTGTTGGAACTATATATATATATATATATATATATATATATATATATATATATATATATAATATATCCCTGTTTTTCCTATATTGCCACATTATGGAAATGTTTGTTCCAACCAATCTAAGGGTAGAAAGGCAAGGTACCTAATCTGATGTTGCAGGTTGTCTTCTTTCCAAAATGATGTACCTTGCTTACTATCTGTAGTTATTACAACCATTTTAGTACAGACAGGTTATATTGAAAGAATGTAAAGGGCATTTTTTTTTTAAACTTGTGGCTACCCTGTGATATGTCGGCTGTCACCAATGAGGTATTATTTCTGTCAGGAGAGAAGCTGCTAATGAATACAGTAGAAAATTACATAGATTTCAATACCTTTAAGGGGTAGAAATGTTTAAATGTGTTTGGTTTTTCCTTTTAGCACCACTTTCTGGAATTATTTGTGCTTATTTGCTTAATTGACTCCCCCATTTGATGTGGTGGGTAGTCTTCTTTCCAAAATGGTATGCCTTATCTACCTTTTCTTCTTGTCTGTAATTGTTACAACTGTTTACATGCTGGTATGCCATATTAAAAAAGTAAGTAAACCTAATGACAGTGGTCCATGCAGTTTTCTGTTCCTGGAATTTCCCACCCCCATTTTATTTGGGAGGTCTCTACCTACCTATCCCAATATGGAATGCCATGATTTTCTGTATATTTGAAAGAGTAAAAATATGGGGAAAGGAGTCAAGGTTTATTTTTCTTTTTGCTATAGTGCCATCTGCTGGGGACCTTGTAGCAAATAAGCTTTGTTATAGGAAAGCAAATGAGCTGTCCCTGAAATTAGACATTTGTGCACTATTAAAAATAAATATATTTATATATGTTGCAAAATTGTTTTATTTTTTTATTGCTAATTTCTAATAAGAGAACCTATTTATAAAAACATAAATGTTGGCGTGTTAGAAAGACGAGTTTAAACCTTTGAGTTCAAGATGATTATCCCAAGGTATTGCAGAACAATGCGTTGGATTACCCCTCTGGCACTCATAGGGTTAAACTTAGAACACAAAGCCTTTGCTAGTGGAACACAGAAAAAATACACTCCAAGACAGATGTTGTTTTTCGCTCACTTTATTGGAATATCTGTTTAAAAAAAAAAAAAAAAATTTGCATTCCGGATGTCATTTAACCCTTTGAGTGCATTCCGTACCACTCTGGCACTCAAAGGGTTAAGTGCATCTACAAACCAATGGTATCTAGTGAAACACAAATAACGTGTGTGTGTGTGTGTATATGTGTATGTGTGTATATATGTATGTATGTGTATATATATATATATATATATATATATATATATAAATTTAGGTTTAGATTTTGGGGTGCTAATATGAAATAATCAAATTTTATAGATGCTTGTTGGAAGTACAATGGTTAAAATGATATAAACTCGTTTCATTTTTAGGTGGTAGTGTTCCTTTAAAGGGATAGTAATACTTAAAAAGTAAAACAAATATGTTGTTGGGTTTATCCCCCTGAGTAAAACAAGGGAAATCCCACAGCTGAAAGGTGTTTTATTCAAAAGTGATTACAGCTCAAAGTTGAATTTTTTTACGTGCAATATCACAGTGGCCTGAAGTTGTACAGTGGCGCTGTTGCTACACCATCCTATGGAGGTTTCTGGTCTACGGACCAGAGCTGCCCATAGAATGGTGTAGCAACAGCACCACTGTACAATTTCAGGCCACTGTGATATTGTACCTAAAAATTCAACTTTGAGCTGTAATAACTTTTGAATAAAACATCTTTCAGCAGTGAGAGTAACCTTTTTTTTTTTACTCAGGGGAATAAACACTACAATATATATATTTTTACATATTAAGTATTACTATCCCTTTAATTGCCTCACCCTGCTCCTTAAAGGAGCAGTAAACGTGTAAAAAAAAAAAAAAAAAAAAGCTTTTCCTGCTGAGTAAAACAAGCACACTCCCACTTCTGTCCGTTTTTATTCAGATGTTATAACAGTTCAAATTCTTAGGAAGAGAATTAGTGTGATTACTTCTTGAGAGTTCAAACTGATAGGAAGTGATTCAGCAGTTTATATCACATTCTATAGAGAACTGATGGTGACTCGCCTCTTCTAGAGAATGCAACAGAATGACCAGTTGGAATCAGACCACTAGAGGGCAATGTTAATGTTAAATATAATAACTCTGAAAATATGCGTCTCAGCAGAGGGAGTACCCGTGTTTTACTTAAAAATTAAAATCCTACAGTATTTATTTTTGTTTAACAAAAGTTTACTGCTTCTTTAAGCATCTTGTCCCACCCACTGCAAGAGGTGGAGCTGCCAGTGGTAGCCTTGTTTCTGTTGTGTTTCCCAGTTAGTATGATATCACAACATCCAATAGGAATCCTCCACTACCTCTCTGGGGAGGAGAAACCCGACAAAGGGAACAGTGAGGGCTGTACATTTTTGCAATACTATTACTGCCAGAGGTTGGGAGACATGGGTGGCTATGATTAACTAGTAAAAGGCTGAGCTTTAACGCACACTTTTTCAGCTTAGCCCTTTAAGTGGGCCCAGCAGTGGCATAACCTTTTATGAAAAGAAAAAATAGCAGTTGCACTCACAGGATCAGTGAGACTAGTAAGGAGGATGAGTGAACCAGACTGTCATAAAATGGAAGTCCTAAGGGGAATCTTGTTGGGAAACAGAGGTGATATAAGATGTGCTTAGTGAAAGCATGCAGTAGGGGAGTGCAGGACACTGGAATTACTACACAGACATTCTTATCTTCCATTATCTCAGTAATTACTACGTAAATATACAATCGTTTGAGGGTAGCAAGATTGAAAATGAAAAGGATGCCATTTCTCTGGGAACACAAATATAGATAAAATAATTTATATGTTCAGTGTATATATTACATAAAAATGTTTTGTGTGCTTGGAGATTGTATATAAAATGTATCAAATCAAAAAGCCATAATAGATCAAATTTATCACATCCTATACATCAAAAGTATCATATAGTAACTGGTTTCCATCCCCTCTTAAAGGGGCAGTATAGGGTCCATACAAGACCCCTTTGAGATCTTTGGTGGTTGTGTCCCAAGAAATAACCCTTTGAATGCCAGAGAGGTATCCAACGCATTGCAACGCAATGCGTTGGATACCTCTCTGGCACTCAAAGGGTTAAAGGGATAGCAATACTTTGTTTTATCTTTATTTTATTTTGTAGGCATTAAAAAAAACATGAAGAATGATTTGTCTTATCTCTCAAACCTTTATGGTTTAAGAGATATTCACAAGCAAAGTTTCCCCTCCCTCCCCTTTTACCTAGTGTAAGCCATCTCTTCTCAGATGTGGAATGCAGTCCATAGACCAGACAGATAACAGGAGGGGACAATCTTCTTCCTATGAGAACAATGAAAGCCCTGCCCCCCTTGACAAGCTTTTCAGCTTTTTCCCTTAATTGAAGATTGTCCCTCTCTGCAGTCTACCTGGGCACCTCCCTTCTGATCTGTGGTGAACAGTGTGACATCAGTAAAAGGGGAGGGAGGGGGATACTTTGCCATTGAATTACTCTTGAACTACAACTCTGACAGAATTGAAATAACACTTTCCAAAGTCCAAATACTATGATGATTAATTAGAGCTGCTTTTAAGGGAATGGAGTTTCCATATCTCAAGGTTTGTCCATTGTGTTCCCCATGTAAATCCAGACAAATATGCGTATGTCACTTATGTTGCAATTGGTTTATTCTTTATTTCAGTGGCTCTTAGTACCGTAGTGTGTCTGGGCCCCGTGTTCAAAAGAAAAAGTAAAGTAACTCTGGGGCAAACCAATTGCATGATGGGGTTAAAATAGAGATTCCACAAAACCCCACTGATTTAAATTGTAATTTTCATCTCTTGAATTATAAAGAGGTCTACAACACATTGCACCTTTCTTTTGAACATATGACCTTAAGTGTTTTATCGTGATGCAGATACTGTCAAGTGCCCGAAAGACCTTTCTGTACCTTCCTCTTCTTTAGATTTCTATTCATATTAATCTTTTTAAATGTGCTGGTGGGTAAGTCATTGTCTATAAGAGGATTGCGATGATGATGGTGGTGGTTTGGAATGGCTCTGAAGAGGATACAATTATTTTTCAGTTTGGACCTGTTTATTCAGGATAAAAAAGGTGATTGTGCATACATCATGGGTGGTCTTCCTGTCGCCCTTAAGATACTGTTTATCTACGGCTCCCATCATCTTCACCCAGCCAGTCCAGCTAATTATGATTGTACAGAGGTTTTGGTTTAGCAAATTACATGAGGACTTCAGGTTGACCAACTATGGCACACTTCAGTTAGTCTATTGCTTGACCTCCATCTGTTGGGAACTACAACTCCCATCAGCCTTAATGAGCCTGGGGCAGGTTGGGCTTATGGTAGTTGTGGTGTCTAACAGCTGGAGCGGATAATACTTGACTACCCTAGGCATACTATGTTCTGCAATATCGTGAACAATTACGTTGTTTCAAATATCAGGTATTACTTTGCCTTTTCCCTGTTCATCAAATAAATGCACATTTTGTTCTTTAGAGTAATCGGGTCACATTAAAGATGGACGTTTCACATACGGAGCATTCACATGTCATAGGTAAAGGTGGAAACAACATCAAGAAAGTGATGGAAGAAACAGGCTGCCACATCCATTTCCCCGACTCCAACAGAAATAACCAGGCAGAGAAAAGCAACCAGGTAACTCTCTTATGGCAAACAGATCCTTAGATACCATGGTAGGTCAGCACTTTAAGAAAGATTCCTTCTGCTATTTCCTTTAGGGAAGGGGTGGCACAGGGCAACCTGTGGCTCGCTTGCTCTTGTTGGACTACAACCACCAAAATACTCAACTGATCATTTGAAAACGGATGATGATGAAAGTTGTAGTCCTACAGCAAGGAAGCCACAGGTAGCCCTTTCCTGCTTTTGGGTGAGGCTGCTTGTGGCAGGATGAATGCAGGATGCAGAAGGAAATATTGTTTCGCTATTGAATAATTAATAAACTGTGTCTTTTAGCGAGGTTTGCAGAACGTTTAGCTCCTCTAAATCAGGGATTTCCAAACCTGGTTTTTAAAAGCTACCAGTAGTGCATGTTTTCAGGATATCTATGGTTGAGATACATGCAATCAAACTGATAAAGGGATTGGAGGATCAGAGTTATAAAATGAGAGTAGCCAAACTGGATTTGTGTATATTGGAGAATATATATCTAAGGAGTGATATAATTACCATTTACAAATACATTCAAGGTCAATACAGAGAACTGTCCAATGAATTATTTATGCAAAGAGCTGAGCTAAGAACAAGAGGTCATCCATGAAGACTAGAGACATGGCACTTTTGATTAAAACAGAGCAGGGATTTTTTACAGTAAGGGCAGTAAAGTTATGACTTTCTTTGCCTCAGGATGCTGTTCTGCTTTCAAAAAGTAATATTGAAATTATGAAAGGTTTTTTTTTTTTGCCTTCCTCTGGATCAACAGCATGGGCTGGACTTGGTGGACACAGGTCTTTTTTTCAACCTCTAGGCGTACAAGAGAATTAGTCAATGGCTCAGACACCTTAATTGTTCAATCTGTGCTCAAGCTGAAAACATGCAACTGATAGTGAATACAAATCCATGTATATGTTTGTAGTAGCCAATGGTCTGTACAATAAATAGTTTCTGAGATTATGCTCTATATGTTTATGGCGCAGCGTGGCACCTTATGCTAATTTGCTAATATCCTGCCCAGTATACTAATTATTACTGATTGAGACCAGCCAGCTTATATCTTTCTCTGCTATGATCCCAGTATGAGGGCTCTGCCAAGATTCATTCATAGCACAGTGTGTGGTAACATTTGCCCAGCACATAAGCTAATTAACATAAAGTGCCACAATGCCACAAAGATTTAAGTCAGGATGGGAAAGTTCAGCTAATAGGTGAAGGAAAAAGGTGGCAATATTTATCTTAATTTCTTGTTATTTCTCTGTTTAAAGTATTATTAATGTCTGTATTTAACAAATTATAATATTGCAGCTATTATAAAATTAAATTGAACAACCTCAGTGCCATCTCTCAAACCTTTATGGTTTGAGAGATATAGGAAGCTAAAGTTCCCCCCTCCCTTCGCTTTCCCTGCTGTCAGCTGTAAAGCAGGAGATTTCAGTCAGCCGAATCGAGGTAGCTGTTCGGCAGAGCCAAAATAGTGCTATGTAAAAAAGAAATACTTCGTTGGAACGGTCTACAAAGTGTGCCTGGTTTGCAGGCACACTTTGTAGACCATTCCGTGAAGTATTTCTTTTTACATTTTGCTATTTCGGCTCTGCTGAAGAGCCTCATGCTTGTCCCGGGACCAGGATATCCTGGCGTCAGCTGACTTCAGGGAAAGCGAAAGGAGGGGGGATCTTTAGCTTCCTATATCTCTCAAACCATAAAGGTTTGAGAGATGGGACTGGGGTTGTTTAATTTCATTTTATGTTAGCTGCAGTATATTAGCGTTAGTAAAATATAGACATTGCGAACACTTTAACAAATACTATATAGGCATACATCAGATAATTGTTAAGCCTTTTAGTGCCAGTGCATTACACACCCCTTTGGTACTTAAAGGGTTAAGCTCCTGAGATGTTTTTATCCGTGATTGTGCAGAACATTGTCACGTAAACAGCATCTAGCCATCTTGGCATCTTAACAAATGGAATTTGGAGCTTTACTTCCATTTCTCATCAAAACATTGCTTTAAAATAAATGTATTAAATGATGAGCTGTGATGTTTAACCTCTTAAGGATCAGAGGGCTGTACAAGTCATTGTGAAGTGAAGCAATGTGTTGCACACCCCTCTGGTCTTTAACCATTTGAGTGCCAGAGGTCCGTACCCCTCTGGCACTCAAAGGGTTAACCCTTTGAATACCAGAGGGATAACCAACGCACTATGAAGCAATGAGTTGGACATACCGCTGGCCCTCAGAGTTACGGAGTTAAAGCCTGAAGCAATGAGAAACTGAAGAACAAAATTGTTTCAGTTATTGATAATACTTCAATTTATAAAATACACCTGTCAGTTTTCCTAGTTTAAAGTATTCACTAAACCATTGGTTCTCGGACTGTGCTGTCAGGGGCCACTTACAGGGTCAATACTTACGGATTTCCCTGCTTGAGCACAAGTGAGTGAATTGGAGTCACTGAGCATCTGATTAACATGCATGTTCTGAAGCAGGACACTCCTCAAATCTGGTGTGTTAGTGGGTCTGGAGATCACTGGTTGAGAACCACTGATCTAAGCATAATATGTAAATTATTACAATAAATCTGAAGCTAACGTCCTGAATATTTTTGCAGGTGTCCATTGCAGGTCAACCAGCTGGAGTGGAATCTGCAAGAGTAAGAATAAGGGTAAGTATTTTAGCATTTTACTAAACTTAGGTAGACAGGCTGAGAAACAGACCAAGAGGTGTGTTTTTAATTAAGGGCATCTACCAAGGTAAATCATTGTTAAACTGAGACACTGTCACAGGGCGGAAGGATGCAAGATCACAGAGGATAAGTTGATAAGTAGTAGTTGTCAAGACTTGAACTGGGAAGGAAATGGTTTTTACCTACAGGAGCTAGGGTACGATGCTTAAGAGCATTCTTTGGCAGTTATTGTCTGAGTTGTGTTGCTGGTTTCTCCGGTGTGAAGTTGCTACCACAAGGATGGATACAGGACACCAACTGAGCTGAACAATGATTCCATCAACTGCAGCGGTTATTGATGAAAGAGGTAAGTATTGGAGTTTACTGGAAAACTGGGGTGACTGTCATCTAGAGCCCAGAATACGGCAGCAAGTTGAAGTGGCAGGATCTTCCTGGATGCAATATCACTCCGAGAAGGACAGAAGGGAATCCACTAACAGAATCATGGATTGCTAAGAAATACTACCCTGTGGGACATGGCTGGAGATTCCAAGAAGCATTGCCTCCGGGACCTGGCTAGAGAGGCTGAGGAGTATTGTCCTTGAGGCACCTGGCTGGAGAGGCTGAAGACTATTGCATTACAAGACCTGGCTGTACAAGCTGAGGAGTATAGCCTGGGTGGCAGTCTATGGACCGCTCTGGTCAGTTGACCATAAACCTCTATAGGATGCTGTAGCAACAGCTCTGTTGTAAAATTTAGGGTCATGGAGGTACTGCACCCAAAAAAGGCAAGTTTGATCTCCAATAACTTTTGAGTAAAACATCATTCAGCAGTGGGATTACCCTTGATTTTACTCTCCAGGCTAAACACTGCAATATATATTTTTCTAAATTGTTATCCCTTTAAACTTGATGTAATTTCATTTTTACTCAACATTTCATCTTATTTTGTTGTTAATGTTACGGACGTATGATTTAAAAGGGAATTATTTAGCCTTCCTCTCCCATCCCCCCTCAAAAAAAAAAAACATTTTCAGCAACCTTCTGCTTTTTAGCAAGTGTATTTTTTGGCTTTCCAAAAAGGCCTTCACAGCACATGATGAGAGAATATCATCAAAGAGGCCGCTCTGATTGCAGCTCTTCCTGAGTCCTGGGACTGAAAAGGGAAGATTGGGTTACTAATTTAGGAAACCTGGCAGATGACTAACAGATTAACCTCTTACATGCTAGGGAAATCTTCAGCACACTATAAAGACTTCTCTTTCATGGGGTTTACATGGGAAACGTCTACAACTAGTACTCTTGAATCTGTGAATAAAGCATCTGTGCAATAAATGTCACCCCATTTTACACTCCTATAAAGAAAAAGTATTGTGATCATTCCCCTCCCGCCAAATGAACTTTTTGGCTCTGTAATCGGCTCTGGTATGCATTTTTTCTTTCTTAATTTTCCTTTTGAGATACATTACTAAAAACGTCCTAGTTAAACGAGACTAGGAAAAGATTGATAAAGAACCACGCCATAGGAATATTTGGCTCTTAATTTGTATATCATCTTAATATATCTATGTAGGTGTCCATCAGTCAGCATTCTGTTGTATCTATACATTTGTTTTATTTTCATTTGATCTCAGTTTACAATCTGATGGACAGTGACTTATGAGTCAATTAGGTCTGTTGAAATCTATCGTGGATAAAAGGTGTTGTCTAGAGGCAGTCTTAGAGATCGCTTTGTATTATGTTTACCAACTCTACATGGTCAAAGCTTGTCCAGTAGGGTAGAAGACCACTGTTCATAGTACAAGATCCCTTGAAATCCTGTATGTCTCTCTTTTGCAATTTCCTCATGGACAGAGAACACTTTATCAGCAAAGAAAGCAGCAAAGGCTTCACATGTTCTGGGGAGAGATGCAAAAGGTTGTAGGCTTGTTGGTGTGCAAGGCGTTTCTACTGCGAGGGAGAGCTAAGATGGTTTGTTGCTTGCTGTGCCGATTTTGTTGAACAAAAACGGACTTCTTCAGCATGCTGTTACCTGGTATTGTTTCATATGGTTAACCAATTTGTTTATCTTCCTCTTTGATACCCTCCTGCACCATCTTCCAAGTCTTCATTCCTTCCTTTTTCATCTCTGACTGTACTCCAAACAGAGGTGTTTGTGGTATTGTGTGTGTGAGCTGGAGCAGTGGTGTTCAATGCCTTTGTTACAGTGATTGACTAAAGAACATGGGGGAAGATTTATAGACCTGGCGTTATGAACCAATATGGAAAAAAAAAGTTGCCCAAAACTGAATTCGGCATTTAAAAATAAGCCTGTGGCTGTCTGAGAAACCTTAACGCTGCATAGTTGTGTTTCTGTAAAAGTAACTGTAAAGCTGGGAAGAATTGTTGAGCAGCGAATTTATAAAGAAATGTCGCTAACTGTGACACTTTACCAACATTTTCACCAGAACGTTAAGGACAGGTAAAAGGTGTTCTTAACTGTTCCAGGCATTAACATCAGATTTTAAACAACTTATTTATACTAGTGCATTTATTCATTTATAAATAAGAACTGGCATTATCACCAGTTGCCCTGACTGAAAGACAATTCTTAAGACTTTTTTAGATAAATCTCCCTCATGGATCCTTGCATGAACCCCTTATATCTGCAAAGTCCAGTTTTAAGATGAGTTCTTGTGGAGTAATACCCCTAAATGGAGAGGATGTAGTAATCTCTATTAGGGAAAAGCCATCTGAGTGAAAAGTGCTGGAAAGTGATCTGTCCATGCCACTGGGTTGATATTTAAATAATGCCATTCTAGTCCAATGTGGAACACAAGTTCCAGTGTGTTTCCAATTCTATGGGTGACAGTGGACACCTCTTACATGAAGAACAGGAGATGCATCATGAAAAGATCTTGTCCCAGATGGGAGAGATTATTGGTCTAGAATAATCCATTTGTGGTGGTTTAAAACTACTATAGCAGTCACAAGGTCTGTGAACTCATGAAAAATAACTTATCTCCAGGTGGACAATATATTCCGAACCCCATTTCTGTAGAAGTTCTAGCAGGTATATATTGAAACGAATCATGCAGTCCTGTTGAAGAGAGCCTGAGTTTCAGGTTGCCACTCCTCTGCCCATCCTGTCCTGTTTTGAGCAGTGTAGCACTGAATAATTTGCAGGTATAGTGGCTTCTAGAGTAGGGACTGAATTTTCACGTAGCCAGGTTTCTTTGATTTGAGGTTTTAATAAGGTCCGCTATAATAGTTTAATGGGACTGTGTGTTTGGCCTGTACCTGCTTGTGGCCTCTTTGGGAATGTGGATCAGGCAAAGAGGGATTTTATCGTAACCATCTGCACACCATTTTGTTTTATATACATAGGATACAACTTCTGTTCCCCTCTCTTCTGGCAGTAGCATTAGTCAGTAAGATAGTGTTTTAATTTAAGTAGAAGATTGAGTGCTGTACCTGTCGTCCTCTACTACTCCTGTGCAGTTTTTTTTTTTTAAAGAATCCAAGATATTAAAGAATGCAACTCCATGATGGTTCAATATGTCTGGCACTGTTGGGTTGGCAGAGTGCAAGCAAAACTTTGATTGAATAGGAATATATTTCTTTGACACAGTTCGGCTGCAGTCAAATGGCTAAGTAGCATAGTGTGCCTGTGATCAGTTGGCTGAGTCACTGACAGATTGATTTAGAGATTTTCATAATTGTTATTGAGGTAATAGGAATACAACATTATGGGTCTGGATGTAGTCTTTTTGTGATTTAAAAAAAAAAAAAAATTAGTAATAGGTAAAAGTCTTGTGGCATTTCCAGTTTTTCATCTCTGAAAATGTTCCATGCATTTTGATTGAGCTGCTAAGTTAGGAAGTTGCAGACGCAACAAATCTGGCCAAAGAGAGAGAGAGGTTGGAAAGTCCTATTTGAATTAAGGTATTAAAAAAACCCTTGAAATGAATATTCCTCAAGAAGTAGAGTTACACGGCCACATGGCTTGTAGGAAACTACAGTAGGTTTTAAAGGTAGCCTTATTTCAGCCAGAGGATTTGTTGCAATTTGTAGCTTGTCAATTTATATGGAGAAATAAGTATTATATCTATACCCTAGTGATGTTTACAGGTAAGTGGTGGAAGTATGTGGGGTCGTCAGAGTTAACACAGTCTTTTAGGAGACCAGATCAGAGCAATGTGTTTGGTCTGAACACAGTGGGATTTTTTCTGTGTATCTCTGTGTAGAAAAACTGTCCATTGCATTATGTTAGCTGCTGTCGTGGCGTGCTTAAATACAATCAAAAAGCATAAAAGAACGAATACATCGAAACTGATTTTATAGAGATGCTCAGGGGCAGAGAGACGTTGAGACAGACATCTTGGGAACTAGGCCCGGAATGCAACAGAGTGGCAGTCACTATTTTGAAAGCCATACATTTATACGCTATTTGTGATTGCGCACGTTTTGATGCAAGAAACTTACTAACTCCTTGATGCTGGATAACACCTGCACCCAACTTAATGGCAAAGTTAGCACATGAAAATGTCTGCTAATTGCTTAGCTGAATTAGGTGCAATCGCTCATCCTCTCTCGAAAAAGTGGACATTTTGAGCAACACCCAGTTTATGAAATGCATATGCAAAAAAATGCAAATGTTCGCTAATTAAAGTGGATCTCTCATCACTTTACAAGTTATGGTTATTATGTAGAATACTTAACGAATAATTACATAACGTTAACTTTTTTTTTTTTTAAATAGTATTTGAGAGAAAATTACAGTTTAAACTGTGCTCAGCAGCCTACTTCTGGGTAGGCTACTCTTGCCGAAGTCTGCCACTCTACCCAGCATCCTCTGATCAATATCTAGCCAGGGGGACATCTCCAGCTTACTAACAGACCACCTCCATCATCGGAGGATGCTGGCAGAGTGATGGGAGCAGAGACAGAGCGGCAAACCTCGGCAAGAGCAGCCTACCCAGAAGTAGGCTGCTGGGCAGTTTAAACTGTAATTTTCTCTCAAATAACTTTTTTTTTTTTTTTTAAATAGTAACGTTATATAATTATTCGATAAGTATTCTACATAATAACCATAACTTTAAGAAAAAAAATCAGTTACATTTTAAAGCTTATCATTTTGCCATCAAAAGAGCTGTGTAAACAGTAATTTTTGGACATTTCTTGCATTCCGGTCCAAGTCCTTTAAATGCATTAACTCCTTGAGTGCCTGAGGGGTATGCGACGCATTGCAGAGCAATGCGTCGCATACCCCTCTGGCACTCAAGGGGTTAAGGGATTTAATATAGTCCAGGAGAGGAACATTTTTCATTAAAAGAGGAAATACTAGAACAAGATGTCATGAAAAAGTCAGTGATACACATAAGTCAGTTCTGAAACATATGTAAGTGTGCATTTAATTTGATAGGAAAACTGTCCAGTTGGTTCTTATCTGCTGTCAAAATCTGCTTTTATGTATGTTTCTGACGTCCACTTTATGTTTTCCTTGCATCTTGGTTAAAAAGACTTACTCAGTGTCTCTCTACAGTTCTCTAGAGACGGTCTGATTTAGGGTTGAAATGTTCATTCTCATTTTCCAGTGTCTTATAACTTGCTGGAATTTTGATTTATTTGGCTCCCTTGAATACCATTGTTTTGTTCTGGAAAAGCTTCCTTTGCTGCTTTAAAAATGGTTTGGATTTTTCCTAGACATATTTCGGGATCGTTTCACAGCACTGTGGTTTTCGGTTCATTAGTGTTTGAGCCTTACTGATTCTAGAGGCTGAAAACCATCTTTCTGCATGTACCAATCCCATTTGTCTTCGGGTTTTGATTGCTTGTTGAATAGTTTAATTTCTATGTGGGCAAAGGTTTCTCTTGAAAGATTGCTTGCTTAGGATATGCTGATTCCAAGGAAATAGTTGTTTTATACCCCGTCCAATAGAAAATCCTTGGGTAATAACCGAATACCTTTTTTTTAAAGGAGCCATAAACATGTTTATGGAAAAAAGGTACTTCCAGTGCAGTGAGATTTTTCATTCAAACGTTATTGCAGCCCAAATTTATTTTTAACTCAAACTGTTAGCAACAGTGCCAAATGGTATCCAAAAGGCAAATGCTTTTTTTTATAATGCGCTTTATGGAGAACTTGAGTCATGGTGTGTCCTTCATGTAGCAGTCTGGTATATCTATCAGTATACTTTGTGTATTGTATCTGCAGTTTCCTGTATAAAGTTTTCTTTGTTCCATAATAGCCAGCCTTCAGTAGACCTGAAAGATTCCGAAGGGCCAATTCCCTGTATTTGATTGTGAAGTGTAGCAATAGATTACAAGTTTAACCCTTTGAGTGCCAGAGGGGTATGCAACGCATTGCTTTGCAATGCATTGCGTACCCCTCTGGCACTCAAATGGTTAATCAAATGTTTAAAAAAAAAAAAAAAAAAAATTATATAGATGTTTGGGTCGGCGATCTGGGTCCTGCCTGTGTGCCTGCCTTTCTACGTGTTTCTGTCTGTCCGCTTGATTATATAAAACTAGTGTAAAAGCCCATGTACACGGGGCAACGTCTGGTGAGGTAAAGAGGCCAGTCCTGCTCTGCGTACTGCCACTGCCTCACTGGCAGCCAGGCAATGCAGTCATGCACAGTAGCGACTGCCCGAACGCACAGAGTGCTCCCAGCATTCCTACAACTCCCAGCATTCTGTGCGTTCAGGCAGTCTCTACTGCGCATGACTGCATGGACAAACATTCTGTCCTTTTATATTATAGGATATGAAGTTGTGCTATTTTCTTTTTGCTTTTGTAAAATACAGAATATTTTGTTTGATGAGAAGTAATTTTACCTAATAATAAAACATTTCCTCCTCTCTTATTTTTCCCCTTCCAGGAGTTGCTGCCTTTAGTTCTGATGTTCGAACTGCCTATTGCTGGCATCCTGCAACCAATACCGGATCCAAACTCCCCCACCATTCTGCAAATATCCCAAACATACAATATAACCGTTTCTTTCAAGCAACGCTCACGGGTGTATGGTGCTACTGTTATTGTGAGAGGGTCCCAGAATAATACTAATGCTGTCAAGGTAATGATCTGACAGTGAACCAAAAACTGGGAACTAAAGATTTCAAATAAATTGCTTTCTCTGTCTGCAGTATTGTCATATTGAGATTGTAGTTGTTTTTCCAGCTGTGAAGTAACTCATCCAGAGGAAAAATCACAATGGAATTTTGTGGATTGTTTTGTTTCCTAGACACCAGGGCAGGGGTAGTCAATTGTTAGACCTTCAGCTGTTGGGGATAACAACTTGCGTCATCCCAAACTAGCCAAAGGCTGGTTGGGAATGATGGGAGTTGTAGTTCCCAATAGCTGAAGAAGCTACATAGAAAGGTTATCAGATTAATCAAGGTGGAAAAGATGAAGGGGATTGTGCTTCAATGACAGCTGGTAGGCCACAGAAGGGGAATGTATCCTGTGTAGTGTTGACTACAGCTCCATTCATTCTTAGCTGTATTCAACCTGAAGATCATAGGAATAAAGTCCAGCAACACCTAGTGGAGCAGTAGTTTGCCTAGCCCTGCAACAACTGTTAAAGGGGATCTATCATCCCTACGCAACTGTGTCTAAATCGTTCTGTTATATATATAGAATATAATGAAAAGTGCATTAATTTTTTGTTTAAACTGCGTGTTTGACAAAATAAAAAAGAAATACAGCCCTGTACCTACTTCCGGGCAGACTGTGGATAGCTGCTCTGTACTGCAGTCTGCCGCTCTGCCTCTGTCTAGCCAGCCTCCTCCGATGATGGAGGTTTTCTGTCTGTAAGTTGGCGCACTCTCGTTGGCCAGACATCAATCCCTGCTAATGAGAGTGCTCCAGCTTGCAGACAGCCTCTGTTATCAGAGGAGGCAGGCTAGAGAGAGGCAGAGCGGCAGACTGCGGTGCAGGCCAGCTAAGTTAACATAGCTCTAACTGCAGTTTGTGTGCCCCAGAACTGCTCCAATACATGTTTTTAAAACCCTTTGAGTGCCAGAGAGGTGCGTTGCAATGCATTGGATGCCTCTCTGGCACTCGAAGCATTAGACAAGCCTCCAAACCTGCTAGCCTTAAACTCACCACATATTCAGGAACTAAAGGAGAAGTAACATTTCCTAATATCTCTCACACACACACACACACACACACACACACACACACACACACACACACACACACACACACTCTCTCTCTCTCTCTCTCTCTCTCTCTCTCTCTCTCTCTCTCTCTCTCTCTCTCTCTCTCTCTCTCTCTCTCTCTCTCTCTCTCTCTCTCTCTCTCTCTCTCTCTCTCTCTCTCTCTCTCTCTCTCTTCAGGAAATGACTGTTTCAATCCTTCCTGGATCTCGTGTATGGAGGTGAACATGCTACTAGACACACACACTGCACATGTACAATGCATTGTGCACCCCTCTAGTCCTTGACCCTTTGAGTGCCAGAGGGGTACACAATACATTGCAGAACAATATGTTGCATACAGCTCTGGTACTCAAAGGTTGAAGGACTGAGTGAGCTCATGCTTCTTCTGTTTGGACAAACTGCCAGAAGCTGTCATGTCTGCTTCCATGGACATGATACCCTGGGATCGTATCGGTTATCTTTTGAACAAAAGCAGAAGACCAAATTCATAGGGGCCATGAGGATTTTCTGTCCATAGTAATATACGTAGATGTTATTAGGTGTTGTTATTGCTCCCTTATTAATGAACAAACATACATCCAGTGTCTAGCATAGCACATTCTTCTCATAACCCTTTAGCCAGAAAAGTATACAATGCATTGAAACCTCTCTGGCACTTAAAGTGTTAACACTGTCTGCTCAGTTCTTATTCCTGTCCAAGGTCCCAGTGCATGTTTTTTTTTTGTTTTTAATTTATTTACTTATTTTAAATGCTGAAAGCAACAGATTTCATTCAAGCATGTTTATACGGAGATTAAACTGCTATTTACATAAGGAAGTGATGCAGTTGTTATTTGGACAATTTAATAATCACATACAGACTTTATTTATAACCAGATGCAGTTATGGAAAATCATTAATGCTGTACTTTTTTTTTTTTTTTTTTAATGGAATGCAAGACTAAGTTTTGGCCCAACTTTACCATCAGTTAAAGTACCAGAGATTACCTGTTTTGCCCTTTACACTTACCTATCTTATATTAAACATTGTCCACTAGCATCTGTAAACTGGCTTGCCTTTTACCTTAATTTCATGGGGGATTTAACCCTTTGAGTGCCAGAGGGGTACGCAACGCATTGCTTTGCAATGCATCGCGTACCTCTCTGGCACTCAAAGGGTTAACATGCTTTCCTAAATTTACTGTTCTCCTAAATTGGTTTAACAGTGAAACATTCCAAGCCACAAAAGTAGCTTGTTTTGTTTGTCTGTGTGACAAAGCATCCTTGTGAAATAATTTACTAATTCACTCATATTGTCTCCGTTAATTCTGGGTGTATTCCTTTTTTTTCTTGGATCTAATGACAATTTTTTACTCCACCAATGTAATTAATTTGAACAGTGTGAGTATAATCTGATTGGTATCAGTATGTATACATAAGATACCTGCCTTGAATGGCACAATAAAGGGGGCTGGACGCAGCGCCATCTCAGCAGACGTGCAAACACCCTGCTTCTGATTTTTTTTTCCCATATTTTCATTTTCAAAATAAGTTGGGTGGTTGTTCTTGCCAACAAACCGTTAATTTTGGAAATATCATTAAACTAGCTAGATTGTAGCAGAGGTGTTTTTTTTTTTTTTTTTTTTTTTTTTGTTTTTTTACATATTTTTTGGAAGGGGGGCAATGTTGAGCATTGTCAATGTTGTCAAATATCCTTGCATCTTAGCTGCCTAGTAGATAGGGTAGAACACAAAGTAAATTACAATGATCACTTATATCTTATTTCATACTAGTTGAAGAGCCCGTTACACGGGCCACAGTGCCACTGCCAGCCGGTCGCGGGGCAGTCATGCACAGTAGAGACTGCCCGCGTCGCGGCTGATACAGAGCTGGATGCTCCGCCAGCCGTGGCATGGGCAGTCTCTACTGCGCATGACTGCGTCGTTGTACACGTTTTAGCGAATTATTTTATAGGAGAAGATAACATTTGACAATCATAAATCGCCATTTCGTTTGAATTGGCTTGTCCAGACATAGTCAGTTGTGTGACCTGCAACTGTTGGGGTCATCTCCCATCATCCCAATCCAGCCAATGGCTAGTTGGAATGTTGGATATTGTACTTCCCAACAGTTCAAGGCAATTGTCTATGCATGGGGTAGCCCTACAATGTTAATTTCTCCAGTACTAATGAATGAATCTTCTGAAAGGTGGTTTGCGGATTGAGGGTATTCAAACCGGCTCGTTTAGTTTTCTTGGAAATCATGAGATTGTTTCTACTGCAATCTGGTTAAAATGGAAACATGAAACACTATACTAAACACCTGTTTTGCAAAATATATTTCAAATCTTGCAAAACAGCCCACTTCATACTTGTACTGAATTTACAAAATTGTTTCACTCATCACAATTTGTTATCCACTAGCCAACCTGTTTTCCTGCAAAACTGAATCTATTTGTAATGATGGATTTGGAGATGGGATGGCTTTTAAATAATTGTGAAATCTGTTGGGGTTGTCCGTGCTGTCGAGTTATATCATGCCTCATAGTTAATCCATGTGAATTATGGGAAAATGTTACTTTTAGGTCCTGTATACATTCCATACCTAGACATGGCTCAAGTACTTGGAACAAAATCCTGTGGTACATTTCTTTTCTGGGTTGGAATTCACTTTCATCACAAGTACAGGGAGGTCTCTTGGTACAGCTTGTTTTCATTTACAGATTGGATTTTTACCCATCTTAGTAACGCTAACTCTCTATAAACCTTCTTATCCAATAAGTACAAACAACAGTTATGTTCTTTGGAATAAATGAAAACCTAAACATCACCTAAATGGTATAATTTACTCTCTGTTTATGACTGGTCTCAAGGTCTAAAGTTCCCATTTCGGTGTTTAACTGAAATCAGTTAAAAATGTGTTGGCTAAACATGTCTGAAATTTTGTTTTAAGAATTCCACCTTGATTAGAGTGTTAAATGAGCTGCGGTATACCACACGAGCAATAGTTATGGCAGCTCCTACATTTGTCTTTAATGCTTGCATGATAGAGCATCTCCAACACAGTGCTGCACAACTATTTGAACAAAAGTGAATGATTTTGTGACGGGAGAATATATGCAAAAAAAAAAAAAAAAGCCAGACAGAATTTTAAAAAGCCACTTAGAATTTTTTAGGATCCAGTTAAAGTGAATATCTACATAGATTTATATAAAATATTCCCAAAATTTAGGAGCAAGAGCTCCCAGGCTCCTGGTATTTTCCATCTGTTACCACCATGTTATGGGAATGTTATGAAAAATAGCACTATTGACAAGGATTTTCTTTTACAGTTTGTTTGAACCCCTTTATGTGCAAAATAGGGGATGAGAAAATTGGCTATTTTGATCTTGCTCTGTTTTCTACAAAGTTTATACCCCTAGTGAAATAGAAATTAATGAATTTCAGCTTGGCAATTTCAGGGTTAAATGGAGCAAAATGAGACCCCCCCCCCCCTTCACCTATTTGCTTTAGCATCTTTGCATTCTTGGTGAATTTCATATATGTGCATACCTGTTGTTGTCTAGGGGAATCTGGTTCCAGGATGCCTTACCTTGGATTTCCACTCATAATAGATTTTCAGCAAGAAACAGATTTATTCCTGTGGTCAGATGGTTGTGTAGGTGTAAGACTGATCTTGATGCACAAGGCATTATTGTAATGACTTCTGTTATAATCATTAGAAGGCCTAAGGAAGGAATCCGTAGAAGGGAACCTAACAAATATTTGGGACCTTCTTTCACAATCTTCCTGGGGCCTTGGAAGTTCTTAAATTGCTTGACTTGCCATCATTTACTTTTCTCAAGTAGAAGGCCATATCTTCCATTTGGCCTGATCGGCAACTGCCTAGAGCACCACGTTTTGAGGAACTCCTCAGCTGTGCTGATCATAGCCACATTGAGTTATTTCCAAAACAGACTGCTGGTGACTGCTGTATTCACCAGTTTATATACTTATTTGGTTAGTTTATCTACTAGTGTACATAACCCTTTACCTGGCCATAGTACACCTCTCTAGAATCCAAGGGGTTAAGAGATGTTTTCCTCCTGTGTGCTCTATGTTCCAGGCACCAATAGATGGGGAAGTGAGTGGATCCATGGAAGGAATGGGTGAACCCATAGGCAGTACTCAGGGCTCCTAGGATGCGTTGCTTAGACATTACACAAATGTTAATCCAGCCCTGTATAAGCAACGGTTATAAAGCAGAGGTTAAGCTACCATTGGTACAACAGATGTAACGCACCGGGACCCAGACCATTAGAGTGGCCCATTTTAAATTATAACAATAGAAAAATGTTAAGATTTTTAATAGTTTGCAATGAGCTGGGGGGTCCAAAAATTGTTTTGCCACAGGGCCATCAATCACTAGGTCCACCACTGTTATTATGAATAAATTGTAGGTTTTTTTTGCATTTTAGATTTTTTTGTGGATGGCTTTGCTGGTTAATATTTTTTTGTTTTATAATTATTTAAGGTGTTGGCCAACTGTAGTTTTAAGAGATTAATTCAAAAGGGTATTTCCCCATCATAAAACTTGCTAGACCTCGTAATCTGCTGGCAATAACACACTTGATTAACAATCCGTTATGTTCATTTAACTTAAATGTTCAACAATTTTATCACAATTTTTTGTACTCAAACTGATGTAGTTTACCTTTTTTTTGTATTCCCTCTGCATCCAATTTAGAGAAATACGATAATTTGGAATTCAAGAAATTCAGTGAAATGGGTTGAAAATTCCACTCTGGAATATGAGTTGACTTCTTGATACGTTGCACCTGCCATTTCTTAGTTACTCTGTCCTGTGAACTCTTGTAATTCAACACTGTTCTACTGTGTGCCCTCTGGGGATGTGTGATGATATGATGTTTTTAGTTAGACCAACATATGGTTGATATTACAGTCTACGTTCTTCAGGTAGAAAGGAGAGTCTTTTGATTTCAACCATATGTTGGTAAAATAAAGGCCATTATACTACCTATGGCAGGGTTGGTCCATTTTTGGACATCCGACTGGTGAAGACTACAACTCTCATCATCCTCAAGCAGCCATTGGCTGTTTGGGGATGATGGGAGTTGTAGTCTCCAACAGCTGAATGTTCAAAGATGAGCTAACATTGAACTATAAAAAATAATCTACCATGTTACCTAATAGAAAACATTATAGGTCTTATGTATAATAGCAACCCGGAAGAGCACTTGCTCAAACCAGCATCAATATAGGGGACAAAAAAATGTCCAGAATTCTTGGTAATTTAAGCGGGTGCCTTTAACCCCTGCTATAGCTAGAAGGATCTCCAATGCATTGCTTACATAGCATTAAAGGCATTAAATGATAAACTGGACATTTTCTTTGTCTTCTATGTTGTTGGTGGTTTGTTCTATAATTGCTCCAGTCTGCTTTTATGCGTAAGGATGTACGTCCCCTACACACTGTTCTCTTTGTGTCCCTCTAGTATTCTTATCTAAACCACAGTAGAGTAAAAGTGAAACCTTTATTAGCTAACTTAGTGACTTTGGATGCAAGCTTTCAAGACAGCTAGATCTCTTCTTCAGGCATAATTGAAGAAGAGACCTAGTTGTCTTGAAAGCTTGCATCCAAAACCACTCGGGCAATAAAGGTATCATTTTCTATGGCTAACAGGGTAGCATGCTTTACCCATATCTACATCACAGGCATACCGCATTCACATGTCTGTTCTTATTACTTTGTAGGAAGGTACAGCAATGCTGCTGGAACATCTTGCTGGCAGTCTGGCCAACGCCATCCCTGTCAGCACACAACTGGATATTGCTGCTCAACATCACCTCTTTATGATGGGACGCAATGGCTGCAACATCAAGCACATCATGCAAAGAACGGGTGCTCAGATCCACTTTCCAGATCCTAATAACCCCTTAAAGAAATCTACTGTCTACCTCCAAGGCACCATTGAGTCAGTTTGTCTTGCCAGGCAATATCTCATGGTATGTAATTTTTTTTTGTGAAAGTACTTTACCACCACCAATACACTGATATTATCTCATTTTCAAGTCTGTCCTGGACTAATTTTTATCTACATCAGAAGGGTGAAAGACTGAGCTGATCTTGCCAGGGCTACAACCTGTGACCTTGTGGTTTGAACAGATTCTGCAACTGGTGCATTAACCAACTGAGCCATCTCACCAGCTTTAACCTGTAAGGTAGCTGCTAAGTGATTCAGCTGGGCCTTTTTAGCATTGTATATTTATGTTGCATCTCTCCTTTGAGTTTTAAAGAGGTTTCCAACACCTTTTACATAATGCATTTTTAAAGGGGCTCTATCACCCCATACAACTTTGCCTAAATAGTTTTGTTATATCGTGAATATGTTGAAAAGTGTATTTAAACTCTTGTTTGCCGAAATTCAAAGAATAAATACAGCCCTGCACCTGGTTCCGGATAGAATGAGGTTACCTGCTCTCTAACCGCAGTCTGTCACTCTGCCCATGCTCCCCTCCCTCTATCCAGCATCTTCCGATTACAGAGGCTTTCTGCCTGTAAACTGGAACAGTCTCATTGGCTAGATATCGATCTCTGCCAATGAGAGCGCTCCAGTTTACAGGAAGAAAGACAGACTGGATATCCCTGCAATCGGCACAACGCTGACTTCAGGGAAGGAGGGGGGGACTTTGCCTTCGGTTATCTCTCAAACCATAAAGATTTGAGAGATGAACCTGGGGGTTGTTAAATTATTTTGCAAATATCTACAATATGGGGGATAGTAATAATAAAGTATTACTATCCCTTTAAGCGAAGGCCAGATAGATCTGTCAATTCAGTCAGCCAGCTTCAATGGAGATGCAATCAATGGCGATGAACCGACCCAAATACACACATGGTGGCTGTATGTATACCTGTAGAGTGGCTCCATTTATGCAATTCTTATTTAGATAGTTCCCTGATTTGCATAATTAAGGTAGATAAAATCAACATATCATTGTTGAGTACATGAAGGCCTCCACCAATGATCTCAGAGAAGACAAGCTTATCTGATACACTGCCTTTCCCACAGCTTGATGAATTTGGCCTTATTCTTGTCTTGATCACAGAACCCAAACCTTCTCAGGTGGATTCAGTTTGTTTGTACTTTGGTTCTCTTGATATTTGTTGATCATCCCTTTATCATACTGGTTTCACACTAGGGCTATGTGTAGATTGATTTGATTTTGACTCATTTTGCAGGGTTGTCTTCCTCTCGTTTTGATGTTTGACATGAAGGAAGAGATTGAAGTAGAACCACAGTACATCACACAACTCATGGAACAATTAGATGTTTTTATCAGCATTAAACCAAAGCCCAAACAACCAAGCAAAGTGAGTGCACATTTTAAGTCTGTCTGTATAGATGTCTTCCGTTTCTGTCCTCCTTGTAATACAATTGCAAATATAACCTTTATAAAAACATCAGTAATATGAAATGCAATTTACATCTCTTGATCAGTTTAATGGTAAAATCATTATAATAATTGTTGCACCCAGGTAATAATGTGTTTCCTGGGTGCAACTAATAGGCCACTGATGTAGAAAATAGAGCTCCTGACCACAGTTGTTCCTTTATCAGGTCTACAGAGGATCAGAATGTTGAATCTACATACAGTATACCACATCTTCTAGTTTATCATGACCTCTGTAATGTCAGTATCTTTTAGTTTTATTTTGAAGGGATAGTAATCAAAATGCAGCTTCGTTTGATCCTCCTATAAAGAGTATCATGTAACGCTTTATTTCAATATGCTCCGTGTTGTAGTTCAAAAGGAATTCACTGCTAAAGGATTCCCCTCCCTCCCCTTTTACCCACGTCACGATGCCTCTTTTAGCCAGCCGGATGGAGCACAGCAAGGGACAATCTTTACTGAGCATAAGGAAGATCCTGCTTCCTTCATCAAAGGGGGCAGGGTTTTCCTTATACTCAATGTATGAAGATTGTCCCTAGCTGAGCACTGTCCAGTCCCACAACCTGATTCCACATCTAAGGGGAGGCGACTTGCAGGATGTTAAAGGGGAGGGAGGGGGATCCTTTAGCAGTGAAATTCTTTTGAACTACAACATGGATCATATTGAAATAAAGCGTTACATTATCTTCTTTATAGGAGGATCAATCAGAGCTGCATTTGTTTCAAGGTATTACTATGCCTTTAATTCTGTGACTAAAACACTTTGAAATGCCTTATTAACTGATGAACAGCTAAACTGAACTTGAAAAATTGGAAAGACCTGAAACAAACCAATAAAGGGACTGAAGGAACCGAGTTATAAAGAGAGACTAGCCAAACTGTGTCTATTTACATTAGAGAAGAGGCATCTTAGGCGTGATATGATTACCATTTACACACACATTCGAGGTCAATACAAAGAACTCACCACAATTGAATGAAAGACCTGAGCTAAGAACAAGAGGTCATCCATTTAGATTAGAGAAAAGGCACTTTCGACTAAAGCAAAGGTTGTGATTTACTACAGTAAGGGCAGTAGTAGTATGGCATTCTTTGGCTTGGGGTGCTGTGCTTGCATATACTGTAACTGCTTTCAAAAAAGTAATGGGATCATATCTAGCACAGAACAATATTGAGAATTATGACTGTGCTTCAAAGCAGATAGGATGTTGATCTGGAGAACGATCTGACTGCCATTTGGAGTCAGGAAGGGATGTTTTACCTACTTGGGGCTTAATTGGAAATGGCATAAATAGTGTGGGTTCTTTTCTCCCTTCTGTATCAACAGGGGTGAATTGTTATGGGCTGGACTTGATGGACACGTGTCTTTTTCAGCCTCATCAACTGTTACTATGAAACTGTTACTTTGTAAATTCCTTTAGTCATTTATTAAACGTCTCAACAACCAAACGGGTGTGCAGCGCACTGCAAACCGCTTTGGTCCTCAAGGAGTTTGTTTGCATATAATTTTATTATATTTATTTTTAATCTGTTTTGCAGTCTGTTATTGTAAAAAGCGTGGAGCGAAATGCTATAAATATGTACGAAGCTAGGAAGTGTCTTCTTGGACTTGACAGCAGTGGCGTTACCATTACAAGCCAGTCTACAATGTCCTGTCCGATTCCAATGAACTGTCATGGGCTGGATATCTTAACAGCAGGACTGGGACTGTCTGGATTAGGTAACAGTTATTTTACCTGTGGTATAAAATCTGTTGTTAAAAAAAATATGCATTGTACAGATTTCCCTGCTAAGTAAAATAATTTTACTCCTGCTTTAAAGGGGCAGTAAACTTTTTTAATAAAAAATATATATTTTTGTAGGGGTGTTCCCTGTTGAGTAACATAAGGGTACTCCCACTGCTGAGAGATGCATATTTCCAGAGTTATTACCGTTTAAACCTGTGGTCAAATTCCAATTACTTATTCTGTTGCATTCTAATGGAAAGGAAATACAGTGACATGCAGTTCTCCATAGAATGTGATAGGAGCTGCTGAGTCACTTCCTGTCAGAACTTTCAGGAAGTAAAAACAGTAAATTCACTTCCTGATTATTTGAACGGTTATATCCTATGAATAAAACAACTGACAGCAGTGGGCGTAGCCTTCTTTTACTCCGCAGGAAATGCTCTATAACATATAGGATTTCACTCCTGTAGCACAAGTTATTGAGAGTGATATATGGAAAAGAGCTGAAGCAATTCTGGGGCAAGACCATAGTGGACAAATACAAACACCTGTTGATTTAACCACTTGAGTGCCAGAGGGTTGTCCAACGTGCACCCCCCCTCTCAAATCTGGCACTCAAAGGATTAAATGGAGCTTTCAAACCTTTGGGTGCGTTCGAGATATTTCTATCGTTCAAGCAGTTGAAAGCCTCATTCAAATCAGTAGTTTATTCTGGAATATATTATACTTCTATGTACTGTTGGTTTGATCCAGAATCATACCACTTTACTTACTACATCAGCCTCACATTCTGTATTATTGCATTTTTTTCACTTTTTTTTCCCAAACTATAACTAAAGCTGGTATAAAGTAAATAAGTTATGTTATAGTCCTGTCTTCATTTAAACTCATACTTATTTGGTTTTATAGTAGTTTTATATACTAGTATTCCAAAAGCTCATAATAAAGCTCATTACATGCCAATCTCACACATGTAACAAACTGTAGAGAACAGATGATTTGTAAAGAATCCTGATTGTATTTTATGTTTTGCAGGTCTCTTGGGTCCCAACACTCTCTCTGTTAATTCCTCTACAGCTCAGAATTCTTTGCTGAATGCCCTTAACAGTTCGGTTAGTCCTCTACACAGTCCAAGCTCTGCAGCCCCCAGTCCAACGTTATGGGCAACCTCATTAGCGAATGCTTCAAGTGCTACAGGTTAGTGGAATTTGTATCCATAAATTGTGTTTTTTTTTGTTTCTTTAAGAGAAAACACTTGTCACTTTTAAAAAGGTTTACACATAAATTAAAAATGTACAAAAACTAATCTCTGTTTTAACCCAAGCCCATACTGGGCACTTGGTTGCACTCTACCACCTGTAACTTTAATTTATTATTTGTTAAATAAGACATACTTTGAGGGCATCAATACCCTCCTGATGCATTTCTTGATATTGATCACTTATTCAATTGTGAAAGCGATCAATAATGGCAAGCAGATGCCACTCACTGCCTTCCTTCCCACTCTGCTCCTCAAACCTGCAGTCTCTGAACTTCCAGGTTGATTTGGGAGGAGGAAGAAGGCCAGCATGCATCATCTGTAATATATGTGATGATGTAGCAGGTGACCTGGTATTCCACTGGTAGCCACAGAATGATACACAGACGATCTACTTTCCCAGCCTTGTTCCACTGTCCACTGGTAGCCATATCAACACACATACTTAGCTTCCCCTACCTTGTTCCACTGGTAGCCACACCCTTGGCCTCCCCTAAGGTATGTCAGCCCATACCATTTTTCTCAAGCTGTTAGTAGGGAGTGAATGCAATAGGAAACTCCATGGTGGTGAAAGATTTTAGTATCTGACATGACTGAAGTGTAAAAAGGACCACAGGCATGTGCAGTGCTTTGAAATGCGTTGCACACCACTCTGGTCTTTAAAGGGCTAAGATGACTCGTGAACAGTGCCTGGTTCAGCTGGATAAAACTGTCATGTCTGCTTCCAGGACTGACTGAAAATGTTATGTCTTGAACAAAGGTACAGGATCAGAATTCATAGGGGCTATTAGGTTTTTCTAGCCATAGCAAGGTAAGTTAGAGTGGAGGTTTATTAATAGGAAACGTTAACCCTTTAACTTCCGGTGACGTGTCAGGACCATCACTGGTGTTTGTGCCTTAAGGACCATTGATGGTCCTGGCAGGTCATGGGTTAAATGTTCACAGCACAGCCGTGCTGAAAACTAGCCTATTCTAACCCTTTGAGTGCCAGAGGGCTGTCCTGTGCTTTGCCTCTAGCATGGAAAAGGTTAACCATCTTCACTTATTTCTCCAGAATGAACTGAGGAATAAATTCAAAATAACAATTTCAAAGTTTGGCATCCCCCTCCTATTCCTTAAGTCAAATACTTTTCATTGTGATATGCCTCTGTGGTTTTAGACATAATTATTGGTTATGGTAACAATCTATCCTGGAAAATGACTTTTTCATCCCTTTGTGTCCAGAAAATGGTGTGAAAAAAGCCAAAAAATATGATCAAAAGATTTTCCTGCAGTATATTTTTTTCTGTCAAGTCAAGAAATGGCATAAAATCAATTTCTCCTATTACAGCTGCCCCATGAGGATAAAATAGAGTGCCTTCCTGTACCTCTCAGGCACTCAAAGGGTTAAAACAAACAAAAAAAAAACAACAAAAACAAAAGCAATTGAATTATAGTTCCAATGCACTGGAGATTTCACGATCATTAAAGGGGTTAAAAGCCTGATTTAAATCAATGGAAAATTTTGATTCTACAGTTAACCCTTTGAGTGCCAGAGGGGTACGCAACGCATAGCATTGCGTACCCCTCTGGTACTCAAAGGGATAGTAATACTTAAAATGTAAAAAAAATATATGTTGTAGAGCTTATCCCCCT
This sequence comes from Rhinophrynus dorsalis, assembly GCA_037306005.1. NCBI lineage: Eukaryota > Metazoa > Chordata > Amphibia > Anura > Rhinophrynidae > Rhinophrynus > Rhinophrynus dorsalis. The sequence goes on from CM074724.1 coordinate 46,567,373, forward strand.
GAGTAAAACAAGGGAACTCCCACTGCTGAGATATTTTATTAAAAAATTATAACAGCCCAAACTTGAATTTTTTAGGTGCAATATCACAGTGGCCTGAAAATTTACAGTGGTGGTGTTGCTACACAGGCCACTGTGATATTGCACCAAAAAAAAATCAAGTTTGAGCTGTTATAATTTTATAATAAAATACCTCTCAGCAGTGGGATTTACTCTGGAGGATAAACCCTACAACATATATATATATATATATATATATATATATAATATTATTATTATTATATTTTATTTATTTTTTTTTTTTTTTACATTTTAAGTCTTACTATCCCTTTAATTTGCTCTGGAATTGTCTTACTGTTCCCTTTTACATATGACCCCATACATTTTGTATATCTGGGTAATCTCGTCTTGCACAACTTATTTTTACAACAAAATATCACGCAAGATGTATCAAAAAAAACTTTAGAATGCTCTCTGGGATGACTTCTACAATGATATCACTTCTCCAGTTCCTATGCTATTCTATGGAACCTATGCTTTGTGCATAGGCGCTATAGAATAACATAGGAACTGGAGGAGTGATATCACTGGAGAAGTCATCTCCACTTTATTACCTCTTTATCACACCTTAGAGCATAAACCCCCTTTGCCATGCTGTATGTATCAGTTTTAATTAGGCCTCAGATTCAACCTTAAAGGAACATGGCTATCTACTAATAATAGCATATTGTTTCCTCTGCAATGGCAAAAAAATCCGCTATGAATTTTGCCTTTGTACCTTGGCTTCAGGAGTCGCATCTTCAATCAGTCCTGGACATCGTCCTTGAAGTTTGACATGACACTTGTTGACCGGACACTTTGACCCCTAACTCTACCCACTGGAATGTATTTTTCTCTTGGAAGCAGGCAGAGTGTATGAGCCTGCAGAACATGTCAATAGTGAAATGAGTGGAGGTTCAGATCCGGGATTCCTGCCAGCATGAGTCATGTTAAAGGAGCAGTAAACTTCTTTTATGAAAACCTATGTTATAGAGCTTTTCCTGCTGGGTAAAACAAGGTCACTCCCACCGCTATCATTGTTTTGTTCAAATTATATATAATAGTTCAAATAATCAGGAAGTGACTTTACTGTGTGTTTACTTCCTGATAGTTCTAACTGACAGGAAGTAACCTGGTAGTTTTTTTCATATTCTATGGAGAACTGTATGTCACGGAGTTTCCTCTCCAATAAACTGTAACAGAATAACTAGTTGGAATTTCACCACTAGAGGGCATTGCTAATGTAAAAAAAAGTTTCAACTGTAATAAATCTGGAAATATGCATCTATTAGCAGTGGGAGTACACTTATTTTACTCCACAAGAAACACTGTACAATATATATTTTTTCATAAAAAAAATTAATTTCCCTGGAAGTTATATCCAGGTCTGATTGAAAATGCCACCTCTTGACCCAAGGAGTATGGAAAAAGTGAATGTGTCAATAAAGGGTTATTTTTCTTTTAACACATTCCTTATCCTTTCTAGTGACATGGTGACTGTCCTTGAACCCTTTGAGTTCCAGAGAGGTGTCCAATACAATGCATTGGATACCTCTCTGGCATTCAGAGGGTTAATGTGGTGTTTGTTGGATTCTTGGATGTGAAATGTGATAGGATTACTTTTATCACACACATTTTTTCACAGGCTTCTCAGCGATACCACATCTAATGATGCCATCTGCAGCACAAGCCACATTAACCAACTTTCTGCTGTCTGGCGTGCCCAACTATGGCCAGAACACACCATCTCCACCCCCCGGACTTACCCCTGTTGACGTTCATATGAATGGCATACACTCCGATTGCAAAAAGGTCACATCCGCATTGAATGGTCATGTGAAGGTGAGTTCATACGCTGTAAAGCATTACTGATCCCCACTTGTCCTACAGAACATCTGACTTTACAGTAGATAAGGCAGCACTCAGGACCTTCATCACATTAAAGGGATAGTAATGTTTCAAAATTAATGCAGTTCCGATTATTCTTTATAGTTTTGGAGCCATGGAGCATGTTATAATTCTCTACAGTGTGTAGTTCCAGAATAATTGAATGATAAAGTGTTCCCCTCCCATTCTTTTACCTATGTAAAGCTGCATAAGACCATCCTGATGGATTACAGCAAGGGACAATCTTCTGGCTGTGAACATAAGAAAAAACAGCTATCCTCGTTCAAGGGGGTCAGGGTTTTCCTTATGCTCACAGCCAGAAGATTGTCCCTTGCTGTGAGCTGTCCAGTCAAGTGACCAGATTCCACATATGAGGGGAGGTGGCTTACACCTGGCAAAAGGGGCGAGAGGGGGATACTTTATCATATCGTAGAGAATGATAATAACGCTCTACATGGCCTAAAAACTATAAAGACTAATTAGAGCTGCGTTTATTTTGAAACATTACTATCCCTTTAAAGAGGGGCAAAATTGGAACAAACCAATTTCACCATAGGGTTGAAATGAAAATTCTGCAAAATCTCACTGATTGATTGTAATTGGGTTTTTAAACCACTAAATGCTAGTGAGGTTTCCACCATATATTGCAATCATCACTGGCAAAACTCTCTCAATTCTCCCACAACCTCAGAACACTGGAGACATGCTCCCAAACTCATCTACGCATTTCACGTTAACCATGCTTAATCATGATTTGAGAGTTTGTTACCAGTGATAATGCTTTTAACCAAGACTAAATGAACATCATTGTTTTTACACGATTGGATCGGTACAAAGTAGGCTGCACCATAAGAAGTAACAATCCATTTGAACCCATTTGAAAGGGCCGTTTGTCTTATAGTTTGAAGCAATTTATGAGGTAGAACAATTTATTAACCGCTTGAATATGGTGGAAACATCTTTAGCATCCAAGGGGTTAAAATACGAGCTGGTTTGCAGGTGATCAATCATTTTATAATGTAAATATGAATTTTGCCAGCGTTGATGTTTCAAATCTGCAGTAATTATATTACCAATGTTGACATAATATTTTGTTGAAGATTTCCACGATCGCTACATCTGTAGTTAATCAGAGAGAATAACATCACAAAATGTTACGTCCTGGACGAAAAGTTTATTCTTAGTTTTGTGCTTTAGATTGATCTAGTTAATATTAAAGAAAATGTACTCATGATATAAAGACACTCCACTCATATGAGCCATTGAGTTTGTTCTTATTTTACAGTCCTGTTGGGTCAGTTTTTATAAAACAACATTTGAAAAGTACAAACCGGCAATGGCACTACATTTGTTTATTTTAATTATGGATTTAGGTATAGGTGTCTTCTGAAGAAATGTCACCCTGCTTTCATTTATAAAATTAACATAAAAAAGTTACATGTTTAACCCTTTGAGTGCCAGCGGGATAACAGTGCATTGCTTTGCAATGCATTGTGTACCCCACTGGCCCTCAAAAGGTTAAAACACATAATGGGCTTTCTTTTGTTGTTGCATTTTACAGATGCATTTTTATTAAAGGACTGTAATAGCACCTACTTTAATCTAGTGAAAAATCTTAACCCTTTGAGTGCCAGAGGGGTACACAACGCATTGCAAAGCAATGCAGAATTCAGTGGGAGCAGTTTGGGTCTCTGGATTCTTGGTAGTACTGATAACCAGTAAGATCCATTTTGAAGAAGCAGCCCATTCAGCGTTGGCGTAACTGGTCATTGACAGGCCCTGGAGCAAAGTCCGCTAACATAAAAGTACTCTCCCTGGGGCATAACTAAAACATATAGATCTCTAGAGCTGATGGGCCTCCCATTGGATCCCACGTCCTGTTACAACTGTATTCTTGCATCCACAGTAGCAATGCATAAGGATTTTCTCTCCGTGTTCCAATGTTAGGTTTATTTTATGGGGTTCCTTTGACCCACTGAAAGAGGGGTATGCAACACATTGCAGAACAATGCATGTCATAGCTGGGAACCCTCTGGATTTGCCCTGGAGACTCCTGTTTTGGCTTCTAATTACCAGATCTCCATGGCAGAGGCTGATTCTCTGGATGTGGGAAGTTTTTAATAAAATTCTGCCTACTTCTGTGTCTTTCCCTTCTGTTCCTCCCACTCCCTGCCCACTTCTCCTCCTTCATCAGTCTATTCCTCCATTTTATTATGTATTTGTGAAGCCCCTCCCTCCACTCATTAAGTCCTGCCCCTTTTCTGATGCAAATCGCTTCACTGATCTCCCCCAGTGGCACCAGAGGGAGTCCACAAAACAGAGTTACCATGTATGTGCATTGTGCACCCCTCTGACACTCAAAGGGTTAGCTTCACCTCAATGTGATCCTAAATGCTTTCTTATTTGATAATCGTATATGTAACATTGTAATGCAATTATCATCCAATCTGTAGGCTGCAAACATGAAATATGGAACAATATCTGCATCATCTCTAGGGGACAAAGTCTTGAACTCGAACCTCCCCGACTCTGCAAGGCAGTCAAATAACCACAGCTCATCTGATCAAGTGAATACAAAGTCGGATTCTGAAGGTGACTACCATATGAGTGATGTTTAAATGATTTGCCTTGTTATAGGTGCTCCACTTCAGTTAATGCGCTGGTTCATTCTGTGCCAATCCAAACTGTGGACTCCTGTAATTGTAATCATTTACATAGTCTGTGATTCATGCTGCCCAAAACAATGGGTGAGATTTAAAACTGTGTTCTTGTTCGTTTTTGAATGGATCCGTTAAATGTCCTTATTCCTTATTATGAGTGTTTGTTTGTATCTATAAATTATTCTAGGTAATTTTATAAATGTGGTGACAGTAAAGAATTAAAACCGGTCAGACATGGCCTTAAATATTTGGCGAATTTTTTTTTTTAAGGGATAGTAATACGTAAGTATTACTAATCCCTATATTAAAGTCCTATTAAAAATAAATGTATTGCCCCCAGTGTCATCTCTCACACCTTTATGGTTTGAGAGATAATCTCTCCTAAAGTTGCCCTCTCCCTCCCCCTTCCCCACAGTCAGAGTTCTAGCTGACTGCAGGGAAGCCAGTCGTACGACTTTCAGGTGGCTCTGCATCACAGCCGTGATCGCATTAATAAAAAATAAAACTTTCACTGAAATGGTCTTCTACATGTGCTTGGTTTGCAAGCACACGTAGAAGACCATTTTAGTGAAAGCTTTTTCTTTTTATTAACGCGATCTCGGCTCTGCTGCAGAGCCGCCTGATGATCTAAGACTGGATTTCCCTTCAGTCAGCTACAAAGCCGACTTCGGGGAAGAGGGAGGGCAACTTTAGGAGCGATCATCTGTCAAATCTTTAAGGCTTGAGAGCTGACACTGGGGGCAATACATTTATTTTTAAAAGGACTTTACTATAGGGATTAGTAATACTTAAGTATTACTGTCCCTTTAAGTACTACACTGCATTATGTCTTCCTAAACTGTCTTTTATACTTCTATAACAGACACAATCTTAAAGCCATTTTAACAATTCTTTTTGATTAACTCCACTTTTATAAATCTCCCCAATTGGCCCATATTTATAAAACTCATTGCGTTGGACACATCTTTGGCACTCAAAGGATTAAGTATTAATAATAGACATCTGCTGTGTCTTAATTCTATTTTCCAATATGTTTAAAGGTTGTAATGACGCGTTTGTGGAGGTGGGCATGCCTAGAAGTCCTTCTCACTCTGCAAATACCAAGGATCTGAAACAGATGCTGAACTCCACCAAAGCCCCATGCACAAAGAGACAGACCGTAGAATTGTTACAAGGAACCAAGAATTCCCATTTACAGTACGTTCCGATCGCACTGTTTAGTTGGAAGAATACACTTTGAAAATCGATCTAAAATGTTTGCTGTATTCCATTTCTCTTTATAGTAGTACAGAAAGATTACTGTCCGATTCTGAGATGAGTTCTTCAGAAAGTCCAGTGACCGATAAAAAGGCCCCAGGAAGTGAACGGGCGGCAGAGCGGGCAGCAGCTGCACAGCAAAATTCAGAAAGAGTGCGACTTAATTCCCAGTCATCATATGCCAATATGCAGGTAAATGTTGCCGTTTACAAGTTAACCCTTTGAGGACCAGAGGGCTGCTCATCGAAATGCCTTGTGCACGTCTCTGGTCCTCAAGGGGTTAAAGCAGTAGCAAGCATTTGTTTAAAAAAATTATATAATGTATGGATTTTCATACTGAGTGAAACAAGGTAATTCAGCGCTGGGAGATGCTGTTTTACAAGGTTAGTATTGAGTATTAGCCTGTTAGCTACAGTCACAGCTGTGAGTTGATGGCGTGGTAAAGAGGTTATGAAGTGGAGACGACTTCTCCTGTGATATCTCACCTCCAGTTCCTTTGTTATTCTATGGAGCTATGCACTAAGATCTCCAAAGTTCTAGAAATCATAGTGAATTGGCTCCATTGAATAACATAGGAATTGGGGAAGTGATATCACTGGAGAAGGTATCTCTGCTTTATCACCTCCTTATCATGCCTCGGTGAATCTCCCCCATGTGCCTAGACAGTTATTGCTTTGCATTCTGTGAGATCAGTTAGCTACTGGCTGCTGTCCTCCATAGAAGCCATCACTTTGTGACTGATAGAACTGCAACAACACTGGAATAACTTAGCTAATCAGCAGCAGTAAAAGTGTCTTGTTTTTCTTGGTAGGAAAACCCAAATATGTGCTTGTTCTTTCTTTTCCATAATACATCTTTATTGATCTTTTAAAGTGAACTTATGCTGTAAGAACATATGATGTGCATGTGTGATAAATGTTAAAATAAAATACTGATCTGACTGGTTTCTCTGGGCTCACCCTTCGGGAATCAAATCCATTAGAATTCAATGAGGAAGAAAAATCTAAAAGTAAATTCTGAGTCCCAAATGAAATTAGTGAGCAAGCCACTGTTTAGGCAGTCAGCCGCAAACCTGTTAGATTCTCAGCAAATGATATCAGCTCCACTCTGCACTGACACCTGAGGCAAATCTCCGTAAAATCAAATTCAAATTTATTTCATACAAAATAAAATAATGTGTACTTATCCGTGTCGATGGCTCACGATAGATCAGCAACAGACGCTAGGAGGTGTATGGACACGTCAACGCGTTTCGCATATACATCACTTAATCATGAAGTCGTCATGATTAAGCGATGTATACGTGAAACGAGTTGATGTGTCTATACACCTCCTAGTGTCTGTTGCTGATCTATTGTGAGCCATCGACACGGATAAGTACACATTATTTTATATTGTATGAAATAAATTTGAATTTGATTTTACTGAGATTTGCCTCGGGTGTCAGTGCAGAGTGGAGCTGATATAATTTGTATTTCAAACGGATCAAGGAAGGTCTGAATCTTTCGCCGAAGCATTTCTTTTTTACATGACATTGCAGTGGTGGTTTAAAGGGAAGGTCTATTTATCTTTGAGCCGCTAAAAAGTCTGTGTTTGAAACTTAGATTCTCAGCAAACTCATACTTTTACCATTGAATATGGGATCTCTATTAACAGCAGAAAAAGTTCCATGGGGTAATCAATTTTTTTGGACCTCCCGCTGTTGAGTTTTACAACTGTTTTCATCCTAATCCAGCTGAAGGCTGGTTGGGAATAGTGGAAATTGTAGCCTCCAACAGCTTGAGGCCCAGCAATTGACACCCCCCCCCATTGCACAATGCACTAAAATGTTAGGGCTGAGATCATTGGGGCTACAGTCCTATATATTCTGTAATTGTATGCATCTCCATTGTAGGCGTATGACTATGAACAGAAGAAGCTTTTGGCAACAAAGGGTAAGTGGTATTAAGCAAACTAGGATTTTGAATCCATTGAGTGACTTTAGGGTCTGCAATATGTTACACTCATTCGCCCTCATAAGTTAACCCTTTGAGTGCCAGAGGGTTAGGCAATTGCCTCGCAATGCATTCGCACCCCTCTGGCACTCAAAGGGTTAAAGTAGCATGTACATTATTGTGTTCCGTTATATTATGTGATACCTTTTAATTGCTAACTGAGAGCATTGTCCCAGTATGAGACAAACGTATGGAATAAATATCAATACAAATCAGTGGGGGCTAATTTTGTAAAATAGGTTTGCATAGTTATTATGCGAAATGTGTAGAGTTACATCAAAGTACTTTGATTCCCACTTATTTGTAACATTATAACACTAAGCATTTACACTTTAGAGCAAAAGATGAGCAGTTCTGGACTTTAAGCTCTGGATATTAAGGGGTTAAAAGCCCCACATAAATCAGGGATTTTTGGGTCCCCCCCCCCTTTTGGTGCTGTTTGTGTCTATTGTGCACAGGTCCCTTTAACTATATTACGACTCTTCCATAAAACCCCTTAAGTGCTAGAAATGGCTTCAATGCATAGGAATGTGAGCCTGCACACTGGAAAACAGGAGCTGGCAGGACCTGAAAGGCAACTAACGGCTCTGGCGGCAGGATGTGAGGCCTTGGAAGGCAGGGCCTGAAAGGACCTGGAGACACAAGTTTCCTTATTTGCAAAAATGAGAGCGAGAAAAAAAACTGTATGTTTCTATCATTGATTAGCATTATTAATGGATGACCCAACATAAATGGAGGCACAAAAAGATACATGCGTGTCACATCTATTGTACAACTCTCAATGAAGCCGACAGGAAATGCTGACGTGATCACTTGGGCAGAGCCATAGGGGTATGGCTGGAACTGACTGCCCCGATCCTGGAGCAGTCAACTACAGCCTTCCCTCCATGATAACAGCATGCCCTGAATCGCGCTTTCACCATTAACCTGTGATGTGCTAGGACCGTCATCCATCCTGAAATGACAGTTTCCTGTGACGGCCCTGGCAGTTCACACAGCGTTGCATTGTATACCCCTCTGGAACTCAAAGGGATACATCCACACTAGTCAAAAAAAATGTAAATATAAATATAGTTATATAATCAAATGTTTGCAAGTAAATGGGATTTTCCTTTTAATCCCTCTTTAGCTATGCTTAAGAAACCAGTTGTCACAGAAGTCAGAACCCCAACAAATACTTGGAGTGGACTTGGTTTCTCCAAATCTATGCCAGCAGAAACCATAAAAGAACTAAGACGTGCTAACCATGTATCCTACAAACCAACAATGACCACGACATATGAGGTATGACATGTTAAAGGGGAACTTTCACCCTCAAGACACTTTTTTTTTATTGTAGCTTTAAAAAATGTCTTTAAGTTGTGCAATAGATATGTATTTTTGTAAATCATTCTAGTTTAGGAGATACAGCCTATTATAATGTGCCCAGTGACTTCACCATTTCCTGTTCCTTCAGTACAAGCGGTACTGCACAGCTCTGCAGAACGTCCCCTGAGAGGTGTACAGCTCATTGCTGTTCAATATGTTTTGCACCCCTCTGTTCCTCAAGGGGTTAAATCAGCAATTAAATGGAAAGTAATGTTTCATAATAAAAGCAGCTCTAATAAATCATCATAGTATTTGGGCCTTGGAGAGTGTTATTTCAATTCTGTCAGAGTTGTAGTTCTAGAGTAATTCAATGACAAAGTATCCCCCCCCACCCCTTTTACTGATGTAACACTGCTCAGCCACAGCAGAAGGGAGATGCCCAGGTAGACTGTAGAGAGGGACAATCTTCAATTAAGATAAGGGAAAAACCTGAAGAACTTGTGAAGGGGGGCGGGGCCTTCATTGTTTTCATAGGAAGAAGATTGTCCCTTTCTGTTATGTCTGGTCTATGGACTGCATTCCACATCTTCTTACACTAGGTAAAAGGGGCAGGAGGGGGAAACTTTGCTTGTGAATATCTCTCAAACCATAAAGGTTTGAGAAATAAGATTTATATCGTTCTTCATGTTTTTTTAATGCCTACAAAATAAAATAAAGATAAAATGAAGTATTACTATCCCTTTAAGATGTCTACATATTGTATTTAGTGAAATCCCATTTTGGATCTTGAAGAACAAGAAATCTAGAAACATTTCCTAATTTAGAAGCTCCTTTTGACACTTTTTAGACTCCTTGGTGCTAGAGAATAAAATACAGAGCTTAGAAAGAAACCATATCCTGCTCTGACAGACATTACAAATGATGTTTTTGTATTAATAGTGCAGTATGTACTGTATGTATACTTATCAAAGTTTTCTAATCATGATGATAGCCAGGGTTTCCTGTATATACAGCAGGACTTAATAAGATTTGTGATTCCTTTGTCTATTTATGCATTTTAAAAGTTGTCATCAATACTTTTAAAGGCTGTTACTGCTGTGAATGTTTTTACTTGTAGGCAGTCATTGAAATGCGCTTGGACTTGTTCTTTAAAGAAGGGCTTTTAATCCTTTGAGTGCCAGAGGGAAATGGAATGCAACGCATTGCTCTGCAATGCTTTGCTTATCCCTCTGGCTCTCAAAGGGTTAACATTTAGAATACTAGAGAGATAACAAGTACTGTCTAATATTCATTGGGGTTAAAAGCCACATTTAAATCTATACGATTTTGAGATTTTTTTTTTGTCCACTATGGTGAAATTGTTTTGCCCTATAATTAAGATATATTTATACACACAGTGACCCCTTCACTTCCTACACCTATTTAGAACTGGGTAGAACACCCTTTTGTCTGCACGACAGTCTGAATTCTTGGCGGCACAGATTCAAAAAGGTGCTGGAAACATTCCTTAGGGATTTTGGCCCATGCTGACTCAATAGCTTCATGCAGTTCCTGCAGATTTGTCAGAAATTGATGCTACAACCCCCCCCCCCCCCCCCGTTCCACCTGATTCCAAAGGTGCTGTGTTGGATTGAGATCCGGTGACTGTGCAGGCCATTGGAGTAAACAGAAGTCGTTGTCATGTCCATGGAACCTGCTAGAGATGATGCATGCTTTGTGACACAGCATATTATCATGCTGGAAGTATCCATCTGAAAATGGGTAGACTGTAGCCATAAAGGGATGCACATGGTCAGCAACAATGCTTAGGTACACTGTGACATTAAAATCAATTGCATTATGTGTACCAAGAAAACATTCCCCACACCATTACACCAGTGCCACCAGCCTGTACAGTTGACAAAAGGAAGGATGGATCACCAGATTCATGCAGTTTACACCAAATTCTGACCCTACCATTGGCATGTGGCAGCAGATATAGAGATGCGTCAGACCAGACAAATGTTTTTTCCAGTCTTCAGTCATCCAGTTTTGGTGATCACTTGCTTTTACTGTAGCTTCATCTTCCTATTAGCTGACAGGAGTGGAACTTGGTGTGGTCTTCTCCTGCTGTAGGCCATCCTCTGCAAGGTTTGATGTGTTGTGCATTCAGAGATGCCATTCTGAACACCACTTTTGTAAAAAAAAAAAAAAAAAAAAAAAAGTGGTTATTTAAGGGTTTGTGGCATTTCTGTCAGGTGAACAAGTCTAGCATTCTCCTCTGACCTCACTCATTACTAAGGTTTTTTCGCCCACAGAACTGCTGCTTCCTGGATGTTTTTGTTTGTCGCACCATTCACTGTAAACTCTAGAGACTGTAGTGCATGAAACATCTCAGAGGTCAGCTGTTTCTGAGATGCTGGAACCACCACATCTGGCTGGCACCAACAAACATACGACAGTCACAATCACATAAATCACGCATCTTCCCCATTCTAATATTTGGTTGAGCAACAACTAAACCACTTGACCAGTTCTGCATGCTTTATATATTTAGTTTCAGCCACATGACTCTGTTTGGCTGTTTGTATTAACAATGCAGGTGTACCTAATAGAGTGACCGCGAAGTGCGTGTGAGTCTGTGTGCATGTATGTGCATGTATGTATGTGCGTGTGTATGTATGTGCGTGCATGTATGTGCGTATGTATGTATATAATTTAGCTTGGAGGAGATGGAGGATATGATGGAAACCTTTACATTTTAAATTAAGAAATGTAATAGTTCTAGAGTGAAGCAATGGATTGGAGACCTCTCCTGCATTAAAATTCCAGTTTAAATCAATGGGAATTTTTTAAATGTTTGTTTTTCCCCTAGAGTGCCTTGGTTTCCCTCAAAAGTACTCCCATATTTTATTTTGAACAAATCATCCAAGTTAACTCCTTTTTTTTTTTTTTTTTTTTTTTCTCTCCTCTCTCCACTTTTCTTGCTGCCTGCTCTCAGAATCCCTCGATGTCGTTATCACGGTCTAACAGTCGAGAGCAACTAGGAAACGGTAGTGACTCAGACAACTGGAGGGAAAGGAATGGGATGGACTCATCTCATAATGACTATTCATCCTCTATTGGAAGTCCTAAGAGAAAGCAAAATAAATCTGGTAAGCAATTTTTCATAGCCATGACACATAGGACAAGGCTAGGCAACATTTGGCTCTCCAGAGCAATGAGTTATACACCCCTCTGATGCTTAGTGTTAATTTGTCTTGTATATGATGTGTTGGTAGGGTACTTGGTTAAATGTTTCAGTCTACTCCAGGGGTGTTTTACCATACAATACAACCACTTTTACTGATGTTACACTGTTCAGCCAGATCAGAAGGGAGGTACCCAGGTAGACTGCAGAGAGGGACAATCTTCACTTAAGATAAGGGAAAAACCTGAAAAACTTGTCAAGGGGGGAAGGGCTTTCATTGTTCTCACAGGAAGAAGATTGTCCCCTTCTGTTATCTGTCTGGTCTTACAACCAGATTACACATCTGAGAAGAGATGGCTTACACTAGGATAAAGGGGCGGGAGGGGAAACTTTGCTTGTGAATATCTCTCAAACCATAAAGGTTTGATAGATTAGACTTATATCATTCTTCATGTTTTGTTAATGCCTACAAAATAAAATAAAGTTAAAACGAAGTATTACTATCCCTTTAAGTGGGTGCTCAGGTATAACCCATTCCTGCATCCCTTTGATAATACTTATCAAAACAAAAACATCAAATAAATCCTTCAATACAAAATCAGTGTGTTTTTCATAATTATATCCTATACTTTTCAAATATTGTTCACATTCATATATCTACTTCATGAGGGATAGATTGAGTCTACATCTAAACATACTAAAATCGTTTCATTTCTTACACTTAGACCATCCAGACGTCTGAGTTACATTATCTGTATCTTTGATGTATGATGGTAAACCACTCAAAAACGGACACAAAGACCTATCAACATATTCACCCAGTTTTTCTGTTGGACCATTTATCCCTGAAACTATCGGTCTTGTCCAGGGTGTTAAAGATTTGTAAACTTTGAGTTAAAAACTAAAAAGGTGGAAGTCTTGGATTTTTGTGGTACAAGTATGTAAATTCATCCTTATCACTCCATTCCTCAAAACCTCTGAAAGAAGATTTGCTAGTTCACTGTGACTTTTATGAACAGGATTATTCAAGAAACATATACATTGATCCTTTTGTTTTGGTTGTCTTGTAATTTCAGTAACATATAGGCTCTCTCCTTTTCACCCTTGTCAGTTTTATTACGAATTCCAAATTTTTTCTCAAATCAGTAAATGCCCACATTTCTCCTTTAGAAAAATGTTAAGTCCTTTCAAAGGCATTATCTCTGTCTACAATTTTCGCAAAACAGTGAACGTTTGGAATCAGTGACAAGGGTGGAAACCAACAAATCCAATTTCTCCAAGATCAACTTGATCTTATTTGTGCAATAAATTACCCACTACACGTTCTCAAATCTCAATATCACGCAAATTCTCGTCTTCAACTCTTGTAGAGTTTCAATCACCATGTTATCTTGTTCAATGAACTTGAGTTTTTTGAGTCTCCTCCTGATTGGTCTGTTTTCCCCCAACCAATTTAGCTAAAAGCAGTTTTCTGGCAAAAAGATTTAGATTTTTAATCAAATTATATTTATTCAAGTGGGTCACCGGCGAAAAATTAAGTCCCTTCTCCAGAACTGAAATATGTCTACTTAATGGACAATTGGACAAATTAATCATTGTACTTTTGTTTTGTTTTTTGTCATTGTCTGGACCCCTTTTGTCCCAGATACAGAGGATTCAAGTGTGAACACACACACACACACACACACACACACACACACACACACACACACACACACACACACACACACACGCGCGCGCGTACCTACTTACGTACGTATACACACACGTGCGTACCTACTTACGTACGTACGTACGTACACACACACACACACACACACACACACACACACACGCACTTATGTACGTATACACGCGCGCGTACGTTTGTATGTATAAGCTCACACACACATACGTACCTATGTATACACACGTACGTACGTATAAGCACACTTGTACGTGTGTGTGTGTGTGTGTGTGTGTATGTATGTGTGTATATATATATATATATATATATATATATATATATATATATAATATAAACTCGTGTACGTATACACACACGTACATATACAGACGTGTGCGTGTATGTATATATAATATATATAATATACACACATATACAGCCATAGTAATTTCTTTATTTTTGTTTTTCCTTCTGATAATTACTTTACAGCAGAACACTATCTTAGCAGCAGTAATTACATGGACTGCATTTCCTCTCTAACTGGAAGCAACGGATGTAATCTTAACAGTTCATTCAAAGGTTCTGACCTTCCTGAACTATTCAGCAAGCTCGGACTAGGAAAATACACAGACATCTTCCAGCAGCAAGAGGTCAGTGTGTATGCATCCTTCTAATGATTTCGGTGACATTACTTTTGTGTGTCTTGGGCATATTTAGTTTGTAGGTGACGTAATTCTAGCTCAGTATTTTATTTTCTGGCATTTCCCTCTGTACGTAATGACTCACGTGTTTCAGCAGAGTGTAATGCATCCCATGTGCTTTATCATGCTAACTGACTATGAATTGTTTATGTATATACAAATGGAAGATTTAGTGTATAATTGTCAAAAGATGGTGAGTATTTGAAATCAACTATATACATAATACAGTGTACATACGCTGCCCATAAATGTATCTACTTCCTCAGATTAACATTTGATCAATTCAGTCTGTCCACACATTGTGTAACAGGATTATAAATAAAGTAAATAATGGAAAATCGTCCACTAAACATCGCCATATCGGCTTTATGTCTCAAAGCAAAGTGGAGCAATTCTGGAGAAACAATTTGACAAAGAAAAATTACCGTTGAGCCAAATGGGGCTTTAACCCTTTGAGTGCCAGAGGGGTAGCTAACGCATCTCGTTAACCCCTTGAATTCTAGAGAGGTAGCTCTGTTCGGGGAGCCCTGATATCTGATAGGAAAAAAATGCTCCATGGTCCTTTAAGGGGTTAAGGCACAGATAAGATGACAGCCCTTGCATGTCATCGGTCATTAAGGGATTAAAAGGCTACATTTTTCCTTTAAGCGAATCTTTCATCCGATTAATATAGAGCCCCAAATCATAATTACAATAGTGATATGCATAGATGTAGTTGTCTTTTCAAGAATAATTGCAGCATTAGAGAAATATACCTTATTAGGCAGACAGGCACCGGCTGAGATCTTGCTGTAGGCGCTCTATGCTCCTGTGCTGTCAGTCCCTTCCGGTGCGTTAAAAGGATTGTAATGTCCCAAAAAAGTATCTTCTAAATCGTAGCTGCACTAAAAAAACATTTAATGCGCTTAATCCTTTCTCTCAGTTATGGTTTGAGAGATGTAATAAAATAAAGACCTCCGCTCGCTCCCCCTTCTCATGTGTCCGTTGTACAGCGGACATCATGAGATTCTACTTCCTGGACCAGACACCGGCTCTTCAGGAGCCCTGTCATCTAGATATATAAATATAGTTACTTCATCGGAATGGTCTACAACGTGTGCTTGCAAGCCAGGCACACGTTGTAGACCATACCGATTAAGTAATTATACTTGGATATCTAGATGACTGCGCTCCTGAAGAGCCGCCTACAGTCGGGCAACTGGATTCTGCCTCTGACAACTTTACAGC
Organism: Rhinophrynus dorsalis; assembly: GCA_037306005.1. Lineage (NCBI taxonomy): Eukaryota > Metazoa > Chordata > Amphibia > Anura > Rhinophrynidae > Rhinophrynus > Rhinophrynus dorsalis. The sequence continues at coordinate 46,583,278 of CM074724.1, forward strand.
TTGTCAGGCAGAAAGGGGAGGGAACGGAGGACTTTATTTTCTAATTTCTCTCAAACCATAACAGTGTGAGAGAGAGGATTAACCCCTTAAGGACCGGACATTATGGGACATTTCCGTCCCATAACGTCCGCATAGGGGCACGTTGACGGGCTGGTACACGTGACCTGTCACGTGTATCGGCGCGTCATTATGGGGCTTGAAATAGATCGCTCCGATCTTGGAGCGGTCTATTTCATGCCCCATTTTTACTTACAGCGCTCCCGGTAGAGCGCTGTAAGTAAAATGTACGTGACGTACCAGGACCGTCAAGGGTCTTTCAAGAAAGTTTACCCTTGACGGTCCTGGTACGTCAAGGGTCCCTAAGGGGTTAAGTGCATTAAGTGTTGTTGTTGTTTTTTAGTGCAACTACCGTTTAGAAGATACTTTTTTGGGACTTTACTATCCCTTTAAGTCACAAAGGCATTCAACTCGCCAATCGTGGAGTTGAAGGGGACGGACAGCGCAGACTCAGATGCCATTTCTGCAAGATGTCTGCACTGTTCCTTTCTGTCCGTCTGCCTAAAAGGTTCTATTTTTCTTTAATGTAGCAATTATTCTTGAAAAGACAACTATGTCTATGCATATCACTAATGTAATTATGATTTGGGGCTCAATATTAATCTGATGAAAATTCCCATTTAAAACCAAAACATGGAGGAAATTGCAGAGCATTTGGGTTTTAGTTTCAACTAAACCCATCCCTGATTTTTAGAATTATGCGGGAGGTAATTTAATGAAGTAAAAGGGACTTTGCTGAGGATCAGTGTTGCCTTTTGTACACTTATGTATGTTTTCATAAACGAGTATGGAAATAATTCAAGGCAATATGATTTGATTAGTCCAGAAACTGTAAAAGATCATGTTGCGGCACAATGTTATTTTACAGACATTCTTTATTACTAACACACCGGTTCTTAGACTGGCTTCCTGAAAAAGGATGAGGGGGTGGGGCTTATGTTTAAAGGGAAAGGCATTCTGGAGCAAGCAAGTTGCACCATACAGGGATAAAGCCAACTTCCCAAAATTCACATGAGTTTAAATGGGTATTTTAAACCTTTTAGTGCCAGAGTGGTATCCAATGCATTGAATACCCCTCTGGCATTCAAATTGTTAACCCCATGAGTGCCAGAGAGAGCTCCAGTGTATTGCGAAGTAATGCATTTGAGATCTCACTAGCAATCAGTGGCACTTAAAGGGACAGTAATGTCCCATAAAAAATGCCTAGAGTTTTGTAGAGGTTAAAAAAAAAAAAAAAAAAAAAAAAGACACAAATCATATCTCTCAAAACTTTATGGTTTGAGAGAGATCCTCCTCCTCCTCCCTCCTCTTCTGACATCAGCTGTAAGCTGACAGCAGGAGTTCCTAGTCTGGGAACCGACAAGCGGCTCTTCAGCAGAGCTGCAATAGTGCAATTTAAAAAGAAATACTTCCTTGGAATGGTCTACAAAGTGTGCCTGGTTTGCAAGCACACTTTTTAGACCATTCCAAAGAAGCATTTATTTTTGAATCACGCTATTGCGGCTCTGCTGAAGAGCTGCTTATTGGTCCCTGGAACAGGAACACCTGCTGTCAGCTTACAGCTAATGTCAAGAGAAGGGGAGGGAGGGGGAACTTTAACGGAGGATATCTCTCAAACCATAAAGTTTTGAGAGATATGATTTGTGTCATGTAATTTATTTTTTTTAACCTCTACAAAACTCTAAGCATTTTTTATGGGACATTACTGTCCCTTTAAATCAATAGAAGTACTTTACTCCCCTAAGCTGCAGTTTGCTTGCTACAGAATTCACTCACTTTTCTTTTGAACGTACGGCCCTTACTTTGGTCAGAAAATCCTAGTTGCTCCTGTAAATTTTGCCTTGGCTCAAGAGCGGACATTTTTAATCAGTCCTGGATGTCATGTCTGTGGAGGCGGACATGACAGTTGCTGACTTTTTTTTTTTTTTTCTCAAACTGAAGCAGAGAGCGTACGTGAACCTACTTAACCTCATGGGCAAAAGGGGTGTGCAAGACATGGCAAAGCAATGCATTGCACATCCCTCTGGTGCTTAAAGAGTTAAGATTACCATGTGCAGAGGGAGGAGTTTGCATTCTGTGGTCCTGCTAGCAACTGTCATGTCCATCTCCTGGACATGACATTTTGAATATAGGAGCGAAGAAGATATTCAACGGGGGCCTTGGTATTTTCTGGTAAATTAGGAGTTATCATGACTTGTTGCTTCCCCTTTAATATGAGTAATGGTGGACAGTGGTAGAAAGCTGGAGTGGCAGCTCACACATGAAGTGTTAGTTTTATTTTAACCCCTTAAGGACCGGGGTGTGTGATCCCTTAAGGACCACATAGGGAAGTTTGATGCGCTGGCGCACGTGATTGATCACGTGTGCTGGCACGTCGAACTGGGAACTGATAGTGACCACTCCTGTCTTTGAGAGGTTAATTTCAGTCCCCGCTACTATTCACAGCAATCCTGCAGGTGTCTGTGAGTAAAAAAAAAAATGTGACGTGTCAGAACCGTCACTGGTCCTTTAGGCAAAAACAGCAGTGATGGTCCTAACACGTCACTGAACCTTAAGGGGTTAATGTATAATTATACATTTTGTGCATGAATCCTGCATCTTTAATCCAATCAACCTATGTTTGTTTTAGATTGATCTTCAGACATTCCTCACTTTGACAGATCAGGACTTAAAGGAACTTGGCATTACGACATTTGGTGCTCGAAGGAAAATGTTGTTGGCTATCTCAGGTAACGTAAAACATCTCATGTCATGATTGGAATTTGAAGCTTATTCATTTGTCTCAGTGATGATGCTTACCACTCCTTAGTAGAGATGAGCAAAACTTGCACAGTTCGGTTTGAGGATAGATTCATTGGATTCTGGAACATTTTTTAACTCTGTCCAAATAGAGCTGGTACAAATTTAAAGGGGTGATGAAGATCATGATTGAGATAAACCTCCAACAGTTAGAAGGTTTAAAGAGGAACTAAGATAAATTCCTTCAATACAAAGATGCACCATGCTATATATTTAGAAAATGAAACCCAGTGTGCCATTTAAAAACATCAACAGTTTATTTTGTGTTTGACATTGAACACACGAACAATACCTTGAATTCATCCAAATAGTGTGAAGGAAGTATAGTGGGCACCTTTCTGCAGACGTCTCTTAGAACTCTCTGATCAACGCATTTCGCATGAGAACACTCTTACTCATGACCAAACTTAGAGGAACTAACACTTCCTACCTCCTAATAGTAACCTGCCACTTAACGTACTATGAACAAAGAATCCTAATGACCCCTATGAGTTTTGTACTTGTCCCTTTGTTTAGGAGAGAACATCTTCAGCCAGTCCTGGATGTCCTGTTTATGGTAAATGTAACCCTTTAAGGACCAATTAAGTTGCACAGAATTTTTATTAAAGTGATAGTAACCTTTTTCTATTGACTTTACATATAAAGTACATCACCTGTAAAGTCACATAAACTATACTATGTAATTATTATTATATTTTATATTCATCTTTTTATTTACCCAATTATGTACCAGACATTGAGCTCCCCAACCTTGTTTTCAGAGCACTTTATGTCAAGGACTTTTAAAGGGATAGTAATACTTAAAATGTAAAAAAAAAAAAATGTTGTAGGGTTTATCCCCCTGAGTAAAACACGAGTACTCTCACTGCTGAAAGGTCTTTCATTCAAAAGTTATTAATTTTCAAAGTTGAATTTTTTAGGTGCAATATCACAGTGGCCTGAAATTGTACAGTGGTGCTGTTGCTACACAATCCTATGGACAGCTCTGGTCCCGGGACCATAAATCTCCATAGGATGGTGTAGCAACAGCGCCACTGTACAATTTCAGGCCACTGTGATATTGCACCTAAAAAACAACTTTGAAAATTAATAACTTTTGAATGAAACACCTTTCAGCAGTGGGAGTACTCTTGCTTTACTCAGGGGGATAAACCCTACAACATATTTTTTTTTTTTTTTACATTTTAAGTATTACTATCCCTTTAAAGCAGACATTGTGATAAAATGAAAAAAAAAATATAGGACACAGAACACTTATTGCAGCAGGGATAATTACATTACTTCACTATCCTGCTTTCCCTATCCAGAAGGCCTTCTAGAGAGAGAGAACCAGGTAGCCAACTTGTCAGCATCATGTGGGGGGAGTGAAGATAAAAACAAATCAAATATAAAAGAAACAAATTGTATCAAATGTTACATATTAAGTCAAAATATTGTGCCACTATTCCTTTAAGTGGTAATGGAAAATCAAGAGGTGGGTTGAACTTTCTTATTGGTAAATCACTCCCCTCGCCCCCCCTACACAAACACACACACTCCCTCTCTTCCCCCCCCCCCCTCCCATATTCTCCCACCACTGGAACTCCGGTAAGAGAACAGGGTACTGCAAGGAATTATAAGTAACATTTTTATGAAAACCCACAACAAAGCATCTGCTTTATTAAATTCAACCCTTGTTCTCCAAGTGTTTCATTAGATGCTTCTGTGCTTCTTTTTAGCATCCAAGGGGTTGAAAGGGATAGTAATGTTTCATATATTTAAAAAAAAAAAAAGCAACTAATCATCATAGTATTTGGGCCATGGAGAGTGTTATTTCAGTACTGTCAGAGTTGTAGTTCAAGAGTAATTGAATGATAAAGTATCCCCCTCCTGCCCCTTTTATCTGGTATAAGCCACCTCCCCTGCTGTGACCAGACAGCTCACAGCAAGGGACAATCTTCTTACTGTGAGAATAATGAAAACCTTGCCCCCCCGACAGGCTTTTCCTTATGATCACTTATGAACTGACAGTACTGAAATAATACTCTACTGGCCCAAATACTATGAAGATTAATTGGAGCTGCTTTGATTTTGAAACATTACTATCCCTTTAAACATAATTTCTTCTCACCTCAGAACAAAAAGGTGGTGTCCAGATGGCTTGCAGAGAGGGGCAATCTTCAATTAGCATAAGGGAAAAACCTGAAAACATATCAAGGTGGGGGGGGGGGTAGGGTTTTCATTATTCTCACAGTAAGAAGATTGTCCCTTGCTGTGAGCTGTCTGGTCTTAAGACCAGATTCCACATCTGAGGGGAGGTGTCTTACACTAGGTAAAAGGGGCGGGAGGGGGACACTTTATCATTCAATTACTCTTGTACTACAACTCTGACAGTATTGAAATAACACTTTCCAAGGCCCAAATACTATGATGATTAATTAGAGCTGCTTTTATTATGAAACATTACTATCCCGTTAAACCCATTGGCTGCTAAAAAGGTCTCAGAAGCATCTAATGAAACATCTGCAGAGAACAAGGGTTGAATTTAATAAAAAACAAACTGCAGACATGCATTATCTTTTAACTTATGTATTTTGTGATATGTACATTTTCTACAAATGCTTTGAAAACTTAATATTGATCAGAAAGTCTCTGGTGAATTATCAGATATATGGCATGGCAGCTTCTTTCAAACATGATACTGCTTTTCTGATGCAGGGTGACATTTTCTGTATGTTTAAAAGATTAACCCCTTAGTGAAACGTGGCTTGCCATGACGTGACTGTGGTCCCGGACATTAAGAACTAGTGACTGTCCTGGCATGTAATGGAATTCTGGGATGGCAGTGCTTATCCCAGAATTCATTGAGCCAAAAAAAACCACTGTGGTCCTCAACGGCCTCCCCCTAGCCAGATCGAACGATTGTTAAGGGGTTAAAATAATTTATGCAATCTAAGATTTTCTATTTTGCGTTTTAATTTAAAAAAAAAAACTTTTTCAAATGGCATTCAAAAGCTATTTCTTTATTTTATTTCTTTAGAACTGAACAAAAACAGAAGGAAGCTTTTTGAGCCAACAAATATCCGTTCCTCATTCCTGGAGGGAGGAGCCAGTGGGAGACTCCCACGACAATATCACACAGACATTGCCAGTGTTAGTGGGCGCTGGTAGCAGCCCGCAAGATCACTTGATCATAACCACAGTGAGGACCATGGCTGGAATTTGGATTGTCATCACAGCATATTCTTACCATCAGCACTTTAAAGCCACCGTAACCAAGGACCAAAGGATTGTGCGCACACAAGTTCTTGTTCCCAACGACACTTGTGTTGTCATTCAGAACACCAAATGTGGAATATGTTTTGTAGCCTCTGTAGACTGGAGCGAATTGCAATAGTAAAAATAATGATTTTATGTTTTAGTATTTTATTATGTATAACTACAATGTATGCACTGAAATTTTTACCTTATCGAATGAAGAATGAATCTCTCAGATATCGGAGGGCATGACTTAATGGTTTAATTGTGAAGGAATTTTCTAGTACTCAAAGTAATCAATGTTTCTGCACTTTACATGCTCCCTATTTTGTCTCCTGTGGAAATGTACTGTTCTTTTATTTCCATGTAAACACAAATTATTAACATTAATCAACCATAGGCATGTGCTTTTACAGTAGTTAAAATTTTGACATCCGTATATTGTAAAGTACTTTTACTATGCAGATTTTATGCTGGATACTGGGAAGACATTTTACAAGGAACTTATTACTGGTAGATAAGTTTTTTTTCCCCCCTGTTATTTAATAATGTATGAACGCTTACAATGAGACAAGTTCACTGTAACAGATGAAAGGAACAGTATAGACTTTGTTGTTGGTAACTCTTTGCACTCATATGTCAAAGCAGATTAAGAAATTGATTCTAGACGTCATTTGCATTGCATTTATTTATATTAAAAAAAAAACACATCCCTTCCAACAATATATACATCATGTAAACCCCTTGGATTCTAGAGAAATCTCCAATGCATTGCTTCGATATACATTGGAGATTTCACTAGCATTTGGGGGGTTGAAAGCCGCAATCAATGAGAATTTGTATTTATTCAAGGGTTTAAAGATCTGTGATGTTGATTGAACTCCTTGTCTGTTAAGTAGGCCTACCGCACATCACTGTTGCAGCCAGTAGATTTAGCCATACTCAAGAGACCAGATCCATAAATACAGTAGACTTGTTATGTGGGTCATACTATTTTAACCCTTTGAGTGCCAGAGGGGTACGCAACACAATGTGTTGAGTACCCCTCTGGCACTCAAAGGGTTAAATTTACCATGTCTGAATATTGGGAAGAAACATTGTTCATCCATAAACCAAAGTTGATGTGAAAGGCATCTATTATTTTTCAAATGTTTTATGCTGTGAAAATGCAAAGTATCAAGTGTTTTAATTATGCTAAATGTCTTGACAACAAAGGCCACAGAAATCATGAAGGTCACTCTGTTTTGACCGTTTACTATTTTGTATTCAGCTGTCGTTGTCTGTTATATTTCTAGAGAACTGTAAATTGTACTGTAAACTTTTTTGGACAATTTAGAAAAAAAGATAATTTCAAGGATGGTAAACACTTTTTATGGACATGTATATTTTGTAGAGATTTCCAGTTTGGTAAACAGTGGAACTCTCGCTGAAGGGAGATGCTTCTTTTAAGTTATTACAGAAAGACCGTTTGAGTCATGGCCTTTACATTTTATGGTGGCCGGTAATGTCGTCTTTGGTCACTGAGCTTAAATCGCAATAAGAGCAGCACCATCCTAAAAGGAAAGGCCACTGGACACACTTAATTCTCACTCTCACAAAGAAATGCAGTGTGAGCTTTAATAACTGCTGAAACCAAGCATCACCCAGCAGTAAGAGTACCTGTCTTTTCTCAGTTAAAAAACACTAACAATATATGCATTTTTTTCTTTATAATATCTTAGTATCACTTTACGTTTCTAACAGCCCAGACGGACTTCTGAGTGTCGAAACAGAGTACGTTGGGCTGCCACCAGGGAGACGTTCCACCCAGGAAAGTGTTCACAATTATTAGCAGTCAGCCATATGCTCAAAGAAAAATCAGTTGTTGAGCAAACTCCGCACTTTAAGGGACGAATACAAATTCCTGTTGATTGAATGGGTCTGGACAATGCACTGGACACCCCTCAAGGGCCAGAAATGTACATGAATTGCTTCGCAATATGATGGCGACCGCCAGCATTCGCGTGCCAGACACGTACCCAATTCATTGGCACTCCAAGGATTTTTAAAATCTGGTTTAACCCTTTGAGTGCCAGATGGGCATGTAGTGCATTGTTTCTGGCACTCAAAGGGTTATCAGTTGGAGTATGGAGAATTATGATGTGTCCCTTACTGTGCAGTTTGTCTGCCCTCCAACTAGTTCCCTTTTCTTTGTCCATATAAACTGCAGAGTATAAAATCGTGGTTTGTTGGAATCCTAATGAAACTCACAATTTTTGCTTTCATGGTAAATTTGCCACACAAACATTTTGCGCACACAAAGGGAATTTTTTATATATATTTTTTTTTCTTTGCCGTAAAGACTTAACGGGGTCGGCAAAGCAGCAAGTAAATATGAAATATGTTTTATTGATTTCTAATAAAGGCACCGTTCACTGGTGGTTTGGAACTCTAAACACTAATTTTGGTGAACCACTTCCTATATTAAAGTGTGGTGTTAAGTAACGGTAAGAATTCTATACCACGCGGATCTCCTCTTTGATCTACCCCACATTTTAATAAAAACACACATGGGTATTGCAAAATGTTTTATTCTTTTCAATGTATAGTGTTTCCCTTTTATGTAGAATGGTTTTGTTTTAAACTTCTATTTTGATTATTGTTTGATTATAGTTTTTAGATGAACGGGTGTGGCATAAAGTAAAACTGCATTTTTTTTTTTTTTTATCACCCCAGTGGTACTGCAACTATAATCAGAAAGGGCTTTATATGCACATACACACACATATGCACATAATAACACAGAGATGCTGGATAATCCTTCTCTCATGTTTTAAAGGATAATTATCACTCCTAATAATAACCTTCTACTTGCCTTACTGCGGACTGAAAATCCTAATGTCCTCTCTGATTCCCTTTCCCCACCCCTACTTGGTTCAAGAGGTAACATCTTTAATCAGTCCTGCAATTTACTGCACTCCCATCTCATCCTCGAAGGGATAGTAATACTTAATATATAAAAAAAAAATATATATATATATATATATATATATATATATATATATATATATATATATATATATATATATATTGTAGTTATTCTCCAAGGGTACTCCCGCTGCTGAGGTGTTTTATTCAAAAGTCATTACAGTTCAGACTGGAATTTTTTTAGGTGAAGTATCACAGTGGCCTGAAATTGTACAGTGGCGCTGTTGCTACACCATCCTATGGGCAGCTCTGGTCAGTAGACCATAAAGATCCATAGGATGGTGTAGCAACAGATCCACTGTACAATTTCAGGCCACTGTGACATTGCATCTAAAAAATTCAAGTTTGAGCTGTTAATAACATTTGAATAAAACATCTTTCAGCAGTGGGAGTTATCTTCTTTTTCTCAGGGGGATAAACCCTACAACACACACACACACATATATATATATATATATATATATATATATATATATATATATATATATAATATCATTTTTACATTTTAAGTATTTCTATCCCTTTAAGTAGACTCATGCACTCACACAAAAAATTCAGGAAGTGTTATGTCCGCCTCCATGGACATAACCTCCACCACTGATTTGAAGATGTTATCTCTTGAGCAAATACACAAGGAGAAAATTCATAGGGTCCATTAGAATTTCATGACCATAGTAAGGTTAGTAGGGGTTATTAGGTGGTTAGTTCTCCTACAATCTCATTAACGGAACATAACAATGCAGACTACAGTGTTGTCGAGCAGTGCTGCAATTATGCACACAGTTTAACCCTTTAAGTGCCAGTTAGGTAGCCAACGCATTGCAATGCTCAAGTGCTTTCTGGCACTCAAAGGGTTAAGATGTTAAAAATCCAATATTTGTTAATTTTATGTTGTGCCTTGAGAGAGACAAGCTATCTGTAATTGTAGAGCAGATACAGATTGTATTTCAGTGGGGGGTTTGAGAAGTATTTTTTTTTTTTTTTTTTTTTTTACTTTTTTTAATTAAATGTGGATTGTGACCATTAAAATGGACTTTTTTAACTAATCATTTGTTATGTTCAAGAAAATAAATTTATATAACCCCCATTTCACGAATCTGTATTTATTTATATATGCTTTGTTCCTTTATGATTTTTTTTTTAAATTTCTGTTTAAAGTAGAAGTAACACATCCCATTTACTTTACAAAAAGAGGGGCAAGAGCTAAATATTAAATATATAAATACTAGTGTAAAAGCTCGTGTACACGGCCCAGCATTCGGGCAGTCTCTACTGCACATGACTGCTTCGGACAAACATACATCTGGCCTTTTATATTATAAGACTGTGGACTTCAATAAGTGGCTGTGAGGCAAAGAGACCACAAAGGAACAATTGAAGAAGCATGTGAATAAATTATATAGTTTACTAAATAGAGATAGATACAAAAATCATATAAACATGGATACAGCAGTACTACAAAGTTATAAAATATTGCGATAATGTGTCCAGTAAAGCGAGGTGGACAAATATAGATAAAGGCTACTTGATATGAAAAGTCCTTAACATACATTGTTGTATATAACTGTAAAAGCTCTTATATTAATACCTTTCCCGACCATAAAGGCCTACACTATGAACAAGTCTTGACACCTCGGTCTCTAATTGATTATTTTTGCTGATGTAACAGCTCTATGGTAAGAACTGAATCTGCTCCCGTCTCCTGTCCTCCAATAACCTCTGTCAGTAACCGGTGCAGCGATGGATGCACATACTGATAGATGTAATGATAGAGTAATTGGGGTTTCCTCTTATCAGCTCAGCATCAATCCTCTAGCAGGCATAAGAGGGAGGACTGTGGGCAGACATCTTCGGCTTCTCATAAATCAGTGTGGATGAAGGCAAAGATGTAAAAGCGGGCAGAGGCTTGTTTCAGGCAACAAATTTCCTAACAGCGTAGAGCTTGACAGTGTTCAATGGCTTCAGACAATGTTGCATATAAGGTCTTCACCGGACTGGACAGAATAAAATCACTGCTCTTCCAACGCGTTTCGTGTTGATCACTGACAGCTCTACGATGTTAGGAACTTTGTTGCCTGAAACAAGCCTCTGCCTGCTTTTCCATCTTTGCCTTCATCCACACTGACTTGTGAGCTAGCTGTTACATCTGCACAAAGGATCAAGGACAGACCGAGGCGTCAAGATTTGTCCATATTGTAGGCCTATATGGTCGGGAGAGGTACTGATATAAGAGCTTTTACAGTTCTATACATCAACAATGTGTATGCTAGGGACTTTTCATATCAATAGCCTTTATCTATATTTGTCCACCAGTCTTTATTGAACACATTATCGCAATATTTTATTTATTGTGGTACTGTTGTATCCATGTTTATATGACTTTTGTATCTATCTTTATTTAGTAAACTATATATTTTATTAATATGCTTCTCCAGTTGTTCCTTTGTGGTCTCTCTGCCTCATAGCCACTTATTGAAGGTCCCGATACTTATATATTTAATATTTAGCCCTCTCCCCATAGCTGAGCACCATAATATCTACTTATTCTGTGTTTTTTTTTTTTGTTTTTTGTTTTTTCCTCCCCTATTTACTTTACCAGGGTGGAAAAATCCTAATGGCTACTATGACTTCTGTCCTTGTGCCGTTGTTTGAGAGAACATCTTCCATCAGTCCTGTATATCATTCACTGGGGCAGACATGACAGTTGCTGGCAGGACCACAGGACACAAACTCCTCCCACTACACACTCCTCTAGTCCTAAAAGGATCAAGTAGGCGTATGAGCTCTGCCTGCTTCAGTTTGAAATAAACGGCAACTTTCTTGTCGGTCCCTGTACGTGCATCCACTTAAGATTGAAGAGGTTATTTCTAGATCCAAGCCACAAGGACACATTTCATAGGAGCCCTTGGGATTTTTTGGTTCTAGGAAGGTAAGTTTGGGTTACTATTAGATGGTGTATATTTTGGGTTCCACTGAAACATCAGCAACAAGGTAGGATGGATACTAATGTCACATTATAGATCCCCACTGAGACTTCACCTTCAGATCATTTAAGATCTACTAAAATAGTTCATGGTCTACATCAGGGATAATCATCTTGGGGACTACATCTCCATCATTCCCACCATCCAGTGGTTGATGGTGCCTACACCTAGGGAGCCAAAGATTGGTTACCCCGGGGGAAGCTAGATGGGCCAGGTGGTTATTATCTGGAAAGTGAGAGTGAAATTTGACAACCCTATTCTATCTAGTGAACTAAGATATATTTACTGCTTTCCTTCAATGTGTTTTGGAAGACATATTCTGTAGATCACTGATCCTAAAAAGGCTATTGGGGAAAAGAGTAAAAAAGGAAGAAAAACTGGATGACTTAGATCTGATCTTTAGAATTCTTGAAATCTAAATCTAAATCTAAATCAGTGCCCTGTTCACTGCCCGGATTGGTGATGATGTTAGCTGCTTACCTTAAGGTAACGGAAGTTCCAGACCGAGCAGGCGCACAAAGCTTCTCTTGTAAGCTCTGTGTAGCCTGCAGAAGAAGTTTTTTTTTTTTTTTTTTTTTTTTCCTGCAATAACGCTGACTTATTGAGCTTAAGGACAGTGTGATTTTGCATATCGATAGGTTAGTAATGGATTGGGAGGCAATTTTATTATCGTGATGGTTCCGGTTTAAATAGGTTTTTTTTTGTTTGTTTGTTTGTTTTTTTTTAATATATATAATATAATTCATTTGCATTCTGCTGCATTATAACTATACTAGTGTAAAAGCCCGTGTACACGGGCCAAGGTTCGGCTTATGTAAAGAGGCCAGTCCTGCTCTGCGTCCTGCCGCCGACGCAGTCATGCACTGTAGAGACTGCCCGAAAGCACAGAATGCTCCCAGCACAGAACTCCCAGCATTCCGTGCATTCGGGCAGTCTCTACTGAGAATGACTGCTTCTGACAAACATCCTAGTGAATTATTATATAGGATTGATGATAATTTAAGCATCCTTGTTTAGAGCAGAAACTCAGTACAATGGGTCTTATGTATAAAGTAGAGCAATTCTGGAGCATACTAACTGCTCTACTGGGTGAATTCTTTAAGTGCCAGAGGGGTATGCAATGCACTGCAAAGCTCTCAGTGAGTTAAATATAGTTTATTTTAATGGGCTATTTAACTCCTTAGAGGAGATGCACTAAGGTGTGATAAAGTGGCGATGTCTTTTCCAGTGATATCACTTCCCCAAATCCTATGTTTTTCTATGAAGACATCGCACTAAGATTCCTCCAATTTTGGGGAACTGGAGAAGTGATAAGTCTTTTCCTCTTATCATGCCTTAGTACATAGTGCCCCTTGAATACTAGATAGGTCACTGATACATTGCTTCATGATGCATTAAAGAGATATCTCTGTAGAATTCAAGGTTTAACCCCCCATTTAAATCAACGTGGAGAATATTTGTCTTGTGTGGTTCAGTTGTATTATTCCGACTGACCCTTTTTTGTGCAAAAGCTTTATGGATCACACGTTTCAGTTCTTTACTTGCTTAGACGTTAACCACAATTGATGGAATATGTAAGCAAACCATTCTCACTTTTAAACCTCAAACAGTTCATGGGCAGATTCCTTGTTAGATTGGTATACTGTTTAAATATGAGACCACCCAAGCATTTAAATTTCTTGTTGTGAAATGAAGACATTAGCTCCTGTATATCTGAGTTCTGTTATGCTTTTTGAGTTGGGATTCTTACTATTTTTTTTACCTTTGAACCCTTTGAGTGCCAGAGTGTTATGCAAAGCAATGCATTGCATACCCCTCTGGCACTCAAAGGTTTAATGCAGTGTTTCTCAACTCCTGTCCTCAGGACCCACTAACAGGCCAGAACTTAAGGATTTCCCTGCTAGAGCACAGGTGTGGTGATCAGAGGCTCATTCACATTAATTAACTCACCTGTGCACTAACAAGGAAATCATGTGATCAGAGGCGCGTTCACATTGATTAACTCACCTGTGCACTAACAAGGAAATCATGTGATCAGAGGCACATTCACATTGATTAACTCACCTGTGCTCTAACAAGGAAATCATATGATCAGAGGCGCGTTCACATTGATTAACTCACCTGTGCACTAACAAGGAAATCATGTGATCAGAGGCTCGTTCACATTGATTAACTCACCTGTGCACTAACAAGGAAATCATCACATCCTGGCCTGTTAGTGGGCCCTGAGGACAGGAGTTGAGAAACACTGGGTTAATGGAGCAGGGCTTCCTTCACACACTCTTCATAACCGTTTGAGTGCCAGAAAGGTGTCCAGTGCATTGCTTTGCAATGTAGTGGATACAACTCTGGCAATCTAAGGGTTAATAAATACAACAGTGGGGATCCTATTCTTAACACTACTTAAATGACTTCAGAAACCATAAAAATGCTCAGTTACTATATGATAATTTCAGCATGATATGACTTTCTCTAGGGCCTCTGAATTCAGCTTGCAGACCTATACATTCAGCCTTTTTCCTATTTCACAACACACATTAACCCTTTGAGTGGCAGAGGGGTGCGGAACACAGTGCAAAGCAACGTGTTGAGTAGCGCTCTGGCACTGAAACGTTAATGATTATAAATGAACCCCACTGAAGGAAATTTGAAGAAACAGTCTGATCATAGATGGCTGGGCGGGATCTGGGCAGCTGACTTCACCAGAGGAGAATAAATTGAGAGCAGTGTTTCCCCATTTCCTTAGCAATGTAAAACTCTTGTTACACTGGAGTTTAGTATATTTTTGTGAATAAGAGATGTGAGGACAAAAGTAACAACATCTGTTTGGTTTTTCTTCCCCTTCACATGTTATTACTGAACCTCTCTAATTTTTTTTTTTTTTTATGATGGTCACTCTCCTTTAATCCTTTTGGATGCTAGAATGGTCTGTACCATCTCTTCACAATGCATTGACGGCTTCTCCGTGGGCCGTGTTTAGGGATCAACCATGAGCAATACGAGGAGCAGTGTCACTGTAGGGGGACAAAAAACATTCCTAAAATATAGAATATAAATGGGGCTTTTAGCACACTAAATATTTCACAATGCACTGGGGATCTTTAGCACTCAAGGGGTTAAAAACTCAATGTTGGGGTGTGTGGCCTGGCTTGCAATGGAGCTAGCTGCATAGTTTGAGACCTCCTGTATATCTGAGTTCTGTTATGCTCTTTGAGTTGGGATTCTTACTATTTTTTTCACAAATTGTAACTTTTAAAACTTTTGGTGCCAATTGGGCATCTGGACCATCTTGTGCAGACATGTTGACACCAGTTAATATGGAAGAGACCTTGAGAGACTATCTGGAAGATATGAAAATAATCATTGATGATTTAAAAGTATCTCTTACCACAGATATTAACAATATCCAATCAATCTACTACAGTTAAACCAAAAAGTCTAATTTTTAGATGAAGAACACACAAACTCAGCGGAACATATCTCTCATCTGGAACTGGCAATAGCAGATCAGAGACACCATCAGTCACCTCACTCTGTGTATTTGTGACCTGGACAACGTAGGTAGAAGGAATAATATTCGACTAAGAAATCTTCCTGAAAATGTTTCCCCCACCCCAACAAGTCCAGGAAACTTTGAGTAAATGCTTCAGCACTTTTTCGGAAAACTCTCTTACATCACAAATTCAATTTCACCGGATTCACCTGGCACTTAAACAGCATGAAGGTGGTGTTCCCAGAGATGTGATTTGCTTTACTAGATATGAAATCAAAGATAAAATTATACGCCGCAGCACAGAAGGACATCTACCCCTTGTGCATGTGCAGAGATAGAGATATATAATCTCTCGCCCCATACGCTCTACTTGTGCAGACAGATCAAATTGCTAACCCCCCATTTGAGGAATCTTAACATCAAATATAAATGGGGAATCCCCTTCTCCCTCTCATCTACATACAGTGGAGTCACAGCATACCTGCGCAGCCTAGAGGAGATTTTTGTTTTGTTCCTCGCTCGGAATTTCCCTGCGCCTGCAAGCATCAGATTCTAATGGGTTACCACACAGAAATTGCACCGCAGACTTGAATGGTCACCTGGCTCCCTGACGAACAAGAAAAAATGGAGGCGCCAAGAACAGTACCCTCAACTTCTCAAGCCTGGACCTGAAATCAGACCAATGGACAAGGGCCTTTCTCCAAATCTGATTCACTACACTTAATTGGTAGTGATTATCCACTTCCCTCATTGTTTGATTCTTTACTCTAAGGGATACAGAATTCGGTCAGTTCTCACAGGTAAACTCAGACTTATTACACCTCTTCCCCCCATCAAATAAATATACATTGACTCTATTATTGTGGTTGGTTTAGAGGGTTATGATCCCTCATATGAGGGGGTCTCCTCAGATCATTCTTTAAATGCTATATCATCTTATATGGCTGCTTTCTTTTTCGTAGTCCCAAAGCTAAGCCTTACCACAGCTTTCTTTATGTCCCCAAGCTGTTCACCTAAATTATAATGTTAATAAGCGCTATAAATAAAGATTTCTTTATTGATTACTCTTAACATTGCCCCATACCCTCCCTAGGATATCCCACTTTAGTGAGCTCTGAAACAGGGATCCATCCGCACATTTATGATATCTTGCTATTGTACATGCTAAGCAATCCAAAATGTTAATAAATGTCTTATTATATGTTCAATGTTGCTTGCTTGCCTAGGGTGATCTCGGAATATTCTTCTAACCTCGTTGATTATATTTGAAGACACTTATTAGTTGTTATAGCTTGACTTTAATCATGGGAAGTTATGATAGCGCCATTTCACAACTCATACTTACAGTACCTGTACCATATAGCAGGGACATAAAATGGGGCATTGATCACTACAGCATGACTGGAGATGGATACTATAATTATCATACTAGACAAGTTATACAGCATTCATATGTATTAACATACTGTTTTATAGCAATACTTGGAGATCTAACTAAACACTCCGGATCTAATTCATATTTAAATTGCAATTTGCACTGGTACGTTTTCTGTGATCCTCTCCTCAAATCTGATTACATGACAGATCGCCATTAAACTACGCTTACATGCATTCCAGCGCAGATAGATTTTCTTCTCCGGAATGGAGATTTATTACTTAATTTAACAGAATATGACCCACTCAGCCCAAATCATCTCTACATATGAGACCAAGTCCAATTTCTTTGATACTGGACATATATCCCCTATGAGAATACTCTGTTAGACTTCTTATGTCCATATTTTAAACATACAACGCCAATTGCCACATCATTTATTCTTAGATCCTATACTGAATTGCTGTTACTTGCTTTACTGTTAACCAAATCAGTTGCTGCTCAACGGGATGGGGTACCTTTATTGTCCTAATGGTAGTTCCCAATCAGACTTCCCCCATTATAGCCATAGTGAGATATAATGTGGAGAGACATGAGATGTTGTGAATACATTAAGTTTGTGGGAGTTAAGCAAGGAGACGTGTGTAGATAGGGTCTAGCCTTCTTTACTATTATAAACATCAAATATCTAACGCATCACTAGAAAACATTATACCATATCCGATCTAGACCCTACCAAAGTCTGTGGTCCCTGTCATAATAACCCATATATTTCCTACACAAGATTACTAAGTTCTATTACACACAAGGGCCATCACATCTCTGTCCATAATAGATTGAGATTGATGTTATTTACATTGAGCGGGCAGCATCTCATCCCTCTGACCTCCTATCTTATAAGTGATTCTAAAGTTGACTAGCTTGTAATGTTTACGTAATGTTTTTTTCCTTTAATATACGTGAGTTTCTCTTTTGTCCATCTTTATTCCCTCCTAGATATCCATCTCACAGTTTTCCATCAACATATGTCAGACTAACTATTCCCCCTATTGATATAGCAGTAGGTGGTCTTCAAAATAGCTTAACTCTCAGATACCCACTGGAGTTGACTATGGTCTGAGAGAGAGATATGTCTGCAAGCATTAATCGCCACTCATCAACCTCCCCCACATAGTAGGAAGCATGCCTTCTGTGACAGTCAATCAGTATGAAGCACAACCTCCGAACAATACACGCAATCTACACCCCATCTGATCACCACACATTTCCCGACCATCTACTTTCCAGTTATAGCTCACATGGAAGATTCTCCCATAATTTACTGATAACTCGCCCTCTTCTGTATAGATAAAGATACTTTTCATCGCTGTTAATTTTTTTTTCCTCTTTTATACTCTCTGACTCTTGCTATTCCTATATGGCTTTCAAACATAATCAGAATCAGGATTTACTCAAATGCTTGAGGAAATCTTCAGGATTTACTCAAATTCTTCTCTTCAGCACTTCTCACTCCCACCCACTAACTGGAAGTTCATGTGGCAGGAGGCACTTACACCCAATAGCACTTACTCCTTCTGTGTCAAACCCACCTTCCTGTAGACTGTAATCTCTCATGAGCAGGGTTCTCTGATCCTTCTTTATTCTCCACATTTGATTGTACTATTTAATACCTCTGTATGTCTATTCCCTACTGTAAAGCTTTGTGGAATTTGTTGGCGCTATATAAATAAAGATTAATAATACCTTTCCCATTTCACTTCTAGTACACCCCCAAGGGCCGTTTGGCACTCGCCGAATCTCTCTATCAGCTCTGTTATATACATTACAAATAGAATTAAACTGTCAGCACTCTTTAACAAGCCCTAACCTAGTAGTGTCTTCATCTTACTACTTAGCTTTACATATTCACCCCTATGCAAGCTACGTTCTCCTTACTTTTTCCTCCCCCCCTCCCTTTTTTTCCCCTCCTTCACACCCGGTCTAGTCAAAACACAACTACTTTTCAACCTCTCTTCAAATAACCACACTCAATGTACCGAGCCTTAACTCACCTCATAAACGCTCTATGGTCCTCAACTCTCTTCATCGTCTTATATCAGAAATAGTTCAGGAAACTAATTTCAACTTGGACAATCCACCACGATTCGCAAATAAAATATTTCCCAATATGTATTTTGCATCTACTAATGAAAACAAGAGAGGGTTAGGTATACTTATTAGCGCTTCTGTACCATGGAAATTCTTAGAAAGCCCAAAGGACTCTAATGGCAGATTTCTTATACATTAGGGCTTACTATTCATTAAACCCTCTATCATCATCAAAGTTTATGGCCCTAACACCAAACAAATCACCTTCCTCCTACGCTTTCTCGATGGCCTTGACCTCACATAGGAGGGCAGGATTATTGGGTGGCGACTTCAACATTGCTTTAGACCCTTCGATGGATACTACTTCTAAGAAATCTTCTTTCAAACTTTCACACTTGAAGAAACTAAAAAAATAAATTAGATAAATTGCAATTAATTGACTCATGGAGAACTCTTCATCTAAATGACTTTGACTTTGCTTTCTTTTCCACTCTTCACTCCTCATATAGCAGAACTGATTACATTTGTGTTTCTCAGTTCCTTCTATATTCCCTTACTTTGGCCTCTATTTATCCAATATCCTGGTCAGATCATGAAGCAGTATCGATATGCCTATCTTTCCCTGAGATACCAGGAAGGCCCTTCAAGTGGAAATTAAATGAAAATTTACTACATGATCAGGTTATAGTGTCATCTATTGCTAAAGACCAAGATGTATACTTCTTAATCAACTCTTCACCCGAAGTTCCTGATCCTATAATATGGGAATCTCATAAAAGTGTGATTAGGGGGCTACTAATCAAAGCTGGTGCAGTTAAGAAAACTCAAATGGAAGAATATAAAACATACCATAACTAGACTACAGGTTCTGAGCTCAACCCACAAAAAAACTATGACGGGCTTAATTATTGAAGAGATTAGTAAATTGAAACTTGACCTAAATTCACTCCTCCTACAGGATAGCATTAAATCTCAAATGTGGATAAGATATCACAGATATTTGTCCAACAATAAATGTGGCCGATCTCTTGCCAGATTGATTCAAAAGTCAAACAATGGCTGTCGCTCAGATATGATCACCACAGGACAAATTCAGAAAACTTTCCCTCAAATAGCTAATTCATTCAGGGAGTACTATAACCGTCTATATAATTTATTACCACCCTCACCCTTCTCAGAGCCCAACTAGGGATGACACCTTAATTCCTTTTTGTCAAAAGCTGGCACTTCCACTCTTTCCACAGATGAGTCTATCTCACTTGAGAAGCCATGCTCAGGGAAGGCAATAGCAGACACCATTAAATCTATGGCACTAGGGAAAAGCCCCAGACTCAATGGTTTCTCACTTTTTAATCATAGAAAATTTCAGGATGCTTTACTGCCTCACATGTTGCAATCCTTTAACTCAGTACTTCTGGTACAAACCACCACAACCTCTTGAAGCACATATAGTGGTAATTCACAAAGAAGGAAAAGATCCCTCAATCTACGCCAATTATAGTCCTATATGTTTATTAAATGTGGCTGTCAAGATCTTCTCTAAAATGTTAGCAAACAGACTAAAGCCTTTTCTCCCACATCTTATAGCTCCTGACCAATGTGGCTTCGTTCCTGGGAGAGAAGCTTGTCACAACACATCTACAGCCATATCACTTATGCACTTAGTGAAAACCAAAAACATCCCTTCCATATGCCTCAACGGACACAGAAAAAGCATTTGATAGGGTCAACTTGGACATATATGGAAGCTGTTCTGAAATGTGTTGGACTGGGACAATAGATGCTCACTGGAATAATGAGTCTCTACTCGTCACCTTCTGCAAGAGACCTTAGAAGACAATCTAGAAATGTGGTCAAATTGGTTGCATATCCACCCAATCTCCCAAAGACATGTAATTTAGTTTCTATAACAAGATACACATGGTACCGGTTCTGCGGATTGCAGAGTGTGAGTTGAGTCCCTCATTAATGGATGCACTTTAGCAAATAATACCCATTAGTTGTGCTGATTGGACTGGATATCCCCCCCAATTCATTTTAGTCTCTTTTTCTTTCCTCCTCCCTACCTCCCCCCACTCTTCCTCTTTTACTACTGTCTATACTAATACACAACATTTCTTAGCTTCACAATACATCTTTATGCATGCACTAGATATACTATTTGTAGTCAAAACGTACTCCTTATTCAACTTACCATTTCTTCACATCCTGTCATCCCCTCTTTAACGCACACGAAATTTAGACCATGACAGCATTTTCTAGTTCGCTCTGAGAACGATCTCAGTCATAGAACCAACTCCAGTTTGACCCTACATCCAAAGCTTTCACTCCCACTGATTATTGTCCTAGGGGTGGTGCAAACCCAACACACTTTACATTCTACCTGAACTGATAAGTTTACTTGTGTTTAGTCATATCATCATATTTTATTTACGGTGCTAAGTAATTCCAATGGATACAACAACTTGTACTTGTTTTTTTTTATTTTATTTCTCTGAATGCCATACTTTATAGTTACTGTTGGACACAGTTTATTTGAAGAAAAAATATTAGCATTAATAAGGCTAAGAAGATGCATGAAATAAGTTGGTACAATTTAGAAACACTAAAATAAAACAATGTGCATAGTTAAAAAAAACAAACAAACAAAACCCTCAATGTTGATAAATGGGAATTTTCATCTGTCCCCATGTTCCTTTTATCTTCCTTAATATAGCAAATACAAGGGTGTAAGGGTAGGAAGACTGATATATTAAGAAAGTAGTACAATTCTGGGGCACACCATCTGCATCACAGGAAACTACAATTCTCCTGTGACTTTTTATTTTATTTTAATATTATTATAAATCAACTGTTTATTAAACTTCAAATACAAACAAAACTGTACATTCCTGATGTAGGGTACATAATAATCCACAAACATGGAGTAGCAATAAAGAAATACTCAAAATGAAAAGTGATCCCAATGCCCGCGCATTAGGTATGAGTGAAAACGCCTCTCCTAGTAACAAGCAGAGATGTCATACGCAGACTATTGAGTAATATCAGGAGATACCAGGAGGGGACATAAACAGGAATTACAAGGAATATGATAGGGCAGATCATTGAACGCTCAGCCAGATGTCCGATAAGGCCACTCCATGCCTAGGTATGACTAGAGTACTGTATCAAACATGGGATAACAACACGAGACAAATAAACACAAAAACCGACAAATGCGTGCATGCCCCAAGGGAGACCAGGCCCACCCCCCAGGCCACCCCCAGAACCAGAGATTCAGAGGTTCATGACGGTATGCCAGCCACCGCCCAACCCCTCTACACATTCCCGTCCAAAAGACACAGAAGGGGGGGAAGAAGCCTCCACCCCTGTTGAGTCCAAAAGGGACTCCAAGGCAATATCAGTCAACAGTCTCTCCCCCAGCTGCGAAGTGTATTGAAAGCGGCGATAGAAAACAGCCTGTCGAGAAGATGGTAAAGTAAGAATAAAAGGTTCCCACAAGACAATGAAACGGGCACCCATCTCCTGTGATTTTTAACCCCTTGAATGCTAGAGAGATCGCTCTAGCATTCAAGGGCTAAAAAGCACCATTATCATCAATGGCAAATTTGGAAATTATTTGTTCAACAAGGTGCAGTAGTTTTGCCCCAATTCTACTTTGTATATCAGACTCAATGTCACATTGCAAGACCGTTGTATCAGCTCAGAGAAACAGTTTCCCACTTGGTCCATAATGAACCTAACACCATCATTATAAGATCTCATTGAATGAACACACACAGGCCAATCGGGACTCTGCCTTTCAGGTGGAAAAGCACCAAATGGGAAGCAGTTAATTGGGGCAGGTAATGTAGTACATAACACTGGACGCTCCACAACCTGAGATATTGACCCTTCAGTCTTCACCCCGTGGCCCTGAGATTTGGGGCAAAACTCTGTTCCCAGGTGCTTGGCACTATATGAGGAATATACATTTCCATTTATTTGACCTTTTGAGTGCCAGAGATAGCCAATGCATTGCAATGTGTTGGACATCTCTCTGGCACACAAAGGGTTAATACTTTCAGTGTCAGAGGGATATGCAATACATAGTACAACCCTCTGGCACACTGGGTGTTCAATGGGGCTTTTAACCCCTTGAATGCTAGAGACTTCCCCACACTATGTATACTGTATACACTATATAGTATTAATATGTGTAGTTTTACAAAAAAAAATTCATTCTGAAAACTTGGAAAATGGAACACTGCAAAAATGTGGGGGATTTATGACTCTGAAGGAGACCTATTCATTCTTAGAAAATCATCATCTCTACATACAATGTAAATGGTTAGAAGGAGTTGGCTGTGGCTGGAAAAGGAATCATAAATGTAATCGAAAACCACAATTATACATTCTAACATACGGATATTTTGTGTCGACCCTGCATAATTTTATGTTACCTAAGTAAAAGCAGACACCACGCCGCTTACTGACCAGGAACTAGAACCAGTTAAGTGCCTGCAGAGCGTACTTTTTTGGGGGGAGTCGTGTTTCTCTACCCCTGGTTGTGCTTGGGTGGTACAGAAATTATTTTTCTTTTCAGTCAAAAAAAAAAAAAAAAATAAAATATGCTTTTTCTGTGCTGGCATTTCTAGGAATGCATTCAGAGAGCCAAGCCAAAATCAGAAATAGTTAACTCTTTGAGTGCCCGAGAGATGTCACTGCTTTGAATGTTGGATACCTCTCTGTTACTCCGATGGTTAATACATTCTAATGATAGAGACAAGCAAGGAAAAAGCTCTCTGTATAACTATAAAGATATAAATTTATTAAAATTCCAAACATTAGTACATCCTAACATATAATAGAAGCGTAATCGTCTGTCTATAGTCCAAAATTAATATAATGCTCAATGAGACTAGAAAGACGATAAGCCAATACTAATATGAAACTTGTAGCAGCACCATTTATCTCTCTGGACAACACAGTATCGAATAACCGTGTATTCAGTAGATACAATGTCTATATATACAATGTATTCAAAATACTATTACAATATAGAATCTATAATGCTATACAGACACATCTAAAAATATTCTTTCCTACTTGTGCTGGCCAGCACTAAAAAAATATATGAAAATAAAAATGTATGTCCACTGAAAAATATACAGTCAGATGGAATCCAAAGAATGTATATCCGCACACCTATAAGTTCTATAAATATCCTCTGCATAAGACAGCCTACATCAATAGTACGGGTAGATATCCTTCCACTCACCCCAACAACATACGGTGGAGGTGATAATAAAACTTAGGTCTCCGCTCTATCTAGCGGGTAGGAAAGAGCCTATGCAGAGTGAGGGATATATTCCGCTCTATCTAGCGGCAACCTGCTAGCCACAGTTCCGATAGTAAACAGAGAGTGAATCTGTATAACTTATAGGTGTGCGGATATACATTCTTTGGATTCCATCTGACCGTATATTTTTCAGTGGACATACATTTTTATTTTTATATATTTTTTAGCGCTGGCCAGCACAAGTAGGAAGGAATCTTTTTAGATGTGTCTGTATAGCATAATTCTAAACTTGCTCTTTAAAGTTAATATAAACTGTCCTATTCAGAGATCATTTTTTTAATTTGCATTTTGTGATGAGAGACAAGAGCTAACATCAGTTTATTTATTTTGATTGGTGCTCACTGATCTTGTAATCAGAAAGGTTGTTGTTTTATCACAGCCCATTTACAAACAATCCTGGACAATCACCATAAGATTACAGTGGTACCTGGAGCCCTGGAAAAGGCAGGAATGTCTGCTCCCTCAGAGCATGTATAAGACTCAATTTTAGGAGAATGTTTACAGATGCTATCATGAAGAACAGGGTATTTAAGTGTCTATAAGCCCAGCTCACCTTTGTGTGTTCCTTTAAGGTGATATTTCCACTGTAACATTTGGATAGTTAATATACCTGGGAACTTTTTGTATCTGCCAAGGAGACTACGGTTTTCAGACTGTATTACCAGGTATCCAGGGACAGAGGCTGATTCTATTGTGGTGGTGAGTTCCTTCTACTCCCCACCATGTTCCTCCAACTTCCCACCCACTTCCCTCCCCTTTATGGCACATAGCTGCCTAAGCCCCACCTTCCAGATTAAGCCCCACCCCTTTATGAAGCTAATCACATCATTGGCATCCTATGGTCGGCAGCACATGAGCTCATCTGGGAGAAGATTCCTGGTATGATAGTCAACCAGCATTTCTTGGTGACTACAACTCCATTGGCTGTTGGAGGACAATAGGAGTTGGATTCTACAGCAGCAGCAGGTCCAAAGATTGACTACCCTGCCTTAACCACTTGAATACTAGAGATATTGCTTCCTCTATAGCATAGTTGTTTTTTTTTCTAGAATTTCTCCACATTCTTAGAACATCCACCTCAGTGTGTTCACTTGCCCAGCACTTTACAAACACATTATTTATTGAATATCTTAACTGTTTATTTCACATCTGTATCACATATTATAAGCTGATTTACTATATTATTGTTATGGATGGAAAAATGTAAATGCTTTTATGTGGATCGATGTGATGTAATATATAATTTATGCCATAAGTATGTGTGTGGCACCTGTAGATCTCCCCTCTGACTACATTAGGAAGCCCCAAGGTTATTTTGCTGTTGTGGGACACTGGCCCATATTTATAAAAATCTGGAGTTATTCTGCAGTAAACCAACTAAGTCATATGGACAAACAAAATTCACAAAAAAGTAAACTGAGCTTCGCAATGCACTGAAGACTTCTCTGGCATTCAGGGGGTTAAAAAGCTTTATTCAAGTGCATCGGAATTTAGGAATTTTTATTTGTCCACTATAGTGCAGTTGGTTTACTCCAGAATAACTCCAGTTTGCTTTTATACGTATGGGTTACGGGGGTTAATGAATAAAGGCAAAGTGATAGATATCCTGGGTCAAATTTTATGCCTTAAAAGGATCTTTTAACACCTGGAATTCTAGCGAAGTCTCCAACACATTGTAAAGCAATGCACAGGTTACCCTCTCTAGCATTTGAGTGCTTGAAGAAGATCCATGTCAGCATATGTGTGATGCTGTGACTACCAGTGGAAGTATGCTGCAAGGCTAGGTTGTCAGACAGTGTTTGAGTGGTTTTATGATAATCAGTGGGACAAGACTGGGCTGTCAGATACTGTACAGTGTATGTGTGGTTCTATGACTGCCAGTGGACAGTGGAACATGCCTGGGTTTCAGACATTATTTGTGTAGGTCTGTGACTACTAGTGATGAGCGAGCACCCCAATGCTCGGGTGTTCGGGTGCTCTGACCGAGCACCCCCTGAGGCTCGAGTGCTCGGCCGAACACCCGAGCCCCATTGAAGTCAATGGGAGGACTCGAGCATTACACCAGGCACCCCCTGCTCTGATGAGGGGAGGGTGCCTGGTCCATAGGAAAAGGGCAGAAAATGATGGAAACACCACAGAAATGGTTCAGGGACAGCATAGGGAGGATGTCTGGATGCATCTTGGACTCCAACATCGCTGCTGGGAACGATCTTTCGCCCGTAGTACGCCATTTTTACAGACTGACCATAAAACACACAAAAAGGAAAATAAAAACGACTTTAGGCGAAAAATTGTTACCATACAATATTTGCTGTATATTTACTTGTATATCATCTGCAAATTATCCCAAAAATTTCCTTGATTTTCGGAAGTGAGGCCATGATTAAGAGGGAAACGTGCGCAGAGGCAAATTCTCCCAAAAATTTCCTTGATTTTCAGAACTGAGGCCATGATTAAGAGGGAAACGTGCACAGAGGCAAATTCTCCCAAAAATTTCCTTGATTTTATTGAACTGAGGCCATGATTAAGAGGGAAACGTGCGCTGAGCCGACCATCTAAAACATTATGGGTGAGGGTCTGCTGCAGAGCTGACCATCCTAAACATTATATGCGAAGGCCCGCTAGTGAGCTGACGCTATAAAACATTATATGAGAGGGCCCGCTAGAGAGCTGACCCAATAAAACATTATATGAGAAGGCCCGCTGGTGAGCTGACCTATATAAAAATTGTCAAACAGGGCCCGCTGGTGAGCTGGCCCTATATAAAAATTATATCACAGGGCCCGCTGGTGAGCTGGCCCTATATAAAAATTATAGCACAGGGCATATGGAAGAGGAGGAGGAGGATGAGAAGATTAAGAGTCAATCATATACCCGTTTTTTGGGTGGAAGGGGTGAATGGGAATACAGAGTATTCCCATCATTGTAAATAACATATATAAAGTGAGTTTATGTTCCCCCGGGGCTTTCCTCCAGTGGAGTGGAGAAGTCAGGGGAAATCCAGGCCTTGTTCATTTTTATAAGTGTCAACCTATCAGCATTGTCGGTGGAAAGGCGGATACGCTTATCTGTTATGATGCCACCAGCAGCACTAAATACCCGCTCAGACAGAACGCTGGCGGCAGGGCAGGCCAGCACCTCCAAGGCGTAGAGTGCCAGTTCATACCACGTGTCCAGCTTGGACACCCAGTAGTTGTAAGGCACAGAGGGATCATTGAGGACGCTGACACGGTCTGCTACGTACTCCTTCACCATCTTCCAAAACTTTTCCCTCCTTGTGACACTAGGCTGCGCATCAGGGTGAGGGTGCTGGCGGGGTGTCATGAAGGTGTCCCACGCCTTGGAGAGTGTTGCCCTGCCTTTCTCGGAACTGCTGTGTGCTCCCCTTTTCTCCCCTTCTCGGTTGGCCAAGGTAGCACGTACTCTGCCGCCAGCGTTGTCAGATGGAAAATTTTGGAGCAATTTTTCGACAAGAACCTTCTGGTATTGCAACATTTTGCTTGTCCTCTCCACCGGAGGAATGAGAGATGAGAAATTCTCTTTGTAGCGGGGGTCCAGAAGGGTGAACACCCAGTAATCCGTGTTGTCTAAAATGCGTACAACGCGTGGGTCACGGGAAAGGCAGCCTAACATAAAGTCAGCCATGTGTGCCAGAGTACCAACAGTCAAGATTTCGCTGTCCTCACCAGGAGGATGACTCTCAATCTCCTCATCCTCTTCCTCCTCTTCTGCCCACCCACGCTGAAGAGATGGAACTAAAGTTCCATGGCTACCCTCTGAAGCGGAGGCAACCGTGTCTTCCTCCTCCTCCTCCTCCTCCTCCTCCGCCTCCTCCAATTGTCGCTGAGAAGACGAAGTGAGGGTGCTCTGGCTATCACCTTGTGTAAGCTCTTCCTCCCCCATTTCCACCTCTTCCACATGCAAAGCGTCGGTTTTAATTGTGAGCAGCGAGCGTTTCAGTAGACACAGAAGTGGGATGGTTACACTGATAATAGCGTTATCGCCGCTCACCATCTGTGTCGATTCCTCAAAATTGCGTAAAACCTCACAGAGGTCTGACATCCATTCCCACTCCTCACTTCTGATTACAGGAAGTTGAACGGAGAGGCGACGACCGTGTAACAGCTGGTACTCCACTACTGCCCTCTGCTGCTCACAAAGCCGGGCCAACATGTGGAAGGTGGAGTTCCAGCGCGTGCTCACGTCACACAGCAGCCGGTGAGCTGGCAATTGTAAGCGCTGCTGCAGCTTCAACAGGCCGGCTGAAGCTGTTGATGACTTACGGAAATGTGCACACACGCGGCGCACCTTGGTCAAGAGATCATGCACATTGGGGTAGGTTTTTAGAAATCGCTGCACCACTAAATTAAATACATGCGCTAGGCATGGTACGTGTGTGAGCTTGCCGAGCTCCAAAGCCGCCACCAAGTTACGCCCATTATCACACACAACCATGCCTGGTTGCAGGTTGAGTGGCGAGAGCCACTGCTCGGTCTGGTGACTAATCCCCTGCAACAGCTCTGAGGCCGTGTGCTGTTTGTCCCCAAGGCAGATCAGCTTCAGCACGGCCTGTTGACGCTTCCCCACTGCAGTGCTACACTGCTTCCAGCTACTGGCTGATGGGGGAGTGGCGGTGTGTGTAGAGAATTCGGAGGTGGAAACGGAGGAGGAGGAGCCAATAACGTAGGTGCTGGTGGAAACCCTGATGGAGGTAGGGCCCGCAATCCTCGGCGTGGGTAGCACCCGTGCCATCCCAGGGTCCGAGTCGCTCCCAGCCTCCACGACATTCACCCAGTGTGCCGTCAGGGAAATGTAGCGTCCCTGGCCACAAGCACTTGTCCATGTGTCAGTCGTTAAGTGGACCTTCCCAGTAACTGCGTTGGTCAGGGCACGGGTGATGTTACGGGACACATGGTGGTGTAATGCGGGGATGGCACACCGGGAAAAGTAGTGGCGGCTGGGGACCGCGTACCGAGGGACAGCTGCTGCCATCAGGCTGCGGAAGGACTCAGTGTCCACAAGCCTAAATGGCAGCATTTCGATGGCCAGTAATTTTGAAAGGTGTGAGGTTAGTGCTATGGCCTGTGGGTGGGTGGCTGGGTACTTTCTCTTGCGCTCAAATGCCTGGGGTAACGACATTTGGACGCTGTGCTGGGACAGGGAAGTGGATGTGGTCGCTGATGGTGCTTCAGATGCTACAGGTGCAGGGCGGGAGGTATGCGGGCCTGCGCCTTCGACAGGCGATTGGCCGGCACCGAAAACAGGGGAAGAGGAGGCAGTGGTGTGGCCTGCAGACACAGATGGGCGATCCAGGCGTTCCTCCCACTTACTACGGTGCTTGGATGCCATGTGTCGGATCATGCTGGTGGTGGTGAGGTTTCTAGTGTTCATGCCTCGGCTCATTCTGGTGTGGCACAGGTTGCAAACTACAATTCTTTTGTCGTCCGCACTTTCCTTAAAAAAACGCCATACCGCGGAACACCTACCCCTTGGCAAGGTAGATTTACGCAAGGGGGTGCTCCGTGGAACATTTGCGGGCCGGTTTGGTGCGGTCCGCCTTCTTTCTGTAGCCACACCACTGCCTCTTCCAGCCTGTTGCGGTGCTGCAGATGGCTCACCCTCAGGACTGCTGTCATCGCTCGGCTCTACACCTTCCCAGGTGGGGTCAGTCACCTCATCGTCCACCAAGTCCTCCTCCACTTCCTCACTCTGATCATCCTCCTCAAGTCTTGATCCCACCACATACTCAGTCATTGACAACTGTATAACATTCTCCTCAACAAGGTCTTGAGACGGAAATAGTGGTTGATTTAATGGCAACTGTGTCTCATCATCATCATCATCATCCACTACTTCCTTTGACCTTAAATGCCGTTCACATCTGTCATCTTCTTGTGATTGGGTAGCCTCTAGAGGTTGTGAATCAGGGCACAAGATGTCATGTTCCTCTGCAAGCGTGCTTGGAGAAAGGGTCAAATGAAGGATTGGTGATGAGACGAGCTCCTCACTATATCCCAGTGTGGGATCACTTCTTTGACCAGACCGTGTATGGTGGGAGGAAGGATGATCAGAGTGAGGATTATGTTGACCAGACTCTTGGCTACTGAGAGTGGACTTGGTGGAAGACAGGGTGGTGCTTAACCGACTGGAAGCAGTATCAGCTGTCATCCAACCGACCACCTGTTCGCAGTGGTCGGACCTCGAGAGTGATGTCCTGCGACGCCCTGTAAAATTACACATGAAGCTAGGTATGGTGGATGTCTTTCTTTCTTGTGCTCTGGCACCAGGCACAGTTTCTCCGCGTCCTGACCCGCGCCCTGAACTTTCAGGATCACGTCCACTTCCCCGTCCCTTTTTACCCGCCTTCTTCATCTTACACAGAATATGTGACTTTAATATTTGAGTTTGAAAACTTAACAGTATTTCTTATTATTCTGCAACTCTGCACAGTACACAGAATAGGCTGCTAAACGGCGGTGAAACACACTGAATGGAATATGTGACTTTGATATTTTAGTTTGAAGACTTAACAGTATTTCTTCCTATTCTGCAACTCTGCACAGTACACAGAATAGGCTGCTAAACGGCGGTGAAACACACTGAATGGAATATGTGACTTAAATATTTGAGTTTGAAAACTTAACAGTATTTCTTATTATTCTGCAACTGTACAGAGTACACAGAATAGGCTGCTAAACTGCGGTGAAACACACTGAATGGAATATGTGACTTTAATATTTGAGTTTGAAAACTTAACAGTATTTCTTATTATTCTGCAACTCTGCAGAGTACACAGAATAGGCTGCTAAACTGCGGTGAAACACACTGAATGGAATATGTGACTTTAATATTTGAGTTTGAAAACTTAACAGTATTTCTTATTATTCTGCAACTGTACAGAGTACACAGAATAGGCTGCTAAACTGCGGTGAAACACACTGAATGGAATATGTGACTTTAATATTTGAGTTTGAAAACTTAACAGTATTTCTTATTATTCTGCAACTCTGCAGAGTACACAGAATAGGCTGCTAAACGGCGGTGAAACACACTGAATGGAATATGTGACTTTAATATTTGAGTTTGAAAACTTAACAGTATTTCTTATTATTCTGCAACTGTACAGAGTACACAGAATAGGCTGCTAAACTGCGGTGAAACACACTGAATGGAATATGTGACTTTAATATTTGAGTTTGAAAACTTAACAGTATTTCTTATTATTCTGCAACTGTACAGAGTACACAGAATAGGCTGCTAAACTGCGGTGAAACACACTGAATGGAATATGTGACTTTAATATTTGAGTTTGAAAACTTAACAGTATTTCTTATTATTCTGCAACTCTGCAGAGTACACAGAATAGGCTGCTAAACTGCGGTGAAACACACTGAATGGAATATGTGACTTTAATATTTGAGTTTGAAAACTTAACAGTATTTCTTATTATTCTGCAACTGTACAGAGTACACAGAATAGGCTGCTAAACTGCGGTGAAACACACTGAATGGAATATGTGACTTTAATATTTGAGTTTGAAAACTTAACAGTATTTCTTATTATTCTGCAACTCTGCAGAGTACACAGAATAGGCTGCTAAACGGCGGTGAAACACACTGAATGGAATATGTGACTTTAATATTTGAGATTGAAAACTTAACAGTATTTCTTATTATTCTGCAACTGTACAGAGTACACAGAATAGGCTGCTAAACGGCGGTGAAACACACTGAATGGAATATGTGACTTTAATATTTGAGTTTGAAAACTTAACAGTATTTCTTATTATTCTGCAACTGTACAGAGTACACAGAATAGGCTGCTAAACGGCGGTGAAACACACTGAATGGAATATGTGACTTTAATATTTGAGTTTGAAAACTTAACAGTATTTCTTATTATTCTGCAACTGTACAGAGTACACAGAATAGGCTGCTAAACTGCGGTGAAACACACTGAATGGAATATGTGAGTTTAATATTTGAGTTTGAAAACTTAACAGTATTTCTTATTATTCTGCAACTGTACAGAGTACACAGAATAGGCTGCTAAACTGCGGTGAAACACACTGAATGGAATATGTGACTTTAATATTTGAGTTTGAAAACTTAACAGTATTTCTTATTATTCTGCAACTCTGCACAGTACACAGAATAGGCTGCTAAACGGCGGTGAAACACACTGAATGGAATATGTGACTTTAATATTTGAGTTTGAAAACTTAACAGTATTTCTTATTATTCTGCAACTGTACAGAGTACACAGAATAGGCTGCTAAACTGCGGTGAAACACACTGAATGGAATATGTGACTTTAATATTTGAGTTTGAAAACTTAACAGTATTTCTTATTATTCTGCAACTCTGCACAGTACACAGAATAGGCTGCTAAACGGCGGTGAAACACACTGAATGGAATATGTGACTTTGATATTTTAGTTTGAAGACTTAACAGTATTTCTTCCTATTCTGCAACTCTGCACAGTACACAGAATAGGCTGCTAAACTGCGGCGAAGCACACTGAATGGAATATGTGACTTTGATATTTTAGTTTGAAGACTTAACAGTATTTCTTCCTATTCTGCAACTCTGCACAGTACACAGAATGTGCTGCTAAACTGCGGCGAAGCACACTGAATGGAATATGTGACTTTGATATTTTAGTTTGAAGACTTAACAGTATTTCTTCCTATTCTGCAACTCTGCACAGTACTCAGAATGTGCTGCTAAACTGCGGCGACGCACACTGAATGGAATACGTGACTTTGATATTTTAGTTTGAAGACTTAACAGAATGTGCTCTAATCTGCAACTTTGCACACTAAACAGAATGTGCTCTAATCTGCAGCTTTGCACACTAAACAGAATGTGCTCTAATCTGCAACTTTGCACACTAAACAGAATGTGCTCTAATCTGCAACTGTGCACACTAAACAGAATGTGCTCTAATCTGCAACTTTTCACACTAAACAGAATATTTTTTTTTTTTTTTTTTGTTTTTTTCCCCCCACACAAAATAACCTGCTGCCCCCACACACAGTAGTCCTAAAAAGGACTTTTGGTTCTTTTTTGTCACAATTTTTTTTTTTCCTCCCTACACTGCCTTTCCCTTCCTATCCTCAGCTCTCCCTGGCTCAGACTGAGCCGAACTCGATGGTCAGGTGCTATACAGCACCCGACCACGGGTTCTGGCCAGCCAATCAGTGTAATGCCAGCAGCCAACATGGCTGCTGGCATTACACCGATGTCAGAGCCTCCCTGCACGTTTATTGGCTGCGCAGCAGCCGCAAAACGTGCGGGGAGGAGACCCGAACATGGCGGGCGAGCACATGCGGTACTCGTACGAGTACCGCCATGTGCCGAGCAGAGCGATGCTCGAGCCGATCCGAGCATCGGCCGAGCATGCTCGCTCAACACTAGTGACTACCAGTGAACATATGTAGCAAGGCTTGTTTGTCAGACAATATATGAGTGGTTTTATGACTATCAGTGGGACAAGACAGGGGTGTCAGTAGGGATGGGCAAAAATGTTCGCCTCAACCAAAATTGGCAAAAAATTGCACTTGGCTAATTTCCAGGGAAAAGTGCAGTTTTTCTGCTTTTTTCCCTTACTTCATTCCGTTGAAATCAGTGGGAACATTGAATTTATATACAACACATAGCAAATGTTATTTTATTGCCCAAAGGCATAGTATAAAAGGGGCATGAGGGTGCCTGTGTTGGTGGGGTGTGGGAAAAGAACCAGTTGAACAGGGGATGATTTTCTTTCGTGGGGGGTTGTTTACTGGTATTGTGGGGGCAGTTTATAAAAACATACATACTAAATACAATTACCTCCGCCATAAGACATGATATAAAAGGGGTTTGAGGAGGGTACCCATGTTGGTGGGTGGAGTCTGGGGAAAGAATCAGTTGAACAGGGAATTTGTTTTGGGGGGAATGGTTGTTGACTGGTATTTGGGGGATAGTTAATAGAAAAAATAAATAAATAGAATAAGAAATGTGTAAGTTGCCACTTGGTTAGACTGATATGTGACTTAATAGAGTATTTTGTAGAGGATGATTTGTAAAATTTGTTGTTAGAGGCACAAACCCTGAG
Source organism: Rhinophrynus dorsalis (assembly GCA_037306005.1). NCBI lineage: Eukaryota > Metazoa > Chordata > Amphibia > Anura > Rhinophrynidae > Rhinophrynus > Rhinophrynus dorsalis. The sequence goes on from CM074724.1 coordinate 46,617,718, forward strand.
GAAACATTGATATGTAAAGACTTAGATTTGTTTGGCACAAGCCCTAAGGACATTTTTTTTTTTTTTTTTTTGGCCTATGTTTTTTTTTTGTTTTTTTTTTAAATCAGTCCTGAGTGAAAAAAATGTCCTACTGACCTATTTCTATCAGGTCATGTCGTGTTGGCCAGTGGCCACTGGCCATTGTCAAATGCCCTGATATAATTGTGGAATTTGCGGCTGCTGTTATTGATGCTGCTGCTGAGTTGTTTGAGCAGCAGGATGATTAGGCAGCTCAAAGAGAATGGGATCAACAACAGCAGTAACATGGGTGATGAAGGTTCCACTTGCCACGACTAGCTCCAGTGATGTGTCTGAGGCAGTAGCAGGGGAGGGGTGTAGAAGTTCTCTATTAGCATACAGGACTGTCGAAGTGCTGTCGATGTGGAAGGGATGTCCTCCCTTCACACATCACCAACACTACAACAATTCTGAAGTTGAACAGCATTCTCTCTGCTTCCGTACTTGACAGTAGGAGAATGGAGAGTTTCAGCACCATGGACAGCATTGCTTTGCAATGCGTTTGCGTACCCCTCTGGTACTCAAAGGGTTAATAGGCAAGGTATGCACCTGCATACCTTGCCTTTATATGTGTAAAATATGTTACATGTGCTTTATCAAAAAATATATATTTCAGACCTCAAGGGGGGCATCAGGACCCCTTCTGATATCCCCCCTAGCACTGATCACCTATCCACTAGGATAGGTGATCAATGTGGGTAACAAGGAAGGCATTTGCTGTCTTCCTTTCTTCCTACTCCAGCCACAATTAAGCCGGCTGGAGTAGAAGTCCTAGTAGTGAACCCAGTCACTAGGTTCATTCATTAATGAAATGTGCAGTGCTGCGCTGTGTTTTCATGAATTAATCAATCACCCTGTCATTCACAGTGCCTTCGACACTGCTCTGACAGGACATCAACATTTTCAGCCCTCTTCAAATTTTAGTGAATCTAGGGCCAGGAGTTTCTCAGGCTGAGTCTGAATACCTACTTTATTCTTATTTATGGGATGTGCACCTATATGTTTAATTGGGTATTTAACCTAGTGAGTGCCCTGCTTTTGTTATTTTTGAGATATATATCAATATGAAGGCTATACTTAATGGAAGCTGTATTCCTTATGTCGCTCTGTAACTTATTGCACTTTCTTGATATGGTCCATTGTTCTGAAACCACTCCTGAAGCCTGCTTGTTCTTTAGGTTGTTCTGCATTAAGTATTGGGTCCATCCTTCTTGATAGTACCTTAGTGAAGACCTTGCAGACCACTGGCAATAGGCTTATTGGTCAGTAGTTTTTAAGATCACCTTTTTTGTGCAGTAGGATGACTTTTTGCATTTTTTCATTTTCATTTGCTACATTTTAGTTTGCAAATGTAAATTTAAATTATTTGTCCCCAAAACTAGCATCCAAAAGAGATTGAGAACCACTGGTTTATATAGCAAAAGGTGAGTATATTATAAAACTGTTTCAAGAAGAACAAGTCTAAAAGTAGTCATTGATCTCTGCTTTAGGTTGTGAATTTTTACAAAGGTGAAAATAAGTCTTCTGAGCATGGTTTAACCCTTCGAGTGCCAGGTGGGTATCTAGCACATCGCTTTGCAGTGAGTTGGATACCCCCTAGCACCCAAAGGGTAAAAACATTACTTACATTACAGCATTATTGGGGAAACAAAGCCTTCTAATTAATAAGAATACATATATTTGGCTTAGTGAACCCTGAATATAACGCGTTTCCAGTGTATTAAGAAGCAATGGTCTTGAGTCCTGTCTACTCACACAAGAGGTTAATATTATATTGATATCTAACCTGGTAATTTAAGACTACATTTTCAGGATACATTTTATCAGATAACAAACACTGCTATTGTTATTGTTTATTTTTATTACAGGGTGAATTATGCTTAGTACAAAAGCTATTAAACAGATAACATTCCTTCAGTTGTTTTTCTACTCAAATAGAAAAAGCAAACCTGTAGGGAGAGCTCTAAAATATAAACATAATTATACTATTCAACATAAATAACCATCCCTAACCTAACAGTATACTATGGCACAAATAGATATGTAGTATATAAATTCTTTAATATAAATATTCCCTAATACTTCAAAAAGCAATAAAATACAATACGCAGTCTCTTAGTAGAAATAGTAAAGATATAGCCAAAAGTCAGTTAGTGGTACCACTAAAATTTATATCCGATGTAATGGATTGCTGCCCACTACTAAATAAAGCACAAGTCCCGAAAATGGATACCTCTACCAGCTTATAATATCTATGTTCCTGCTCTACTGTCCTTGATGTTTTCCGTGGTTTTGCCTGTGTTATCACAGAGGGCTTACCAGGACATGAGCTGCTAAGGGGACTCCCCTCCTGAGTCGGCAGCTCAAACTAGGCTGCATGATGTCACAACCTCACTGGTTATAAATTATAATTGCCGGGCTCCCCTCTAATGTCAGCCAATCAAAACCGGAGTATACTGGACTTGCAGTTCACTTTGTAGTGAGCGGGTGTCACGGATAGCAAGGAATGGACATGAGTCAGTACTGATTTTGAAACACCTCCTTTATTGAGCAATGTAGATATTCAATGTAAACACCACAGATACTGGATAGGGTAGAGCGAAACACACAAAGCCATTGGTTCCTACCAGCAATAGGAGATTGCTTCTGAGTAGCCTCTCTACTGGTGACTGTGCAATAGCAACTGCTGGGGCTGGGACCCAGGAGAGATCTCAATGTAATAACTGGGGCTTGGACCCTGGAAAGTACCAGTGTGGTGACTGGGGCTAGACCCAGGACAGTAAAACGTAAAGGCCGGAACAATGAATATCAGACTGACTAAGGCCTATAGTCAGAATCAGGCAGTATAGCAGATAAGCCAAGGGTCATTATAGAGTGGGTAGTCAGCCAGAGCCGATGGTCAATACCAAGCGGATAGTCAAACAAGCCAGGGGTCAGTGCCAGAGTGGGTAGTCAGCCAGATCCAATGGTCAATACCAAGCGGATAGTCAGACAAGCCAGGGGTCAATGCCAGAGCAGGTAGTCAGCCAGAGCCAAAGGTCCAATACCAAACGGGTAGTCAGACAAGCCACAAAACTGGACACCGGAGAGACAGATAGACTAGCCAAGGATCATTCACAGACACAACTAAACAAGACTGCACTGGAACGCCATGAAAGGGCAACTGGTGTAGTGTCCAGGCAGTTTAAATACTTATCTCCCCACCCCCAGAAGGTGGAGCATGTATGGGTCTGTCCCTTTAACCCCTTAAGGACCAGGAAAATCTCAGGTGGATTTCACTTAAGGACTTGAGCAATTTTGACTTTTTTGACTATGTCGTTGTTCAACCATATTTTCTCTTTAATTCCTTTTGTACACCCACACAAATTATATACTATTTTTTTAAGCACAAATAGGGCTTTCTTTTGATACCTCAATTATATAAATACTTTATCATTTAATTTGATTAAAATAAAAAAGATCAGGATTTGATACCATTAGTTCATTACAAAAAAATACCCCTAGATATATTAATTTGCTTCTCCTGAATATAAGAGTACCCCATATGCCTAGTATTTCAATCCCTTTCTCACATTTACAAGGTAAATATTATAAGATGGCTGCCATTATTTACAACCTGTAATTTTTCAACAATTGGCATGTGAGCATTGTAGCTTAGTTGACGGTGCCAGAACCAAAAATGTCCCAAAAAGGTATATGTTTCTGAAAATTAGACAACATAAGGTAAATAATCAGGAGAATTTTGGAATTTTTTTATCCAGCTGTTTTTCCAGAAATATTTTTCAAAATTGTGGTAATATATTTTTTTTTTTTTTCACACTTACATTTCAATATTACTGTTGATATCAAGCATGGGATAGTTGAAAATTTTAAAAAATGCATTGATTAGTGTTCAGCTCCTTCTTCTGAGTACGGCAGTACCCCATTTGCATAGGTTTCTCAAGGTTTGGGGAAGCTACGGGGCCCAAATTGGAACATGTGCATTTCCAGTGTCACACTTTGAATTTTCACAGCTTGCATCACTGGTGCCATTTCTCATTTGAGGCTGTGTACCAGTGCTTCACTCTAAGATTTCCCCCCAAAAGTGTATACTTTTGGAAAGTAGACACCCCAGGCTTTGATTTTATGTATGTTTTCAAATTTTTTACGCAGCCATTTTGCCACCAATCCCTCATAAATCTTCATGTAAGTAAAAAATTCAGTGTTTTTCACACTTAGGTTTCAATGTTGATGTGAATTTCAAGCACAGAATAGGTGATGATTTTTAAAAATGCATTGTTTAGTGTACTGCTTCTGAGTACAGAAATACCCCATCTGCATAGGTTTCTCAAGGCTTGGGGGAGCTACGGGGCCCAAATGGGAACATCCACATTTCCAGTTTCACACTTTGAATTTTCATAGCTTGCGTATCTGGTGCCATGTTTCATTTGGGGCTGTGTAACAGTGCTCCCAAAAGTGTATATTTTTGGAAAGTAGACACCCCAGGCTTTCATTTTAGGTGTGTTTTCAAATTTTGTACACAGCCATTTTGCCACCAATCCCTCGTAAAACTTGACTCAAGTAAATAAAACAGCGTTTTTCACACTTAAACTTCAATGTTGATGTGAATTTCAAGCACAGGATAGGTGAAGATTTTATAAACTGCATTGATTAGTGTTCGGCTCCTTCTTCTGAGTACAGCAATACCCCATATGTATAGGTTTCTCAAGGTTTGGGGAAGCTATGGGGCCCAAATTGGAACATGTGCGTTTCCAGTTTCACAGTTTGAATTTTCACAGCTTGCATCACTGGTGCCATGTATCATTTGAGGCTATGTACCAGTGCTCCACTTTAAAATTTCCCCCAAAAAGTGTATATTTTTGGAAAGTAGACACCCCAGGCTTTGATTTTATGTATGTTTTCAAATTTTTTACGCAGCCATTTTGCCACCAATCCCTCATGAATAATGTAAGTAAAAAATTCTGTGTTTTTCACACTTAAGTTTCAATGTTGATGTGAATTTCAAGCACAGAATAGGTGATGATTTTTAAAAATACATTGTTTAGTGTACTGCTTCTGAGTACAGCAATACCCCATATGCATAGGTTTCTCAAATCTTGGGGGAGCTACGGGGCCCAAATTGGAACATGCACATTTCCAGTTTCACACTTTGAATTTTCATAGCTTGCGTATCTGGTGCCATGTTTCATTTGGGGCTGTGTAACAGTGCTCCCAAAAGTGTATATTTTTGGAAAGTAGACACCCCAGGCTTTCATTTTAGGTGTGTTTTCAAATTTTGTACACAGCCATTTTGCCACCAATCCCTCGTAAAACTTGACTCAAGTAAATAAAACAGCGTTTTTCACACTTAAACTTCAATGTTGATGTGAATTTCAAGCACAGGATAGGTGAAGATTTTATAAACTGCATTGATTAGTGTTCGGCTCCTTCTTCTGAGTACAGCAATGCCCCATATGCATAGGTTTGTCAGGGTCTGGGGTAGCTACTGGGCCCAGTTTGAACATGGTTTTACAGACATGCCATTTTTACAGCTGGTGCCTTGTCTCATTTTGGACTGTTTGACAATGCTGCAATTAATTTTACCTCCAAAAGTATATGTTGTAGAAGAGTAGACAACCCTGGATTTCATTCTATTTGCATTTTATCAATTGTTTCAGTGTTACTCTATCACCAATCCCTCCCAAAACCTGCAGTATGGCAGAGAAACACCATATTTTCACACGTATATTTTAGTATTGCTCTGGATTTCAGTCAGATGATATTTGCAGATTTTTTAAGTGCTTTACATTAGTGGTGAGTTACATCGTCTGAGTACGGCAATGCCCCATATGCATAGGTTTGTCAGGGTTTGGGGGAGCTACTGGGCCCAGTAGGGAACATGTGTGTTTCCATTATCAGGGTGCTTTGCTTCCCATTATATTTTGATAGTGATAGATCTAAGGAGGGATGTGTTTATAAAAATAAAAAAACAGGATATTTCAGGGGGGAAAGTGGCCAAATAATAAAATAAATTTTACAGCACTACTGCATTGTGCCTGCATGGTATTGTATGAAGCAGTCACCCATGCAGTGGCCAGGTTTGGAAGCGCAATCAGGACAGTAAGTGGGGGTATCTGTCTGCATTCCCTTGCTGTAGCAAACCCTGAAGCGCTTTCGTGGGGTTTTCTTTTGGGGAGTTGGGGGGATTTTATAAATAAAGTGTACTAGCTCGGGTTTTGGTAGAATTATTTCTGTTGCCCCTTGAAACAAAAATTGGGAAATAAGATGGAGCTGATACTGCAGAAAACTAAGTTTTAGAGTGGGGTTTGCCATTTTGAAAATCAAAAAAGAATTGTATATTGCAGTCTGCATCATGTAAATGGCAACCTTTTTGTATCATGCCACTTTCGCATGGTGAGGTACGGCTGCATGAGTTGATCACACAGATCAACTCCCCCCATGTGCTTGTTGTAGTCTCTGATGCAGACTGGCTTTCTTAGTACCCCCTTTCTGCACGAACAGACACTGCCACAGTTTTGTCCTCATGCATGGTGGAAAGCATGTATACTTTTTTTGTCCGGGAACTTAACTGCCAGCAGCTCTTGTTGGCACAAAGTTGAGGACATCCCGGTTTTTAGTTTTTTAGCTACAAGTTCTTTGGGCATCTCCCTGCAATTGCGCCTGACCGTGCCACAGGCCACGGTGTCAAAATAAAAAAGTGACAAATAAAAGGGGCCTGGTGTAGTAGTTATCAACATATAAATGATATCCTTTATTTAATAAGGGGCAAATTAGATACCAAACTATTTTCCCATTTGTTCCCAGAGATTTGGGGTAACCAGGAGGGTTAAGTTGGCTGTCCTTGCCCTCGTAAATTCGAAAACCCTGGGTATAGCCTGTGACACTTTCACACAATTTATAAAATTTAATGCCGAATTTGGATCGCTTAGAGGGGATGTATTGCTTGAAACCTAACTTGCCTTAATATTTCATAAGGGATTCATTTATACTTATGTGTTTTTTGGGGGTATATACTTGGGCAAACTTTTCCTGTAAATTATTTATTAGGGGCGAATTTTGAACAGTCTGTCATACTGGGGGTGTTCTTTTGGGAGGCACAGGGTATTATAACTAAAGTGCATAAAGCGCAAAATCATTTCACATGTAGTCCTGGTCACTGTTTTGGTGAATATAGGGGTATCATATATGGGGTTTTTACTCCAGTATGCCGGGGCAGCTCTTGGGGCAGTTGCTGGGGCAGCTCTTGGAGCAGTGCATCTTTTTTTCACAGAAGGCCCAGCATCATCACTAGAGCTGCTCTCACTCTCAGAAAACTGAGTGATATCGAAGTCTGACGCAGTGTCTGTGGCTTCTGAGTCAGATGTCAAAAAGGAATACGCCTCTTCTAAAGTGTACCTCCGCTGCATTGTATACACCTACTCTAAACTAAATAATTTACTAATTTCTATACCTAACTATACCTAACTCTCACCCCAAACGGTCACTATTTCTATGATAATTTTTTTTTTGTATTTTGTATTTTTTTCCCTACGCTACTCCTAAATCTATCCCTAATCCTTACCCTAACACACATATTCCCTGAATCTGCCCAACCCAACTACCTATCTAAACTAGCTTATAATATAAAATACATTTTTAAATAAAAGAAACTTTTTTTTTTTGTTTTGCTTTTTCCTACACTACTCCTAAACCTAAATCTATTCCTAAGCCTTACCCTAACCCACGTATTCCATGAACCTACCTAACCCAACCAAACTAACTATCTAAACTAGCTTATAGTATAAAATACATTTTTAAATAAAACAAACTTTTTTCTTTGTATTTTTTTTTTTTTTTTTTTGCTAAGCTACTCCTAAACCTAAATCTAACCCTAAACCTTACCCTAACCCACGTATACCCTGAAACCACCTAAAACAAGTCAAGTACCTATCTAAACTATAATTATTTATTCTAAAAATCAATTTTTAAATAAAATAAACTCTTTTTTTGATTTTTTTCCTACGCTACCCCTAAACCTAAATCTAACCCTAAACCTTACCCTAACCCACGTATACCCTGAACCTACCTAACCAAGTCAACTACTTATCTAAACTATAATTATTTATTCCAGGGCTCAAAATTTCCACTCGCCTCCTCACATTTGGCGAGGAGAAATTGATCAAGGGCGAGTGTAAATTGAAAGCGGAAGTTGGGACATCATTCAAGTGCACCTGATTGGGGAACATCTCTGTCTGGGGACATGACTCGCTGCTTCGGTGCTGGACTGGAATAATATTGGGGAGGTTACCGGGGTTGTATGGAAATCATTTCTGTCTTCCACTTTTGATGATCTGGTTCCGATTCCTCCATGAGATCCTTCTCAGACCCACTGGGGAAGTAGAATGTACTTCTGGCTGTAGCAACGAAGCACATTTATTTTAATATCTCCCTTCCTCCTGAGCACCTGTCATACTGTTAGAGCCATCACTTGCGTACCTCCTGTCACTCAAAGGGTTAAACTCCCATGATGGCTATAACAGTATGACAGGTATTTTTTGCAGGGAGGTGCTGGGATGGGAAAAGCAACAAAACCGCAACAGCATCACAGTTCTGTGGTAGGAAAGCAAGGTTCTGCACCAGACACCAACAACACCATGTGGGTAGCCGTGGTGCTGGAAATGTTGACAGCCATATTGGGTTGGGTTGGGGGAGAGAAGAAGAGATCAGATACCCCACAGAAACAGGAAGATTATTTGAAGAAAGATATATTTGTCACAGAGAAGCAGCAGGAGACATGTGCAAGCAATGGCACAAAACCCCAAAAGGAGGATACAGAGAGGGTGCATGAAATAATGAAGCACTTTACTGTGGTGAAACCAGTATCTATGGTGGAGGAGGTCACCAAGCCCTTGACTGTGGTGGAGCCAGAGCCTGTGGTAGAGAAAGTTACCCAGCACCTGACTGCAGTGGAGCCAGAGCCTGTGGTGGAGGAGGTCACCAAGCCGCTGACTGAGGTGGAGCCAGAGCCTGTGGTGGAGGAGGTCACCAAGCCCCTGGCTGAGGTGGAGCTAGAGCCTGTGGTGGAAGAGGTCACCAAGCCCTTGACTGAGATGGAGCCGGAGCCTGTGGTGGAGGAGGTCACCAAGCCCCTGATGGAGGTGGAACCAGAGCCTGTGGTGGAGGAGGTCACCAAGCCCCTGACTGAGGTGGAGCCAGAGCCTGTGGTGGAGGAGGTCACCAAGCCCCTGACTGAGGTGGAGCCAGAGCCTGTGGTGGAGGAGGTCACCAAGCCCCTGACTGAGGTGGAGCCAGAGCCTGTGGTGGAGGAGGTCACCAAGCCCCTGACTGTGGTGGAGCCAGAGCCTGGGGTGGAGGAGATCACCAAGCCCCTGACTGAGGTGGAGCCAGAGCCTGTGGTGGAGCAGGTCACCAAGCCCATGACTGCGGTGGAGCCAGAGCCTGTGGTAGAGGAGGTCACCAAATCTCTCTTGGAGAAGACTGATCCTTTGAGAAATCACCTCCAGCTCTAGGGAATGGATGGAGACAGAATGGAGAGGACTTCCCGAGTCAAGTACATGAGGAGGAAGAGAAAGTTGCAGATTCTCCAGGACATGTACATGTGGCAAGAGAAACTAAACAGGAAATTGCACCAGAAACTGCTTCTTATGTTAAAGAATGTGTATTGGTTGATCATTTACAAAATAAGTCCATTGGTAAAGCAAATATTCTCTTTGAGAATGGAACACCTGGCATAATTGATGATCTTGACTTTAAGGAAAACTCTCCTGAGCATTCAAGAACTGAAACTGCATTGACTAATGACATCCAAGCCACAGTACATCCTATTGCAAACTTCTCATCTGATAACCTGATGAGCAACATACCTCCCAAGTGCCCCTCTTTGAGACACAAATACCTCTTTCCCACCCTTGTGTTGCTGTTTCTAAGAGATCAGATTGTGTGGTGTATATAATTTTTAATAAAAAAATAGAAAAAATGTTTTAAAAATATGAGGTGGGAGGGGGAAGTACCACAGATCAGTTAAAGCTGATCTGCAGCAAACTGATCGCTACTAGAGTGATCAGAGGGTGGGAAATGTATTGACCACTGCAATAACAGTGGTCAATGGGGTTAAAACTGATTTTTTTTCTTTTTTTTTACTTTTAACAGGCTGGATCATGATCTGAAACACTGGACACGATTTTGCAAGATGTCTGTCTGTCTCTCTCTCCACCTCAGAAGTGTATAAGATGGAGGGAGGCAGAGAGATGTGACAGGGACAGTATTTGTAAATACTGTCCCTGTCATTCTGCTTTTGCAACATGTGATTCGCTAATTTTGCGAATCACATGTTGCAACATTGTCTCTACTGGTTGAAACTAAGTGCCCCAGTATCGGAGCAATTAGCAACAACCAGCCCGCGCTCTCCCATTGCTCCGTGCGCCGGCGATGGGAGATTTTAACAAATGACGGATTCTACCCATGACGGGGTTATGAACCGGGACGTGATGCCACTAGAGGGAATCCCAGTGATGCGCGCCCGACTCTGTTGTCCGGAAGAGGAAACCATCAGACACTGCAGGAGCCGCAAGGGGCAGAGGAGAGGAGACCGGCCACCCAGACAAGCACCATGGCGACCGGCTCTCCTGAAGACACAAGACGCGGCATGGCCATGATGCTGCAAGCAGAGTGGACCAGTCACCCACCCAAGCACTGGAACGGCCAGCCCCCTCAGAACTAAGGCAAGAGTGAGCGCTTACAGCTGGCAGAGCAAAGATGGAAATTTTGTAGCGGACAGTGGTCTGGTTTTAGATACAAGGGCATGTCACTCTTTAGATATAGCCAGTGGGCAGGTAGCAGTAACGGGCTTCGATTCTGTAGTGCATTCTTGTCCTTTGAAGTGGTTACCCAACACGTTTCATGCCTGGTGAAGTGCCCACTACATAGTTTCCATCTTTGCTCTGCCCGCTTTGAGATCCCTCCTGAAGCGTAACCACAGGTCTGAGTCAGAGACACACCATCAACATATCAAAGGTTCCATGACTAGAAGCAGTAGAAGCACTCCTAAAAGTCCCTGGGCCATTGGGTACATAATAGTAATGCTGTAGATGTGTCAGAGAGTGCGCCATGATTTCCATCATTTACAATAACACCCATGGCTCCTGATACTGTTTTGCAAATGCAAAACATGGAGGAGTATGACAGAGTTTGTTGGAGAAGATGAAATGAGCCAGAGTGTCCAAACCTGCCACCAGGACTGACAAAAGTCCTGTTGTTAAAGCAATAATGTTACAAAGTTCTTCCACTATGTAATGCCACCCATGGCCAAAAATAATCCAAAGTCCACCTGTAGAACAGTAAACTTGCCAAAATGTTGGCGGTTGACATTCTGCTCTTTTCTTTTTGTTGAAAACATATCTAAAGCTGCAGTTATTTTTTAAGGATGCCTGTACCAGAACTCTACAAGCAGGTGACTGGTGTCATGGGCAAAGGACAAATTAACTCAGTCTGCTGGCACTGATAAAAGCCGGAAATTTAATGTCATTTCTATAGGTCGGAATTTTCATGGTATATGCGGGAAATTGCTAGTTTCCTGGAAAAATTCCTGCAGAAACACTTTTAGACTTTTCGCCCATCTCTTGTAGTGACAGAAAAACACATAAACTTTATAACACTCAAGCCTTGTTCCACTGTTTACTGATAGTAGCCAAACCACAAATACAGTTTCTGACATGCTAGCCTTGTTTCCCTGTCCGCTGGTAGTCACAGGACCACTTATACACTGTAAGACAATTCAGCCTTGTTCCATTGTCCACTGGTAGTCACAGCACTACACATACACTACCATTCAAAAGTTTGGGGTCAATTAGAAATGTCCTTGTTTCTGTTATGGGAGCAGCTTGACCATATGGTACATAAGAAATGCCCATGAAGCCAGTCCAAATTGTGGGAGGTGCTTCAGGAACTCTCATCACAAATTGACAACTAGAATGCCAATTATTATATAAATTAAAAATCATTATTAGAAACTTGTGATTGTATTTCCTATTCATTTTGCAACTCATTTGATGGAAATCAAGGACATTTCTTAGTAACCACAAACTTTTGAACGGTAGTATATGCTGTGACTCCCCAGTCTTGTTCCACTGTCCGCTGGTAGTCACAGAATCACATATACACTGTCATTCATTTCAAACATTTTCCACTACCCAACATTTGTTCATTGGAACTGCTTGTACTTCTTTCGGGTCCCTAGACTGAGAACCACGTTCTCTCACAAATTACTGCATACCACCAAATGACTGCAATGAATTAATCTGGTAAAACATTAATAATTAATAGAAAGGAATTGATAATTATTACTTACAACACATTCAGCTGGCTGAGGATTATTGGAGTTGAAGTTCAACAACTGGGGGACAGGTTGCCCAAACAATGTTTCAAAACATTGTTGATATTAAAAGATACTTTCTCAAGCAATAAGGGAAAAAAATGATATTACATTTTGTTTCTACATGAGTAATTTTTGGGTAAACCAACTGCACCATAGGTGACAAATTAATATTACCAGAGTTCATGCTGATTTACAAGTGACTTAACCCATATAATGTTAGATAGGTCTCCAAGAGACCCCGCTAGCATTGATTGATTTAAAGGAGCAGTAAATTTTTTTATGAAAAAATATATATTGTAGGGATTTTCCTGTTGAGTAAAATACGAGTACTCCCACTGCCAAGAGATTTATATTTCCAGAGTTATTACAGTTTAAACCCATGTTTTTTTACATTAGCAGTGCCCTGTAGTGGTCAAATTCTAATTAGATTTCCTGTTAGATTCTAATGGAGAGGAAAGTCAGAAAAGTCAGAGACATACAGTTCTCCATAGAATGTGATAGAAACTGCCTGTCACTTCCTGTCAGTTAGAACTATCAGGAAGTAAACACAGTAAATTCACTTCCTGATTATTTAAACTGCTATAAATTCTGAATAAAACATCTGACAGTGATGGGAGTGACCTTGTTTTATTCAGCACGAAAAGCTCTGTAAAATGTGTGTTTTCATAAATAAAAGTTTACTGCTCCTTTAAATGAATTAGATTTCTAGGTTTCCCCAGTGTCATTCCCCAGAATTACTCCAATTTTATTTTGAACATGGATCTCTTCATAACATGGTCACATTTCCATTAAAGAAGACTTGTGACACTACGATAAATTTAGAAAATTAAAGAAAATGAAAACATCCTATATGTTATACTTAACTTTTTCTATAAAATAACTTGTTTTTATGTTTGATGGCACAGTGTGGCACTTCATGCTAATTAGTGGCTATGCTGGGCCAATATTACCACCCTCTGAGGCTGTTATTCTAAGATAAAGTGGGACTCTCCAAATTCTCATTTATTTAAATTATGTTTTTAACCCATTAAACATTAGAAAAGCTCCCTAATGAACTGCAAAGCACCGTCTACATCAAAGGGAATTTGTATTAAAGCGGATGTATCACCTTATAAAAAGGTGTTACCATTAACTTTGTTAATTAAAGTTATTCTAGGAAAGCTGAGTTTAAAAAAAAAAAAAAATCTAAATACTTATAAAGATATCCCCCTTCTGTGCTGTGCTCTTTTGCATTATGTGCACAGCACAGTTCTACAGCACTTTGTATTGCAAACTCAGTATAATGCTAATCACAGCTTGCTGTAACGCTAGGAGCCATTCACAGCACACCGAAGGGAAGTGTGGACGCGCATCCTGGGGCAGCTGGGAGGGAGGTGGGAGGAGAAATAGGACGTGCAGAAGTGCTTTGCCGATCAGCATAATTGGACACGCTTATTCTTCGGCAAAGCTCTTCTGCACTTCAAGATGGAATTTCTTTATAAGTATTTCGATTTTTTTTTTAAAAAACTCAGCTTTCCTATAATAACTTTTATTAGAAAAGCGGATGGTAACACCTTTTTATAAGGTGATGCATCCCCTTTAATTTCCTATAGTGCCATTGTATAGAATTTCTTAGTACATCAGCCTCACTGCACAATGGATGAATATATTCAGATCACACACACACACACACTGGGGTTATAGTTAATAGTACAGTAAGCAATATGTTTGACCTCGTACATACTAATTAGCATAAAGTGCCACACGGTGCCACCAATGCTTAAGTTCTCAAAAATGTTTTATTTTGCAGAAAAATTGTTAGTACAAGATAAAAGACATCGTTGATTATCTGTAAAACAAACTAAAGTAGTGCTAACACGACAGGTCCATTTTAAGACCCTGCTTAGCTTCATCGTAGACTTTCCATTTTACTTCACTCCGGAAAAGCACCTTATGACAGTGAAATAAATAAATAGTTCAACTGAGATCGAGATGAATTTCATTACATTACATTATGTTGCTTCTGTGGGTTGTCATGGCAAGATACCTCCCCTTGGCCATACTGTATTCATGAAAAGTGCTGCTTGAAACCAATCCCTTCTTATTTTAATCCTTGTGCCAAAAAACATACTTTCCAACTCCTTTCCTGAAATTTGCAACCCAAAGAAACCAATGGGGCTTGGCATGCAGGCCGCATTTAACTCCGTGATGGAAAGTGTGCATGACTGTGGGCAAGGTATTCTGTGTTTGATCTTCAGGTTCAGAAAGCTAAGGCAAACACTGAGTAGTGAGCACCGGTCTCTGAAGATTTAATCTTAGTGGAAAAATAAACCTACTAAAGAATTTGTTAAAATAAAATGAAAACTATCAGTTTCAAGCCCTTTGCATTACCATGATCAGTCTGGCATTTTTGCAGGCACCAACTCCGTGCAGTGTAAATTAGAAACTGGCACCTGTATTCACGCATAATGTGTCTCCATTAAAAATGAGAAAATTGGGCATAGCTCTATCTTCTGGGGTTATTTAGGGTTTTGTAGAATGATGGTTACTCACACTTGCATATTGGAGCTGAATCATCTTGACATTAACTCTTTGAATGCCAGAAGGGTATGTAACACATTGCTTTGCATTGCATTCTGCTCTGGCATTCAAAAAGTTAATGGGATAGTGACGTTTCACAAAAAAAGTAGTTAAAATTAATCTTCATAGTATTTGGGCCATGGAGAGTGTTATTTCAGTACTGTCTGAGTTGTAGTTCAAGCGTAATTGAATGATAAAGTATCCCCCTCCCACCTCTTTTACTGATATAACACTGCTCACCTCAGAGCAGCAAGACTGTCTGGATGGATGTTAGAGAGAGACAATCTTCATTGATCATAGGGAAAAACCTGACAAACCTGTCAACGGGGCAGGGTTTTCCTTATGCTCACAGTAAGAAGATTGTCCCTTGCTGTGATCTGTCCGGCCAAGGGATCAAATTCCACATCTGAGGGAAGGTGTCTTACACTAGGTAAAAGGGGCGGGAGAGGATGCTTTATCATTCAATTACTCTTGAACTACAACTCTGACAGTATTGAAATAATACTCTCCATGGCCCAAATACTATGAAGATTAATTGGAGCAGCTGCTTTTGTGAAACATTACTATCCCTTTAAGGAATATTTATTATGGCACAAGTATACAAGGGGAATACAGTTGCACAGAGGAGATATTAAATCTTCTAAAAAAAAAAAAAAGGAAAAACAATAACAATATATGATAACAAATGTCAGGGCTGATGTGCCAAAGGTTAATGCATTTTACACTTGTGATACCATCCTCTCACATAGAGGGTTGAGTGCAATCATGGGAGTGAAATGCATTAGGCCTTGGCCTAAGTTCCTAAGAAATATCTGAACTACAGCTGGTAGGCCACAGGTTGCCTTTCCCTGGTAAAGAAAAATTTGCTTAGATTCTCCTCCAACCAAAGTGAACTAAGGTCCCACCTTGAGCGTTCGGTGGGGAGATAAGCACTGGGCCATATATACTAACAGGTAAAGTATGAAACTGCCTAAACCAGAGGTTCCCAACCCACTCCTATCAGGGACCCCTATCAGGACATATCTTTAGAATTTCCCTGCCCGTGCACAGGTGAGTTAATTAGAGGCTCATTCATTTAGTGAATTCACCTGTGAAAATGGAGGGAAATCCTAATGACATGGCCTGATAGGTACCCCTTTTATATAGGGTTGCCACCTTTTCTTCAAAAAAATACCGGCCATGGCATTCCCTCCATAGACTTAACATTGGACAGAAGCCAATTTTTTACCGGCCTGCCGGTAAAATACCGGCTGGGTGGCAACCCTGCTTTTATAGGGATGGGCACCACTAGCCTAGGCTAATGGTGGGTGACCTGAGGCTCTCCAGCTGGTAAGAATCACAATTTTCATCATCCCCAGCCAGCCAACATCTGACAGGGGATGATGGGAATTATAGTCCTTAACAAATGAGCCTCAGGTTGCCCAGGTCTTGTGTGTACTTACGAGAGGTTCCTCACTGTTCTAGCTACACCCTCTTGTATTGAATTAAAGATGGGGTCTCTTCAGTCCCAAAGCCAATACTGCTGTAAAGTCCAGTTTATACACTTCTTTTTTTCTAGTTTATTTGCTAGTATATCCATCCATGTAGTAGCCAGATTTTTAACCCCTTTGAAGACAGCAAGATTGTTAAAAGATTACTTCTTAATGCCTTGGAGACCTCCCTGGCACCCTAATGGTTAAGAGCTTTTAAAAGGGGAATCGGGCAGGGTAAGCACATGTGCCAGATTGCCCAGGACAGTCCTGGATTTTGAAATGTAGGTCCCTCGTAATAAGAAACCCCCTTCTGGGACAATATACTTCCCCCCAAAAAAAGGTTGTGGAGCACATAGTTCTAGAGGGCACAGGGAGACTTGCCCACCTGTCACAGAAAGGAACATGTGCTGGGACTACAAAAGAAAGAAAAAGATAAAATGACCACCAAGACTTGTTGTAGCCTTATGTTACAAGACATTGGTGCTGCCAATTTGCTGCCAACACTGTCTTTGGAATCAGGAAGTATGACTCACTACTCCCCATAGTGTTTGAAAAGCTTTCTGGAAGCCATTTTCACGTAGCCCAATACACATGATGTTATGTCACAGCGGTAAATGGACAATTCTCCCTATAGTTTATAAAACTTTTTAGTCATCTGGAAAATGTGCAGATTGTTCAGTGATATGATTGCACATGATTGCATGTTTCCACCCACAAAGCTGCACTATAAGAGAGGAAAAGGGCTGGTCTAGAGATATACAAAGGTGTATAGGTACCTGGATTGTCTCTGCCAGCCTCTAAATTGCTATATTTGCTGCCACTGCTTACTTTCACAAGTCTCTGCCCAACTTTGGTGCCTGGTTTCTGCCCGTATTTGCTGTCATGGTACATTTTATTCTCTAGTGTGGTTTGCTCAGAATTGTTCCACTATTACTTGTGTGTATATAGTAGTGTCATTAAAAATGTATATCTAAAAACACAATTGTTTACCTAGACGCAAATACTAAAGCTGAACAAATAAACATTCCTTTTACTGAAATGTGGCTTATAACCACCTGAATTGTACAGAAAATGTGTCATAGTTACTTATTAAATTAGGCTGAGAAAAGACAACCTTTCATACAGCCCAGAATATGAAGCTGGCATAACCTTTCTGGACTCCAAGATGGGTGTTGTACAGTATAACCCTGTATGTTCTCGTTTGCTAGAAATGTATTTAATCTTCTCTTAAATATATCCATTGTATCTGCCTTTGCCACATCCCTGAGCAGGGGCGTAACTATAGGGGTCGCACCTGTGACCGGGCCCGTCACTCCAGGGGCCCGGCCTCCCCCTGCGACCCCCTCACCTGATGCCTGCAATTAAGTAATGCAGAGTGCTGGGGGTCTGCATTACAAGAGTGCTGGTCTGCCAGAGGGAGATCAGTATTCCCTCCAGCAGACCGGCACTGTCGTAATGCAGATCACTCGGAGATTACATCATCTCCCAGCGCTCTGCATTACTGAAAAGGACCGCGTGGGAGAAGAGGTCTGTGCAGAAAGAGGCACAGACCTGTCCTCTGCCACTGGACCACCAGGGAGGTAGGAGATTTAGGGGCAATGTGTAAGGGGCATTGTGGAAGGGGCAATGTGGGGATGGGGACAATGTGAAAGGGGCATTGTGGAAGGGGCAATGTGGAGATTGAGGGGCATTGTGGAAAGGGCGATGTGGAGATTGAGGGGCATTGTGGAAGGGGCAATGAGAAGATTGAGGAGCAATGAGGAGATGGGGGGCAATGTGGAAGTGCATCATTTAATGCAATTTAATGTAACTCTTTCCTCTGTTGAATATGAAACCTCCATTCTTCTGATCACTAACATTCAAAGGGTTAAAAGTCTCAGTTAAAATTAAATGAAATTTACTTGTTACTTATGGTGCATTTGGTTTGCCCAAGACATGATCTGCTTCTCATGTATATGATCTATTACTGTCCTCTCCCCCTCCCACCTAACTATGCAGTTTTCTTGATCTGCACACATGAACACAGGTAAACCAATCAGAGGTACGATCTTCCTGAAGGATCTGCTTGAGTTAACAACATTTCTTTTGTGTTTAAAGGAGCAGTAAACTTTTTTATGAAAACATACATGTTTTAGAGCTTTTCCTGCTGAGTAAAACAAGGTCACTCCCACTGCTGTCAGTTATTTTATCAAATAGTTATAACAGTTCAAATAATCAGGAAGTGAATGTACTGTGCGTTTACTTCCTGCAAGTTCTAACTTTCTGTCACATTCTACGGAGAACTGTATGTCACTGACTTTCCGCTCCATTAGAATGTAACAGAAAAATAAATTGGAATTTGTCCACTAGAGGGCACTGATAATATAATAAACATGGGCTTAAACTGTAATAACTCTAGAAATATGAATCTCTCCACAGTGGGAGTACCCTTATTTTACCCAATAGGGAAATCCCTACAATATAGATTTTTTCATTAAAAAAAGTTTTCTGCTTCTTTAATTGAAGAGATCCAGAAAATGTGTGTTATTGGGAAGGTCTGAGGACTGGAATAAGCTCCCCTGTACTAAGGAGCTGTGGTGAGATTCTGGAGCAAACAAACTGCACTATATGGGACAAATTACATTTCCCACTGATCTAAATGGGTACTTTAACCCCTTGAATACTAGGGAGGTATTATTTAACCCCTTAATGATGAGGGCTTTTTGTCACTAGAAGGCAAGAACAATTCTGGCCTCTTTATTATGCCTTTGATCAACCATATTTTTTTCTAATTCATTTATTACACATACACAAATTATACACCATTTAAGTAGGGTTTTCTTTTGATACCACATGTATTTGTATAACCCATCATTTCTTCTGAAATAAAAAAAGAGAGAAAATTAAAAAACATAGCATTTTTATAGGTTTCCCCTGTGATAATTTGTGCTCAGTTAGTGCATTTTAAAAGGGACTGGATAAGAGGTATGAATGTTTTCTTTCCGACCTCCCAAATGTCCCTTTTTAATTGGGTATTGTCCACCTGAGGTGAAAATCCCAGAAAAAAACACAGAAATTCTCTGCTTCTCTCTTCCTCAAGATAACAGTATATTTTCATAGCCTTTGTCATGTGGCTGCACTGGCTCACGTGATCACTTTAGCAGCGATCAAATGTGCAGAGCAACTGGGCAAAGGCTGAAATTGACTTCTCCAGTCTTGCAAACATAATACAGGACAGGGCATCAGGCTAAAGTGTAATAAAGGTATCATACATTGTTAAGGGGTCCCTGCCTCAATGAGCTTATAATCTAGTTATTAATCATGACAACATACACAGACAGCAGCAGGAGGAAGAAAAGTGCAATTACAAGGCTTTAGTAAGGGAAGTCCAGAATAATTTTGTTGTGAAATCAGTATGCATAAGGGGTATATTGTTACTGAGATGCCTTCTTGAGCAGGTGAGTTTTAGGAGATGCCTGAAAGTGATGAGTGTGGACGACTGGCAAATGGTAATAGGGAGCCCATTCGAAAGTTGTGGGACAGTCAATGAAAAATCTGTAAACCAAGAGATGGCTCGAGTTGTGTAAGAAGAAGACAGAAGGATCCTTTGAGAAGACCATAAGTGGTGGGAAGGGGTATAATGTAAGAAGGTGCTGAAGAAGAGAAAGACTTAAAGAAGAGAAGAAGAATTTTGCATGAAACATAAGGCCTTATGGGTAGCCAAGAGAGAAGCGGATTAGAGAGAAGGTATCTTGGAGCAAGGGCAGCTATTCTTGCAGCTGCAGAAAAAACAGACTAAAGTGGAGAAAGATGAGGGGCAGCAAGGCCAGGGGGAGAATGTTGCAATAATTTAGACTAGAGAGAATAAGGGCTTGAGTGAGACTTTTGGCAGTTGACATAAAGAGGGCCATATTTTGACAATGTTTTTCAGGAGGAAGTGTCAGGTTTTGGTGACAGTTTGGATATGTGAGGAGAATATCAAGGTAGAACTGAGTATAAGATGATGTTCTCTGATTGTGGCGTGAATGGAAGATTTGTCAGCTGTGATGGAGAAAAGGGTTGGGTGCCGGGCTTTAGGAGGAAATGTTGAGATTAAGATGTCAGTGGGTCATCAAAGAAGAGATTGCTGTAAGACACTGAATGACTTGGGATTGTATAACTGTAGTGAGATCAGGGGAAGAGGGGTAGACTGGTGTGTTGTCTGCACAGAGATAGAAATTAAATAAGGTAACCAAGTGAGAGGGTATAGATAGAAAAGTTAAGTGGTCTCTGGATTGGTATCCTTTTGAAACATCTCAAACTTAATGTTGTGCGGTTAAAAGCCGCATTACACATGTCACATTGTTTAAAATGGCGACATGAGAACCTCACGCTGCATAAAAGCGCCAGGTTCTCATGCCGCCTCTTTAAACATCACACCATCTGCATATAGCTCCCATCATCCTCTTCACCTACTGTATCAGTATGCTCTACTATTGCTATCAGTATGCATTGTAAGTTACATCATTATTAATAAAAGCTCCTTAACCTTCAGTCGTGCTGCCTCTTCATCAGTATGCATTGTAAGTTACAAGTAACATAATTATTAATACCCTTCATGCGCCCACCAACCCCCTTGCATAGCGCTGCACCGACTCTCCCCTGCTCCGTGGTGTTGTACAGGCAATCCACAGACAACAATTTAGGGTCCTATGGGAGCTCTATACAGGCAATGAATAGACAACTGAACCACAGACCAGGGGAGAGAGAGCCAGTGCGGTGCTGTGCAAGGAGGTTGGTGGCTGTCTGAAGGAAGGAGGCAACGTCGGTTAGACTTGTATATGGTGATTAGGTTAGAAAAGTATTGTTGTTTAGCCTGGGCGAGAGCTGTGTTAAAAATCAAGCTAAGATGAATTAAAAATGGTGGAAGTCAGCAACAGAATGAGACATTCACCAGAGAAGTTCTGCAGCTTGACAACAGGTGTGGAGAATGCAGGTTGATAAATTTAGCCAGGGTTTGGGATCCTGGGCTGGGAGTGTCAAAGGTAGAGGGGACCATGCTGATCCAAGGTTAGTGATGAGTTATTTATGGACAAGCAAGCTGAGCTTAGTAGTATATTAGAGAGAAGAGAGGAAAGTTTGCACCATGGATACCAGGTCTTATATGTTAAAAGAGTGCAGGTACCTGGCGAAAAGAGGTGTTTTTGGGGGGACAGGGAAGGTGTGTAAGAGTGTGTGAAGGCGATAAGATGGTAATCAAAGAGAGTATTTGGTGACTACAGTGTTTGTGTGTGTATATATATATATATAAATATATATATATATATATATATATATATATATATATATATATATATATATATATATGTGTGTGTGTGTGTGTCTTTCTTGTGGCACTCAGAGGGTTAATGTCAAAGCATGATAGACTTCTTAGTAAAATGCTGATTGTTATAATTTGACTCATGGAACTAAAAATATAAATGTTAATATATGGTAGGGTCACAGCCATGTCTCCATTTTGAAGGATCTCATTTCAGGATGTTCTGCTGGATTTAATTAAATGTGGCATGATTTGTAATTGAAATGGACAATGATGAAATTGCAGATGAACAGAATACTAGATGACACAAACATATCCATCATCAGTACTTTTTACACTACAAAGTAGGTTATAAAATTAGTTTCTTGAGTTATGAAGACTTAACACATAAAAAAGACAATCGGGCAAATGTAGAAGTCTGCTAGCACAGATCATTTAGTGCACACTGGAGAACACATTTAACCTAGTGTTAAGACCTTAAAGAAACAGTAAAATGTTTTTGTTAACAAGGGCACTTGTTTCATTTAAATATTATAACAGTTCAAATTATCTGGAAGTGAAATACAGTATGATTACTCCCAGAAAGTTAAAACTGACAACATGACTCAGCAGTGTCTATCACATTCCATAGAGGCACACAGAACTGTTTGTCAGTGACTCAACTTGCACAGAAAATGCCACAGATTAACTACTTGGAAGCTGAACAATAGAGGGCACTGTTAATGTAAAAAACTCCAAAAGTTTAAACTGTAATAACAAGTACCCTTGTTTTACTAAAAGGGAAAGGGGACTTCACCGAGGATGCCCAATAATGTTGAAACATACATCTGGGGTTAGCTGTTTCCCTTGTTCAGAGAAGAATTGTATGGCATTTCATGGCTGGACTGTCATTGTGGCAGGACCTGTATGATATGCTTCAGAATATTTCTTCTCTGTGTATGGCATTAGTGAGCTAAAAGAGATTGCACCCTGGGCATGAGGGCACAGTCCCAGTGAGCTTTTTGCATACCATTGCAAGCTCATGAGTTGAGTTGAGCAACTCTGACTTATTCACTGTATATGCACATTACTCTTAGGGTTGGTCACCCTAAGGGTAATGGGGGAATCCAGATGTGGACACCTTGATCACAGGTGCCTAGAGGGATCAGCTGTTAGGAACCAGGAACCAGACAGACACAAAAATGTAAAATGCAAAACACCTTTTTTAAAGTAAACAAAACAAACAAAGGAGAATGGTGATCCAGGAGGGTAAACCAAAAGGCAAGCTGGGGTCAGGGACCAAGACGGGTACTCAGACAAGCCGGAGTCAGGAATACGGAGGTCAGCGATGTCAGGAACAAGCCAGGAGTCAGTAGCCAGAAGGGATGTCAGTGGAAGCCAGGTCATACACAAATAATCAGGAGCACAGGAGAACGGACTTGCGCACAAGGGCAAGGACGTAGTGAACCTAGCTGCTTTAAATAGCCTGGAAGAGAGTGGCTAATAAAAGTCAGGGGAGTAATTATGGAAGCAGAGAGGTCAAGGCAGTTCGTTAATCATCAACTGAGTCAGCCTGACACAGGGAAGTAAATTTAGCAGTAGTCAACAGCAGAGTGATAGAGCAACTCAGCCAAACCTTGACATCAGCTGTACCTCACCAACGAGTTCCAATAAAGCTGAAACATACATTTGGGGTTAGCTGTTTCCCTTGTTCAGAGAAGAATTGTCTGGCATTTCATGGCTAGACTATAATTTTGGCAGGACCTGTATGATATGCTTCAGAATATTTCTTCTCTGTGTATGGCATTTATGAGCTAAAAGAGATTGCACCCTGGGCATGAGGGCACAGTCCTAGTGAGATACCCTTGCAAGCTCATGAGCCGAGTTGAGCATCTGTGACTTCTTCTCTTAAAGGGAAAGGCCCTACAATATATATTTTTTTCATAAAACGTTTACTGCTCTTTCTAATGTGAGCCAGCTACATAGCATGTGCAGGAAAATGGAAGAATTCAAACAAAGCACAGTGCAACGAAAAGCCCACAAGTTGCAGTTACACACTCTTCTTGGTACAAGTAAAATAAAGAGGAGAATTTTCAGCAAAAGCAGCTTAGTAAATATTCGCTAAGCAGGCACGGCACAAAAAAATCGAATCCCATGGAATCACATTGGTACATTCCTCCCTTTATGTTGCTGATATATTAACCCTTAAGGTGAGATGTTCAGAAAGTGGTGGTAACTGAAATTGCCTGTAATCAATCAGAATAAAAAAGTTCTTGCTCGACGGTCCGTCACCTCTAGACATGTTTCCGTCATTCTTTGCATCCAATTCTGCCATCTCCGTCAAAGGTAAAAAAGCCGTCTTAAAAGTGGGTGTGGTTTAATCTACTGTCATAATGTAAGGTATTTTCAGAAAAAAATATTTGTTTTAAAGGGATAGTAATACTCCGTTTTATCTTTATTTTATTTTGTAGGCATTAAAAAAACATGAAGAATGATATAAGTCTTATCTCTCAAACCTTTATGGTTTAAGAGATATTCACAAGCAAAGTTTCCCCTCCTGCCCCTTTTACCTAGTGTAAGCCATCTCTTCTCAGATGTGAGTCTGGTTGTAAGACCAGACAGATAACAGCAGGAGACAATCTTCTTCCTATGAGAACAATGAAAGCCCTTCCCCCCTTGACAAGCTTTTCAGGTTTTTCCCTTATCTTAATTGAAGATTGTCCCTCTCTGCAGTCTACCTGGGCACCTCCCTTCTGATGTGGCTGAACAGTGTTACATCAGTAAAAGGGGCGGGAGGGGGATAATTTGTCATTGAATTACTCTTGAACTACAACTCTGACAGAATTGAAATAACACTCTCCAAAGTCCAAATACTATGATGATTAATTAGAGCTGCTTTTATTATGAAACATTACTATCCCTTTAACATCACTTTTTTGTCTTATCAATGTCATTTTTTCCCGACAAAATAAAAATTGTCTAGACTTGGAGAAGACAAATTAAAGTACTGTTAGCAGGAGTGAGAAACAATTTGTCTTTTCAAGTCTTTGATTCTTTGAAAATTTTCATTTCAAAGACAAAAATCAAAGACAATTTTTAACAGCAGAATTTTTAAAGGCAGTGTTCATCAATATCTTCTTACCCTCATTTTTAATTTTCTAGACACATTTTCAAACGTGAAGGATTTACTTCTGAAAATATTGTCCTTCTTTTACCACCAACTCATGATCCGACAATGCGTTGCGTACCCCTTTGGCACTCAAAGGGTTAAGGCAAACTGGAGCAAATCTGTAGCAAACCAAATGTACCATTGGGGACAAGTACAATTCCGGTTGATTTAACCCTTTGAGTGCCAGATAGGTATCCAACGCATTGCATTGCGTGAACACCTCCTTGGCCCTGAAAAAGTTAAAGGGATAGTAATGTGTGTTATGAAAGTCGTTTGCCGTGTCTTCTTTATATTAAGAGTAACAGATTGAGCTATGTGTAGAAGCTCACTCATTTGTAGTTCAAAAGTTATGTTAAGTGGAGAAGGACCCCTCGCCTGCCCCTTCTGTCTACATCATGCTGAATCTGAAGTCTGGTCTGGACAGATGCAGTGGGGGACAATCTTCAGTAAGCAAAGGGATATACTGCCCTCTTTTATCAAGGGGGGCAGGGTTTTCCTTATAGTTATTGACTGAAGTTTGTCCCTTGCTGCAGCCGTCCGGTGCTGTGGCCACATTCCAGATTCAGTGGGAGGCGGCCAGAAGGGGTGGGTGGGGATCTTTCTCCATGTCAAAACTTTTGAACTACAAATGCGTAAGCTTCTACACATAGCTCGATCTGTTACTTTTAATGTTAAGAAGACTCGGTGAACAACTTTTATAACAGACAATACTATCCCTTTAAATGGTGCCTTGAGCCCCTACAGTGCTACAGATGCGATGCATCGGTGACCTTTCTATCATTCAAGGGATTCAAATCCACATCTGAATCAGTGGAGACCTGGTAGTTCTAGAATTTTACATCTTTTATTATCTGCATGAGGTCCATGATGGCTCTTGTGTCTAACATCACTGGAAAAGGTCATCCAGATGAAAAGTCTTTGACACGTGGTTCTGAATAGCTTGTTAGTTTCGCACATCACTAAAATTATTTTTGTATTCACTTCATAAGTTACAGCTGATTATGATGAGCTGTGAGTGCCAGTGAAAGAAAGACTTTCATCACGTTTTCAGATTGCTTTGGAGCCCTCTGTCTGCAAGCTAAGCAAACCACCAACCAGATGTATTCAATGAGTGTCTGGACAGCAGCCCTGTAACTGAAAAACAGTGCAAAGCTGGCAGGAGTGGGATCATTTCATTTGCTAAAATGTAAAACGTTCTTTGGAATCCCAAAAGTTTGGATTTGCCAAAGCAACATGACCAATAAAAGAAGTTCAGATAAAGAAAATATGTCTACTCCCATTTGTATCATTCATAATGAGGAAGCTGTTGGGTGATGTATTTAGCAGTTTATTCCAGGAATGTGCCAGCTGATAGATCATTTTGATTACTGACACTGCATTAGATGTTAGATGCAATATGAAGGAAAATAAGCATTGATGATAACAGATTTGTTCAAAACAACTTTATATCCCAGCATGACATGCTATTTCCTCTACTCTTTGTAAGCCTGGGGCCATGGTGAAGATAAATAGATGTAAATTCAGTATATCATATTGTGCAGAAGGCAGATTTGTGTGAAAGTTTCTGCACAAATATTTAGGCTGGTGAGCAGGGCCGGAATTACTTTGAGAGTTCCTAGGCAAAACACTTAATTTCTATTAGTCATTCTCATGGGCACCCCTTTCTTAAATTGCTCCTTTCCATCCATCTTTGCTTGATGCTGTTCCTTTTGCTTATAACGTTCATGCAGTATAGAAGCTTTTAACCCCTTGGATTCTAGAAAAGTGTCCTACTCATAGCTTCTTGGGCAACACTGGGGGTGGTCACCTGTTACAGACATAAAGCAATCACTCTCATAAGGTATGGGCTTGGTGTTTTTTCCATAACTTCTCAAGGCTGCTCACCAGGGGTCAGCCTCCTCTCCTCAGGATCTGTTTGTAGATTTATTCAACAGAACCTAAGAAGATTCTGGTTCAGTACAAACGGATTCAGGAGAAATCACAGGGGATGGGGGAGAGGGAAAAGGGGAGAGGATAAAGATAGAGGGAGAGCAGGAGAGAGGGACAGGTTGAGAATAGGAGTGGGAATAGAAAGAAAAAGAGAAGGTGTGTGTGTATGTGTGTGTGTATATATGTGTGTGTTTGGGGTGTAAGTATATGTGCGTGTTTGTGTGGCATATGAGTATGTGTATGGTGTATGAAGGTGTGTGCATGCGTAAATGAGGTGTATGTGGTGTGCATGTGTGTGTATGGGGGGTGCAGTGTGAGTGGAGTGTTTGGTGGGTGTGTGGTGTATGTGTATGTATGTGTGGGGGTGTATGAAGTGTATGTGGTGTGTGTGTGTGTGGGGGGGTGCAGTGTGTGTGTGACATATGCGTGTGTGTGTGTTTTCATTCAACTGGTAATAAGGAAAAGTCTATTTCTTATGTATGGTGCAGTTGGTTTGCTCCAAAATTGCACCACTTTTTTCCTAGTACATCAGCCTTCCAGGATATGAGACCTGTTCTCTCTTTGTAAGACCTCCCATGAGCTCTTTTTCTGCTATCTGACTCCAATAGCAAATATAGCACAAAACAAGATAACCTGTTCATAATGTATCTGCTTGAAAAACAGCCAACTTCATAAGAATAATTACCCCTACATTGGAATAAGACGAGAACACACAATGTGCAATTATTTTCCTATTTCTTCTTTTACTTTTTTTTAACCTCTGCAGGCATTTCCAGAAGAACTGCAATCTTAGCTTCTCATAAGAATTTTAACCCTTTCAGTGCACTGAAGGGTTAATAAAAGCCATCAATAATAGTGTAGACCAAAGAGAGTCATTTTCATGTTAATTTTTCAGGTATACATTTAATGATCAATTTCCTTTGTCAGTAGCTATAAATATTAAATGTGAACTAAACCTCCCTTATAATACGCGCCCCTCCACTTGCCTTACTATGACCAGGAATGTTAATGGCCCCTATGATTTTTTCAATATTCAATCAGTCCTGAATGTCAGTCCATGAAGGTGGACATGCCATTTGCTTAGCAGGACCACAGGACCTCAAACACTGCTCACCGCAATGCAATTTTAAAGGTATACTAATTTTTCACAAAAACAGTAATTAATCTTCATAGTATTTGGACCATGGAGAGTGTTATTTCAATACTGTCAGAGTTGTAGTTCAAGAGTAATTTAAATGCTAAAGTATCCCCCTTCTGCCCCTTTTACCTAGTGTAAGCCGCCTCAGACAGATCACAGCAAGGGACAATCTTCTTACTGTGATCATAAGGAAAACTCTGCCCCCTTTGACAGGTTTTTCAGGTTTTTCGTCACTGAAGATTGTCCCTCTCTGTGATCCATCCGGACAGTCTTGCTGCTCTGAGCTGAGCAGTTACATCAGTAAAAGTGGCAGGAGTGGGATACTTTATCATTCAATTACTCTTGAACTACAACTCTGACAGTATTGATATAACACTCTCCATGGCCCAAATACTATGACGATTAATTGGAGCTGCAGTTTTTGTAAAACATTACTATCCCTTTTAACCTTTTAAGGTCCGTAGGAATGTGCAACATGTTGCTTAGCTATGCATTGTACACCTCTCTAGTCCTTAAAGTGATTGTAATGTCTAAAAAAATCTATTGCAGATTTTTCTTTATATTATTAGAAACACACTGTACTATTTAAAAACACTTACTTTTGTGTAGTTCTAAAGTTATGAATTGTAGAAGGATCGCCTGCCCACCCCTTCTGGTCACCACTGAATGACTAATGGTGTTGTGCGACCCAACGGACTCAGCGAGAGAAAACCTTCAGTAAGTATAAGATAAATCCTGCCCCCCCCCCCTTTGACAGAGGGCAGGATTTCCCTTTGCTTACTGAAGTCTGTCCCTTGCCGCATCCATCCGGACCAGACAGAGCTACTGAGTGACATACGCAGAAGAGGTGGGCAGAAGATCCTTCTCCATTTCATATCTTTAGAACTACACAAAAGTAGGAGTTTTTAAATAGAACAATGTGTTTCTAATAATATAAAGAAGAGTAGACGATATGTTTTTTTAGATATTACTATCCCTTTAAGGGGTTAAGTAGACTAAAACACTCTGTCTACTTCAGTTAGAGAAAAACTGCAGGCAGTTATGTTCACCTCCATGGCATCTAGGCATGATGAAGATGAACAAAATTCATAAAGGCCATTAGGATTTTCTGGCCATTGTAAAGTAAACGGGGAATTATTATAAGAAAGTGTTCGTTCTCCTTTAAGCTAAAAGGCATTGTTGACATCTGATGAGACTAAACCAAACTTTCACATTTAGAAATGCATTTTTATTGTTGTTGTTAAAGTGATAGAAATGTCTAAAATAAAATAGATATCTGAGTCTTCATTATGGTAAAGTACTGAAAGAAGGAGCTCCTAGTGTAATAACATTTAAGCTGTATACATTCCCTCCCATCACCAATGTAGGAATCTCACTCACAATGAAGGTGTTCACTGTAACATATATATATGGTCACTGAAATATAGGCCACAGGGTTTCTTTAAAACTGTCCCTCAAACAGTGTAACTCCTTCAGATGATTTCAGGATTCTTCTCTTGGGACTATTCCTTTATACAACCACTCGGTAGTAGTATATCTGTAAAGGATAAACAATAAAAGGGCACCCAACAGTGCCTATTATTGTTATTGACACTTACAGTGATTATTAAATATTATACTCACAAAATTGGTGGTTGTGAATGGACTTATGTACAATCGCAACAAATCAGGCATGCAAGAGCTTTAAACCTGTCCCTGCTCAGGTCTCTGTGGTAAAGATGATGCTCCCTGCATGCCTGATTTGTTGTGATTGTACATAAATCCAGTGGCGTAACTATAGGGGTCGCACCTGAGACTGAGCCAGTCACTCCAGGGGCCCAGCCTCCCCCTGTGCCCCCCTCGCCTGACACCCACAATTAAGTAATGCAGAGTGCTGGGGCTCTACATTACTAGAATGCCGGTCTGCCAAAGGGAGATCAGTATTCCCTCAGGCAGATTGGCACTCACATAATGCAGAGCACTGGGAGATTACATCATCTCCCAGCGCTCTGCATTACTGAAGAGGACCGCGTGGGAGAAGAGGTCTGTGCAGGAAGAGGCACAGACCTGTCCTCTGCCACTGGACCACCAGGGAGGTAGGAGATTTAGGGGCAATGTGGAAGGGGCATTGTGGAGATGGGGGCATTGTGGAGATGGAGGCATTGTGAAAGGGGCATTGTGGAGATGGGGGCATTGTGAAAGGGGCAATGTGGAGATTGAGAGGCATTGTGGAAGGGGCGATGTGGAGATTGAGGGGCATTGTGGAGATGGGGGGGCAATGTGGAGATGGGGACAATGTGGAAGGGGCAATGTGAAGATGGGGGCATTGTGGAAGGGACAATGTGGAGATTGAGGGGCATTGTGGAAAGGGCGATGTGGAGGTGGGGGGGCAATGTGGAGATGGGGGGCAATGTGGAGATGGCCAATGTGATCGGGGGCCCATGGCAATTCTTGCACCAGGGCCCCGTGGCTTCTAGTTACACCTCTGTATCAGTCCATTCACAACCACCAATTTTGTGAGAATAACATTCATTAATCACTGTGTCAATAACAATAATAGGCACTATTGGGTGCCCTTTTTTGTTTATTTTTTCATTATAGTAAGCATAACAATTTGCATTATGTTTAATAAATTACTTTGCTGTCATTTTCAAGATATTCAATGTAAAAAACCCCCCTCCCACCCTTTCTTGCAGCATCATACTCAACTAAGTGTGTTCCGGATGGAGAGCGGTGGGGGGCAAACAGCAGTAAACAAAGGAAAATCCAGTCCCTCACTGCATCTGTCCTGTCCCATGACCAGATTGCAGCTCCAAGGAGAGGAGGCCAGAAGGGGCAGGAGGGGAAACCTTTTACATGGAAGATCTTTAAAACTTCAGCAAATTAAGTGATTAAATATATTGCAAATTGGTATGCTTACCATAAAGATCTACTTATTTTAGACATTACTATCCTTTTAAAAACAGTTCAATACAGGCTTCCAGAAATATTGAATAAACAGCACTGATAATTATACAACTAATTACACCACTCAAACTGATGGTAGAAAAATAGATATCTGTTCCAAAATTGCCCTGATGACTGTCTTCTCTCTTGCTATTATTGTGAGGGCATTGTTCTTCATGAGCCGCCCACGCAGTATTCCATATGGGAAAAGAGAGCAACAAATAATTTTTATTTTGTTTATTTAGAGCTATGTACTGACAAGTGCTGCTCTATAAATCAGACTCGTTCCATATGTGTGACTGTCTTTGCAAGATGAAGAAGAGAACAAAATCCCAAGGGCTTTCTGTTGATAAGTTAAAGAAGAAAGGAACTCTATAAATCTGGATTAATATCTTTCAACTAAGTCTCAGTGGATCAATATGACATTTGTAGATGTTTTGTATCCGTGTCAGCTATGACTGCACATTTAGTCTGGAAAAGAATGTTATTTTAATTTTTATTACTTTAATACCTTGTAAGCAAGGGATGTCTCGAATGCAATGGAAAAAGATTATATATGAATTCATACCTTCCAAGTGTCCCTCTTTAGGAGGGACAATCCCTCTTATAGACCCAAATCCCTCTGTCCCTCTTTGCCATCCTGGTGTCCATCTTTTTAGGAGATTAGATTGTGTGGTGTGTATATAAGTGTATCACGTTGCTCTACAGCAATAAAATTAACATTAAAGGGGAACTATCACCCCAGACAAAGTTCCCCTCAACAATTATCCATCTAGCGATTACATAGTAACATAGTAAATTAGATTGAATAAAGACACAAGTTCATCAAGTTCAGCCTTCTCATACCCCAGTAACTGAGAATTTTGTAGCTTTCCTGCTACTAATTAAGTTAGTCTTCATCAGACCTTCCTGATCTGCCTACTGATGAACAGTATAACTCTGTATGTTCCCTTTTGAAAGAAATGTATCTAATCTCCTCTTAAATGTATCCATTGTATCTGCCATAACCACCTCCTTGGGCAAGGAATTCCACAATTTAACACACCTTACCGTAAAAAAACCCTTCCTCTGCTGAAGTTTAAACCTCATTTCCTCTAATCTCAAGGAGTGTCCCCTGGTCACCTGATCAGGCTTTGGAATAAATAGCTCACTGCAGAGATCCTTATATTGACCTCTCATATACTTGTACAATATGATAAGGTCTCCTCTTAGACGTCTTTTCTCTAGAGTAAATAAACCAAGTTTGTTTAGTCGTTCCTCATATGTCAAGTCCTCCATTCCCTTAATTAATTTTGTTGCACTTCGCTGTACCCTCTCTAGTATATCCTTTTTCAGAACCGGTGCCCAAAATTGCACTGCATACTCAAGGTGAGGTCTTACCAGAGATTTGTACAATGGCAACATGATGTTATACACTCTTGCTTCAATTAGCTGAACAATAGTAGCATTCACCAGAATAATTACTGTGTTATGGAAAAATCCTACTGCTGCCGAGACTGACAGCCAGGCAACAGCACAGACATCTTTGCTTAGAAACGCCTGCGCCATCAGTCCCGTTCTCCTTTAGGAGCCGTTGCATGGTACCTTAAGGTATCAGAAGGGACTGATGGCGCAGGAACGCAGATTCCTCTAAAATGCTGTTGCCTGGCTGTCAGTCTCAGCAGAATTAGGATTTCTCTTCAACTCGGTAATTATTCTGGAGAATACTACTATTGTTCAGCTAATCGCTAGATGGGTAATTGTTGGGGGGGAAACTTTATTTGGGGTGATAGTTCCCCTTTAATGTTTGTTTAAATGTCAGTATATGTGTTTAAAAAATTAGTCTGTGTAAATAAAATACTTTGGTCTTGTTATATGTCATTTATTAGGTTACATAAGGAGGTGTCAGTAGGTCATAAAATCACGTAAAAATTCTCTGTAATGCCCTGTTCACCACCAGCACCACCCCTAGCAACACCCATTAAAACACACATGTCCCTCTTTGGCAATTTGAAATGATGGGAGGTATCTGAATACAGATAATAAATGATCAGAGAGTGTAAGGGTGTCAACAAGGGGCCAGACAGGTGGGATTGAACCTACAGGAGAGGGAGTGCTCGGGTGCGATGCTAGGGAGTGATGCTTGGGTGCGTTGGCTGCCAGCAAAGGTACCGTGCTGCGGCCTGGGCCGGATAAAGTTGCCAGCCGCAAGGCTGGATGACAAACCCCAGAGGAGCTGGAAGTGAGCCCGGGATGATACCTCCACTGACAGCACCTTTTCCCCTGTAGGGGAGAGTGAAGACTTGGGTGCGCTGAGTAGCGAGCGGAGATAGGGTGCGAGGGCCCTAAAAGGCGTAACTCTCCAGAAGAAGGAAACCAGAGGAACAAAGGATAAAAATTCTCTCAAAAGCAGAGAGAACAGACCTGTTCGGATGAGCAGTCCAAGGATCTTGGTTGGCGGACCTCTTGAGCGGGAGGACTCTGGACAGAGGTAAACTGCAGCAGGACTAGCAGAAGCCTGGGTGATACACAGCAAGGCAAAGGTTAACTCGGCAGGCAGAGAAGTGGTCAAGTCACAGCCAGGGTCATACACAGCAAGGCAATGGTTAATTCAGCAGGCAAAGAGGTGTCAAGTCATAGCCAGGGTCATACACAGCAAGGCAAGGGTTAATTCAGCAGGCAAAAGAGGTGTCAAGTCGTAGCCAGGGTCATACACAGCAAGACAAGGGTATAAGCAGAGAACAGAGTAAAGTTCAAGACAAGAGACTGACTAAACGCTACTGGGAACACTATCAGAGTGCACCCGCACTAGTCCGGAGCGTCTGGATATAGACGCAGCCGGATGACGTCACGGTGCACGTGACGCGACGAACCCGGAAGTGGCAAACCGCAATGGGAGCGAGAGGGCATAGAGGAAGCCGGGAACAGAGCGGTATGAGACGGTGAGCAAGAGGGCAGAGAGGAAGCCGCGAACAGAGCGGTACGTGACAAAGGACTCTTCCACACACTTGAACTTTTGCAGAAATTTATCAGCTTCCCATCCTCTCAATAAAAACAGAAATTACGTAATTGCACCTACCTGTGATAGTTGTGAATTTTCAATCAAAGTCCATTGAAACCCATGTGCTGCCCGTATGAAATGTCCCACAGGACGAAATGAATTGCATCTCATATGCATTTTTCATGTGCTGCTGTCTACATAGTAACAGTGGATGAGGCTGTAAAACGACAGGCATCCATTAATTCAGCCCATTCCATATCACCCTTGTTGATGGAGGAAGACAAAAGAAACCATATTGAAGTCATTTTCAGTCAAGCTCAAGTGGGTAAAAAAAATTCAGATATTTCCCTGCATCAACATCCGATCTGCTTTGAAACCAAATGTCATATTTCTCCATATTATTCTAAGCTAGAAAGGTAGCCATTGCTTTTTTTTTTGTAAGGAACTACATTATCCACAAACACAGTATCCCGAGGCAAATAATGTCACAACTTTACTGCCCTTAGAAGGGATCTATTACCCCATACATGTTTGTGTATATAGCGATTAGATTGAAAACTGTTTTCATTTTTTTTTTTTTTAAATCGTTATTTTGCCCAAATTAAATGCCTAAAGATTACCCTGCGGCTTCCTTCCGTACAGACTGTGATTACCAGCTCTGTACCGCAGTCTGTCACTCCACCTCTGCTCACCTCTCTCTATCCAGCCTCCTCCAATGATGGAGGATTTCTGCCTGTAAGCTGGAGCAGTCTCATTGACCAGAGATCACTCCAGCTTACATGCAGAAATCCTCCATTATCAGAGGAGGCTGGATAGAGGGGAGCAGAGGAATAGTGACAGACTGCAGTACAGAGCTGGTAACTGCAGTATGTCCGAAAGGAAGCTGCAGGGTAATCTTTAGACATTTAATTTGGGCAAAATAACAATTAAAAAAAAAATTAAAACAGTTTATATAAACTAACCTTTTACACAAACATGTATAGATGTAGATGTATAGATAGATCCCCTTTAATGTAAAAAAAAAAAAAACCCTGCCTTTATTTTAGTCGGAAACACCTTTCATCTAGTATTAACCCTTTGAGTGCCAGAGAGGGGTTGGATACCTCTCTGGCACTCATTTATTGTTCAGCTCTTTGAGTAAATAGTTCTTTAGAGAGTTGGCTCCTCTCTAATGTAAACAAACCAAGTGTGGCTAGTCTCGCGTTATAACTCAGAGCCTCCAAGTCCTTTACTAGTTTTGTTACATGTCTATGAACACTTCCTGGTTCAATAATATATTTTTTCAGAACTGGTGCCAAAAACTGTACCCCATATTGTAGATGAGGCCTTAGCAAGGATTTATACAGCGGTAGAATTGTATGTCATCCCTTGCATCTGTCACCCTTTTTATACAGGATAGAATCCTATTTGCAGCAGCTGACTGACATTGCACACTGCTGTGAATTATATTGTCTATCAGCACTCCTAAATCTTTCTCTAATGAGGATTCCCCAAGTAGTTTCTCATTTAGTATATATGTAGCATGCTTATTTCTGCAGTCCAAATGCATAACCTAACATTTATCTATATTAAACTTCATCTGCCACTTATCCGCCCATTCACTCAGTTTATTCACATCTTCCTGCAAATAAAAAAACCTCCTGCTCTGTATTTATTTCCTTACACAGCTTAGTGTCATCAGCAAAGATTGAGACACTGCTTTCAATACTCACTTCTAGATAATTCATAAACTAGTAAAAAAGCATTGAGCCCAGTACTGTACCCTGTGGCACGCCACTTATAACTTTAGACCAACTTGAAAAGGCTCCATTTACAACAACGCTCTGCCATGTATTATTTGACCCATTTTCTATCCATGTAAAGATATCAGCTACCAAATTGAAGCCTTTTAATTTATGCAGTAACCTATTGTGAGGCACTGTATCAAATGCTTTTGAAAAATCGAAATATCTTACATCAACGGCAATTCCCTTGTCCAAATTAGTGCTTATATTTTTGTAGAATGCATTAAACTGATTTGACATGATCTATTCTTCCTGAAGCTATGGTGGCTCCTACTAATAATGTGGTTTGACATCGCTTGGTCCTCCTGAGTACTATCGGTTAATAATTCTTCAAATTTCTTACCCACTACAGAAGTCAAGCTCACAGGCATATAATTTCCTGGTTTAGATCTTTACCCCTTTTTAAATAATGCTACTCCATCTGCTTTCCTCAAATCAAAGGGCAAGAAGAAAAGAATGTGTTTATGGTATCAGCCATTGCCTTATCCTTATTAATTAATTAACCTGCCTCAGTTTTAAGAGAACCATTATCAACCTTAATCTTTTTTCCATTTATATGCTTGTAGAATTGTTTAAGATTTTTCTTGCTCTCTTTCTTTTGTCATTTTCTTTTTTAGTTAGTCTAATTGCTTCTTTGCAGATTCAATTGCAATCTTTGTATTTTTTAAATGATAAATCTAATCCGTCTGACTTAAAAAAAATTTTTCTCATTTCCCTGCAAACCTCTTTATTAAGCCACAATGGTTTTAATTTGCTCCTCTTGTATTTATTCCCCAGTGGAGTATTTTTACATGCGTATTTATCTAAGATATTTTTAGACAAATTCCATTTTTCTTGTGCATTTTTATCTTTGAAGATTACATCCCGTTGAATGTGCTTTAATACTGCTTTTCACATTGTAAAATTAGCCTTTTTAAAGTTGTAAGTTTTAGTTAAACCTTTGTTAATGGGTTTCTCATAACAAATTTCAAAAGACCCCATATTGTGGTCACTGCTGCCTAAACGTTCCCTTACTTGTATACTGTTTACCATTTCAGAATTGTTTGAGAGCACTAGGTCCAGCATGGCCTCTTTTCTAGTTGGCTTCTCTACTAGTTGGGGCATTAAATTGTCATTAACCATACTTAGAAAATGATCTCCCTTTGTTGAGCTGGAAGTCATATTTCTCCAGTCAATTTCAGGGTAGTTGAAATTTCCCATTATTGTTGCATTTCCTGACTGAGAAGCCTTTTCCATTTGCATTTCCATTTGGGCTTCTTCAGACTCCCCAATATTAGAGGGTTGTTGCAAATCCCCATTGACATATTTTATTGTGTGTGTTTCAACCAACAGGACCTCCCCATTTGCACTGGCCACTCTTTTAAAAATCAATGAAGAGAATTGACAGGGGGCTGATTTTGGCATGAGTGGTGAAAGGGGCAAAGCCTCCCTGGTCAGTTCTGTCAAAATTTGTACATGGACTTCACCACATCCAAAGTATAGGTCTCCACCACCACCACATAATAGGACCCTGCATCCACACCCTGCCCCTTTATAGTGTGTCCCCTTGCAAATGCCTTCCCACCTCACACCTCCACCTACTCATAGTATGTCCACTGCAACCACACTCTGCCCATTCATAGTAGGACCCCTTGTAAATGCCTCCCCTCCCTCATACTGCAAGCCTCATCTCTTAATATGCCCCCTCACCATTACAACATCCTATTGTCTGATTTGAGATCCGTTCTTCTCAATGTAGACTTCTCCCTCTATAGTGCCATAGGATCATACTGCAGAGGAGCATGTGGTATAGCTGTCAGTGTACAAACAGACGAATGGATCTCAAATAACACAAATGGACACTCTCATGGTGAAGGAAAATATTATGGATGGCGAAAGGTGGTTGGCGAAAGAGGACATATTATGGGGAGTGCAGAGGACATACTAGGAGGGGGTGGTGGTTGCTAGAGGATGTACTGTGATATACTATAAACTCTTGGATTATGTACATATTACCCATTTCTCTGCAGAGTCAGACTTTCAATCACAATATAGGGGGTCTATGTAGCCCTGTAACAGGCAGGACCTTTCCTGTGTGGAAAGTTTCCTTTCTTTTACCACTGAAACAGAATAAAATGGGTGTCAAGCCCCAGAAGCATGTCGTTCTGTGTTTTTAGAGATGGCGAGAGAGAAAGAGAGAGAAAGTAGCACAATTTTGGAGATGGAAAAGATAGCCAAATAAAGTGGAGTTAGTCACGGTCACACCTGTGCAAGTGGCAGCACAGACCTCTCCTTCAAAATATTGTAGGTAGTTCCTCTGATCTCCCCAACTGGCCCATGATCTAACGTCCAACCGGAGAATGACCAATCCCCTTATCGCACAATCCACCATGGCGGATCTCTTAAAAGCCAAAGAAAAGTGAAGTGATTCTGGATCAAACAAACTGTAATGAATTCCTATTGAATGCATTAGAGACCTATTTAGCACTCAAGGAATTTTGGGAAACGACATGCATTGCAATTCAATGTGAATTTTGGAAATAGAGGTGAAATTATGGATCAAATCAACTGTGACAAAGAAGATAAAACATTTGCCAAATTCCAAATTGGTCAAAATGGGGCTTTTTTTTCAACAGGTTTTTATTAAGATTTTGAAATAGAGAGAAGAGATAACAACCCATTGAGTAGTATATAGGTCTCCAACTCATTGAGAAGCAATGCAAAGCTATCAAGGGGTTAAAAGTCCAATTGAAATCAATGAGAATTTGTATTTCTCTCCTATGGTGTAGTTGGTTTACCCCACAATTACACCATTTTTCTTTTGACCATAGAGCCCTAAGCATTGAAACATCTGCTTCCAATTTGTTTAGGTTTTGACAAAATATTATATTTTTCTCCTTTATAGAAGAACTGTCACTTTGTAAGAATTAGGTGATTTCCAAAATCACCCACATTTTTAATTTGAAACAACAGTTTCTAAGGCTTTTCTCTTTATTTACTATCAATTTATGCAGCTGACCTAGTACTTCTTGGTAGGAAGTGGCAGTTGGTAATGTAGAGCAGTGTGGAATTCTTGACTCCTCCACTAACTAATAAATGAAGCTAAATATCTTATAAACTATTGTTTTAAATAATAAAATAAAATAATATAATATACTTTGCTTTTGGAAAAACTCTTTCAAAACCCCCTAATTATTACAAAGCGACAGATCTACTTTAAATATATTATCCGAAAGCTTAACCCCTTAAGGACCGTAACCATCGTTTTTCCCCTTAAGAACCCGTCACGGCACTGGCATGTCATGCACTTTTTACTTACAGCATGCCTGCTGGAGTGCTGTGATTACAAACGGGGTCTGAAACTGACCACTTCAAGACTGGAGCGATCTCTCTCAGGCCCCCGCTCTGCGCTCCGGTATGCATAAAAATCCACGTGTGCCAGCGCATCAGCACAGAACAAAGAGATCCTTAAGAGAAGGTAACTTCCCTGGACTGCTGATCATTAAGGGGTTAAACGCTGCCTTTCCTACCAAGAGGATTTTCATAAACCGAAGGGAAATGAGAATTTGGAGCACACTGGAGTGTGAGGTGAGAGAAAATAGTTGACTCCTTTTTCTTGGTTAACCAAATCCAGTGTCTCATGGTCACAGTGGTTCCTTCATGGGAATTTATGTTTTTGTGTAACCAAATTAGATTTTAATAATGGGTCTGCAAGAATGATCACTACATTCACAGTCAATGTTTTTCTGCTGAAGTGTGATACTATTTCATTATGGTTTTAAATTGAATCACTTTGATGTTCAAGTTCAGGTCATAAACTTAAAACGAACCCAAGTGTTTCAATTGCTTTAACCCTCTGAGTGCCAGGGGGTACACAATGCATTGCTTTGCAATGCGTTGCGTACCCCTTTGGTACTCAAAGGATTAATAATTTATGATTAACCATTTTAAAATGTAGTTTTCTCCTGCCACACGAGTCTTGGAGTTTTGACTTGATGAAAAAGAAAACATGAAACATTATTGGTACATTTTCTTATTTATAGAGCAGATCCATTGTACATGGTTTGGATTTCAATACTGTGGTTGCAATTCTTTCTATAGTTTTATATCGTTCTTATTTCTAAATTATATGTCCTTATAGAATTCTGTTGGTCTATGCACATAATTTGTGTCTCTTCCCAAAGCTTCGACCCCTCTGCCATATTTTATAACATTACAGGGATGGTAAAACTTTGAAACAAATATATTTAATTATATAGGTATTAAAAAACTAAATTACTTGCACCAAGTCCTATCTCTCAAACCTCTATGGTTTGAGAGATATAAGCTGTCAAAGTTCCCCTTTCTCTCCCCTTGCACGTACAGGTTTCCGAGTTAGAGAAGGAGATCCTGTTCAACAGCCTGTCCTGCGCTCTTCAGCTGCGCCGTGATCACACTAGTTAGGCAGAAATACTTCATTTGAACGGTCTACAACGTGTGATTGAGAGATAGGACTTGGTGCAAGTAATTTAGTTTTTTTAATACCTATAGAATTAAATATATTTGTTTCAAATTATTACCATCCCTTTAAACAGATAGTAATGTTTCACAATTAAAGCAGCTCAGATTAATCTTCAAAATATTTGGGCCGTGGAGAGTATTATTTCAATATTGTTAGAGTCGTAGTTCAAGAGTAATTGAATGATAAAGTATCCCCCTTCTGCCCCTTCTACTGATGTAACACTGCTCCCCTCAGAGCAGCAAGACTGTCCAGATGGCTCACAGAGAGGGACAATCTTCAATGAGCATAAATAAAAAACCTGGAAAACCTGTCAAGGGGGGCAGGGGCCACATCTGAGGGGAGGCGGCTTACATTAGGTAAAAAGGGCGGGAGGGGGATACTTTATCATTCAATTACTCTTGAACTACAGCTCTGACAGTAGTGAAATAACACTCTCTATGGACCAAATACTATGAAGATTAATTGGAGATTCTGTTTTTCTGAAACATTACTATCCCTAAGGTTATCCAAGCTGAGAAAATTGCATAGAGCTTTATGTTCAAATGAAAACAAGAATAAATTTAGAGCAAACTAAACACACAGTAGGGGATAAATACAAATTCCTGAATGTTCTATTGAATTAGATGTGGGAGGTTTGACCCTTGAAGCTAGAGAGGTCTCCAGTGACCTCTCTAGCATTCAATGGGTGAAAATGTAAATTTAATTCAATGAAAAATTGTTTGTGTTCCTTATGGCACAGCTGGCTTGCCCAAAAATTAGTCCTGTTTTCAGTTGAATATAGAAATGATGTGGAACATAGAAATCCCATGGCCATTGATTCCAATTGAGCTTTTAACCCCTTTAATATTAGAGGGGTTTTCTACGTATTCCCTCGCAATGTGTTAGAGACCTCGCTGGCATTTAACACCATGATTGTTTTGCCCCCAAATTACTAAATTTTTCTAAATATAAAAACCATAGCTTCAGTTTTTGCTTATTTACATATTTTATCCTAGCAAAATGAGACCATTACTGCCTACCAGTTCCTCTCAGCTACCCACTACATATCATTCCTATGTATCTACCCCCCACTCCTAAAAATCCTTTTTTAATTATCCCTATCCCCCCCCCCATACATTTATCATGTCCTCTTACATCTCTTATCCCCCCCCCACACACACACACACTCCTGGGACTAGTTTTCTGATTAGGCAGATTAGGCCACTGCCTGAAGCACCCAGTTTTAACAGATTAGTTCAGTTTTCTTAGTCCCACCCATATTTTCAGTGGTGGGTGTGGCCAGAAGACTCCCAAGTGTCCCTGCATCAGACAAGTTCTCCTGGTTTATGCTGGAAGGTATGTTTTCCAGTTCATATACTAATATGGCTAGTGGATGTTCCACTGTACAGATCTCTTTTGCTGGCCATTATGCCATCCTTTTGATGCTATAGCTATATCAATCCATTGGAGGTCTCTCCAAAAGGTAATGAGCTTTTGTTCATGTATGCTATAAGCTAAGGTGTCCCAGGCTGCAAAGGAGAATGTTGTGGGTGGGAACATGTGAGATGAAGAGGTGAAGCCAAGGAAAGTACCAAAGAAGCCTAGGCTGCCTTGTGTGGAGGAGAGGCTAAAATCTGGTCTTGCTTTTTTCCATAGTGCCATACCTATATTTCCTTTCCACTGACCAATTTTCCTTCATCTCAGTTCTGCATCTAAGCACATTCTTCAGCCCTTCTTCCCTTCATTTGCATTCCTGTGTAGTACTTGGCCATCATTACGTATTTATCTCCTCTCTTCCTGCCATTGATCTGAGACCCAACAAAGAAAAGGTCCTGCTGGCCAGAATGGAATACTGATCACAAATGGTTGGATGGAGCTCTGAATCTTTGTATGGAGCTCTGATGCTGAGATGCCTAGAAGCATATATGAAAGGAAGGAAAGGTTAGCACAAGAGTACAAGATAATAGCAACAGAGTTTTTTTACTTGAACACAAATTCTACAGTGCTCAAAAGGCTCAGTTATATGTAAACTGCATTAAGCTCTTCCCTCTATGCCCTTGAGATGGGGGTCATCATAGAAGAGAAGATCGAGTGGGAAAATTTACATTGCCTGAACACCTGGTTCTCTTTTTCCACTCCCCAGGATTCAATGCGCTGGAACTGGTGGTTGCATGGAAACAAGGAATGTGGACATGGTGCTCTGGGTTGTAGCAGGCTGGAAAGATTACCTTCTATGGGAACTCACCTGCAGCTGAATAATTGCCTGGTGCTGGGACTTAGGGCAGACACATTACTGTTACTGGAGAAACAAATTCCACTAACGCTATCATTGGGTCACCTGTTGTTCCCAGGCACTATGATAAAGCCTTTATCATACTATCTGGGAGCACCAGGTGTACAGTTATTGCCTAACTTTGAATTTGATTCCCAAAGTCACTTGCTCAACTATTGATATGGATCAGAGTTGCCATTACTGTTGCTTGAATTCTCCATTTCAAAACTCAGTACATTACCTTCTTCCCCATTAAGCGAGTGAGTCTATGTAATAATGCACATATATGACTTGCAGAGAAATATTCACAGTAGAGCTTCTTATAATTACACAGATCAACATGATAGGGCAGTATCTCCAAAGTGAAAAAACACAGAATGCACCAAATGGTGCAATATCGTCACAACGCTTCAATAAAATACTCCACAATAAGCAAATATGTACTCAAATACTCATATGGCTAGGCCACTGATATATGTCAGTCTAATGTCCAGGCAGACGAAGATCACTAACCTGTGTCCATTTGGGTATACTTCCCGGTGGATGCTCGCTCAGATCAAGTGATCAGAAAAAATTCAGGCAGAGGTTCTTCTTAATCCAATTATCATTTATTGAAACCAGTGTCAAAAAGGCTTCAAACACTGGGGTAGTGCAGTGGTTAAAGGGATAGTAATACTTCGTTTTAACTTTATTTTATTTTGTAGGCATTAAAAAAACATGAAGAATGATATAAGTCTTATGTCTCAAACCTTTATGGTTTATGAGATATTCACAAGCA
The DNA here is from genome assembly GCA_037306005.1 of Rhinophrynus dorsalis. NCBI lineage: Eukaryota > Metazoa > Chordata > Amphibia > Anura > Rhinophrynidae > Rhinophrynus > Rhinophrynus dorsalis. The sequence continues at coordinate 46,660,870 of CM074724.1, forward strand.
AAGTTTCCCCCTCCCGCCCCTTTTACCTACTGTAAACAATCTCTTCTCAGATGTGGAATGCAGTCCATAGACCAGACAGATAACAGAAGGGGACACTCTTATTCCTATGAAAACAATGAAATCCCTGCCCCCCTTGACAAGCTTTTCAGGTTTTTCCCTTATCTTAATTGAAGATTGTCCCTCTCTGCAGTCTACCTGGGCACCTCCCTTCTGCCCTGGCTGAGAAGTGTTACATCAGTAAAAGGGGGGGGGGACAATTTGCTTGTGAATATCTCTTAAACCATAAAGGTTTGAGAGATAAGACTTATATCATTCTTCATGTTTTTTTAATGCCTACAAAATAAAATAAAGTTAAAACGAAGTATTACTATCCCTTTAATACACCGAATTCTGCATGTTAGTAACTGGGCCAGTGACTCAGCAAATGAAATATGATTTGACCTGTAATAATAAGTCACCTGGTACTTCCAGGCAGTATGCTAAATGATTTGCTATAATGGCTAGGAGCATCCAGTAATAATGTAATAATGCAGATATATGACTTGCAGAGAAATATTCACAGTAGAGCTTCTTATAATTACACAGATCAACATGATAGGGCAGTATCTCCAAAGTGAAAAAACACAGAATGCACCAAATGGTGCAATATCGTCACAACGCTTCAATAAAATACTCCACAATAAGCAAATATGTACTCAAATACTCATATGGCTAGGCCACTGATATATGTCAGTCTAATGTCCAGGCAGACGAAGATCACTAACCTGTGTCCATTTGGGTATACTTCCCGGTGGATGCTCGCTCAGATCAAGTGATCAGAAAAAATTCAGGCAGAGGTTCTTCTTAATCCAATTATCATTTATTGAAACCAGTGTCAAAAAGGCTTCAAACACTGGGGTAGTGCAGTGGTTAAAGGGATAGTAATACTTCGTTTTAACTTTATTTTATTTTGTAGGCATTAAAAAAACATGAAGAATGATATAAGTCTTATCTCTCAAACCTTTATGGTTTATGAGATATTCACAAGCAAAGATTCCCCTCCCGCCCCTTTTACCTACTGTAAACAATCTCTTCTCAGATGTGGAATGCAGTCTATAGACCAGACAGATAACAGAAGGGGACAATCTTATTCCTATGAAAACAATGAAATCCCTGCCCCCCTTGACAAGCTTTTCAGGTTTTTCCCTTATCTTAATTGAAGATTGTCCCTCTCTGCAGTCTACCTGGACACCTCCCTTCTGCCCTGGCTGAGAAGTGTTACATCAGTAAAAGGGGGGGGGGACAATTTGCTTGTGAATATCTCTTAAACCATAAAGGTTTGAGAGATAAGACTTATATCATTCTTCATATTTTTTTAATGCCTACAAAATAAAATAAAGTTAAAACGAAGTATTACTATCCCTTTAATACACCGAATTCTGCATGTTAGTAACTGGGCCAGTGACTCAGCAAATGAAATATGATTTGACCTGTAATAATAAGTCACCTGGTACTTCCAGGCAGTATGCTAAATGATTTGCTATAATGGCTAGGAGCATCCGGTAACCCTTTGATATAATTTTATTCCTATTGCTCACATGGATCAGCACTTACCCTTGTAGTTCCTTGAATTCTCTGCAAGGCTCAATGTGTTACCCACTGCCCACTTGTGCTAGACAATGTGTTTCTATCAGTGCATACAGAAGAAGCGCTTCAGGCAATATTGCTCCATCAGCCGAGCAGCCGATTCATAGATGTGCTTCTTCTGTGTGCACTGATCTAACTGCATAAACCAGCATGATGGGGCACAGTGGGTAATAAACTGAGCTTTGAAATGTAGAATTCAAGCAACAGTGAGGATACTGCCAATCATCTGTAAACATGTCTGCATCAACAGAAGCTGCCACAGTGAGGTTAGGATGATTTATTTATGGTCTCTGTATCTTTACATTTCAATTCCCCATTTTTAACCCTTTGAGAGCCAGAAAGGTATGCAACACATTGCAAAGCAATGCCTTGAGTACCCCTCTGGTACTCAAAAGGTTAACCATTCTTTTCCTAGTCTTCTCCTTCCCATCTCCTAGACCTTCTTCTACCCTTTTCCCTCCTTCATCTTTCTCTCCCCCTCTCTCTTTCTTTCTTACTTGCCAGAGTCTAATTAATCTTCTTTCCTAATTCCATGGGCATTGGAGGAACCTGATTATCCATTTACAGGTAAGGCTGGATTTACATCCCAGGCTCCCTTCAGACCAGACACTGTAGGTGCTTTAGCAAAGCCCATGTCCACAACAGGACTCTCAGTCACATACGCTGTTTTCTGGCACAGAAAATTCCCTTGGCCTAAAACAAGCAAGAACAAACAAAAAGGTTTAAATCCTTGGTACCTAGAGAAACATCTCTAATGTTTTGCTCTGCAATGTGTTGGAGATCTCTCTAGCACTCAAGAGGTTAAGTAATAGCCTGTAAGGGGATATTAACCCCTTAACGACCGGCCAATCGGCGCGGCGCAGTCAGTTAAGGACCACGGAGCATTTTTTTTTATTGCTCCTTCTGGTTCCAGACTCCCCGAACGGCGTGCAGCCGCGGGGGGAGCCCGGAATTCCATGACAGTCATAGTACGTTATGGGTCGTTCAGTCAGATCAACCCTTGCCGTACTATGACCGTCAAGGGTTGTTAAGGGGTTAAAGGAGCAGTCAACTTTTTTTTATGAAAACATATTTATTGTAGTGTAGTGATGAGTAAAATAAGAGTACGCCCACTGCTGAGAGATGCATATTTCCACAGTTATTACAGTTTAAACCCATATTTTTTTTACATTAGCAGTACCCTCTAGTGGTCAAATTCCAATTAGTTATTCTGTTACATTCTAATGGAAGAAAGTCAGTGAGATACAGTTCTCCATAGAATGTGATAGAAATTGCTGAGTCACTTCCTGTCTGTTAGAACTATCAGGAAATAAACACAGTAAATTCACTTCCTGATTATTTGAACTGTTATCAATTTCGATAAAATGACTGACAGTGGTGAGACTTTGGTTGCCACAGATATCGACTTAGGGTGCCCCTTGTTTTCTATAAAGACTTTTGCAAAAATGTGAATTTAGAGTTTCAGATGTATACTTATGAACATTTTTAACACAATATATTTGTTTCTGCTATTCCGATTGTGAGATCTACAAATAAATATGTATTACTTAATTGTCATAACACCCTTGCCAAACAACATAGAGGGGTGTCCCGCAAAATCCAGATTGTATTGTTAGCATATAAATATATTGTAGTGGGTTTTCTTCAGAGTTAACTTTTTGATTGCAAGAGGGGTATCCAACGCAAAGGGTTAAACAAGGGAAATACTTCATTCAAAATGTATTACTGCTCAAACTGTAACAATGCGGTAGATGTTTTGCTATCACATTCTATAGAGAGAAGCAGCCTAAGGCTCAGCTCTGCCACAGGATGACGATAAATGCAACAAAAAAAACGGAGAAATATCCTTTCCTATGAGCACATACATGGGTCAGGCTTATATGCTTTCTTATGAGTGAAGTTTCACGGCTCCATTCATGAGAATAGATACAAGAGGCTAGGCTCTATGAGAGCCATGCCAAGTGAATGAACTGAGCTGCTCAGTTCCCCAACTCTATTCATAAGAAGATACATATGCAGCTTGACTTAGTGAGAGCCAAGCAGTATGTTAGACTAAACTGTTGCTGACAGTGAAATCTCTGAAAAGAGAGATATGCAGAGCTCACTGTCAGGAGTGGAAGCTGAAAAAAAATAAATAAAAGCAGTTTCACTTTGCATACTTTGCACTTGCAGAATATGTAAAGTCGAAAGGTTAGTTTATGATCACTTTAAATCAGTAGGAAAAGATATTCCTCCCTTATTTCACAGTTGGTTTGGGGGAATGCACTTCTCTGTTTAAAGCTTTGAGTACCAAATGGATATGCAGCACATTGCTCTGCAATGAGTTGCACACCCATACCTCCCACGTGTCGCTCTTTAGGAGGGACATTACCTCTTTGAGACCCAAATCCTTATGTCCCTCTTTCCCACCCTAGTGTCCCTATTTTTAGGAGATCCTACCTGGTGTTGTGTATGTAAGTGTATCGCATTACTTCATAACAATAAAACTCACATTAATTTTTGTTTGACCCCTTAACCCCTTAAGGACCGGCCGAACGCACACGCGGCTGGCACTTAAGGACCATGGACCTTTTTTGTTTTCTGGTTCCAGGCTGCCCGAACAGCGTTAACGCAAAACAACCCATAACGTGCCATGACCGTCAAGGGTCAGGACCAGGCACGCATTTTTTTCTTGTAAATTTTTTTACAAATTAGTCTATGTAAGTAAAATACTTTGATCTTGCTTTAAATCATTTATTCAGTTACATAAAGAGCCATCAATAGGTCATGCAATAACCTAAACATTCTCAGTAATGTCCTGTCCATCAGACACACCCCCTAAGACTAAAGTGCCGCTCTTTGGCCATGTGAAATCTTGGGAAGTATACACACCCATCTGTCACTCACAGGGATAACTAGGAATTACAGTAAGCACAGTCTTTAAAGGGATAGTAATGTTTCAATTGAGACGCAGCTCAGATCGTTCCTCATAGTTAAAAGTACTGCTGTGCGATGATCTTACTCTTCAAAACTTGCTAGTTAGGCTGTAATGATATGATAAAATTGACCCCTTCTGCCCCTTTCCCCTATCACAAGCTGCCCCCCATAGATATGAAAAATGGTGTTGGGACCAGACAGATCAAAAGGAAGGACAATCTTCCCTCTTTCGGTATAAGGAAAACCCTGCCTTTCTTAACAAATTCTTTGTGAAGATTGTCCCTCGTGATCTGCTGTCGGATCAGAAACAGAAATGCATATGTCGGGTAAAGAGGCCAGAGGGGTACATTTCATCTTATCATGACAGCTAACTAGCTAGTTTAGTAAGAGCATCGTACAGCAATACTATTAAATATAATGAACTATCTGAGCTGAGTGTCAACTGAAACATTACTATGCCTTTAAGGATGTTGTGCTTGTAATAAAGTCCCTCATTGTGTAATCGTATCATTTAGTTCTTTCCTAAACTGTGTTCTGTGTTGTCTTCACTGCCATGGTAACTTTAAACAGAATAGGAAACCAAGGTATATTTGTCTTGTGTTAAATGTCTTTACTTTGTTTAACTGTAAGTAATTAATGCAAAATAATGTCAATTCATAGACATATTTTATCTTAAAATTCCACCTTGTCAAACAATGTAAGCTGAAGCAAGTGTGATTATTTTAATTACCCTTGCTCATTTACCAGAGTACACTGAACACAGTAGTTTCAATATATCAATTATTTCTCTTCTCTTAATTAATCCTTCTACTTTCTGCACTAATTCTGCCTTTAGTATAAACATGACCCTTTGAGTGCCAGAGGGGTACGCAATGCATTACTTTACATCAGTGGCATCACAAGGGGGATGCGGCGGGTGTGGACCGCACTGGGTGACACCCTCAACAGGGAGTGACAGCTGCCGTCCATTCAGCTCCATATAATATGCCAGAGGCTCCCACAGCAGCAGCATGACGGTAGGGGGTGAGTGACTCCTATTACATTAGTGCGTGCAGTGCAATCTGCTGTTTCCCTACAATGTGTCTGTAACCGATCTGGCTCCCCACTCTTAGCGAGGTTGCAGCTGTACACCAATAACATATCAAATTGCCAGTGCGCCTGGTGCTATAGCTTCCATGGCTTCACTGAGTCTTTTAAGACTCAATGGAAGGGAAGCAAAGCTAGGTGACGCGCTGCGCATGCCGGTGCGACCTTCTGGTCAGCGCACAATAAGCAGTATGTCATCGCGGCCCGCAGGGGCGCGTGATGACGACAACAAAATCATTTGACTATAAATAGGCGATTCATGCACCAAGAGCTCCGGCGCCATTTTTCAGCCTGCTTGCCTGATAGGGGTCCTGCCTGACTGCCTCTTTTGCTTTGGAAATCAGAGGATATATACATAACTAGGTGAATCTAGGGACAGCTGGGGGCTGAGCTGAATTGTGTGGTGATGGACAGGGTCAAGGTGGTATACTGCTGAACAATGCGATAGTGGACAATGGGGGCCAGCAATGTTGAGTGGGGGGGTGACACCATGAGGTACCGCACCGGGTGACACCAACCATAGTGACGCCTATGCTTTGCATTGTTTTGGATATCACCCTGGCAGTCAAAAAGTTAAAGGGATAGTATTATGTAAAATCTGAAGTACAGTATCTGTACAGTACTCACTTTTGTTGCCAAGGTTTAGACATTAAGGGCTGTGTGTTGAGTTATTTTGAGGGGACAGCAAATTTACACTGTTATACAGGCTGTACACTCACTACTTTACATTGTAGCAGAGTGACATTTCTTCAGTGTTGTCACATGGAAGATAAAATAAAAATATTTACAAAAATGTGAGGGGTGTACTCATTTATGTGAGATACTGTACACAGGGCTCTAAATTTCAAGTCCTGAGCTACCAGCCAGGCCTGAAAGGTTACTCGCTACCAGTTTCCATGCCTAGCCCCACCCATATATCCGCCTTTAACCCCATCCATCTCAAGTTCTCTTTGATGAAATGACACTGTTCTATGTTTTATACACCCTTGTATAGTCCCTTGTAGAGAGGTCTGAAATCAGACCCTAAAGAGAAATGAGCTAAGGCAGACAAGAAGGGGGTAGGGAATTTGTAATCCATGAACCTAGGACTCATGCCTATTGAACCATCACAGATGTGCATCCTTAATTCTACTTAACTCTAAAAAAAGCACATGGGTTGTACTGTGAGAGGCACAGTGAAAACTCAGTCATCTATGTACATTTCAACCCCCTTATCTTCCTGCTTATTTGAATTGCCAGGGAAAAGGGGATAGGGAAGGCTAGTTTACTCTTATGTAAAAAAAACTGTCCAGGAGTAGGCCAAAATGCTTTCCTGCATGATTCCCATCCCCAGATAGGCCATAGTGAAGGTGCAGACCAAACACATAAGTCCCCCAAACTACTCAGAACTTCCCCTGAACTAGTGTATCAGAACTTTCCTGTTCAATGCAAAATCATTGAAGAACAAAACATCTTAATAGCTGGTCTTATTAAATCCTCAGATTTAGATTATATCACAGAAATCTGGCTAGATGAAAATGCAGACCCTGTTTTTAGAATTCCCTATTTCAGTGTTTCAGAGTCCTTCCAGGGTATAATCATCCTGATAATGATAATTTATTTCTTCAAGAATTCACAGTTTTAGACCACTGCAGATGGCTTATCTTAGACTTTAATGCATGGATGGATGACAATCTCTCCCAAGAATGTCATGATCTTCTTTTTATGGTGTATGCTCTGGGCTTCATGCAAGATGTGTCCCCTGTTGCCACCAATAAAAGTGGACACATTTTGGAAGTGCGTGATATAAAAATCACCCGGGTGGCATGAACAGATCACCATTTCATCCACTTTTCCCTCTCTTAACTCTCATGGTTTGCACCAATAAAGCATCTGTCAACACAGCAGGCGGAGGCCTGCAGGGAAGGGAGTGCTGGGGAGCGACGCTTGTGGGCGTGGCTCGATGTCGGTGGCTGCCAGTAGGTAGGTCAAGTGGAAGGAACCTGGTCTGTCCTCCTACGGACAGCGTAAGCTCCCCTGCAGGGGAGAGCGAAGGCTGGGGTGCGGCGACTTGAGTGCGCGGCTGGAGTGCGTTGAAGAACACTCCTGATGAAGCACCGTAGTGATGCACAATCGGAATGTAGTGTACAGTAATTGCCTTGGTCATACACTGGGTCTACTGGTGGAGATGGTCTGGGAATTGCCTGGATCATACACTGGGTTCACTGGAGGGGTGGTCTGAGGAAAGCCAAGAATCACAGACTGGATTAGGGTGAGACAGCCTGAGACAGACTGGACATGCAGGTTAAGTGGATAATTAAGGGTCTAGCCCTAACGGTAGGCTGGAGCTGGAAAGCTCACTGGGAGCTAAGGGCTTAATAGGGGATCTAGCCCTGACTGTGGGCTGGGACAGGAGATCTGACTGGGGACTGAGGACCAAATACAGGTTCTAAGTGAAACAGAGGACAGGGACTAAAGCGGCTCCTAAGCTGAGGACCGAATAGAGTGCCCCACAGAACACTGTGACAGTGCACCGGAGGTGGACGGATGCACGATTTAAATACCCCGCCGCGCCGTGACGTCATCCGCTCAGGCAGACAAAACCCGGAAGCGCGACGCGGCGGCGAGGCTAAGCTGCGGCGGGTTGGTGAGAGGAGGAAGAATCGAGAAAGGGAGAGTGGACCGCATAACCGGAGGTAAGGAGAAGGGAATCGAGTGACAGCATCATACTCAACTCATAGTAACATAGTTGATGAGGCTGAAAAAAGACATGTCCATCAAGTAGAGTCCACGCCTAAACATCCCTGTTTATCCAAAGGAAGAAAACACATTGAAACCATTTCAAATTAAGCCCCAAGTGGGTAAAAAAATCTTTCCTGACTCCAAATGGCTGTCAGATATTTCCCTGAATCAAAATCCTATCTGATTTGAAGGCATCTGTCATAAACCTCAATATTATTCCATGGCGAGGTCCTTTTAAATAAAACAACCTCTAATTAACACGTTGTGTGGCAGAGTTGTGTCCAACGCATTGCTTTGCAATACATTAGACACCTCTCTGGCACTCAAAAGGTTAATCTTCTGAGTGAAGAAGAATCGATCCGTATTTTAAATAACTAAATACTCTCTTGTTTTAGGGAGAGTTAATTATAGGGCAAGGGTACATTTTCCTATTTGCAAACACATTGAAAAAATATCCAAGTCCTCTCTTACTTGAGGGGTTAAACAGAAGGGTGTTTTACCGTTTTAATATGGATTCCCATATAAATTACTAAATACATTGTCACTCCAATTGCTAATTAGGGCCTAGTGTCGCCTCTTCTACTTGTAGCATTGCAAAGCATTGGATACCCCTCTGGCATTCAAAGGGTTAAAACAAAATGTCTTTCTAAATGATCAGGATATCAGGATAGTATCTACTTTCATTAATTTTAATTAAGTTAACCCCTTAAGGACCAATGGGCTGTGCATCACGTTATATACCGTCTAGTCCTGAAAGGGTTAATACAATGCCCCAAACCCATAACCCCACTAAATTAGCACATCTGTGCTAAGCCAGTTGGGTAACTAGTAATGCAGTGATCCCATGCAAGGATGCACACACTTGGTGGGTACAGAGAAAGTGCCCGCAGCCAGGCTAGCCCAGTACCCGGTGCAGGGCAGGAGGTGCAAGGTAAGTACAGCAGGTAGCCCATTCTCACCAGGTGAAGTCGGTGCAGTGGCTGCAGAAGATGGGCTGCTTGAAGTAGCTTGCGGTGAACTTGTGGTCCTTCACTTCCTGCACATTCTTCTGTTGGAGAGTCCCCTTCCTAGCGAAGCGAGTAGTGGTGTCCTCTGGTCTCTCCAGCTGCGGCGGGTCAACCATGCAGCGTCTCTGCTCTCCCCGGGCGAACTGTGCTCTGGCAGCGCCTCTGCACTACTCCTCCTTCTGTCCGGACATACGGAAATGTCGCTGCTCCGTCCATGCGCAACAGCCACTATCATCCGCACTTGACAGCCAATGAGAGAGAAGAATCATGGCAAAACTCTCCTCTCTCATTGGCTGCAGTGCGTTTGTAATATGTTGGAAAGGTACTGGATGGCAAGGCACAGTTTAGGTTATGCCATCCATACCTTATAGGTGGCACCAGTCCTGCATACGGGCTTCAGTTTCCGCTCGCTTTCATGCAATTTCTCCTCGCCAAATGCGAGGAGGGGAATGGAAATTTTGAGTCCTGCTGTAGATATACAGATATATTGCATGGTTAATCCTACTGAGTAAAATAATGGTACTCACACTGCTGAGAAGTTTTCTTCAAATGTTATTGCAGTTCAAACTTGCATTTCTTGGGTGCAGTATCTACATGATCCAATACATTATACAGGTGTTGTTGCTACGGCAGTCTTTACATGGAAACTGAAGAAAGGAAACAAACAAGAAAGGCACCATTTGTCTGTTATCACTTAAACAGATAGATAATATTTTAGAATAACTAATATGCCCTCATCCTCCAACTAGACGTGTATATTCCCCACATAGCCATTGTAACTAGATGCACAAAACAAAAATGTGCTCCGTGTTCTTTAGCTGCCGGTCACACGGCCAGTCCTTAAGGGGATATAAACCTGTTACAGGTTACTATAAGAACGATATATCTCAAGAGATGACTCTTTATACTATTCACAACCTATTGCACATATAACAATTCATCCAAATATTTGTTAAGATGTAGAAAACAAGTCCCGGTCGTGATAATCCACGCAGTATCCCAAGTATTTTGATGAATTGTACCATGTTTGGATGGGACATTATTGCATTTATGCGATGATTATGTGCAACATTATCATATGTGTAATATTTTTTGGTTAGCATAAAGAGGCCAGTTACTTTCTGGATATAGGTAGAATACAGTAAGGGGATTTATCTGATGTGATTTGGTTGCATGGGTATAGTGGGAGAACGTGGTATGATTTATATCTTTTTGTAGAGGATACATATTTTTTGCTACAACAGTGGTGCAGTCATCTCTTGAGATATATTCTATATTTTTGAGGTGAGTGGTACCATCTCTTTTGACTATTGCGTGCATATTTATTGTTATTTTTTTTACTAGAATATCTATGCTTTTTGAGACAATATGTTGCTTTCTCAGTAATGAAGTGGCAAAATCGAATTTGTTATTTTAAAGAATCATTTGATATTTTAAAGTATTCTCTCTTTGAGTGATAACGCATGATTTGTTGCAATGCATTAGATACCTCTTTGGCACTCAAAGGGTTAACCCTTTGAGTGTCAGAGGGGTACGGAACGCATTGCAAAGCAATGCGTTCCGTATGCCTCTGGCACTCAAAGGGTCAAAGTAAACATTACCCAAAAATATTTTAGCTTAGGTAGCGAGAGAGATACACTATAAAGAAGCATAGAAATATACATTTTGAAGACACATAGGAACCAATTGTCCCATCCAGTCTGCCTATTGTGTCATCTAATTAAAATGCCCCATGTTACATAGTTCACAGAATCTATTTTATTCTTTTACTGTACTCATACCTGAGAATTTCCTAATTTCGAAACCCTCTGAGAGGGCTCATGTGCTACACCCCAGGGGGATGTCAATGATGCAATTCATGTCACAAAGTGGGAGTGGCTTAAATGGACAGGATAATTGGAAGGACCTTTCTGTGTTGTGAGTCATCAGTGTGGAGGCGGACCACTCTGCACGAAGACTGCTGGGTGCATTAATGAAGCTTAAAGGTAGAAGTGGAAGAAGGGAAAGAAATGTTGGGTGAGAAAATTAAATAAAATCCACAATATAAGGGGATCGATATATTGAGAGTTTTTTCTCTTTTCACACTGAACATTTGAAACGTTGGGGGGGGAGCCTTACAATCGAAGTAGTCCGTATGTGGGCAAATATTGTAATGAGACAGGATAGAGTCTAATAAACACAAAGAGCCAGACTGCACAACCAGCAAATAAAGGTTAAAGGGATAGTAATGTTACACAATAAAAGAAGCTCAATTTAATCTTCATAGTATTTAGGCCATAGAGAGTGTTATTTCAATACTGTCAGAGTTGTAGTTCAAGAGTAATTGAATGATATAGTATCCCCCTTCAGTGCCTTTTACTGATGTAACACTACTCCCCTCAGAACAGCAAGACTGTCCGGATGGATAGCAGAGAGAGACAATCTTCAGTGAGTATAAGTAAAAACCTGTAAAGGGGGACAGGGTTTTCATTGTTCTCACAGTAAGAAGATTGTCCTTTGCTGTGAGCTGTCTGGTCTCAAGACAAGATTCAACATCTGAGGGGAGGTGGCTCACACTAGGTAAAAGGTGCGGGAGGGGGATACTTTATCATTCAATTATTCTTGAACTACAGCTCTGACAATATTGAAATAACACTCTCTATGGCCCACTATGAAGATTGACTGGAGCTGTTGTTTTTGTGAAACATTACTATGCCTTTAAAGGTTATATTACAAACATACAAAATGACCTCAGCAACATATAGGTAGTTATCTTTAAAATCAATTAAACCTCTCTTAAAGTGACAGGTCCACTTTCAGGTTTGTAAAGGTTTATTATTAGGAGTTTAAACAAATTAAGAGCCTCTTAGCTTCTTTTTTTTATGAAACAGTGAATTTTTCATGTGGCAAACAAGGTACATTCAATATGAATTGGATTGCTGGTATCAAAAGCTTTGAAGTTTTATGAATTCTAACACTAAACCAATGGAAGGGTTGGATGAATGATTTATACAGTTCAGTGAAAGCACTCAGACACAGGAATGACCAGGACATTATTTTAAATAAGACTTTGTAACAAAAGTGAAATAGTTGGCAAATATAATAAATTATAGATCTACCACAATTATTTCCTGAGGAAATGGAAAAAAAATCTTTTCCAAATGTAAGCAAAACACAGTGTGGTTTTATGGTGGTTTTCGTTATAGAGAACAGTAGGACATTTGAAAAGAGAATGGTCTTAATCTTTCTCAGGGAAGAAATATTAGAATCCACATTCTTTTGAGCAATCTGAAACCAAAAAAACAACAGACCATCTACATGTGACAGTATGTTTAGCAAGAAAAGATGATATTCAAATGTAATAGGGTCATTTTTTTCTCCATGGTATATTTGTAGAAGAATTTAGATAAAAATCTCAGAATTTATAATAAATGTATTGCCTAGGAAATACAGCATTGCAATTTATTTCTCTGTGGTGTCAGCAAATTTCAAATTACTGTTAGATCTAGGGGTGGAACCACAAGAGGTGCAGACATTGCATTTTGACACGGTTCAGCATCCGAGCGAGACCATTAGACCCAGGTTCTATAAGGTTTTAAAATTATTTTTTTATGTTAGGGTCCAAAAACATGTTTGCATGGAGTAATTGTGCTATAAACCGACTGCTCTATTTGTAGGAAATTAAAATTCCCATTGATTCATGTCTTCCAACATTTCAAATGGCCATAGTGGGACCCTGATGTCTTAGGTGGTGTTTCTGGTGGGCATGGCAGATGGGTGGGGTATTACCGATATCTTTTTGGGTTATTTCATTGCCTATTGACACCTCTGTATGTAACTGAATAAATGACTTAGAACAAGATCAAAGTATTTTATTTACACAGACTAATTTATAAACACATATATTGAAGTTTATACAACTTTGGTTAGTTAAATGAATGTGAGTGTTATTCCTGTGGATCGATACATTATGAAGACTATGTGAAGACAAACAATATTATTAGTAGGAGTCAGCATGGTTTCATGAAGAATAGATCATGTCAGACTAATTTACTTGCATTTTATGAAAGAGTAAGTAGTAATTTGGACACGGGAATTGTTGTAGATGTAGTATACTTGGATTTTGCAAAAGCCTTTGATACAGTGCCTCACAACAGGTTATTGTATAAATTAAAAGGCTTCGGTTTGGGCTGTGTATTTCTGTACATGGATTGAGAACTGGTTAAATGATAGATGGCAGAGAGTTGTTGTAAATGGAACCTTTTCAAATTAGTGTAAAGTTATAAGTGGGGTTCCGCAGGATTCAGTCCTGGGCCCAGGAATTGGGAATTTAAAGTAGCATCTCAGTTTTTGCTGATGACACTAAGCTATGCAAGGAAATACACACAGAGCTAGATGTTTTTTAATCTGCAGAAGGATTTAGATAAACTGTGTGAATGGGCAGAAAAGTGGCAGATGACATTTAATGTAGATAAATGTAAGGTTATGCATTTGGGCTGTAGAAGCAAACTTGCTACATATACTCTAAATGGGAAACAACCTAGGGAATCCTCATTAGAGAAAGATTCAGGAGTGCTGGTAGACAATAGACTTCACAGCAGTGTGCAGTCACTCAGCTGCTGCAAGAGCAAATAGGGTACTAGCCTGCACAAAAAGAGGTGTAGATGCAAGGGATGCTAATATTATCCTACCTCTGTATACATCCTTGGTTAGGCCTTATCTAGAATATGGAGTACAATTTTGGGCACCAGTTCTTAAAAAAAAATTGTTGAACTGGAAAAGGTGCAGAGACATGTAACAAAACTGATAAAGGGATTGGAGGATCTGAGTTATAAAGAGAGACTAGCCAAACTGGGTTTGTTTACATTAGAGAAGAGACGTCTAAGGGGTGATATAATTACCATTTACAAATACATTCAAGGTCAATACAAAGAACTAGACAATTAATTATTTACGCAAAGAACTGAGTTAAGAACAAGAAGTCATTCAATAAGACTAGAAGAAAGGCGCTTTCAGCTAAAACAAAGGCAGGGGTTCTTCACAGTAAGGGCGGTAAAGCTATGGAATTCTTTGCCTCAGGATGTTGTACTTGCAGATGATACAACTGCTTTCAAAAAAAGCAATGGATGTCTATCTAACACAGAACAATATTGAAAATTCTGACAGATGGCTTTAAAGCAGAATGTTGATCCAGGGAAATATCAGACTGCCATTTGGAGTCAGGAGGAATTTTTTTACCCACTTGGGGCTAAATTGGAAATTGTTCCATAGGGCTTTTTTTGCCTTCCTCTGTATCAACAGGGGTGCTTTTGGCATGGGCTGGACTTGATGGATGCATGTCTATTTTAAGCCTCATCAGCTACGTTACTATGTTATTGCAATACACACCCTACAGTCTGATCTCCTAAACACAGGGACACTGCCAGGGTGGGAAAAAAGGATTTGGTTCTTAATGAAGTTCTGTCCCGAGTAAAGAGGGACACTTTGGTGGTTGAGTGATTTGAGTGGGACCTTTATCTTCTGGAATAGAAGAGAGGTCTCAGACAGGGTTAAAAGCAACATTTAAATCTATACTGATTTTGAGAATTCCTACTTAGATTTGTATGGGGTAGATGATTTGCATTAGAATTACTCTATGTATATGACCCAAGGTCTATCTCCTCTTTCTGACCATGTTTGAGTTCCAAAATGACCTTATGCTTTGTAATGCACTGGAGCCTTCTCTGTCATTTATGATGTTTACCATTTGAGTTCCAGAGGGGTTCTCAACCCATTTCAAGTGCATTGTGTCACATACCCCCCTGGAATACTTAGGGGTTAAAAGCCCCATTTAACTGCTGATATTTGGAATGTTCACATTGTTCCCAGAGGAGCAGTTGACACCTTAGAATTATTCCATTTTACTCTGTGCCAATGACCCTAGGTCTCTGCTTTTGCGAGCCGGTTTGAGTCTCAAAATGTGCTGCTGTTACACAATGCATTGCTGATCTCTTTTGTATTCAAGGGGTTAAAAGCCCCATTTAAATCAGCTGGAATTTGGGCATTTTTTTTTATTTCTTCCCTATGCAGTGCAGTCATATTCCCCAATTAAAGGGATAGTAATGTTTCACAAAAACAGCAGCTCCAATTAATCTTCATAGTATTTGGGCCATGGAGAGTGTCATTTCAATACTGTCAGAGTTGTAGTTCAAGAGTAATTGAATGATAAAGTGTTCCCCACCTGTCCCTTGTACCTAGTGTAAGCCACCTCCCCTCATATGTGGAATATGGTCTCTTCACTGGACAGATCACAGCAAGGGACAATCTTCTTACTGTGAGAACAATGAAAACCCAGCCCCATTGTCAGGTTTTTCAGGATTTTCCCCTCTCTGTGATCCATCCAGGCAGTCTTGCTGCTCTGAGGTGAGCAGTGTTACATCAGTAAAAGGGGCGGGAGGGGGATACTTTATCATTCAATTACTCTTGAACTGCAACTCTGACAGTATTAAAATAACACTCTCCATGGCTCAAATACTATGAAGATTAATTGGAGCTGCTTTTGTTGTGAAACATTACTATCCCTTTAACTCCAGTTTTGTTTTGTGCATATGCCCCTTAAGCATACTTTATGTACAGAGAATTATTACAGACAGTGTGAATGAAGCATTAAATGGATAGTAATACTTGAAATGTAGAAAAAATATGTTGTAGGGTTTATCCGCCTGAGTAAAACAAGGTTACTCCCACTGCTGAGAGGTGTTTTATTCAAAACGTTATTACACCTAAAACTTTAAATTGTTTAGGTGCAGTATCACAGAACCCTGAAACTATACAGTGGCGCTGTTGCTACACCATCTTATGGAAAGCTCTGGTCAGCTGACCATACATCGCCATAGGCTGGTGTAGTAACAGTACAGTTTCAGGCCACTGAGATAATGCACCTAAAAAATTCAAGGTTGAACTGTAATAACTTTTGAATAAAAGTGGGAGTACCCTTGTTTTACTCACGGGGATAAACCCTATAACATATTTTTTTTACATACTTTTTAAATATTATTATCCCTTTAAATAGAAATGGAGTCATTCTGGAACATATCATGTGCCCCATAGGGTACAAATTAAATTTCTACAAATATCCATTGCTTTAAAGGGATAGTAATACTTAAGTATTACTAATCCCTATAGCAAAGTACTACTAAAAAAAACATATTGCCCCCAGTGTCATCTCTCAAACCTTTATGGTTTGAGAGATGAACGCTTCTAAAGTTGCCCTCTCCTCCCCCTTCCCCGTAGTCAGCGTTCTAGTTGACTGAAGGGAAATCCAGTCATAGATCATCAGGCAGCTCTGCAGCACACGTAGAAGACCATTTCAGTGAAAGTTTTCTTTTTTAGGAACGCGATCCGGCTGTGCTGGAGAGCCACCTGAAAGTCGTACGACTTTCTTCCCTTCAGTCAGCTAGAACGCTGACTACGGGGAAGGGGGAGGGAGAGGGCAACTTTAGAAGCGATCATCTCTCAAACCATAAAGGTTTGAGAGATGACACTGGGGGCAATATGTTTTTTTTAGTAGTACTTTGCTATAGGGATTAGTAATACTTAAGTATTACTATCCCTTTAAATGAGGTTTTTAACCTCTTGAATACACGAGACATCTCCAAAGCATTGCTTAGCATTCCAGGGGTTCAACACTTCATTTAAATCAATGTAAATAGTAATTTCTCCCCTATACAGCCGTTCTTCTTAGTATATCAGCCATTTAACTGATGGTGCCTAGATTTTAGTTCCCTGGAAGGTGATGGAAAATGGACTGAAAAATGAGAAACTTTTTTATTTAGCATTTTTCCCACTAAACACTTTTTTTCCCCTTGATTTGAGATTGGGAATGAAAACCCACCATTAGCATGTCTTTCACTTGGTGCAATAATGGGTTTACTAAAAGCAGGGTTTGAATGTCATTGTGAATAAATCAAGTTTATTATGTTTGCGGGTTGAGCAGAGAAAGGGATTCCATATGTGCTCTCCAGGAAATAAAATTGCTTTCTTGGGATCCTCAGGGGTTAACTTGTCAGGCCAAATATTTGCCTAGTAATGTCCACATCTTACCTAGCACTGCCCATTGCTTGTCACTGCCATGTCAATTCTCCATCCACCTTGCGTAACGTGAAATTGTCACCCAGAGAATCTGAAAGATAATTAAAACTACTTGTATGCTGTGCTAATAATTTGAGAAATTCCCCTTTAGTTATTGGTGACATAGTGCTATTTAGTTTATGTACTGGGCAATATTGCTACACACTGTCCTATAAATGAATCTAGGCGGAGCCCATGCACTGGATGCATTTCTGATAGGACAGAGGGAAATACATTTGGCATCAAACAGTTCTAATTAGCATGCTACACAGTGAATTAGCATAACGTGCCACACTGTGCCACCAAAACAAAAAACTGACTAGTATAACATATAAGCAGATTTTAACCCTTTGAGTGCCAGAGGGGTATCCAACGCATTGTTTTCTGTAAAACAAACTAAGGTGACGGGTCTAGTTTAATCTCCACCATGGCTCAATAAAAGTAATGTAGTTCCTCCCTTGATCCCAGGGAATAAAATGAACTAGGAATACTGAACCACCAAAGTAACAATTCAAGTCTAAACACACAGAGGTTGGGTTGTCTGAAAATTTGCAATCTTGTCAAAAGCAACTGAATTGCACATTTATTTTTGGGTATGTTGGCTTCATAGAGTGTTACAAGGTCAGCTCCTTCCTCTGTATGACACACAAGGTTGACGATAAGAAGCAGAGCTCGTAAGCATTGACAGCACTAGGTGAACCTTTGCTGCAGTCAAAACTGGGGTAAAGTTGTTGCCCACAAAGTCAGATATCTCCCAACCCCCGCCTCTGTTGAGGCAGAAGGTAGACCAGGATGGGTACACCAGGTAACTGGTGGATTAGAGCAGAGGAGTAGGCTGGATCAAGCAGGCAATCAGGGCACCTGTTATAGAAGAATGGCCCCAATAATGGTCAGGTACAGTGGAATTAAATAGAATACAGTTGAATTAACTGCAGAAATCTGCAGGTATCCTAATGAAGAGAAGGAGCATGCTCTGATGAACCACCAGATGGCAGCAGACAAGGGGTAGTGGCAGAGAGTGCAGAAGCCAACTAGATGGCAAGCAAACACTGGTTGGGTGAGGCAGTGAACAAGGCCTCAGTCAGAGCAGAGACACACTAGGAAGTGAGATGAGCAGAAGCTGGATGTCTATGCCGTTTAGGAAATCCCAGCAGACAGAGCTGGCAGCGGATCACAGAACCACTGAGTGCAGGTTGAGTGGCTGGTAGGAAGCAGACAGACAACAGGGACCAAGAATCGAGAGACTAAGGAACAGGGTCAGAGGATAGCTGGTTCATAAACAGATGGTAGGAAATGTAGAGTTAAACCCAAGCAGAGAGACAGCCGAAGAGTCAAACAACAATAGCAAGGGTCAAAGCCTTGAGACAGGAGACTTTGGAAGGTTCCAAATCAGTGTGACAGTAGCAGTGGACAAATACAGAGCCAGGGTCAAAACCCGTGATAGAAGGCTTTAGGAAGCGGCAAATCAGCAAGACAGGAGCGGGGTTAAAATGGAGCTGAGGTCAAAACATAGACCAAAGTCGAAATAGCTGAAGCCAGGAGAAGCACTAACAACAGGTACTCTTGAAGATCAGGCAATGAATGAGGGCACAGGTGAGGTTAAATAGAACAGGCAACTAATAGAACAAAGGGTGGCAGGCAACAGGTGAGATAGACAGAA
The DNA here is from genome assembly GCA_037306005.1 of Rhinophrynus dorsalis. Taxonomy (NCBI): domain Eukaryota; kingdom Metazoa; phylum Chordata; class Amphibia; order Anura; family Rhinophrynidae; genus Rhinophrynus; species Rhinophrynus dorsalis. The sequence goes on from CM074724.1 coordinate 46,679,974, forward strand.
CCCGTGACATAGTGCTGATGTGAATAAATAGATCTCTAATCTGGAGTAATGACAGGTTTGGGAATTTTCATATGCTGGTGATCACATTTCTTTGTGTATGGGCACTGGATGACCTAATTAGTGGAATTTTGACTGTAGGCATGGAGAGATGATACACATGGTTTGATGTCATTTCCAGAGCAGGAACATGAACTCTATCAGTTATGGGAATTGAACTCATTCCCCCAACTGCTAGAGGGGTAACATGTTCATGAAACTGGCAGAATAGGAGTGTTTTGGGATTTTTAAATTGAACTCTCTGTAACCAGAAGGACTAAATGAGGAAATTGACTTGTGGTGTTTGGAATATTTTATATTTCTTAGTATTAAAATGATACAGATCTATCTTTGCTGTTACAGTAATCAGGGCTTTACTATTATAACACCTCATTAACACTTTGCAAGGTGTTTTTTACTAACCCATTTTATTTCAAGTGCCAAGTTTTTATACTACGAAATTGTTTTTCTTACAGTTTTACTATCATTCCTATTCTGTTGTATTAAACTACATGCTGAGTGGGTATAAATCAGGATGTAGATAGAATTTTATTAAAACTTGGTTTCCCCACATTAGAGGTATGTCTGTTGTGTGGAAACCAAATGGGTTTTTATATGAGATGCTACATATTGAAGATAATCCCTCTCTGAACAAGTGCTTATTACCAAAGACAATCAGACTGTAACAATCCTACCAATACAAAACTGGAAAGGACTTCAGAGTCTCTGACATCATTCTCAGTTCTTCTTTTCCAGCGGTGCTGCCCTTCCACTATGGTCGCTGGCACATCAACTTCTCAATACATGTAAAAAAAAAAGGGGGGGGGCGTGGCCTGGCTCTTCGATAGTATGGTCGCAAATCGCTGAGGATCTTGCTCCCTGGTCGCCTAAACTTGCTATCTTTTGCTGATTACCCACTTTATTGTCTTACTTTGGGCATCTGCCTCTCTTGTGGTGCTATTATGGCTACGAGAGCTCAGAAAGCTGCTCGTCCATCGGACTTTTCTCAAAAACGAGACTCCGGATCTGTAGGCCCTCCTTGAGGGAGTTCGGGCTCTAGCTCGCCGCCTCTGAGCACTAAGCAGGACATTGACTCCTTGAGAGAGCTCTTGCTCTCCGTTAAAAGGATAGTAATACCTAAAATGTAAAAAAAAATATGTTGTAGGGTTTATCCCCCTGAGTAAAACAAGAGTACTCCCTGAAAGATGTTTCATTCAAAAGTTATTAATTTTCAAAGTTGAATTTTTTAGGTGCAATATCACAGTGGCCTGAAATTTTACAGTGGCGCTGTTGCTACACCATCCTATGGAGATTTATGGTCCTGAGACCAGAGCTGTCCATAGGATCGTGTAGCAACAGCGCCACTGTACAATTTCAGGCCACTGTGATATTGCACCTAAAAAATTCAACTTTGAAAATTAATAACTTTTGAATGAAACATCTTTCAGCAGTGGGAGTACTCTTGTTTTACTCAGGGGGATAAACCCTACAACATATTTTTTTTTACATTTTAGGTATTACTATCCCTTTAAGATCTACCAGCCAAGCTCCAGTCGTGTGTCTCCTTGTTGCAGACGGAGATCCAGCAGATATCGGGCCATACTTCGAACTTGGAGGCCCGGCAAGTGGAGCTGGTGCAGCAACACCTGACTCTGTCTGGCAATGTATGGCACTTGGAGGAAATGAATATTATGGATCTATCTGTGTTCTTACCTAAATATTTTGGTCTGCTGCTTCCTGATCTGCCGACATATTCACTGGCCTTGGATCGGGCCCACAGCGCTGTACGCCGGAAACCTGCTCCTAATGAGCCTCCAAGGGATGTGGTGGTGTGCTTCACATACTACACTACCAAGGAAGCAGTGATGAGACAAGCCAAAGCGGGCTCAGTCTCCTTGGATGGTGTCACCCCGCAACACTTTGCAGACCTAGCCCCTACAATGCTACAGAAACACCGCACTCTACACCCTCTTACCTCTTTCTTGCGGAATCAAGATGTTACCTACAGATGGGGCTTTCAGTTTCAATTGCTGGCATCTAGAAATGGGATCTAGGCTGTGCACCGGGATCCCTCGAAATGTAAATCTTTCCTCCACTACTTGGGATTTGATATGTCACCTGAAGTCAAGTCCTTGTACGATGATTTCTCTGGTTTGAGTGATGGGGACCCTGTCTGAACTGTACCTGTTCCCAGGGCTACTGTAGGGAAGCCGTAACTTGCATAACCTGTTGTGGCTGTCTCAGTGGCATCTCCATTCTGGATCTGCGAGATGCTTTATTCACTGGAGGATGTTATTTTTCGTTCGTCCCCTTGTGACTGTCTGTGCCCAGCCCAACCAATGGACTCTTCATTTCTGTGGACTGGCTTGCTTTTTAGGCTTTTTTTTTTGGGGGGGGGTAATGTTCCTTAGCCCCCCTTAGCCCATCTTCCCCCCCCCTTGTTTTCCCCTAATGCTGTGGGATTGTATTTGGGTGAGCTACGAGTGTATTTAGACCCCTCTTTGCTTCCCTCTGTACTCTTCTCCTTACCTTTCCTTGACACGGGACCCTTGCCCTCTCTGGGTAGTTATTGTTTGTTGGGGCCCTACAGAGTTTCTTATCCCTTTCTTTTTCTCGTCCTCCTTTTGTCCTCTATTGTATTCTTTTCAACTGGGCGGGGTTTTTCCTTTTGCACTCTCTCTGATTTTTTATTTTACTCCCTCTGCGGGCTGAGGGTTCCACCCTGGGACTCACTTTGCTGTTGGGGCCTATTCCCGACCCGTGGACTCTTCTGTGCCCTGCTAAGAGTTTATGTATGCTTTCTAAACCCGTGATGCTGGGGGGCCATCCTGAATTCTGGGTGTCCCCTCGGTTTCACCTGTTCACTGCAAGCTACCGTGAACTCCTTGGGCTTTTGTTCATTTGACCGGGTGAATACACCCAGGGGTGTGTGTGTGTGTGCACTCGTCCTGGGTGCTTAAAGAGGTGTGGAGACATGGATTTAAGCTGTTATGTTCAGGGAGGGAAGTTGGGGGGGTCCGTGTTTGTGAGCTGGGGTTCAGTTCTAAGGGCTCACCTTCTTTAAGGTTCTATAGTCGTGGGCCTCTTGCTGAGGGCAGCAGGGGTTCAACTCCTTATTTAGTGTACATGTCAGTTGTGTGCTGGACGAGTGCGACTGGCTGTGGGGTTGACAGCTGTACTGTTTTGCTTTTTCTTATGCTCTGCAGTGGTTGTTTTGCCTCATAGCCTGTCCCTTCTTGGCCCACAAAGGCATTTCTCTATCTCCATGTGGGTTTTCTTACACGCATCTGCGGGGGCGACCGGGAGCTTGCTACTTGCTCTCTCAGTTCCAGTCTTCCCCTTAGAATTCCTTGTGGATGATAACTTAGGCACTCTGTGTGTCGTCTTTCTCTTTGATCTCCATCCTTTTCCCTGTTCCTCCTTTGTCTCTTCTTTGGTTCTCTTTTCTTTTTCTACTCTTTCTTTCTTCCTCTCTACACCCTTTTTCTTCTTTTACTTCCCCCCCCCCTTTTTTTTTTTGTTTGTGTCCCTCTTGTGTCTGTCCCTCCCTATTCCCACTTTGTGACAGGCCCTTACTTTCATGGCTACCCGGGATCCGGTGTCTCCCCACATCCCATTGACGGATAGGCAGGGAGCTGGTCCTTCCTCCGTTGCGGTCCTGAAGGTGAAATCTCATAATGTTAAAGGTCTAAATGCTCCGCGGAGACATAGAATGGCTATGAGAAACTATATCTCAATCCGGGCTGATATCACCTTTTTGCAGAAAACTCACTGTCGCTCAAATACTATGCCAAAATACCGGGACAGACGTTTCAATATGCACTTCCACTCCTCTGGCCCTCAGAAAAAAAATGGTGTCTCGATCTTGATACGTAATTCTATGGGCTTTCAGGTCACCCAGTTGGTACGAGATCCAGCCGGTAGATACCTTTTGTTGCATGGGGAGATTCAGGGTGTTCCCTTGCTTCTTTTCAATGTTTACGCACCTACTAAATCTAATCCTCGATTCTATTTTATGCTATCTGCTCTTCTGGATCAAGCCCCAACTTCACCTCTTTTGTTCGGGGGCAATTTTAACGCCTTGTTGGATCCCATCTTGGACAGATCTGCTCCTCCCCCAAGTTGCGGGCTACCCCTGAAGTGTAAACTACTTAATAGCTTGATTAATTCTCACTGTCTTTATAACTACTGCTGCCTTCTCCATCCTGGGACATGAAATTATTCTTTTTTCTTTCACCCTCACGGGCACTATTCCCGTATACTGCTAAGATTCACAACTTGACATGGACTGACCATGAGCACGGGCTCATCTTTCTGGCGGTTTAACGATTCGATACTGCTAGATCCGGCAATTTGCGGATGTGTGTTCTGCCTTGGATGAATACTTCGCCTTCAATATGACATCTGACATTTCTGTGGGCACGCTATGGACTGCTCATAAAGCGGTTATGCGAGGCAAACTTATTGCTATAGCATCCTGCTTGAAATGTTCTAGACAGGATGAATCTCATAGGCTGTCCTCCCTTCTGCATCTTGCTGAGTTAGCACACAAACAGGATCCCGCAGCTGCAAATTTGGTCCGACTGGCTAATTTGAGGGGTGAATTTAATCTTTTACTTTCTAAAGATGTGTTTCGGGCTCTGCAATGGACCCAACAACGATTTTTTGAAAAATGCAATAAACCTGATGCTATGTTGGAGGCTAAGCTTCGTCATCAGATTAAGTTCCGATCCATCAAGTCTGTCTAGCTTCGCTTGGGTTCCATGACTTATACTACTTCAAAGATCACTGCTGCCTTCGCTGACTTTTACGAGACTCTTTATGATGGTCAAAAAGTGACTCACTCTCCTGAGGTGCAATCTCGTTGGCATGCTTTTTTACATTCTGCCAACTTGCCCCGCCTGTCTTCAGACGCTCTTCAATCCTTGAATGTAGACATTTCTGTTGAAGAATTAGCGTTAGACTTGAAGTCTTTCAAATCTTCGAAGGCACCCGGTCCCAATGGGTATACTACTGACTACTATAAGGCTTTTCAATCCTCTCTTCTTCCGCACTTAGCTTTGCTGTGTTCTTCCTTCCTTCATGATGAGCCTCCCCAAGCAGCAATGCTGAAGGCTCGAATAGTAGTCATTCCTAAAGAGGGCAAAGATCCCACTTCCTGAGCGAGCTATAGGCCGATATCCCTCATTAATCACAACGTGAAGCTTTTCTCAAAAAATTTGGCCCTGCGTATCACGCGCCTCCTGGTTCCCTTGATTCATCCGGATCAGTTTGGTTTCATTACAGGATGAGAGGCCCCTGATAACATCCGCCGTGTTCTTAGTTTGATTCAGATGGCTCAGGACTGCTCCATTCCCATGATGCTTTTGTTGTTAGATGCTGAAAAAGTGTTTGACCGCATTGATTGGGAATATATGTGGGCGGTCCTGGGTTCTTTTGGATTCACTGGTCCGATTCTGAACGGCATCAGAGCACTTTATGTTCACCCCTCGGCATCTGTGTCAGTGTTGGGTCATTCTTCCAGGACTTTCTCCATCCGCAGCGGGACTCGTCAGGGGTGCCCATTATCTCCTCTCCTGTTTGCATTATGCATTGAACCATTGGCTTGCACCATTCGCAGTCATTCCGCGACAAGGACTATAAACTCAGCCTATTCGCAGACGTTATACTCTTGACATTGTCATTGCCTTTAACCTCTCTCCCTAATTTGTACTCCGTCTTAACATACTTCTCCTCCTTCTCCAGTTTCAGGGTTAACCACTCTAAGTGTGAAGCTCTTAATATAACCCTCCCGAGCCCAATGCAGAATCTTTTGTCTTTGAATTTTGATTTTAAATGGAGGACGTCTTCCCTGACCTCCTTGGGCATTAGGATTACTATCTTTCGTTCTGATATTTATACTGCTAATTATGGTCCCCTACTTGGATTTCTTCATTCAGAATTCAGAGCTGACCACTTGGAGTTCCTACCGTATCTCGTGGTTTGGGTGTATTGCTGCAGTTAAGATGTCGCTTTTACCTAAGCTTTTGTATCTCTTTCGAGCCTAGGCTATCACTCCCAGATCGTGAGATATACAATCTCTTCAGTGACACATTTTCTGATTCATCTGGGCGTCTGGAAAGCCTTAGACTTAACTCGGGTCTTCTCCATTGGCACCGTACGGCCGGTGGCCTTTCGGTTCTACGCCTGTGGTCTTACTTTAAGGTAGCTCAGTTAGCCAAAGCGATTCAGCTACATCTCACCTATAATATTCCACGCTGGGTGGTTTTGGAGACTGCGATGTGCAACTCACCACTGGCGGCGGTCTTGCTGTGGATTCCTTCTTTGCCCCCGTTGGCGACTGTGAGGCGTTTTACTCTTTCACTCACTTTGGCGTCAGCATCGATATAGAGACCAGCTTACCTCTCCTAATTTTAAGCTATGCTCTCTGTTTTGGAACCCGCTGTTTCCGCCTGGTGTGACCCTGATCAATTTGGTTGGTGGCATCGAGTGGGGGTAACAAGTCTTTCTGACCTATTCTTTGTGAACTCTCTTTTGACCTGGGACCAATTTAGGGACAAATATCGGGCCCCGCCTCATGAATACTTCTGGTTCCTTCAGGTGTGGCACTTTGTTCAATCTTATTTTAGAGCTGGGCCTCCTTTGAAAAGTACCTTGTTTGAACATCTCTGCTCTTCTACCTCTACCAGTAAAGGTGCTATTTCTAAAATGTATTCTTATCTCCGGACTGTGTTGTTTCCACACTCTCCCTCTTATTGTGCTCGTTGGGAGCTTAATCTCGTAGATTCTCTGGACCCTGAGGAGTGGAACGATATTATGGCCAACAATGGGAGCTTGACTCCTTGTACACTGGTGAAAGAAAATGCCTATAAGGTATTAGCACTATGGTATTACTGCCCCGCCATATTACATTGTATTTTTAATTCAGTTCCTCAGCTATGCTACCGTGGTTGCGGGCAGAAAGGTACTTACCTTCATATGTGGTGGACCTGCCCTTCTGTGACTGTCATTTGGAAATATGTTTTTGGGCTGTTGAGTACGGCTCTGGGGGTGGTGGTGACACCGGATCCGTGGACTGCTTTACTGAATAGATCTTCCCGTCATCGTCCCCTGACACGCACCGCTAATGAGCTTGTATTCCGGATCTTTGCAATGGAACGTTGCCATGTTGCTTTTAACTGGAAGTCTCTGCCTCCGGGTCAAGGCCCCTTGGATGACCGGATTTGGAAGTTGCTTTGTATGGAAAAACTGACAGCCTATCTTTGCAACTTCTCCTCCGCTTATCTCTAGATCTGGGCCCCTTGGATAGACTCAGTTGCCCCCCATGAACTCCACCGTGACTGGAGTGGCTGGAGCTCAGTGTGTTGTCCCTCCCCCCCCCCCATTTTTTTCGTCTCTCTTTCTCATGCACCAATAGTTGATGTTACATTTTCACTTGCCACCAGTCGTTTTATGATACTTGTTCATGTATATATTTTGTTTTCTTTTCTCTGTTTTTTTTTTAATTATTTCTTGCTAGTGTATTCTTCTGTGTACCCCCTAACTCTACAAAACCTCAATAAATGTAGAATTTAAAACAAACAGAAAAGAGAAGGGTGCACATGCTCTAAGTGTAGACTGCTATAATTCATGACCACCACCGACGATATCACCTTCTTGAAGTGCTTGATATTCTACTCACATGTTCATGAGGCAAAACCAGCCTCACAGGATAACAGCATTCACTGGATCACCCCCCACTGATCTACAGCATACTCTGGGTAAGGTGCGGAGCTAAGTCTGGACTTGAGGGGAGAGGGACGGAGACAAATGAGGAGTGACACAGATACCTGCACTGGGGATGATCCAGTGAATGTTGTCATACTGTGAGGCTGGTTTTGCCTCATGAGCAAGTGAGTAGAATATCGTCGGTGATGGTCATCAATTGTCATAGCAGTCTACACTTAGAGTGTGTGCGCCCTTCTCTTTTTTTTTTTTTTTTTTTTTGCATGTTGAAGATCCCCACATCCACACATAGTCTGTCTAGGTAAATCTGCTTTTTGAGTCATGTATTTTTTTGGTTGCGTATATTCCTCTTTTATTTAAGGATTAATTTGAAACTCTTTTAGTTGCCCACCTTCTCTCCTTCATTACCACTCAATGGCCATAAGACTTTTTGGAGGAGCTATTTAGTCTAATTACTAACAAGCCCTCTTTGATTAATTTTTAGAGCCACTATTTTGTTTCATTAATATAACCTTTACCATTTTATTTATTCCCCTAGGTGGCATCAATGTATCAAGTCACTGCATCTCAATAGATTCTAAATCCGGTGATTGCCCCACTGATGTAATGCTTCCTCTAGAGCAGGACCATTCAAGTTCAGTCCTCAACTGCCATCAACAGGCCAGGATTTAAGGATTTCTCTGATTAACCACAGGTGAGTTAATCAGGGACTCATTAATGTTGGCTGCACTTGTGCTTAATCACAGCCCTGCTCTAGTGGGCTCAATTAATAAAGAGTATTTTCTTCATTTTTTGCCTCACTGACAAATGGTCTGTGTATATCTATTCTGTATTTTTAGCCTCTTCACATTTTAAATTTAAGGGAAGTAACTAGTAGAAACACTGTCCCATTTTACAAACCGAGACAGATTACATTTTACATTTCATGTTAATATGTATGAGATTCCTGATGGAAACCATATTTTTCAATATGTGGCATTTTGAATTGGGAGTGTTTTGTGTTTGACATAATTCCATTTATATGATTAAGTTATAAGTAGTTTGTCCACAAAATAAGTATCTTATCCAATGAATATATTATGTTATGCAACTTATACAGATGTGGTCAGAGCAATTTTCTGACTGCCTAATAAGGATTTAAAAAGGGAGTTGCCATATTTGGAGCCCTCTTATTATCTATTACTTGATACTTACAAAGGAGCAGATTATAGTTCCAAAATACGTTGATCTAACTGACTGGATGTGATTGGACCTCTGATTCAGTAACTACCTGCGAATAAGGCAATGAGAGACAAGGGGGAGATTCTCTAAGGCATGATAAAGAGGTGATAAAGTGGAGATTACTTCTCCAGTCATATCATTTATCCAGTTCCTATTTTATTCTATGGATCCTATTCAGTAAGAATTTTCCTTAGGGAATCTCTCCCAACGACTTCTAATCAACTCTCTAGGATCATAGAATAAGTGGAGAATGGGACCATGAAACTCGCTTTGAAGTTCCTACCCATCATCTCCATATTGCCCCTCACATTGCCCCCATCAGCTCCAACTTGCCCCCATCAGCTCCAACTTGCCCCCCATCATCTCCATATTCCCCCTCAATTTGCCCCATCATCTCAAAATTGCCCCTCACATTGCTCCATCATCTCCATATCCCCTCACATTGTCCCCAACCCCATCAGCTCCAACTTGCCCCCCATCAGCTCCACATTGCCCCCACCATCTCCATATTGACCTCCATAGGCTCCAACTTGCCCCCCATTAGCTCCACATAGCCCCCACCATCTCCATGTTGCCCTGACATGGTCCGTTTCCTACCTCCCTGGTAGGAGATCTGTCATCTGTGCCTCCTTGGCACAGTCCTGTAGCTGATGGAGCTCCCGCGCGGTCTCCTATTCAGGAATGCAGAGCGCTGGGAGATGATGTTATCTCCCAGCGCCCTGCATTCCTAAAGATGCGACGAGGGAGCTCACCACCTACAGGACTGTGCCAAGGAGGCACAGACATGTCCTGCCGGGGAGGTAGGAAATAGGGAAGGGGGGGGGCAGCGCCAGTGAGGTGGCTACTTTTTTTTTTTTTTTTAATAAATAAAAAAAAAAGAATTAAAAAAAAGTCCCAATGGCAGGCGCCCCTCGGTGGCGTGCACCTGTAGGCAGGTGCCTACTTTGCTTAATGGCAAATCCGGCCCTGACAATTTGTGGGGAATAGACCGTCTCTTGTTCACCTGCATGTATCTGATTTAAATGTTTTTAAATTCTGAAAGAGATGTATATAGTGGTTAGTTTTGATATTAGTAAAGTATATTGTGTTTCTTATTATACATTTTTTGAGTGCCTCAGTTAATTTGTTGCTTTCTCTTGATCTGTGGGACATTGCTGCTTTCCGTGTGTCTTAAACTGATTATTAGTTTAGTACATTGGATTTACCCTTGAGTGTACTGTCCTACTGTAATGTTTATATAATATGTGTATTGATTATACATTGTATTGTATTTGCTACCTTTTGTCGTTGTGGGCCGCTTTCTTGTTTGTTTGTATATGACTTTTTTGATATCACAACTAAGATCTTATTGGTGTTGCTAGAAGTCCATTTTTTCAAGCTTTTTCTTTTGTCTTTGCTTTATATACTTTTTATACCACATATATATTTTTATATGTTATGATCATTTTTTTCTATATCTTTTATCCTGAGTACATTCCTCTTTTTATTGTGCATTGTTTTAGTCCTTTACGTTATTATTGTCCAATAAACTATTTTTTACATTACTTTATGTTTTTTTCTGGTGAAGATATTGAATATATTGCACTTAGATCTCTTGGGTGAGCCTTTTTCTTCTTATCACAGTATAAACTGTACTAACCTGCCTGATTAATGTTCTGTTTTCCAATCAGATAGGCCTGAAAAACCTAGGAAAAGGTGTATTTGGCCTCAAAAAGGCCACAAACAACGCAGTCCCCCTAGTTTCTCTGTCTGTATCCAACCCCCTCCCTACACTCACATAAGCACTGCAGAACTCCTCCAATGCCAGGCAATGTGTAATTCATAGCTGTGTAACTGCCCAAAAAATAATCATGCACAACACCCCCCCACACACACACACACATAGAATAACTGGGTTTAGCATTAACACCTCCATTTGTTGATTCACTGGGAATGCATTGCAGTCAATGTCCCCCAGCCTCCCTATCAAAGCAGGGGCTAACCTTGTTAAACAGTAATCATGGCCTTAAATAAATATTTTGGGAGAACAATGCTATCCCCCATTTCTCTGTTCTGAGCAGATCAGGATGAGCGGTGTCCTGGGTTTCTGGGACCACAAAACACATTTTCATTAAAAGGATTGCACTTTTATTCCCTCCCTTAACAAATTAAATGGAAAAATGAGGGCTATTCTCCCAACTTTTTTTTAAGTTAGAACTTTTAAAAGTTAGTTTTTTTAAGTTCTTATGAGTTAAAAATATATATATTTTTTTAACTTAGGGCTAACCCCTGCCCTCTTCCTGTAGCCGCAAGATAATTGTAATCTGGCAATGGAGGGGTTAACTGCTGGTCATGGGAATGTGGGAAGGATGCTTGGATACTTGTGCCCTCTAGTTCCCCCTCCATGATTCAACCCAAGGAGAGCAAACTAAATTAATTTCTTGTAGTAACTGGACTGACCACAGTATAAGCTGCAGTAAGTAGAATCACTCCTGATTACAGTTTATTTGGTGGAATGCAAGAAATGTGCACATGTGTTGAAGGCATTTTTCATGAGCAGATAGATATTGCTCATGTTCTAATGCAGGATATCCTTTTAAAATGTTGCATAGAAAGTGCAAGGAAATGGTGCATTCACAGTGTTGCCACGATGAAAAGGATGACATGAGAATCTCGCCCTGCATCAAAAATACGAGATTCTCATGTCACCAGCTTAAACCTCACTTCAACCTGCATCTGCTATTGTAGTATTTGGCTTTGGAATGTTTCACAAGTCCGTGGTTTCTCCATGTCAGCATTTAATAAATAACAGCCTGAATGTTATACTCCCGAGTCTGTGGTTTCTCCATGTCAGCAGCTTTCAGGAAATATATAGGTGGTGGTAGTGGAGGATCTTGGAGCTCATTGGCCGAGGTAGTTACCATCTGTGTTTCTTGTCTCCACCACCGGCAGTATGCAGCCCTCGCTCCTCTCTTTTCCCCCTGAACCCTCATTGAGGGTGTGTCCATTGCATTCATGGTGGTGTCTGCCCTGCTCTGTATGACTTCGGCTAACGAGCTCCAAGATCCTCCACCACCACCTATATATCTCACGTGGGCTGCTGACATGGAGAAACCATGGACTTGGGGGTATAACATTGATTCAGGCTGTTGTTTATTAACATTGATTCAGACTGTTCTTTATTAAATGCTGACATGGGAAAACCACAGACTTGTGAACAGGTGTGGGTGAAAAGCGAGAAACATTTCCCACATGACTTTTTCACGAAAAACAGACGATTTTTCTCCTTTTCTTCAGTGCAGAATTTTCCTCCTTTTCGCCTATTCCAGCAAATGTTTCACCTATTCCAGCACATTTTTTTCCTATTCTAACAAAATTTTCTCCAATTCTAAAACATTTTTCTCCTATTCCAAAACATTTTTTCCTATTCTAACACATTTTTCTCCAATGTTTAACATGGTGTAACATATCTCAGCACAATATTACTACTTCTGAGGGCTGTAGTAGAGAAATAAGTAGCTGGAAGTCAAAGTTTTGAGTCCTACAGCAACATATGCCTTGAAAAATGTGTTAGCATGCAGAGTGCATTAGTCCTTTGCCCACAACACTTACTTCCTGCATAAGTGACACTGGCACATATTCATGATGATGAAAAAATAAAAAAGTATAACCTACAATATGGCAGATGTGTATGGTAGTGGTGGTGGGGGACTATAGTGATGTGTGTGATTGGAGGGACCTTGACATCATCATTTATTGCACATTCTGCAGCAACCATTGCTGCAGTCAGTTTTTGTACTACCACTTTACTCCCACGTCCCTGCAGTGCTCCACGTTCCCCCTTCTGTCTGTGCATTTGCTAGACATTACTCAACTACTGTGTGTGTTTTTACTCTCTACAGTACACAAATGATGGAGATTGATGTCTTGCCTTGGCCCTCAACAAAATTATCAATGTCATCTGCTGTCTATTAGGTCTGCCTCAGTCACAGAGCTCCCAGCCAGCTGTCTAATATATTTATTTGTTTAATTATTTACATATTTTTTTATTTTGTATTTTTTTTTATCACAGTCCAAAAATATATATATAACTAACTTCTTTCCCCAGACTTCCCCAGCACAGAGACAATAAAAGTAAAATCAGCAAGCAATATGGACCCCAGCTGCCTGTGTCTTGCCCGTCAGTCTCACGAAGTTTTGGGGCATTTTGGGTCAACGTCCTTCCTCCCTTCTTCTCCGCCATTGCGCCCCCAGACTCCCCTATTACAGAGAACAAATGTCCTAAATGACTCCCTATACTAAGCTTCAGTTCCCCTTTATTTGCCTATCTTCTCTAGCTCAAAAACATGCTGCTCTCTCCTCACAAACACAGAATGGCTGCTGGGAGAGCCTGACACCCTTTTATATGACTGTAGAAAGGTTTCATGTGGTGGAGAAAATTTTATCTACACATTGATTTCAATGCAATGAGCTAGGCAAAAAAAGCAAGAAAAAGGGCACTTTTTGCAGGAAAATTTTCGCCAAGTGAAAGGTACAATTTTCTGCCGATTTCAGTTTGATGCGAAAATTTTTGCACATCCCCATTCCAAATACTACAATGTCCGATGTGGGCTGAAGCAAGGTTTAAGGTGGTGACATGAAAATATTGCGCTTTTGATGCAGGGCAAGATTCTCATGTCGCCCTTTTCATCAAGGCGACATGGTGAATGCGCAGCTTCACTGCACGCACTTTTCTGTGCAACATTTTTAAAATGAACCCTAATGCAGGAAGCCATATACTGAATGCTTCTTGAATTGCGCATGAATAATTAGCTTTCAAGACAAAACTACACAGACGTATAAAATAATTCGCAAAAGCACTTCCTGCATTAGGAACATTCGCTATTCCACTCAGACAGATTAGTTCATTCGGACCACGCTCACAAAAAATATGCCCAGCTGTTCACTAAACTTGATTTTTCATGCGCAATTCAAAAAATCATGTGCAAATGTTTTCCTGCATTCTGCCAATTATGTAGCAAATCATTTGATCACAGTATAATTTGTAGTAACCTGCTCAAGCCAGTCTCCTACCTGGTTCAAAACCAGACAGAAACCTTTTCTTTTAAAGGGATAGGAATGTTTCATAATAAAAGCAACTCTAATTAATCATCATAGTCTTTGGACTTTGGAGAGTGTTATTTCAATTCTGTGAGACTGGTAGTTCAAGAGTAATTCAATGACAAAGTATTCCCCTCCCGTCCCTTTTACTGATGTAACACTGCTCAGCCAGAGCAGAAGGGAGGTGCCCTGGTAGATTGCAGAGAGGGACAATCTTCAATTAAGATAAGGGAAAAACCTGAAAAACTTGTCAAGGGGGACAGGGCTTTCATTGTTCTCATAGGAAGAAGATTGTCCCCTGCTGTTATCTGTCTGGTCTATGAACTGCATTCCACATGTGAGAAGAGATGGCTTACACTAGGTAAAAGGGGCGGGAGGGGAATCTTTGCTTGTGGATATCTCTCAAACCATAAAGATTTGAGAGATAAGACTTATATCGCTCTTCATGTTTTTTTAATGCCTACAAAATAAAATAAAGATAAAACGAAGTATTACTATCCCTTTAAGGGAGGGCTTCTGCTGTTGATGATGCTGAAGTCTGAGGGCATTCTCTCCCCCACTTGCCCCCCCAACACATTGCCAGATTTATGATAAACACGTATGCTATGATCAAAGTGGAGATGTGGAGAATTTGTAACCTGTTCTTTTTGTTATTTGGAAATCAGTTAAGGCACCGCATCAATAAAATATTACCATATGGTTCACAAATGAGAGTGCTACTCACATTAACACTTTGAGTGCCAAAGGGGTATGCAACACATTGCAAAGCAATGCGTTGCGTACCCCTCTGGCACTCAAAGGGTTAATAAGTGGAGTTACTGACGTACACGCAGTTGGAATAATGAACTTGTTACTGCCCAGTGTATCCCAGATTAATACAGCATCCGCCTGGAATGAACTCACCAAAACATCCACAGTATTGCTGGAAATGTGTTGCAGACCTCCCTAGCATTTAAGGGGTTAAAACCCCCAATTAAAATCATCATAAATTTTGGAGTGCTAATTTTTCTTTTAAAAATCATCCCAATTTTGGTTAGTACATCAGCCTCAGTGCAATCATCAGATCAGTATATCTGTGAAAGTAATTAACACATTGTAGCATTTGCCCACTGCGTGCCAGTTTGGATACCTCACAGTCACTCAGAGTGTTAACTGTCTTAATAATACAGTGGTCAGAGAAAGGCAGAATAAAGCCAGATTATTCTTCCTTTTCATGAATAGAACAGCTGATTAGCGAAGAAAAATGTGTTCTGTGCTGTCAAGATTAAACAGAGAACAGAGAATGTGACTGAAAAAGCTAAAAATCAATATATGTCATTTTGTACTGAATCAAACGGGATTTTGGTGACAGTTTGAAAGTCTATACCGAAGAAAGTAAAGACGTCTTTTTTGGAAAAGTTTTTCTTAACCCACTGGCTCCTAAACACTTTTCTGACACATTGCTGTGGATGTAAAATTTGTAAGATGGTACTTGCAAGCAAATATGGTCAGTCAAGATCCATAAGAGGTCCCCTATTTTGATAGCACGGAGCAGACCGATAATGATGGTCATCATGCCATTTTTTCAGTTCACGTTTTTTTTCAAGGAGGCCCCAGCTTGCACTCTGATGGAACAGAAGTCATTCAGATGCTGATCTAGAGCCTGAATACCCCAAGCCACAAAATAGTCAGGAACTACCGAAGCATGGAACCCCTAATTACAAAAGAATGATGTCATCTTAGGTAACTCATGTAGGGTGTTATTTCTAGAGAACTCTACCCAAGGTAGCAAGTCATACCAACTGTCCTGTTGATCAGAAATAAAGAAGTGCAAAAACTGATCCAAAGATTGGTTAGAATGCTCGGCCACTCCCGTACTCTAGTTATTGTAGGCAGAGAAAAAAGGAAAAGCAATGTCCATCTCAAACTGTTGCCAAAAGTGAGACTCAAACTGACTTCTTCAATCTGACACTATTTCAGAAGGTAACACCTGTAGCCTAAACACTTCCTTTAAAATAATATTGGATAATTCAAAAGAAATGAGCAACCTGGTCAAGGGAACAAAATGTGCCATTTTTGAAAAATTATCAACCACCATAAGTATGGTAGTGTTGCCCTTGGAGGGTGATAGTTCCACTATGAAGTCCATACACAAGTGACTCCATGGATGAGTTGGAATAGGCAAAGGCTGCTGAAGGCCAAAAGGAATCAGACTAGGGGACTTTATACCAGGTCTTCTAGGTTCGTAGGCAGCTAGCTCATACTTTAGTCTTTCTAACAACACATTAGAAAAAGGAGTCACAAGGGTGTCATTATTTCAGGACACCTCCCCTGCTAAGGTCCTAAACTCAATTACGTAATCACCCAATGCCTGAGCTGAGACTCCTGTTGGTGATTCATGATACATTGAGCAGCAGAGGAGGAGAGGAGAACCATATCAAACACCCTCTTAAGTGTGCCAATAAATTTAGGATATTTGTATACAAGAGGGTTGTTAGTTTCCCAATAGCCTAGGCCAAGGCACAATCTGTGAGTAGAGATGTCATATAGCTCACTTGAGCCCTACATTTGGTAATGAGCCCCAGACATATAGCTTGATCACCCCCATACTGGATAGGAAGGGGTTTTCTGATGGGAGAGCTTAGTATGGGTACAACAGGATGAGGTAATGATATGGCAGCTACTGCTTGAAAATGCCTATTAGGATTGTTTCACATCAACAGGGTCTGAGCAGACTGATCCATAATATGACCTATACCCCCCATTCTAGCTTCAAAAGCCCTCATCATTCTGGTTACATCTGCAGGATCCATAATACTGAACTGATGTGTAATGCCGCAGACCCCTAATTGCAAACAAAATAAGAAAGTGACAAAGATGTATTACCCATCCTTAGAATGGTCAGGTTAACAATGAAAACCTCCAAGGAGGTGAAAAGTATAACTTGCGGTCAAAAGGTAACAGAACCCTAGAACCTATATATACTCTCTTAGTACATATATCTGTAAAAGGGAAAAAGGAACAGAAAGATGTATTACCAGTCCTTAGAATGGTCAGGTTAACAAGGAGGTAAAATATAACTGGCAATCCAAATATGTTACAGAACCCCAGAACAGGTATAGAGCCCTTAATACATATAATGCTAAAAGGGAGAAAGAGCCATAAAGATGTATTATCAGTCCTTAGAATGGCCGCAGACAAACAGAGCAGTCAAAATAACAAGCCAAAGTCAGGATACCAGAATGCAGACTAGCCACAGTAAGCAGGACAGTCACAGGCCAAAACTTCCTACAGCTTAAACCATACAAGATCCCTAAACCTATGAGGGAATGGCTATTTAAGGGCCAAGAGAAGAGAATCAGGAGATACAATTGCAAGGATTAGTGGCAGGTATGAAATTCCTGTAGTAGCGTCTAGTAATACATCAAAAAACACAAAGCCTCCTGTGGCAAGTCTGTGGACCTAGGTGGAGGTGAACAAGGGAAGTGTGCAGAACACAGAAATCCTTGGAATTGAGATGTCCAGAATAAGAAAATCATAAGCCACAGGCCTGCTGAGAGACTAGGTTGTGTACAATTCCCTGCTAGTTTTATGCTGTAGTAACAGATTCCAGGAGTCTCCCAACAATCCAACTGGTGAGACTTCAGTATTTATCCTGTTTTACACACTGAGAAATGTGTGACTTCTACAGAGAAGCTGACACTCCACTAACCCTTCCAGAAGCTTGCCTGAGGCGTGACAGTACAGTGATCTGCCTGCCAGTCAAAGTATTGCCATCCAGGAGTTCAAGTATAAAGCTGCTAGATGATGAAATGTCTACAAGTGGCAGACAGCTGAGGAAAGCACAGTTCCTAGGATAGACCCTGTCAAGAAAAGACTGGGAAAATGCACAGAAGCAGGACAAAGGTACACACCACACACACACACACACACACACATACACACACACACATGCTATATATAGGGTATCTCTATCTCCATCAAGGGTACCATGATGTGCACCACCGCTTCCCCAACACTCAGCGAATGACTGATTCCTATAGAATATAAGCTCTGGTGAGCAGGGCTCTCTTGTCTTTCTCATTCATTGACTTTTTAGTTGATTGGAAACACCCTTCTTTCCATTGTCTACCATTTGTAGAATGTTTTTGTCTTGTCTTCTACTGAACAGCAATAAATAAATAAATAAATATGATTCCTAAACACTTTGAGTGCCAGAGGGGTATATAATGCTTTGCAAAGCAATGTTTTCTGCACCCCTCTGGCACTCAAACCATTAATGCTAAATATTCTTCAAAAATGCATTGGAGAGCGGTCATTAGTAATATAAGGAATTGGTCACTAGATGGAGCACTTGCATAATATACACTGAGTTAAAAAAAAAAAAAAAAAAAAAAAAGTCTTTCAAGCTTCCATGATGATATTGCAGAATTATAACTCCTGTGGTTTTTTTTTTTTGGTTCAGATATTTTTACAGTGTAATTTTCTTGTTTTTAGAAATATGATTTTTAACCCAAGAGCGTTCAGTTCAGCTCTTCTTACACTCAAAAGGGTTACTATATGAGTTATACGAAATACTGCTGTCCCTTAGATTACATATGTTTTATGCTGTGATTTTCGTTACAGCACTTCTAACAATCTCCTAGATCAGTGCTTCCCATTCTTATCCGCAGGCCCACTAACAGGCCTTGTTATTAGGGTTTCCCTGCTTGCGCACAGGTGAGTTCATTAAATGACTGAGACTCTGATTAACTTACCTGTGCACAGGTTTGGACATACAAAAGACACAGTCTGTTAGGGGTCCCTGGGGACAGTGTTGGGAACCAATGTCCTAGATTACATCACAGTTGATAAGCATTTATCTCTGGGATTCATGTAATAAATTCCCATTGAAGTCTAAGGGGAAATCTGATAGATAAAAGCCTACAGTGTAATTCAGACCAATATATGTACCCCCCAGATCAGGTATAAGCAACCTGAGGCCCTGTAGCATTGGAGGACTATAATTCCCCTCGTCCCCATCCAGCCAACAGCTGGCTGGGATGATGGGAGCAGCTGAAGGGAGTCATATTGCCTACATCTTTTCTAGATTGGAAACTCTTCTGGGCAGGAACAGCACTAGTAGAAAGAAAGGTCAGAGCTGCTCAACTAGGCTGATGAGCTAGCAAATACATGCAAGAAGCTCACTAGGAATGCGTCCAGCACTCAGGGTGCAATCTCTTTTAGCTCACCAGTGCCTTACACATAAACAAAATGAAGCAGATCATACAGGTCCTGCCAAATTACAGTCCAGCCGCAAAATGTCAGTCAATTCCTCTCTGAGCAAGGGAAGCAGCTAACTCCAGATGTAAGTTTTGGCCTTTTTGGGCCTCATTGGTGAGGTGCAGCTGATCCCTCTAGGCACTGTGAGCAAGGGATCCATGTCTGGATTCCCCCCATTACTCTTAGGGTGCCCAACCCCAAGAGCAATTTGCATATGTAGAAAGAAAGGTCAGAGATGCTCAACTAGGCTCATGAACTAGCAAATACATGCAAGAAGCTCACTAGGACTGCGTCAATCGCCCAGGGTGCAATCTTTTTTAGCTCACCAGTGCCATACACAGAGAGGAAATCAGAAGGAAACAGCTAACCCCAGACGTACATTTTGGCCTTTTTGGACCTTATCTGTGAGGTGCAGCTGATCCCTCTAGGCAATTGTGAGCAAGGAACAGCACTAGCTCTTGTTTTGTCTGTGTCACAATAATTCTAACTAGTGTTACTGTCTTTATTGTTTGCCACCCCATTGTATAGTTCTGCAGTACTGAATGTCAGGTCCAAGAAGACAGACACGATTCATTGTTACAGGATTCCAGAGACTGAAAACATCTCCCACGGCAATGGTCTTAGAGAGGAAGGCTTCAGTGGGAGGAGTTTGGGGTCTTGGAGTCCTGCAACAATTAATGGTGTCTGCCTCCTTGGACAAGATATTCAGTAGTAAATAAATATGAATTTTGAAAAACCAGTCAACACTGTACTGATTCATAGTGGCAATTAGGATTTTCTGCTCATACTAAGATAAGTAGAGTTAGTTATTAGAAGGTGTTAGTGTTCCTCTAACAGTTTTGTGACATTCTTTATTTAATGTTATTGCCCCTATTCCATTGATTGCTTGGCCTTCTGTAAGATTCAGTTGTCTTTAGAAACTGCTGACTAGTGTGTACGATGCGCTAAAGGTCACAGGTGACCTTAGATTTTATTAGTGTAATATATAGAATCGATGGACCTCATGTTTTGTCCACACTGTGCAGAATAGGAGATTTTAATTTACTTCTTGTTTTTAATTTATTGTTTATAAATTAATCATTTTAATAAATATATCTTTTTCAAGTGATAGCAATATTTTTTTTTTTTTTCTGTTTTACTAAAACAGTTTTTTCTCTCTCTCTCTCTCTCTCTCTCTCTATATATATATATATATATATATATACACTAGTTGAAGAGCCCATTACATGGGTCACAGTGCCACTGCCAGCCGGTCGCAGGGCAGTCATGTACAGTAGAGACTGCCCGCATCGCGGCTGCGTCCAGCTCTGTATTAGCTGCAGCGCGGGCAGTCTCTACTGCGCATGACTGTGTTGTTACACACGTTTTAGAGAATTATTATATAGGATATATATATATATATATATATATATATATGTGTATTCAAATATATAAATCTAATTTAGGATAGCCATGTCAGTCCAGTGGTGTAGACACCAAATGGATGAGTATTGCAGTATGTAATAACACCTGTTTTATTGGACTAATTGAAAGTTAGTATAATCAAAAAGGTATTATTACATACTGTGATACTCAGCCATTTGATTATATTTTTGATTTTATATATATATATATATATATATATATATATATATATATACACATATATACTTGGTGACAGAATAGTCAATGAAGAAAGAGAACAACAAAATACATACAAATCAGATTATACTGTCATAAACCTATATACATACCCAGACATAGTCACTTTTAGTCCCATCGGGCATAGCTGTCCATAATGTTCACAATGATTAAGCATGAATACCCGAACAAGAGGACAGGCACATATTATTACAGCAGGAGAAAGCAGATGTGGGGATTCATAAAACACTGGAGACTTCTTTAGCATTCAATCCATCACCAAATATGATGGAGTTACAAAGTAGTTTAGGTTGAAAAATATTTGGGTCCATCTAGTTCAACCCTTTTCCTATTCCTGTTTTCCGTTGTTGATCCAAAGAAGGCAAAAAAAACATCAATACAACAATTTCAAATTCTGCTTTGAATGGGGGAAAAATTCCTTCTTGATTCCAAATTTTCTTCAGATTTCTCCTTGGATCAACAAGCACTAAATAAATCTTAATTACATACATAGCCCTCTATGTTATGCTCTTTCAAAAAAGTATCCAGGCCCTTTTTAAAGGCATTTACTGTATTCGGTAGCACCACCTCTTCAGGCAGTGAATTCCATACCCTTATTGTCCTTAATGTAAAGAAACCCTTCCGCTGTTATAGATGAAAAGTCTAAGCAGGTGGCCCCTTGTCCTTTGTACTGTTCTGTTAATGAACAGGTCTTTGGAGAGCCCTTTGTATGGGCCCTGAACATATTTATATAGTGTTATCATATACCTTCTAAGACGCTTTTTCTCTAGTTAGTGGGCTCCAAGATTGCACCTCCTGATTGTGATGAATAAATCCCTAAATTCCCTGCAGAGGGGATATGACTATAGTTTGAAAACAAACAAAAACATTTCCTTGATGAAAGTATCCCATAAAAAGTAGAAATGAAGGAGGAGGGGAAAGATAATTTTAATATTTTTTTCAAGGTGATTAATCCTTTACGGTCCAGAGGGGGTAAGCGACACACAAGGGGGGTTATGCACTAAGGTGTGATAAAGAGGTGATAAAGCGGAGATGACTTCTCCAGTTTATCACTTCTCCATTTCCTATGTTATTCTATGGAGCCAGTGTACTAAGATCTCTCCAACTGTTCTCCAACATAGAATAACATAGGAACTGGAGAAGTGATATCAATGGAGAAGTCATCTCCACCTTATCACCTCTTTATATCATCTTTATCACGCCTTAGTGCATTAGCCCCTTAGTGCATTAGCCCCTTAAAGGGTTAATAGGAAAATTATTTTTGTGGCTGGAACTTTGTCTTGAATCTTTCAAATGAGTTTTCTGGATCAATATGCATTCATAGTCCAAGGTTATTAAAACTAAAACATAAAACTGGTAATTACAGTTGCTAGAACAAATGGATGCATTGCTGTTTTGTTCAGTTAATGTATAAATAACAAAATATCAAAATCTGTTATGCCTTGGAAACGCACACATTTTTATATAGTGAAACATCTTTTCATGTAATCATCTTATTGTCTCTGAGTAGTGATGAGCGAGCACCCCAATGCTCGGATGTTCGGGTGCTCTGACCGAGCACCCCCTGAGGCTCGAGTGCTCGGCCGAACACCCGAGCCCCATTGAAGTCAATGGGAGGACTCGAGCATTACACCAGGCACCCCCTGCTCTGATGAGGGGAGGGTGCCTGGTCCATAGGAAAAGGGCAGAAAAAGATGGAAACACTACAGAAATGGTTCAGGGACAGCATAGGGAGGATGTCTGGATGCACCTTGGACTCCAACATCGCTGCTGGGAACGATCTTTCGCCCGTAGTACGCCATTTTTACAGACTGACCGTAAAACACACAAAAAGGAAAATAAAAACGACTTTAGGCGAAAAATTGTTACCAAACAGTATTTGCTGTATATTTACTTGTATATCATCTGCAAATTCTCCCAAAAATTTCATCGATTTTCTGAAGTGAGGCCATGATTAAGAGGGAAACGTGCGCAGAGGCAAATTATCCCAAAAATTTCCTTGATTTTCAGAACTGAGGCCATGATTAAGAGGGAAACGTGCGCAGAGGCAAATTCTCCCAAAAATTTCCTTGATTTTCAGAACTGAGGCCATGATTAAGAGGGAAACGTGCGCTGAGCTGACCATCTAAAACATTATGGGTGAGGGTCTGCTGCAGAGCTGACCATCCTAAACATTATATGCGAAGGCCCGCTAGTGAGCTGACGCTATAAAACATTATATGAGAGGGCCCGCTAGAGAGCTGACCCAATAAAACATTATATGAGAAGGCCCGCTGGTGAGCTGACCTATATAAAAATTGGCAAACAGGGCCCGCTGGTGAGCTGGCCCTATATAAAAATTATATCACAGGGCCCGCTGGTGAGCTGGCCCTATATAAAAATTATATCCCAGGGCACGCTGGTGAGCTGGCCCTATATAAAAATTATATCCCAGGGCATATGGAAGAGGAGGAGGAGGATGAGAACATTAAGAGTCAACCATATACCCGTTTTTGGGGTGGAAGGGGTGAATGGGAATACAGAGTATTCCCATCATTGTAAATAACATATATAAAGTGACTTTATGTTCCCCCGGGGCTTTCCTCCAGTGGAGTGGAGAAGTCAGGGGAAATCCAGGCCTTGTTCATTTTTATAAGTGTCAACCTATCAGCATTGTCGGTGGAAAGGCGGATACGCTTATCTGTTATGATGCCACCAGCAGCACTAAATACCCGCTCAGACAGAACGCTGGCGGCAGGGCAGGCCAGCACCTCCAAGGCGTAGAGTGCCAGTTCATACCACGTGTCCAGCTTGGACACCCAGTAGTTGTAAGGCACAGAGGGATCATTGAGGACGCTGACACGGTCTGCTACGTACTCCTTCACCATCTTCCAAAACTTTTCCCTCCTTGTGACACTAGGCTGCGCATCAGGGTGAGGGTGCTGGCGGGGTGTCATGAAGGTGTCCCACGCCTTGGAGAGTGTTGCCCTGCCTTTCTCGGAACTGCTGTGTGCTCCCCTTTTCTCCCCTTCTCGGTTGGCCAAGGTAGCACGTACTCTGCCGCCAGCGTTGTCAGATGGAAAATTTTGGAGCAATTTTTCGACAAGAACCTTCTGGTATTGCACCATTTTGCTTGTCCTCTCCACCGGAGGAATGAGAGATGAGAAATTCTCTTTGTAGCGGGGGTCCAGAAGGGTGAACACCCAGTAATCCGTGTTGTCTAAAATGCGTATAACGCGTGTGTCACGGGAAAGGCAGCCTAACATAAAGTCAGCCATGTGTGCCAGAGTACCAACAGGCAAGATTTCGCTGTCCTCACCAGGAGGATGACTCTCAATCTCCTCATCCTCTTCCTCCTCTTCTGCCCACCCACGCTGAAGAGATGGAACTAAAGTTCCATGGCTACCCTCTGTAGCGGAGGCAACCGTGTCTTCCTCCTCCTCCTCCTCCTCCTCCTCCTCCTCCGCCTCCTCCAATTGTCGCTGAGAAGACGAAGTGAGGGTGCTCTGGCTATCACCTTGTGTAAGCTCTTCCTCCCCCATTTCCACCTCTTCCACATGCAAAGCGTCGGTTTTAATTGTGAGCAGCGAGCGTTTCAGTAGACAGACAGAAGTGGGATGGTTACACTGATAATAGCGTTATCGCCGCTCACCATCTGTGTCGATTCCTCAAAATTGCGTAAAACCTCGCAGAGGTCTGACATCCATTCCCACTCCTCACTTCTGATTACAGGAAGTTGAACGGAGAGGCGACGACCGTGTAACAGCTGGTACTCCACTACTGCCCTCTGCTGCTCACAAAGCCGGGCCAACATGTGGAAGGTGGAGTTCCAGCGCGTGCTCACGTCACACAGCAGCCGGTGAGCTGGCAATTGTAAGCGCTGCTGCAGCTTCAACAGGCCGGCCGAAGCTGTAGATGACTTACGGAAATGTGCACACACGCGGCGCACCTTGGTCAAGAGATCATGCACATTGGGGTAGGTTTTTAGAAATCGCTGCACCACTAAATTAAATACATGCGCTAGGCATGGTACGTGTGTGAGCTTGCCGAGCTCCAAAGCCGCCACCAAGTTACGCCCATTATCACACACAACCATGCCTGGTTGCAGGTTGAGTGGCGAGAGCCACTGCTCGGTCTGGTGACTAATCCCCTGCAACAGCTCTGAGGCCGTGTGCTGTTTGTCCCCAAGGCAGATCAGCTTCAGCACGGCCTGTTGACGCTTCCCCACTGCAGTGCTACACTGCTTCCAGCTACTGGCTGATGGGGGAGTGGCGGTGTGTGTAGAGAATTCGGAGGTGGAAACGGAGGAGGAGGAGCCAATAACGTAGGTGCTGGTGGAAACCCTGATGGAGGTAGGGCCCGCAATCCTCGGCGTGGGTAGCACCCGTGCCATCCCAGGGTCCGAGTCGCTCCCAGCCTCCACGACATTCACCCAGTGTGCCGTCAGGGAAATGTAGCGTCCCTGGCCACAAGCACTTGTCCATGTGTCAGTCGTTAAGTGGACCTTCCCAGTAACTGCGTTGGTCAGGGCACGGGTGATGTTACGGGACACATGGTGGTGTAATGCGGGGATGGCACACCGGGAAAAGTAGTGGCGGCTGGGGACCGCGTACCGAGGGACAGCTGCTGCCATCAGGCTGCGGAAGGACTCAGTGTCCACAAGCCTAAATGGCAGCATTTCGATGGCCAGTAATTTTGAAAGGTGTGAGGTTAGTGCTATGGCCTGTGGGTGGGTGGCTGGGTATTTTCTCTTGCGCTCAAATGCCTGGGGTAACGACATTTGGACGCTGTGCTGGGACAGGGAAGTGGATGTGGTCGCTGATGGTGCTTCAGATGCTACAGGTGCAGGGCGGGAGGTATGCGGGCCTGCGCCTTCGACAGGCGATTGGCCGGCACCGAAAACAGGGGAAGAGGAGGCAGTGGTGTGGCCTGCAGACACAGATGGGCGATCCAGGCGTTCCTCCCACTTACTACGGTGCTTGGATGCCATGTGTCGGATCATGCTGGTGGTGGTGAGGTTTCTAGTGTTCATGCCTCGGCTCATTCTGGTGTGGCACAGGTTGCAAACTACAAATCTTTTGTCGTCCGCACTTTCCTTAAAAAAACGCCATACCGCGGAACACCTACCCCTTGGCAAGGTAGATTTACGCAAGGGGGTGCTCCGTGGAACATTTGCGGGCCGGTTTGGTGCGGTCCGCCTTCTTTCTGTAGCCACACCACTGCCTCTTCCAGCCTGTTGCGGTGCTGCAGATGGCTCACCCTCAGGACTGCTGTCATCGCTCGGCTCTACACCTTCCCAGGTGGGGTCAGTCACCTCATCGTCCACCAAGTCCTCCTCCACTTCCTCACTCTGATCATCCTCCTCAAGTCTTGATCCCACCACATACTCGGTCATTGACAACTGTATAACATTCTCCTCAACAAGGTCTTGAGAAGGAAATAGTGGTTGATTTAATGGCAACTGTGTCTCATCATCATCATCATCATCCACTACTTCCTTTGACCTTAAATGCCGTTCACATCTGTCATCTTCTTGTGATTGGGTAGCCTCTAGAGGTTGTGAATCAGGGCACAAGATGTCATGTTCCTCTGCAAGCGTGCTTGGAGAGAGGGTCAAATGAAGGATTGGTGATGAGACGAGCTCATCACTATATCCCAGTGTGGGATCACTTCTTTGACCAGACCGTGTATGGTGGGAGGAAGGATGATCAGAGTGAGGATTATATTGACCAGACTCTTGGCTACTGAGAGTGGACTTGGTGGAAGACAGGGTGGTGCTTAACCGACTGGAAGCAGTATCAGCTGTCATCCAACCGACCACCTGTTCGCACTGGTCGGACCTCGAGAGTGATGTCCTGCGACGCCCTGTGAAATCAGACATGAAGCTAGGTATGGTGGATGTCTTTCTTTCTTGTGCTCTGGCACCAGGCACAGTTTCTCCGCGTCCTGACCCGCGCCCTGAACTTTCAGGATCACGTCCACTTCCCCGTCCCTTTTTACCCGCCTTCTTCATCTTACACGATATATATGACTTTAATATATATGAGTTTGAAAACTTAACAGTATTTCTTACTATTCTGCAACTCTGCAGAGTACACAGAATAGGCTGCTAAACGGCGGTGAAACACACTGAATGGAATATGTGACTTTAATATTTGAGTTTGAAAACTTAACAGTATTTCTTACTATTCTGCAACTGTTCAGAGTACACAGAATAGGCTGCTAAACGGCGGTGATACACACTGAATGGAATATGTGACTTTAATATTTGAGTTTGAAAACTTAACAGTATTTCTTATTATTCTGCAACTGTGCAGAGTACACAGAATAGGCTGCTAAACGGCGGTGATACACACTGAATGGAATATGTGACTTTAATATTTGAGTTTGAAAACTTAACAGTATTTCTTACTATTCTGCAACTCTGCAGAGTACACAGAATAGGCTGTTAAACGGCGTTGAAACACACTGAATGGAATATGTGACTTTAATATTTGAGTTTGAAAACTTAACAGTATTTCTTATAATTCTGGAACTGTACAGAGTACACAGAATAGGCTGTTAAACGGCGGTGAAAGACACTGAATGGAATATGTGACTTTAATATTTGAGTTTGAAAACTTAACAGTATTTCTTATAATTCTGGAACTGTACAGAGTACACAGAATAGGCTGTTAAACGGCGGTGAAAGACACTGAATGGAATATGTGACTTTAATATTTGAGTTTGAAAAATTAACAGTATTTCTTACTATTCTGCAACTCTGCAGAGTACACAGAATAGGCTGTTAAACGGCGTTGAAACACACTGAATGGAATATGTGACTTTAATATTTGAGTTTGAAAACTTAACAGTATTTCTTATAATTCTGGAACTGTACAGAGTACACAGAATAGGCTGTTAAACGGCGGTGAAAGACACTGAATGGAATATGTGACTTTAATATTTGAGTTTGAAAACTTAACAGTATTTCTTATAATTCTGCAACTGTACAGAGTACACAGAATAGGCTGTTAAACGGCGGTGAAAGACACTGAATGGAATATGTGACTTTGATATTTGAGTTTGAAAAATTAACAGTATTTCTTACTATTCTGCAACTCTGTAGAGTACACAGAATAGGCTGTTAAACGGCGTTGAAGCACACTGAATGGAATATGTGACTTTGATATTTTAGTTTGAAGACTTAACAGTATTTCTTCCTATTCTGCAACTCTGCACAGTACACAGAATGTGCTGCTAAACTGCGGCGAAGCACACTGAATGGAATATGTGACTTTGATATTTGAGTTTGAAGACTTAACAGTATTTCTTCCTATTCTGCAACTCTGCACAGTACACAGAATGTGCTGCTACACTGCGGCGAAGCACACTGAATGGAATATGTGACTTTGATATTTGAGTTTGAAGACTTAACAGTATTTCTTCCTATTCTGCAACTCTGCACAGTGCACAGAATGTGCTGCTAAACTGCGGCGAAGCACACTGAATGGAATATGTGACTTTGATATTTTAGTTTGAAGACTTAACAGTATTTCTTCCTATTCTGCAACTCTGCACAGTACACAGAATGTGCTGCTAAACTGCGGCGAAGCACACTGAATGGAATATGTGACTTTGATATTTTAGTTTGAAGACTTAACAGTATTTCTTCCTATTCTGCAACTCTGCACACTACACAGAATGTGCTGCTAAACTGCGGCGAAGCACACTGAATGGAATATGTGACTTTGATATTTTAGTTTGAAGACTTAACAGTATTTCTTCCTATTCTGCAACTCTGCACACTACACAGAATGTGCTGCTAAACTGCGGCGAAGCACACTGAATGGAATATGTGACTTTGATATTTTAGTTTGAAGACTTAACAGTATTTCTTCCTATTCTGCAACTCTGCACACTACACAGAATGTGCTGCTAAACTGCGGCGAAGCACACTGAATGGAATATGTGACTTTGATATTTTAGTTTGAAGACTTAACAGTATTTCTTCCTATTCTGCAACTCTGCACAGTACACAGAATGTGCTGCTAAACTGCGGCGAAGCACACTGAATGGAATATGTGACTTTGATATTTTAGTTTGAAGACTTAACAGTATTTCTTCCTATTCTGCAACTCTGCACAGTACTCAGAATATGCTGCTAAACTGCGGCGACGCACACTGAATGGAATACGTGACTTTGATATTTTAGTTTGAAGACTTAACAGAATGTGCTCTAATCTGCAACTTTGCACACTAAACAGAATGTGCTCTAATCTGCAACTTTGCACACTAAACAGAATGTGCTCTAATCTGCAACTTTGCACACTAAACAGAATGTGCTCTAATCTGCAACTGTGCACACTAAACAGAATGTGCTCTAATCTGCAACTTTGCACACTAAACAGAATATATATATTTTTTTTTTTTTTTTTTTTGTTTTTTTCCCCCCACACCAAATAACCTGCTGCCCCCACACACAGTAGTCCTAAAAAGGACTTTTGGTTCTTTTTTTTTCACAATTTTTGTTTTTTTCCTCCCTACACTGCCTTTCCCTTCCTATCCTCAGCTCTCCCTGGCTCAGACTGAGCCGAACTCGCTGGTCAGGTGCTATACAGCACCTGACCACGGGTTCTGGCCAGCCAATCAGTGTAATGCCAGCAGCCAACATGGCTGCTGGCATTACACCGATGTCAGAGCCTCCCTGCACGTTTATTGGCTGCGCAGCAGCCGCAAAACGTGCGGGGAGGAGACCCGAACATGGCGGGCGAGCACATGCGGTACTCGTACGAGTACCGCCATGTGCCGAGCAGAGCGATGCTCGAGCCGATCCGAGCATCGGCCGAGCATGCTCGCTCAACACTATCTCTGAGGAAGAAGGCAGTCAGCCTTCCAAACACGATGGAGTGTGAGAAAGAATTATATGTTTAACATGAAGGTTGTTCATTTTTTTTGTTCTACCACATGTAATTGTTAAGGCATATGAGATCTAACTAGGGACCATATCTCTCAATACCTAAGTGAGAATGACACATGGGCAGATATGAGAATGGATAATGAGAGAGAGAGAGAGAGAGAGAGAGAAAGCAGATTACACACCACCGGGTGGATCAGAGGCGTAACTAGAAGCCACCAGGCCCTGGTGCAAAAATTGCCATGGGCCCCCTGGCCAAATTGTCCTCCATTGACCACATTGGCCCCCCCATTGGCTACCTCCACATTGCCCCCAATCTCCACATTGCCTCCACATTGCCCCCAATCTCCACATTGCCACCAATCTCAACATTGCCTCCAATATCCACATTGCCCTCACATTGCCCACAATCTCCACATTGCCTCCACAGACATTGTCCCCAATCTCAACCGCCACATTGCCCCTATTTACCCCCCAGTGACCATCTCCTACCTTCCTGGTAGTCCAGCGATGTGGCAGTTGAGGTCTGTGCCCCCTTCTGCACAGACCTCTATACAGCTGGAGCTCCTGCACAGTCCTCTCTTCAGTAATGCAGAGTAATGCAGCTCTCTGCTGCATTACTAGAGTGAAGAAGAGGGAGCTCAGCTGCTAGAGGTCTGTGCCAAAGAAGGAACAGACTTCAGCATATTGTGGGCACCGGGCAGGGGGATTGCAGGGGGCAGCCGGGCAATATCACTCCAAATGCGACCCCTTTTGTTACGCCACTGGGGTGGATCACTAAAGCCGTTTATAGGAACGGAAAGGAAACAGTGGAGAAGAACTTACCGAATCAACCAAATAGTGAATTCACTTTAATCCTCTCTCTGCAATGTGTTGCGTACCCCTCTGGCACTCAGAGGTTTAAAGGAGAAGTAACTTCTCCTAATAATAAGACACCACTTACTTGACTAGGTCCTGAAAATCCTAATGACCCTTATGCATTTTTTTCTTTACTCCTTGGTTCAAGAGTCAACCTCTTCAACCATTCCTTTATGTTATGTCCTTTCTCTTTGTGCGTTCGTCACACTTTTTGTTTTTGTAGTCTCCGTAAGTGGAAGGGTATCCCGGCATGGGCCCTTATTCCATGTGCCTAGAGGGAATCAGCTGCACCCCACTGAGGAGGCCCACATAGACCAAAATGTACTCCTGGGGTTGTGCTGTTTCTCTTTTGCAGAGAGAATTTGCCTGACATTTCAGAACTGGACTGTCTGTGGGTGGGACCAGTCTGATATCGATTTGGACATTTCCTGTCTGCAGTGGTACAGGGGAGTGAAAAACATGACTTGAGCAGCACCTGAGAGGCCACTACACCTTGAACACTTCAGTTTGTTCTGTCTTGGTGTGCGTTCATCACACTTTTTGTTTGGGTATGTCCATGGAGAAGGATGTGACAGTTGCTGGCAGTTTTTTCATACTGAACCGGGCAAAGTACATATACCTACTTGAGCCTTTAAGGACCAGAGGGGTGTACAACTCATTGCAAATCAATATGTTGCATACCCCCCTGGTCCTTAAAGTGATAGTAATACTTTGGTTTAAAATGTTTAATATTGTAGATATTAACAACAGAAGTAGAATAACCTCTCCCGTCGCTCAAAACTTTATAGTTTTTTAGTTCAAAGCATTTAAGGTTCCCCCTCCCGCCCCTTTAAGAAACATCAGCGCTGTATGGGATAGAAGAGGATCCTGGCCCTGGGACTGGTGGAGGCTCTTCTGCAGAGCTGAAATAACGCTATTTCATATGAAATACTTCATTGGAAAGTGTGCAAACCAGGCAGACTTTATAGATTGTTCCAATGAAGTATTTCTTCCTCGTAAATGTCACAATTTCAGCTCTGTTGAAGAGCCTCCATAAGTCCCTAGTCCCAGGGCCAGGATCAGCTTCTGTCAGCTAGAGTGCTGATGTTTCTTAAAGGGGCGGGAGGGGGGAAATTCAAATGCTATGAATTAAAAAACTATAAAGTTTTGAGAGACAGGAGGTAGTTTGTTGTACTTCTATTGTTAATATCTACAATATTAGAAATGTTTAAACCAAAGTATTGCTATCCCTTTAAAAGTTTAAGATAACCATGTGCAGTGAGCAGGATTTGAGGTCTTCTGGTTGTGTTAGCAACTCACACGTCCGTCTCTATGGACATGACATCCAGGACTGAATGACTATGTTATCTGTTGAACAATGGTACAAGGACAATAGGCCACTTGCTGTATGCGACATTTTGGGATGCAGCAGTTTTTCAGATGTGACTAATACCTACTCACAACATCCATACACACCGGTTTGGAGTAAATAATATTCTCATGATAATCCATCATTTCACTAACACACACTTATCCTTATACTGAGCGCTGGGACTCATCTGCACAGCAATAATGATATTTAGGCTTCTGCAACATTGGTTTCTAGACGGCTTTTATTTGGTAATAAAAGGATTACATTGTGTGGAATTTTATGATATTGTTGAATCTGTATAATCATCTGTTGCTGTTGTGTAGAGATGAGGATGGTCACATATTAATCACATATTATCACTGTGTGCACGTACTAACTTAATCCTAATCATGTATGCATTCTTTCATATTCTAATTTTGTTTTTTAGCTGGTCCAGAACCTTGACTTATTGTTTTTAATAAATAATGTATTCTAATATCAGTTTAAAGAAATATTAATACTTAGTATGTAAAAAAATATATTCTAGGGTTTATTCTCCTAGTAAAACATGGGTTCCCCCACTGTTGAGACATGTTTTATTCAAAAGTTATTATGACTCAATCATGAATTTTCTAGATGCAATATATCAATGGCCTGAAATTGTATAGTGATGCTGTTGCTACACCATCATATGGACAGCTCTGGTCAGTTGACCATAAATCCCCATAGGATGTGTAGCAACAGCGCCACTGTACAATTTCAGGCCACTGTGATACTGCACCTAAAAAAATTCAAGTTTCAGCTATTATATTTTTTGAATAAAACACCTTTCAGCAGTGGGAGTACCCTTGTTTTACTCAGGCTGATAAACTCTACAACATAATTATTATTACATTTTAGGTATTACTATCCCTATAAGGTATACTTTGTATTTGTAAGGTACAGAAGCACTCACATTTTACATACATTACCTGGGCACGATCAAGCTTTGACCTTGAGACTTAGGGATTTGAACTAAATCGTATTTCAGGGTCAATGGCCTAATTCTCAGGGTGCCAGTTTTTCCTGCTATATGATTTACACCAATTTACTGCTTATTTAATGTCCAAAGTAATGAAATTTCTACTAGAAAAAGCAGAAAAAGAAACAAAGAAAGTGCTTTTGGTGCAATATCATTAACCCTTTGAGTGCCTTGCAATGTGTTGCATACCTCTCTGACACAAAGGGTTAAGATGGACTAATATACACACCGACTTTCACCAGTAATAAAATATTACTCACAAACTTATAGTTCAGTACAACACTTCTGTGTTTACTGAAATACACACAGTAGAGATGTTTATACTGAACCAACCACAGTATCGATCCACTTTAGGCATCTCGTAGATCTAGGCTGCTCCTCCACACAGCTCTCCGGAAGTACAGAACATGAGGGGAAAACAAACAGACAATAGAGGGTTCACTTTGAAAACCCAAAACCGTGTGCGATGTAAAGGCGCCATAACCATGTCTCCTTGATGAAAATGGTGACATAAGGATCTCGCTCTGCATCAGCAGCGCAAGATTCTCATGTTGCGCCCTTAAACGATGCTGCAACCCGCATTCATTGTAGTGCCCGCATATAAATACTAATAAAAATGCAAATTAAATAAAGACGTTTTTTGAGTGAGCTACTTCTCTGTATGAGCTGGTTTACTTACCAGTGCAGCCTACGCAATCATAGGTCAAGTTGTTTTCCTGAGTGCTGGAAAACTTTCCTAGTGCCAAACTGCAGCTAAGCTGACTATTTCTAAGTACAACTGAAGAGATTTACTTAAAGGGATAGTAATGTTTCATAATAAAAGCAGCTCTAATTAATCATCATAGTATTTGGACTTTGGAGAGTGTTGTTTCAATTCTGTCAGAGTTGTAGTTCAAGAGTAATTGAATGACAAAGTATCCCCCTCCCGCCCCTTTTACTGATGTAACACTGTTCAGCCAGATCAGAAGGGAGGTGCCCAGGTAGATTGCAGAGAGGGACAATCTTCAATCAAGATAAGGGAAAAACCTGAAGAGCTTGTCAAGGGGGGGGCAGGGCTTTCATTGTTCTCATAGGAAGAAGATTGTCCCCTTCTGTTATCTGTCTGGTCTATGGACTGGATTCCACATCTGAGAAGAGATGGCTTACACTAGGTACAGTGGGGCAAAAAAGTATTTAGTCAGCCACCAATTGTACAAGTTCTCCCACTTAAAAAGATGAGAGAGGCCTGTAATTTTCATCATAGGTACACTTCAACTATGAGAAACAGAATGAGACAAAAAAAATCCATAAAATCACATTGTCTGATTTTTAAAGAATTTATTTGCAAATTATGGTGGAAAATAAGTATTTGGTCAATAACAAAAGTTCATATCAATACTTTGTTATATACCCTTTCTTGGCAATGACAGAGGTCAAACATTTTCTGTAAGTCTTCACAAGGTTTTCACACACTGTTGCTGGTATTTTGGACCATTCCTCCATGCAGATCTCCTCTAGAGCAGTGATGTTTTGGGGCTGTCGCTGGGCAACACGGACTTTCAACTACCTCCAAAGGTTTTCTATGGGGTTGAGATCTGGAGACTGGCTAGGCCACTCCAGGACCTTGAAATGCTTCTTACGAAGCCACCCCTTCATTGCCCGGGTGGTGTGTTTGGGATCATTGTCATGCTGAAAGACCCAGCCACGTTTCATCTTCAATGCCCTTGCTGATGGAAGGAGGTTTTCACTCAAAATCTCACAATACATGGCCCAATTCATTCTTTCCTTTACACGGATCAGTCATCCTGGTCCCTTTGCAGAAAAACAGCCCCAAAGCATGATGTTTCCACCCCCATGCTTCACCGTAGGTATAGTGTTCTTTGGATGCAAATCAGCATTCTTTCTCCTCCAAACACGACGGGTTGAGTTTTTACCAAAAAGTTCTACTTTGGTTTCATCTGACCATATGACATTCGCCCAGCCCTCTTCTGGATCATCGAAATGCTCTCTAGCAAACTTCAGACGGGCCCGGACATGTACTGGCTTAAGCAGGGGGACACGTCTGGCACTGCATGATTTGAGTCCCTGGCGGCATGGTGTGTTACTGATGGTAGCCTTTGTTACTTTGGTCCCAGCTCTCTGCAGGTCATTCACTAGGTCCCCCTGTGTGGTTCTGGGATTTTTGCTCACCATTCTTGTGATCATTTTGACACCACGGGGTGAGATCTTGCGTGGAGCCCCAGATCGAGGGAGATTATCAGTGGTCTTGTATGTCTTCCATTTACGAATAATTGCTCCCACAGTTGATTTCTTCACACCAAGCTGCTTGCCTATTGCAGATTCAGTCTTCCCAGCCTGGTGCAGGTCTACAATTTTGTTTCTGGTGTCCTTCGACAGCTCTTTGGTCTTGGCCATAGTGGAGTTTGGAGTGTGACTGTTTGAGGTTGTGGACAGGTGTCTTTTATACTAATAACAAGTTCAAACAGGTGCCATTAATACAGGTAACGAGTGGAGGACAGAGGAGACTCTTAAAGAAGAAGTTACAGGTCTGTGAGAGCCAGAAATCTTGCATGTTTGTAGGTGACCAAATACTTATTTTACTGAGGAATTTACCAATAAATTCATTAGAAATCCTACAATGTGATTTCCTGTATTCTTTCAACCATTCTGTCTCTCATAGTTGAAGTGTACCTATGATGAAAATTACAGGCCTCTCTCATCTTTTTAAGTGGGAGAACTTGCACAATTGGTGGCTGACTAAATACTTTTTTGCCCCACTGTAAAAGGGGAGGGAGGGGGGACTTTGCATGTGAATATCTCTCAAACCATAAAGGTTTGAGAGATAAGACTTATATCTTTCTTCATGTTTTTGTAATGCCTACAAAATAAAATAAAGATAAAACGAAGTATTACTATCCCTTTAAACCAAATCATTTACATACAAAGCAAGACCAGGCAGACCTAAAGTGACCACGCCATCAGAAGACCAGTATATGTGTGGGGATGCTTTGTCTATTCTGGAGTTGGTGACTTGCACAAGACCAACTACACCTGACCAAACAGAAGTACCACCATTCTGCAGAGGAATGCTATATCTTCTGGCTTAAAGATATGTGGAAGTGATTCATTTTACAGCAGGACAACAATCCTAAACATACATCAAAGTTCTGCAAGGAGTATCTAAAGTCCAAGAAAGAACCAGGAGTGCTAATTTGCATTTCTTTCCCACCACAGTCACTGGACCTCATCTCCACTGAACTTCTGTGGGAACATTAGAAAAGGGAAAAGGCGAAACACCCTGTGACATCTCTAGACACTCTCTGGGATGTTCTAAAGAAGTGCTTGAATAATTTATTGTAAAATTCTGCACAGACGTGTAGAATCAATGCCAAACAGTTGAAACAGTCATTAAGGCAAATGCTGGTCTTACCAAATATTGAGAATTCTTCATTTTCAGTATGTACTAACAAAGATTTAATAAAAATTGGTTACTGACAAACAAAATAAGCATGCAATATTTTGTTTGTCAATAATCAATTCTTATTAAATGGATAGTAATACTTCTTTTTATCTTTATTTTATTTTGTAGGCATTAAAAACATGAAGAACGATATAAGTCTTATCTCTCAAACCTTTATGGTTTGAGAGATATTCACAAGCAAAGTTCCCCTCCCACCCCTTTTACCTAGCGTAAGCCATCTCTTCTCAGATGTGAATCTGGTTGTAAGACCAAACAGATAACAGAAGGGTACAGTCTTCTTCCTATGAGAACAATGAAATCCCTGCCCCCCTTGACAAGTTTATCAGGTTTTTCCTTTATCTTAATTGAAGATTGTCCCTCTCTGCAGTCTACCTGGGCACCTCCCTTCTGATCTGGCTGAGCAGTGTTACATCAGGAAAAGGGGCGGGAGGGGGATACTTTGTCATTGAATTACTCTTGAACTACAACTCTGACAGAATTAAAATAACACTCTCCAAGGTCCAAATACTATGATGATTAATTAGAGCTGCTTTTATTATGAAACATTACTATCCCTTTAAATCTTTTTCTTATTTTTTCTTTTGAGATACTAAGGCGCTCTCCCTCATTTGTATTGTTTTGGGGTTTTTCTACTTAAAGGGATAGTAATACTTCATTCTAACTTTATTTTATTTTGTAGGCATTAAAAAAACATGAAGAATGATATAAGTCTTATCTCTGAAACCTTTATGGTTTAAGAGATATTCACAAACAAAGTATCCCCCCCCCCGTTCAACCAGATCAGAAGGGAGATGCCCAGGTAGACTGCAGAGAGGGACAATCTTCAATTAAGATAATGGAAAAAGCTGAAAAACTTGTCAAGGGGGGGAAGGGCTTTCATTGTTTTCATACAAAGAAAATTGTCCCCTTCTGTTATCTGTCCTGTCATACAACCAGACTCACATCTGAGAAGAGATTGCTTACACTAGGAAAAAGGGGCGGGGAGGGGAACTTTGCTTGTGAATATCTCATAAACCATAAAGGTTTGAGAGATAAGACTTATATCATTCTTCATGTTTTTTTAATGCCTACAAAATAAAATAAAGTTAAAACGAAGTATTACTATCCCTTTAAGCCCATTTGCACTATAGGGCTGAGTGGATAGCAGCAGCCTCGGAAGTCTCTTTATTATTCTTAAAGTGTTAGTTTAGTATATATCATTAGCGCCACACTATCTCTCATCTTTTTATTTTTAATAAACTTTTTTTTACTTTTATTAATGAAAATTATATATTTTTGTTTGAGAAATACTGTATATTTTGGTTTTTGGAAATGCTGAAATAAAAGCAGATTGTAGTTATGGACTCAGATGTTTGGACCCTATTGTGTCTGTCTGTCTATCTATCTATCTATCTATCTATCTATCTATCTATCTATCTATCTATCTAGACTAACAATGGAAGCACTCTCTCTGTTAGGGTGAATGCCGGTGTGATCTTACCAGATGGAAAACAGATGATCATAGTCTTAGTCAGAGGCAAGAACTCACAATTACACTTGACCAAAGAGAAGTACCACTCTGTACTGTAGAGGCATGACATCCCTTCTGGCTTAAAGTTGTGTTGAAGAGGATTCCTTTTACAACAGAACAAAGGTACTAAACACACTTCGAAGCTGTGCCACTCATATCTGAAGCCCAAAGAAGAGCAAGGAGTGCTAATTTGCATGGCTTTCCCACCTCAATCACCAGACCTCATCCCCATTGGACATATTTCTGAACATTTGAAAAGGGAAAAGGCAAAACACACAGTGACACATGTAGATACTCTCTGGAATGCTCTAAACGAGTGCTGGAATAATGTGATTAATGTGTTGTCAACATTTCAATGGGCAAATGAAAGTGTGAATCTGTACATTGAAACATTGTAAACACATTAAATCATATTCTTCAAAAGACCTGTGGGTTCTCACCACTATCTAAGACTATTTATCTATCTATCTATCTATCTATCTATCTATCTATCTATCTATCTATCTACATGTGTGTGTGAAGATGAATAAAATAATAAAAAGTACAGGAAATGTGTACCTGTAGGACATGTATAGCCAAAATAAAGGGTTACTGTTCCTACTATGAGCATACCTCTCTGCAGACCAGTGCTGTGCTATACATTTTCCTGCAGTATACGGTCAATTCTCTTGTCATGCACATGGGCTGAACATAATTGCAAGCAGAAGATGCTCACATAATTAAAACTCACAAGATGAGTGATTTAAAGGAAAAGTAATGTCCACTAAATATTTTTTCTTGTTTTGTAGATTAAAAAAAAATGATGTTACACAAATCCCATCTCTCAAACCTTAATGGTTTGATAGATATTCGCATCTAAAGTTCCCCCTCTCCTGATGTCAGCTGTAAAGCTGACAGAAGGAGATCCGTGTCGGCCGACATGAAGAGGCTCTTCAGAAGAGCCATGATAGCGATACTGGAAAAGAATTACTTCATTGGAACGGTCTACAAAGTATGCTTGCAAACCAGGGACACTTTGTAGACCATTCCAGTGAAGTAATTATTTTTCAGTATCGCTGTTTCGGCTCTGCTGCAGTGCTGCTGGCTGGTCCCAGGACCGGGATCTCCTGCTGTCAGCAGAGCGCTAATATCAGGAGAATGGGACAGAGAGGGGAACTTTCACTGCGATTATCTCTCAAACCGTAAAGGTTTCTGAGTTGGGATTTCTGCAACATAATATATTTTTTCAGTCTACAAAACAAGAAAAAACCTTTAGTGGACATTAGTGTCCCTTTAAGGTACATATATACAACAACAGCATGTATGCCAGAGATTACTTTAAGGTGTTAAAGGGATAGTAATACTTAAAATGTAAAAAAAAATATGTTGTAGGGTTTATCCCCCTGAGTAAAACAAGAGTACTCCCACTGCTGAAAGGTGTTTCATTCAAAAGTTATTAATTTTCAAAGTTGAATTTTTTAGGTGCAATATTACAGTGGCCTGAAATTGTACAGTGGCGCTGTTGCTACACAATCCTATGGACAGCTCTGGTCCTGGGACCATAAATCTCCATAGGATGGTGTAGCGACAGCACCACTGTACAATTTCAGGCCACTGTGATATTGCACCTAAAAAATTCAACTTTGAAAATTAATAACTTTTGAATGAAACACCTTTCAGCAGTGGGAGTACTCTTGTTTTACTCAGGGGGATAAACCCTACAACATATTTTTTTTTACATTTTAAGTATTACTATCCCTTTAAAGAAAATGAATTACCCCTTGGAATGCCACTGATGTCTCCAACACACTACTCTGCAATACTTGCAAACATCTTAACATAAACGGGATTAATATATGCTTGTAAAATGAAATATAAAACAAAATGTTGCTAACACATCAGGTGCCTGTCTGAAATGTCTCCAACCCATAGCAAAGCAATGGGCGGGAGAGATCTCTGGCACACAAGGCGTTAAGTACATTACTGCAAACAGACAATGACATTTTCTTACACATAAGAACTGCATTAGAAGAAATTCTTATATGAAATCTCATCTCATTTCTTAGAGCACACATTCACCCACTGAAAATGTTGTTCCAAGATCAAAGGTCTCTTTTTAAGCTACAGGTGGATAAAGGCTTTTGGCAAATACAACATGATGGTCCTTATAAATCAAATATACTCACTCCAAGCGATAACCGGGGGATGTATGAATGAATACACCACCACAGTTAATTTTATGTGCTGATAAATCATGCACCTGCACTTATATTTAAACACATCTTTCTGCCAGCATTTATGGTTAAATATTATGTAGGAATAAGTGGCTCTTATTTTGTTAACAGAGGGACTTACCTTCAGACAGCAGTCAAATATATCAATATATTTTAATTTGTCACATTTGATTGCTGTTTTTTTCAGTTTATAAACTGATAAAGACTAATGACACTTACAATCCACAAAAGAAGATCATTTCTTGTTGTGAGGAGGGGGTATTGACTATATGAAAAGTTCAAAAGAGAGAATACATGCAGGAAACCCAAGATACTATGCAAAACATAAATAAATAGATATTCCAGAGCGCTGTAT
Source organism: Rhinophrynus dorsalis (assembly GCA_037306005.1). NCBI lineage: Eukaryota > Metazoa > Chordata > Amphibia > Anura > Rhinophrynidae > Rhinophrynus > Rhinophrynus dorsalis. The sequence continues at coordinate 46,720,539 of CM074724.1, forward strand.
GACAGACCTACCTAGGTAACCCCTTCTGTTACACTTATGAACTTATTACCAAGGTGAAAAAAACAAGAAGAAAGTAACATCACATAGTGAATTAAGACCTTCAGTAAATAATAGTACTACTACCTACAACTCACAAAGTGGGTAGGAACCTGGGTGAAATATCAAAGGCAGTGACTGGAAGGGCACTCACCGGAATAATACCACATAATACCGTATATAGACTTATCTCTGATTCTCCATGTTGTTCAGTTGCTGATTCTCCTCAAAAGCCAACTTCAAAGAGTGTGTAACTATCTCAAAAACAAACACATGGGGTACAGATAATGCTGGATTCAGCACACTCTGAATGTAAGATACACAATATAACAGTGCCAGACTTACTCTGTGTGCTTATGCCAGTATCATTGCTCCCGTAATGGCCACAGAATGGCCACAGTTCAGGTGTACTGTGAGGCAATTATATAGGTGCAGCTGAGTGTGTTACACTTTTTTCATAGTCTTTCAATTCTACAATATGCAGTACGTGGGGGATAGTTAAAAAAAGAGCCAAAAGATTTTCTAAATTTGTAGATATACTGAATGGTATGAAGGACTCGTTGAGGGACTCATTCTGTTAAACAATATAAACCATTTATTCCCGCAGTAACAGGTCTCAGTGGTCCTGATTTGAGGTGAGCCTTAAAGGAGTAGTAAACTTGTTTTTATGAAAACACATATTTTACAGAGCATTTCCTGCTGAATAAAACAAGGTCACTCCCATCGCTGTCAGATGTTTTATTCAAATATTATAGCAGTTTAAATAATCAGGAAGTGAATTTACTGTGTTTACTTCCTGATAGTTCTAACTGACAGGAAGTGACAGGCAGTTTCTACCACATTCTATGGAGAACCGTATGTCTCTGACTTTTCTGACTTTCCTCTACATTAGAATCTAACAGGAAATCTAATTAGAATTTGACCACTAGAGAGCACTGCTAATGTAAATAAAAAAACATGGGTTTAAACTGTAATAACTCTTGAAATATAAATCTCTCTGCAGTGGGGGTACCCTTATTTTACTCAGAGGAAAATCCCTACAATATATATTTTTTCACAAAAAAAAAAGTTTACCGCTCCTTTAAAAGCTCGGTGCACCCATGTGGGTGCTACATTGTTCACCCATGTGGGTGCACAATAGGCACATATATAGGGCAATTCTATTTAATTAAGTTGACTGTGAACTGAAACACCACATCATGTGGCATTGGCCACAAAACATAATGGCACAGAATGCGAGAGATATGGAAAAATATTCAAGAAGATATTCTACACTTGTTGCTCTACTGGATGGTATAAAAGACTCCTATAATTTCAGGGATCATTTAACCCCATGAACAACAGATAGGTCTTCAAAGCATTAAGAATCAAAGCACTGGAGATCCTGGGATATTGAAGTCTAATAGTATTTAGTATAATTTGAATGGGTTTTATTATAATTACAAAACAGTTAAAATTATGTTAACAGCCAACCTTACATGGATTAGTATCCTGGAAATGTGTAATTAACTTTGTGCATTATTGTTATTGTTTATCATCAGATGTCAGCAGTTACCTGGTATCAAATAGATTTTTTTTCTGCAATGTCTAGATTTCACAGCATTGCAGTCAAAAACATTGTTGCCTACACTTTTATCTGCAGGACTGCTGGATGCAAACAAATCAGCACTGCTCAGAATTTCTACTGAGCAGAAAGTCAGGCTAAGCTGACATGGCAAGAACCTGAAGGATGAGATAATATCTATGAGAAAAACTATTTAGATTATTAATCACAAGTTGTGCATTTACAATGCATTCTAGATCACAGTTAAAAAAAAGGGAGACAAGAAACAGCAGAGGAAATATTTTAATTTTCTCAGGTCTGAGTAACAAAATACAAGGCTCAAAAGTTGGCTGTGAATGTAGATTTAGTAAATCTAGCTTTATTTAAACATTACAGTAACATATGTCTTATAATAATAAAAACCCACTTTCCTTAGCCCTTTGTGTGCCAGAGGTGTATCTAACGCTTTGCGTCACAATGCATTGGCTATCTCTCTGTCACTCAAAGGGTTAATCTGGTTAGAAAATCCCAGTGGTAACTCTGAATTAATTCTGCATAGTCTGGTTATCCAAAATGAATGATTATTAACAATAGTGCTGATTATCATGTCCACAGACCCACACATGAGTATGAATCTTATGAATCCTTCAGTGGCAAGAGGCTGTGGTTTCGGAATCCTGCAAAAAGAATGAAAGGGATAGTAATGTTTCACAAAAACAGCAGCTCCAATTCATCTTCATAGTATTTGAGCCATAGAGAGTGTTATTTCAGTACTGTCAGAGTTGTAGTTCAAGAGTAATTGAATGATAAAGTTTCCCCTCCTGCCCCTTTTACCTAGTGTAAGCCCCCTCCCCTCAGATGTGGAATCCAGTCCATAGACCAGACAGATCACAGCAAGGGTCAATCTTCTTACTGTGAGAACAATGAAAGCCCTGCCCCCCTTGACAGGTTTTTCAGCTTTTTCCTTTATGTTAATTGAAGATTGTCCCTCTCTGCAATCTACCTGGACACTCCCTGCTGCTCTGAGGTGAGCAGTGTTACACTAGGTAAAAGGGACAGGAGGAGGATACTTTATCATTCAATTACTCTTGAACTACAACTCTGACAGAATTGAAATAACACTCTCCATGGCCCAAATACTATGATGATTAATTAGAGCTGCTTTTATTATGAAAAATTACTATCCCTTTAAGTCTGCGGCCTCCTTCTGTGACCATGATATGCAGCATTCATTTTGGAGAACCAATCCATTCAGAATTTATAGCACCCATTAGGACTTTCAGATTAAGGTAAATGGAGATGTGTCTGAATTAGGCAACCCTCTGGCACTCAGAAGGTTAACCCTTTGAGTGCCACAGGGGTATGCAACGCATTTGCGTTGCATACCCCTCTGGCACTCAAAGGGTTAAAAGGAAGAGTCAGTGTTGAAAAATATGCAAAACACACACATGAAACCAATCTTACGGCAAACCAAAACCCCTCAAAGTCCCTCTGATTAAATTGGAGCACTTAACTCTTTAAATGCTGGAGAGGTCTACAATGACAATGAATAGCACTCCAGAGATTAAATCAATGGGAGACTTTATTTCTCCCTTTAAGCTGCAGTTGATTTCACCCAGAGTTGCTCCCCTTATTTTGACTTGTTCATATTACCTAAATGAAGCCTAATCCAGTATTGCTCTATAAACATATCAAAGCTAATATTCTCTGCCTGCCATCCATTCAGTTGGAGACAGCACTGCAAATCTGTTTAATCAGACAATAAATAACTTTCTGTGTGAGAAAAACCTATTGCATTTTGAATGCTTAGCAGCACTATATTTGTGCCATAAAGATGAATGCAGGTTGGTCAGCATATGCCTTAAAGGAGCAGTAAACTTTTTTTATGAAAAAATATATATTGTAGGGATTTTCCTATAGAGTAAAATGAGGGTACTCCCACTGCGGAGAGATTTATATTTCCAGAGTTATTACAGTTTAAACCCATGTTTTTTTACATTAGCAGTGCCCTCTAGTGGTTAAATTCTAATTATATTTCCTGTTAGATTCTAATGGAAAGGAAAGTCAGAAACATACAGTTCTACATAGAATGTGAGAGAAACTGCCTGTCACTTCCTGTCAGTTAGAACTATCAGGAAGTAAACACAGTAAATTCACTTCCTGGTTATTTAAACTGCTATAAATTTGAATAAAACATCTGACAGCAGTGGGAGTGACCTTGTTTTATTCAGCAGGAAATGCTCTATAAAATATGTGTTTTCATAAAAAAAAGTTTACTGCTCCTTTAACTGCAAGGGAATAACTATAGGGAGTGCAGAGTGTGCAGTTGTGCGTAGGCCCAGTATCCAAGGATTCCTTACCAACCCCAGGGTCCCGTAGGTTCTAGATATGCCTCTGTAAATAGATTTTTTTTTGCCCCAAGAAATGTTTACATCAGAGCCCTCAATAGGCTAGCTGCACTAATGGTTAACTGTGTGAATTTCTATTTGGTATGAGTTCCGCAACATAGGCATGCACGGGCCCTTGCTCTCCTTAGACATTATGTAGAAAGAAAAGAGATGTAATTCAGGCGCAAACCAACTTCACTATAGGGAACAAATAAAACTTCTCAAAATCACCATTGATTTAAAGGAGCACTCATTTTTTAATTAAAACATATATTGTATTGCAAAACCATTGCTGGGAGATGCATATTTACAGAGTTAATACAGTTTAAATGCTTATTTTTTTATATTAAAAACAGCAGCTCCAATTAATCATCATAGTATTTGGGCCATGGAGAGTGTTATTTCACTGCTGTGAGAGTTGTAGTACAAGAGTAATTGAATGATAAAGTTTCCCCCTCCCAACCCTTTTACCTAGTGTAACAATGCTCACCTCAGATGTGGAATCTGGTCTTTTGACTATACACGTCGAAGCAAGGGACAGTCTTCTTACTGTGAGAACAATGAAAACCCTGCCCCCTTTGACAGGTTTTTCAGGTTTTTCCTTATGCTCACTGAAGATTGTCCCTCTCTGCGATCCATCTGAACAGTCTTGCTGCTCTGAGGTGAGCAGTGTTTTGTCAGTAATAGGGGCGGGAGGGGGATATTTTATCATTCAATTACTCTTGAAATACAACTCTGACAGCATTGAAATAATACTCTCCATGGCCCAAATACTATGAAGATTAATTGGAGCTGCTTTAGTTCTGAAACATTAATATCCCTTTAACAGTTCCCTCTAACATAGTAACATAGTTGATGAGGCTGAAAAAAGACATGCATCTATCCAGTCCACCCATGCCAAATCACCCCGTTTATCCAGAAGAAGGCAAAAAACAAAGCTATTGAAGTCTTTTCTAGTTTGACCCCAAGTGAGTAAAAAATTCCTTCCTTATTCCAAATGGGTATTTTCCTGGATCAACAACCTATCTGCCTTGAAGCCAACTGTCATAATTCTCAATATTGTTCTGTGCTAGATAGGTATCCATTACATTTATGAAAGCATTTACCATATTTGCAAACACAATTTGCCAAGGCAAATAATTAGTGTTGAGCGAGCATGCTCGGCCGATGCTCGGATCGGCTCGAGCATCGCTCTGCTCGGCACATGGCGGTACTCGTCGAGTACCGCCATGTGCTCGCCCGCCATGTTCGGGTGGCGGGGATCTGTGCCGGAGGAGGCACAGATCTGAAGACGCTCCGCTGGACCACCAGGGACTGGAGGTACGGGGGCATTGCGGAGATGAAGGGGGCATTGCGGAGATGAAGGGGGACAGTGTGGAGATGAAGGGGGACATTGTGGAAGAGGGGCATAGAGGAGATGAAGGGGGACATTGTGGAAGAGGGGCATAGCGGAGATGAAGGGGGACATTGTGGAAGAGGGGCATAGCGGAGATGAAGGGGGACATTGTGGAAGAGGGGCATAGAGGAGATGAAGGGGGACATTGTGGAAGAGGGGCATAGCGGAGATGAAGGGGGACATTGTGGAAGAGGGGCATAGAGGAGATGAAGGGGGACATTGTGGAAGAGGGGCATAGAGGAGATGAAGGGGGACATTGTGGAAGAGGGGCATAGCGGAGATGAAGGGGGACATTGCGGAGATGAAGGGGGGCATTGACCAGGCACCCTCCCCTCATCAGAGCAGGGGGTGCCTGGTGTAATGCTCGTGTCGCCCCATTCAATTCAATGGGGCTCGGGTGCTCGGCCGAGCACTCGAGCCTCAGGGGGTGCTCGGTCAGAGCACCTGAGCATCGGGGTGCTCGCTCAACACTACAAATAATCCCTTTACTGCCCTTAATGTAACAAAAAAAACTGTCTTTGTCTTTCCTCAAGTCTTAATGGATGACCTCTTGTTCTTTGCTCAGCTCTTTGTGTAAATAATTCATTGGATAGTTCTTTGTATTGACCTCAGATATATTTATAAATGACGGTTGCATCACCCCTTAGATGTCTCTTCTCTAATGTAAACAAACCCATTTGGCTAGTCCCTCTTTATATCTCAGATTCTACAGTTCCTTTATTAGTTTTGTTGCACGTCTCATCACTTTTTCCAGTGGTCAGATTCCAATTAGTTATTCTGTTACATTCTGAGATGAAAGTCTCTGACAAACAGTTCTACATAAACAAGAAAAGGATAGACACAGCGCACACAACCAGGTCCACACTATTTGGGATAGAGAGAGATTCTAACAGATATATAGGGATTAGACAATACCGTATCCTAATTTGCTGGACAATTAGCGCAATCACTTAATAATCATATAAACAGTATGTGGATAAGTGGTAATATAGAAAATCAAGAATGTGTAGACTATCGCTGTATCTATTGTCAATAATGAGTGGTTAGTTCTCTCACTTCTGCTGCTTGTAAACCAGAAGTCCTCTCAAGGTCCACCGTTGAACATGTAAGATAGAGTCAAACGGCGTTCTCCTCCTTGCATGTGGAACTGCCCTGTTCGTGGAACTGCTCAACGCGTTTCTGCGCAACACTACGCCTTCCTCTGGAGCAAGTAGATCCATTTGTTGGCTGGTGATAGTGATTACTAGGGGGAGCGTCTCGCATCTCACAGCAAGGGAGATATTGGAGTGAGCTTCAGGAGGACAGAGAGAGGACGTGGAGATAACGGTGTCCTGCACAGAGACTTCTGACAGGCATTACCTAAAGAATACTTCTAGTAAGCAGACATCTTAATTGACTTTGATGCTGTATTTGCTGTTCCTGTTTTAATGTGCCCAGATACCACGTATGTTCCTGTAAGCGGCTACTATATTGGATTTTCATTCCTGCCATTGCTGTACCTCCCCACTAGTGCACACGTAAATCAGAGATACTCTCTGGCTTCATCAACACAGCATATTTGTCTGTATATGTGTGTGTTGTCTACAGTATAGATACAATATATTGACTTACAAATTGTGAATACTCACATATCATGTATATAAATTAGTGTTGAGCGAGCATGCTCGGCCGATGCTCGGATCGGCTCGAGCATCGCTCTGCTCGGCACATGGCGGTACTCGTACGAGTACCGCATGTGCTCGCCCGCCATGTTCGGGTCTCCTCCCCGCACGTTTTGCGGCTGCTGCGCAGCCAATAAACGTGCAGGGAGGCTCTGACATCGGTGTAATGCCAGCAGCCATGTTGGCTGCTGGCATTACACTGATTGGCTGGCCAGAACCCGTGGTCGGGTGCTGTATAGCACCTGACCATCGAGTTCGGCTCAGTCTGAGCCAGGGAGAGCTGAGGATAGGAAGGGAAAGGCAGTGTAGGGAGGAAAAAAAAAAAATTGTGAAAAAAAAGAACCAAAAGTCCTTTTTAGGACTACTGTGTGTGGGGGCAGCAGGTTATTTTGTGTGGGGGGAAAAAAACAAAAAAAAAAAAAAAAAAAATATTCTGTTTAGTGTGAAAAGTTGCAGATTAGAGCACATTCTGTTTAGTGTGCACAGTTGCAGATTAGAGCACATTCTGTTTAGTGTGCAAAGTTGCAGATTAGAGCACATTCTGTTTAGTGTGCAAAGTTGCAGATTAGAGCACATTCTGTTTAGTGTGCAAAGTTGCAGATTAGAGCACATTCTGTTAAGTCTTCAAACTAAAATATCAAAGTCACATATTCCATTCAGTGTGCGTCGCCGCAGTTTAGCAGCACATTCTGTGTACTGTGCAGAGTTGCAGAATAGGAAGAAATACTGTTAAGTCTTCAAACTAAAATATCAAAGTCACATATTCCATTCAGTGTGCTTCGCCGCAGTTTAGCAGCCTATTCTGTGTACTCTGCACAGTTGCAGAATAGGAAGAAATACTGTTAAGTCTTCAAACTAAAATATCAAAGTCACATATTCCATTCAGTGTGCTTCGCCGCAGTTTAGCAGCCTATTCTGTGTACTCTGCACAGTTGCAGAATAGGAAGAAATACTGTTAAGTCTTCAAACTAAAATATCAAAGTCACATATTCCATTCAGTGTGTTTCACCGCCGTTTAGCAGCCTATTCTGTGTACTCTGCACAGTTGCAGAATAGGAAGAAATACTGTTAAGTTTTCAAACTCAAATATTAAAGTCACATATTCCATTCAGTGTGTATCACCGCCGTTTAGCAGCCTATTCTGTGTACTCTGAACAGTTGCAGAATAGTAAGAAATACTGTTAAGTTTTCAAACTCAAATATTAAAGTCACATATTCCATTCAGTGTGTTTCACCGCCGTTTAGCAGCCTATTCTGTGTACTCTGCAGAGTTGCAGAATAGTAAGAAATACTGTTAAGTTTTCAAACTCAAATATTAAAGTCACATATTCCATTCAGTGTGTATCACCGCCGTTTAGCAGCCTATTCTGTGTACTCTGCAGAGTTGCAGAATAGTAAGAAATACTGTTAAGTTTTCAAACTCAAATATTAAAGTCACATATTCCATTCAGTGTGTATCACCGCCGTTTAGCAGCCTATTCTGTGTACTCTGAACAGTTGCAGAATAGTAAGAAATACTGTTAAGTTTTCAAACTCAAATATTAAAGTCACATATTCCATTCAGTGTGTTTCACCGCCGTTTAGCAGCCTATTCTGTGTACTCTGCAGAGTTGCAGAATAGTAAGAAATACTGTTAAGTTTTCAAACTCAAATATTAAAGTCACATATTCCATTCAGTGTGTATCACCGCCGTTTAGCAGCCTATTCTGTGTACTCTGCAGAGTTGCAGAATAGTAAGAAATACTGTTAAGTTTTCAAACTCAAATATTAAAGTCACATATTCCATTCAGTGTGTATCACCGCCGTTTAGCAGCCTATTCTGTGTACTCTGAACAGTTGCAGAATAGTAAGAAATACTGTTAAGTTTTCAAACTCAAATATTAAAGTCACATATTCCATTCAGTGTGTTTCACCGCCGTTTAGCAGCCTATTCTGTGTACTCTGCACAGTTGCAGAATAGGAAGAAATACTGTTAAGTTTTCAAACTCAAATATTAAAGTCACATATTCCATTCAGTGTGTATCACCGCCGTTTAGCAGCCTATTCTGTGTACTCTGCAGAGTTGCAGAATAGTAAGAAATACTGTTAAGTTTTCAAACTCAAATATTAAAGTCACATATTCCATTCAGTGTGTATCACCGCCGTTTAGCAGCCTATTCTGTGTACTCTGAACAGTTGCAGAATAGGAAGAAATACTGTTAAGTTTTCAAACTCAAATATTAAAGTCACATATTCCATTCAGTGTGTATCACCGCCGTTTAGCAGCCTATTCTGTGTACTCTGAACAGTTGCAGAATAGTAAGAAATACTGTTAAGTTTTCAAACTCAAATATTAAAGTCACATATTCCATTCAGTGTGTTTCACCGCCGTTTAGCAGCCTATTCTGTGTACTCTGCAGAGTTGCAGAATAGTAAGAAATACTGTTAAGTTTTCAAACTCAAATATTAAAGTCACATATTCCATTCAGTGTGTATCACCGCCGTTTAGCAGCCTATTCTGTGTACTCTGAACAGTTGCAGAATAGTAAGAAATACTGTTAAGTTTTCAAACTCAAATATTAAAGTCACATATTCCATTCAGTGTGTTTCACCGCCGTTTAGCAGCCTATTCTGTGTACTCTGCACAGTTGCAGAATAGGAAGAAATACTGTTAAGTTTTCAAACTCAAATATTAAAGTCACATATTCCATTCAGTGTGTATCACCGCCGTTTAGCAGCCTATTCTGTGTACTCTGCAGAGTTGCAGAATAGTAAGAAATACTGTTAAGTTTTCAAACTCAAATATTAAAGTCACATATTCCATTCAGTGTGTATCACCGCCGTTTAGCAGCCTATTCTGTGTACTCTGAACAGTTGCAGAATAGGAAGAAATACTGTTAAGTTTTCAAACTCAAATATTAAAGTCACATATTCCATTCAGTGTGTATCACCGCCGTTTAGCAGCCTATTCTGTGTACTCTGAACAGTTGCAGAATAGTAAGAAATACTGTTAAGTTTTCAAACTCAAATATTAAAGTCACATATTCCATTCAGTGTGTTTCACCGCCGTTTAGCAGCCTATTCTGTGTACTCTGCAGAGTTGCAGAATAGTAAGAAATACTGTTAAGTTTTCAAACTCAAATATTAAAGTCACATATTCCATTCAGTGTGTATCACCGCCGTTTAGCAGCCTATTCTGTGTACTCTGCAGAGTTGCAGAATAGTAAGAAATACTGTTAAGTTTTCAAACTCAAATATTAAAGTCACATATTCCATTCAGTGTGTATCACCGCCGTTTAGCAGCCTATTCTGTGTACTCTGAACAGTTGCAGAATAGTAAGAAATACTGTTAAGTTTTCAAACTCAAATATTAAAGTCACATATTCCATTCAGTGTGTATCACCGCCGTTTAGCAGCCTATTCTGTGTACTCTGCAGAGTTGCAGAATAGTAAGAAATACTGTTAAGTTTTCAAACTCAAATATTAAAGTCACATATTCCATTCAGTGTGTATCACCGCCGTTTAGCAGCCTATTCTGTGTACTCTGAACAGTTGCAGAATAGTAAGAAATACTGTTAAGTTTTCAAACTCAAATATTAAAGTCACATATTCCATTCAGTGTGTTTCACCGCCGTTTAGCAGCCTATTCTGTGTACTCTGCAGAGTTGCAGAATAGTAAGAAATACTGTTAAGTTTTCAAACTCAAATATTAAAGTCACATATTCCATTCAGTGTGTATCACCGCCGTTTAGCAGCCTATTCTGTGTACTCTGCAGAGTTGCAGAATAGTAAGAAATACTGTTAAGTTTTCAAACTCAAATATTAAAGTCACATATTCCATTCAGTGTGTATCACCGCCGTTTAGCAGCCTATTCTGTGTACTCTGAACAGTTGCAGAATAGTAAGAAATACTGTTAAGTTTTCAAACTCAAATATTAAAGTCACATATTCCATTCAGTGTGTTTCACCGCCGTTTAGCAGCCTATTCTGTGTACTCTGCACAGTTGCAGAATAGGAAGAAATACTGTTAAGTTTTCAAACTCAAATATTAAAGTCACATATTCCATTCAGTGTGTATCACCGCCGTTTAGCAGCCTATTCTGTGTACTCTGCAGAGTTGCAGAATATTAAGAAATACTGTTAAGTTTTCAAACTCAAATATTAAAGTCACATATTCCATTCAGTGTGTATCACCGCCGTTTAGCAGCCTATTCTGTGTACTCTGAACAGTTGCAGAATAGTAAGAAATACTGTTAAGTTTTCAAACTCAAATATTAAAGTCACATATTCCATTCAGTGTGTTTCACCGCCGTTTAGCAGCCTATTCTGTGTACTCTGCAGAGTTGCAGAATAGTAAGAAATACTGTTAAGTTTTCAAACTCAAATATTAAAGTCACATATTCCATTCAGTGTGTATCACCGCCGTTTAGTAGCCTATTCTGTGTACTCTGCATAGTTGCAGAATAGTAAGAAATACTGTTAATTTATCAAACTCAAATATTAAAGTCACATATTCCATTCAGTGTGTATCACCGCCGTTTAGCAGCCTATTCTGTGTACTCTGCAGAGTTGCAGAATAGTAAGAAATACTGTTAAGTTTTCAAACTCAAATATTAAAGTCACATATTCCATTCAGTGTGTATCACCGCCGTTTAGCAGCCTATTCTGTGTACTCTGAACAGTTGCAGAATAGTAAGAAATACTGTTAAGTTTTCAAACTCAAATATTAAAGTCACATATTCCATTCAGTGTGTTTCACCGCCGTTTAGCAGCCTATTCTGTGTACTCTGCAGAGTTGCAGAATAGTAAGAAATACTGTTAAGTTTTCAAACTCAAATATTAAAGTCACATATTCCATTCAGTGTGTATCACCGCCGTTTAGCAGCCTATTCTGTGTACTCTGCACAGTTGCAGAATAGGAAGAAATACTGTTAAGTTTTCAAACTCAAATATTAAAGTCACATATTCCATTCAGTGTGTATCACCGCCGTTTAGCAGCCTATTCTGTGTACTCTGCAGAGTTGCAGAATAGTAAGAAATACTGTTAAGTTTTCAAACTCAAATATTAAAGTCACATATTCCATTCAGTGTGTATCACCGCCGTTTAGCAGCCTATTCTGTGTACTCTGCACAGTTGCAGAATAGTAAGAAATACTGTTAAGTTTTCAAACTCAAATATTAAAGTCACATATTCTGTGTAAGATGAAGAAGGCGGGTAAAAAGGGACGGGGAAGTGGACGTGATCCTGAAAGTTCAGGGCGCGGGTCAGGACGCGGAGAAACTGTGCCTGGTGCCAGAGCACAAGAAAGAAAGACATCCACCATACCTAGCTTCATGTGTAATTTTACAGGGCGTCGCAGGACATCACTCTCGAGGTCCGACCACTGCGAACAGGTGGTCGGTTGGATGACAGCTGATACTGCTTCCAGTCGGTTAAGCACCACCCTGTCTTCCACCAAGTCCACTCTCAGTAGCCAAGAGTCTGGTCAAAATAATCCTCACTCTGATCATCCTTCCTCCCACCATACACGGTCTGGTCAAAGAAGTGATCCCACACTGGGATATAGTGAGGAGCTCGTCTCATCACCAATCCTTCATTTGACCCTCTCTCCAAGCACGCTTGCAGAGGAACATGACATCTTGTGCCCTGATTCACAACCTCTAGAGGCTACCCAATCACAAGAAGATGACAGATGTGAACGGCATTTAAGGTCAAAGGAAGTAGTGGATGATGATGATGATGATGAGACACAGTTGCCATTAAATCAACCACTATTTCCGTCTCAAGACCTTGTTGAGGAGAATGTTATACAGTTGTCAATGACTGAGTATGTGGTGGGATCAAGACTTGAGGAGGATGATCAGAGTGAGGAAGTGGAGGAGGACTTGGTGGACGATGAGGTGACTGACCCCACCTGGGAAGGTGTAGAGCCGAGCGATGTCAGTAGTCCTGAGGGTGAGCCATCTGCAGCACCGCAACAGGCTGGAAGAGGCAGTGGTGTGGCTACAGAAAGAAGGCGGACCGCACCAAACCGGCCCGCAAATGTTCCACGGAGCACCCCCTTGCGTAAATCTACCTTGCCAAGGGGTAGGTGTTCCGCGGTATGGCGTTTTTTTAAGGAAAGTGCGGACGACAAAAGAATTGTAGTTTGCAACCTGTGCCACACCAGAATGAGCCGAGGCATGAACAGTAGAAACCTCACCACCACCAGCATGATCCGACACATGGCATCCAAGCACCGTAGTAAGTGGGAGGAACGCCTGGATCGCCCATCTGTGTCTGCAGGCCACACCACTGCCTCCTCTTCCCCTGTTTTCGGTGCCGGCCAATCGCCTGTCGAAGGCGCAGGCCCGCATACCTCCCGCCCTGCACCTGTACCATCTGAAGCACCATCAGCGACCACATCCACTTCCCTGTCCCAGCACAGCGTCCAAATGTCGTTACCCCAGGCATTTGAGCGCAAGAGAAAGTACCCAGCCACCCACCCACAGGCCATAGCACTAACCTCACACCTTTCAAAATTACTGGCCATCGAAATGCTGCCATTTAGGCTTGTGGACACTGAGTCCTTCCGCAGCCTGATGGCAGCAGCTGTCCCTCGGTACGCGGTCCCCAGCCGCCACTACTTTTCCCGGTGTGCCATCCCCGCATTACACCACCATGTGTCCCGTAACATCACCCGTGCCCTGACCAACGCAGTTACTGGGAAGGTCCACTTAACGACTGACACATGGACAAGTGCTTGTGGCCAGGGACGCTACATTTCCCTGACGGCACACTGGGTGAATGTCGTGGAGGCTGGGAGCGACTCGGACCCTGGGATGGCACGGGTGCTACCCACGCCGAGGATTGCGGGCCCTACCTCCATCAGGGTTTCCACCAGCACCTACGTTATTGGCTCCTCCTCCTCCGTTTCCACCTCCGAATTCTCTACACGCAGCGCCACTCCCCCATCAGCCAGTAGCTGGAAGCAGTGTAGCACTGCAGTGGGGAAGCGTCAACAGGCCGTGCTGAAGCTGATCTGCCTTGGGGACAAACAGCACACGGCCTCAGAGCTGTTGCAGGGGATTAGTCACCAGACCGAGCAGTGGCTCTCGCCACTCAACCTGCAACCAGGCATGGTTGTGTGTGATAATGGGCGTAACTTGGTGGCGGCTTTGGAGCTCGGCAAGCTCACACACGTACCATGCCTAGCGCATGTATTTAATTTAGTGGTGCAGCGATTTCTAAAAACCTACCCCAATGTGCATGATCTCTTGACCAAGGTGCGCCGCGTGTGTGCACATTTCCGTAAGTCATCAACAGCTTCAGCCGGCCTGTTGAAGCTGCAGCAGCGCTTACAATTGCCAGCTCACCGGCTGCTGTGTGACGTGAGCACGCGCTGGAACTCCACCTTCCACATGTTGGCCCGGCTTTGTGAGCAGCAGAGGGCAGTAGTGGAGTACCAGCTGTTACACGGTCGTCGCCTCTCCGTTCAACTTCCTGTAATCAGAAGTGAGGAGTGGGAATGGATGTCAGACCTCTGCGAGGTTTTACGCAATTTTGAGGAATCGACACAGATGGTGAGCGGCGATAACGCTATTATCAGTGTAACCATCCCACTTCTGTGTCTACTGAAACGCTCGCTGCTCACAATTAAAACCGACGCTTTGCATGTGGAAGAGGTGGAAATGGGGGAGGAAGAGCTTACACAAGGTGATAGCCAGAGCACCCTCACTTCGTCTTCTCAGCGACAATTGGAGGAGGCGGAGGAGGAGGAGGAGGAGGAGGAGGAGGAGGAAGACACGGTTGCCTCCGCTACAGAGGGTAGCCATGGAACTTTAGTTCCATCTCTTCAGCGTGGGTGGGCAGAAGAGGAGGAAGAGGATGAGGAGATTGAGAGTCATCCTCCTGGTGAGGACAGCGAAATCTTGACTGTTGGTACTCTGGCACACATGGCTGACTTTATGTTAGGCTGCCTTTCCCGTGACCCACGCGTTATACGCATTTTAAACAACACGGATTACTGGGTGTTCACCCTTCTGGACCCCCGCTACAAAGAGAATTTCTCATCTCTCATTCCTCCGGTGGAGAGGACAAGCAAAATGGTGCAATACCAGAAGGTTCTTGTTGAAAAATTGCTCCAAAATTTTCCATCTGACAACGCTGGCGGCAGAGTACGTGCTACCTTGGCCAACCGAGAAGGGGAGAAAAGGGGAGCACACAGCAGTTCCGAGAAAGGCAGGGCAACACTCTCCAAGGCGTGGGACACCTTCATGACACCCCGCCAGCACCCTCACCCTGATGCGCAGCCTAGTGTCACAAGGAGGGAAAAGTTTTGGAAGATGGTGAAGGAGTACGTAGCAGACCGTGTCAGCGTCCTCAATGATCCCTCTGTGCCTTACAACTACTGGGTGTCCAAGCTGGACACGTGGTATGAACTGGCACTCTACGCCTTGGAGGTGCTGGCCTGCCCTGCCGCCAGCGTTCTGTCTGAGCGGGTATTTAGTGCTGCTGGTGGCATCATAACAGATAAGCGTATCCGCCTTTCCACCGACAATGCTGATAGGTTGACACTTATAAAAATGAACAAGGCCTGGATTTCCCCTGACTTCTCCACTCCACTGGAGGAAAGCCCCGGGGGAACATAAACTCACTTTATATATGTTATTTACAATGATGTGAATACTCTGTATTCCCATTCACCCCTTCCACCCAAAAAACGGGTATATGGTTGACTCTTAATCTTCTCATCCTCCTCCTCCTCTTCCATATGCCCTGTGCTATAATTTTTATATAGGGCCAGCTCACCAGCGGGCCCTGTGATATAATTTTTATATAGGGCCAGCTCACCAGCGGGCCCTGTTTGACAATTTTTATATAGGTCAGCTCTCTAGCGGGCCCTCTCATATAATGTTTTATAGCGTCAGCTCACTAGCGGGCCTTCGCATATAATGTTTAGGATGGTCAGCTCTGCAGCAGACCCTCACCCATAATGTTTTAGATGGTCAGCTCAGTGCACGTTTCCCTCTTAATCATGGCCTCAGTTCAATAAAATCAAGGAAATTTTTGGGAGAATTTGCCTCTGTGCACGTTTCCCTCTTAATCATGGCCTCAGTTCTGAAAATCAAGGAAATTTTTGGGAGAATTTGCCTCTGCGCACGTTTCCCTCTTAATCATGGCCTCACTTCCGAAAATCAAGGAAATTTTTGGGAGAATTTGCAGATGATATACAAGTAAATATACAGCAAATATTGTTTGGTAACAATTTTTCGCCTAAAGTCGTTTTTATTTTCCTTTTTGTGTGTTTTACGGTCAGTCTGTAAAAATGGCGTACTACGGGCGAAAGATCGTTCCCAGCAGCGATGTTGGAGTCCAAGATGCATCCAGACATCCTCCCTATGCTGTCCCTGAACCATTTCTGTAGTGTTTCCATCTTTTTCTGCCCTTTTCCTATGGACCAGGCACCCTCCCCTCATCAGAGCAGGGGGTGCCTGGTGTAATGCTCGAGTCCTCCCATTGACTTCAATGGGGCTCGGGTGCTCGGCCGAGCACTCGAGCCTCAGGGGGTGCTCGGTCAGAGCACCCGAACACCCGAGCATTGGGGTGCTCTCTCATCACTAATATAAATGCTAGAGGACTCTAGCCCTTGTTCCTTTTTATATATATATTTTGGACGATCACTCATAGATATATATCTGAGTACAATGATTTTATTTTACAGTTGTTTCTGACATTTTCCTATTAAACGCAATATTCGATTTTTATCCTGTTGTATATATTTGTACTCTATGTCATAACTTACTACACTTAGAGGATATTTCTTGCGCCATCTACATTCCTTCCTTAAAGAGTTCTACATAGAATGGGATAGAAACTGCTGAGTCATGCTTTCAGAACTTTCAGGAAGTAATCACTCTGTAATTCCTTATTACTTGAACTGACAGATATGAGAGTGCCCTTGTTTTACTCAGCAGGACCTATACCTATAATATTTAGGTTTTCCATGTAAAAAAAGTTCCCTTCTCCTTTAAATGTGTTGGAGACCTCTTTAGCATTAAATTGGATTTAAAGTTTGATTTAATTCAGTTGGATTGTTTGTTTGCCTCTGGTGCGGCAGGGTTGCTCCAGAATTGCATCTCTTTTTTTCTTTCTACATAAGGCCTTTTTTGGGCCTTATTTCTGGAGTAAACCAACAGTACTCTGTGGTTCAAATGAAAATTTAGCAAATTTCAACTGATTTAATGGGGACTTTTAACCTTTAATTTCCCCCCAGCCATTGGTGCAGTTGGTTTGCTCCAGAATTGCACCTCTTTTATTTCTGCACAAGACCTTTTGTGCTCAAAGAGATTCAGCTGTACCTCACTAACAAGGCCCACTAATGGTAAAAATGGCCACCTCAGGTTCTGATGTTTTTGTTATACAGAGGAGATTTGCCATAGATTTCGGTGTTGGACCACTCTGAATATGGAAATTTCTCTCCTGTAATGGCACAGGAGAATTAAAAAAATGTGACTAAGCAGCACCTAAGGGGCACCTCAAGAAACCACATTCTTAAGAAACCACATTCTCAATGTGACACTTATCACACCTCTTTTGTTTGGCATTATATTACTTGTGGTGAAGCAAAATGCATAATTTGTGGAGATACATAAAACTTCTGCAATTCATTTTTTTTGATTGAATCCAAAAACCTGGAGAAAATTCTTAACATGTCCAAACCATTCTAGAATGGATCACAGAGAGGAGAGAGAGGGAGCAGGGTAGAGAGGTAGGGTGGTTAAGGTTTTGGAACACAGCAGATATATTGGGTGAGGGTGCATGGATTGCATGTGGGGCTGGTTAGGGGAGGCGGCAGGAGCGCTTCAGAGGGGGGGGGAGTGATAGCTTGTGGGGAGAGGATCAGGCATCAAGGAGCATGTGGTGAGAAGACGTAGCAGTAGGAGCGTGGAAAGAGTGACGGTAGGAGTAGGTGCATGGGAAGTGAGTAGACTGGAGAGGGAGCAGGGAAGAGGGAGCATGGTAAGAGAGAGTGGAGGTGAGGGTGCGAGCATGGTAAGAGGAGGCATGAGTTGGAGCATTGGAGAAATAGGAGGTGGGGTGGGAGAGATTGAAATGAACAGAGGGAGAAGAATAGTCTAGCAGTCCTGCCATTTGCTAAAGTTTTCCTACCAGACGAGGGACTCAGATAGGAACCAATTTGACTGATGTCTGAAGGTATATAAACCTGTTTTGTTATTGTTACATATCACATAATATTTTATCCTGTAATTTCATTGGTTAAAATGGGAAACAATATGAGGAAACACCTGTTGCACAACATCCACATGTTTTGTGTGAATCCCAAATTTTCAACATTGTTTCACTCATCTCTTATTGTTCCTATAAACAAGACAATGAAGACAATAGAAACAACAGTAACTAAGCAACAGATACTTTTTACGGATCATCAGAACTAAGTACAATAGATGTATTCCATCATGCTCTTTTGTATCTCGATTATATCAAGTTCATTTACACTAATCATGCATTCTAATGACATGTAGGAAGTATCTGTTGCTTAGTTACTGTTGTTTCATATTGTCTCCATCACCTTGTGTACAGCTGTGGTGTCTTTGATGTCACCCCATACAGTGACATCTTTCTGTCTTGATAGTGACTGATTCTGTCATTTAGGTTGCTGCAGAACGCAGTGATCTTGTGCATGTTTATTGCATGCTGGGATGTTGTATACACCGAGTTGATTTCCTTGTTGATGATTGCGAACAACTGGAAACAATTCTGGGGCAAACCATAAGAAACAAATAAAAATTCCCCAAAAACCCATTGATTTAAATGGAGAGTTTAATCGCATGAATGTTAGCAAGGTCTCTAACACATTTTAACCCCTTGAGAGAGAAAGGGTATCCAAAGCATTGCAGAGCAATGTGTTGAATATCCATCTGGTACTCAAAGGGTTAAATTAATGTGACTTTGGTGAAAACGGATTGCCCCTTAAAAATCAATGGAACTTTTGTATATACTTGTTAATTTGGTGCAGATGATTTGCACCAGAATTGCTCCATTTTTTGTGTTTATACCTATGCCCCATTTCCTATTAGAAGACCCTCTTGAGGAGTTCCCAAGGAGGCGTCTTACTTAGTGATGATCGAGCACCCCAATGCTCGGGTGTTCGGGTGCTCTGGCCGAGCGCCCCCAGAGGCTCGAGTGCTCGGCCGAGCACCCGAGCCCCATTGAAGTCAATGGGAGGACTCGAGCATTACACCAGGCACCCCCTGCTCTGATGAGGGGAGGGTGCCTGGTTCATAGGAAAAGGTCAGAAAATGATGGAAACACCACAGAAATGGTACAGGGACAGCATAGGGAGGATGTCTGGATGCATCTTGGACTCCAACGTCGCTGCTGGGAACGATGTTTCGCCCGTAGTACGCCATTTTTACAGACTGACCGTAAAACACACAAAAAGGAAGATAAAAACGACTTTAGGCGAAAAATTGTTACCAAACAGTATTTGCTGTATATTTACTTGAACTATCAGGATTTATTTATTTATTTATTACACATAAAGGAGGGCATCATACACACCCTTGAAAAATTAGGATTAATGGCCTGCTGGTGACCCTCTAAAACATTAGGGGCGAGGGCATGCCGCTAAGCTGACCATCTAAAACATTAGGAATGAGGGTCTGCTGCTGAGCCGACCATCTAAAACATTATGGGTGATGGTCTGCTGCGGAGCTGACCATCCTAAACATTATATGCGAAGGCCCGCTAGTGAGCTGACGCTATAAAACATTATATGAGAGGGCCCGCTAGAGAGCTGACCCAATAAAACATTATATGAGAAGGCCCGCTGGTGAGCTGACCTATACAAAAATTGTCAAACAGGGCCCGCTGGTGAGCTGGCCCTATATAAAAATTATATCACAGGGCCCGCTGGTGAGCTGGCCCTATATAAAAATTATATCACAGGGCATATGGAAGAGGAGGAGGAGGATGAGAAGATTAAGAGTCAACCATATACCCGTTTTTTGGGTGGAAGGGGTGAATGGGAATACAGAGTATTCCCATCATTGTAAATAACATATCTAAAGTGACTTTATGTTCACCCGGGGCTTTCCTCCAGTGGAGTGGAGAAGTCAGGGGAAATCCAGGCCTTGTTCATTTTTATAAGTGTCAACCTATCAGCATTTTCGGTGGAAAGGCGGATACGCTTATCTGTTATGATGCCACCAGCAGCACTAAATACCCGCTCAGACAGAACGCTGGCGGCAGGTCAGGCCAGCACCTCCAAGGCGTAGAGTGCCAGTTCATACCACGTGTCCAGCTTGGACACCCAGTAGTTGTAAGGCACAGAGGGATCATTGAGGACGCTGACACGGTCTGCTACGTACTCCTTCACCATCTTCCAAAACTTTTCCCTCCTTGTGACACTAGGCTGCGCATCAGGGTGAGGGTGCTGGCGGGGAGTCATGAAGGTGTCCCACGCCTTGGAGAGTGTTGCCCTGCCTTTGTCGGAACTGCTGTGTGCTCCCCTTTTCTCCCCTTCTCGGTTGGCCAAGGTAGCACGTACTCTGCCGCCAGCGTTGTCAGATGGAAAATTTTGGAGCAATTTTTCGACAAGAACCTTCTGGTATTGCACCATTTTGCTTGTCCTCTCCACCGGAGGAATGAGAGATGAGAAATTCTCTTTGTAGCGGGGGTCCAGAAGGGTGAACACCCAGTAATCCGTGTTGTCTAAAATGCGTATAACGCGTGGGTCACGGGAAAGGCAGCCTAACATAAAGTCAGCCATGTGTGCCAGAGTACCAACAGGCAAGATTTCGCTGTCCTCACCAGGAGGATGACTCTCAATCTCCTCATCCTCTTCCTCCTCTTCTGCCCACCCACTCTGAAGAGATGGAACTAAAGTTCCATGGCTACCCTCTGTAGCGGAGGCAACCGTGTCTTCCTCCTCCTCCTCCTCCTCCTCCGCCTCCTCCAATTGTCGCTGAGAAGACGAAGAGAGGGTGCTCTGGCTATCACCTTGTGTAAGCTCTTCCTCCCCCATTTCCACCTCTTCCACATGCAAAGCGTCGGTTTTAATTGTGAGCAGCGAGCGTTTCAGTAGACACAGAAGTGGGATGGTTACACTGATAATAGCGTTATCGCCGCTCACCATCTGTGTCGATTCCTCAAAATTGCGTAAAACCTCACAGAGGTCTGACATCCATTCCCACTCCTCACTTCTGATTAGACGAAGTTGAATGGAGAGGCGACGGCCGTGTAACAGCTGGTACTCCACTACTGCCCTCTGCTGCTCACAAAGCCGGGCCAACATGTGGAAGGTGGAGTTCCAGCGCGTGCTCACGTCACACAGCAGCCGGTGAGCTGGCAATTGTAAGCGCTGCTGCAGCTTCAACAGGCCGGCTGAAGCTGTAGATGACTTACGGAAATGTGCACACACGCGGCGCACCTTCGTCAAGAGATCATGCAAATTGGGGTAGGTTTTTAGAAATCGCTGAACCACTAAATTAAATACATGCGCTAGGCATGGTACGTGTGTGAGCTTGCCGAGCTCCAAAGCCGCCACCAAGTTACGCCCATTATCACACACAACCATGCCTGGTTGCAGGTTGAGTGGCGAGAGCCACTGCTCGGTCTGGTGACTAATCCCCTGCAACAGCTCTGAGGCCGTGTGCTGTTTGTCCCCAAGGCAGATCAGCAAGGCCTGTTGACGCTTCCCCACTGCAGTGCTACACTGCTTCCAGCTACCGGCTGATGGGTGAGTGGCGCTGCGCGCAGAGAATTCGGAGGTGGAAACGGAGGAGGAGGAGGAGGAGCCAATAACGTAGGTGCTGGCGGAAACCCTGATGGAGGTAGGGCCCGCAATCCTCGGCGTGGGTAGCACCTGTGCCATCCCAGGGTCCGAGTCGCTCCCAGCCTCCACGACATTCACCCAGTGTGCCGTAAGGGAAATGTAGCGTCCCTGGGCACAAGCACTTGTCCATGTGTCAGTCGTCAAGTGGACCTTCCCAGTAACTGCGTTGGTCAGGGCACGGGTGATGTTAAGGGACACATGGTGGTGTAAGGCGGGGACGGCACACCGGGAAAAGTAGTGGCGGCTGGGGACTGCGTACCGAGGGACAGCTGCTGCCATCAGGCTGCGGAAGGACTCAGTGTCCACAAGCCTAAATGGCAGCATTTCGATGGCCAGTAATTTGGAAAGGTGTGAGGTTAGTGCTATGGCCTGTGGGTGGGTGGCTGGGTATTTTCGCTTGCGCTCAAATGCCTGGGGTAACGACATTTGGACGCTGCGCTGGGACAGGGAAGTGGATGTGGTCGCTGATGGTGCTTCAGATGGTACAGGTGCAGGGCGGGAGGTATGCGGGCCTGCGCCTTCGACAGGCGATTGGCCTGCACCGAAAACAGGGGAAGAGGAGGCAGTGGTGTGGCCTGCAGACACAGATTGGCGATCCGGGCGTTCCTCCCACTTATTACGGTGCTTGGATGCCATGTGTCGGATCATGCTGGTGGTGGTGAGGTTTCTAGTGTTCATGCCTCGGCTCATTCTGGTGTGGCACAGGTTGCGAACTACAATTTTTTGGTCGTCCGCACTTTCCTTAAAAAAACGCCATACCGCGGAACACCTAGCCCTTGGCAAGGGAGATTTACGCAAGGGGGTGCTCCGTGGAACATTTGCGGGCCGGTTTGGTGCGGTCCGCCTTCTTTCTTTAGCCACACTACTGCCTCTTCCAGCCTGTTGCGGTGCTGCAGATGGCTCACCCTCAGGACTGCTATCATCGCTCGGCTCTCCACCTTCCCAGGTGGGGTCAGTGACCTCATCGTCCACCAAGTCCTCCTCCACTTCCTCACTCTGATCATCCTCCTCATTTCTTGATCCCACCACATACTCAGTCATTGACAACTGTGTATCATCCTCCTCAACAAGGTCTTGAGACAGTAATTGTGGTTGATTTGATGGCAACTGTGTCTCATCATCATCATCATCATCCACTTCCTTTGACCTTAAATGCCGTTCCCCTCTGTCATCTTCTTGTGATTGGGTACCCTCTAGAGGTTGTGAATCAGGGCACAAGATCTCATGTTCCTCTGCAAGCGTGCTTGGAGAGAGGTTCAAATGAAGGATTGGTGATGAGACGAGCTCCTCACTATATCCCAGTGTGGGATCACTTCTTTGGCCAGATCCTCTATGGTGGGAGGAAGGATGATCAGGGTGAGGATTATGTTGACCAGACTCTTGGCTACTGAGAGTGGACTTGGTGGAAGACAGGGTGGTGCTTAACCGACTGGAAGCAGTATCAGCTGAAATCCAACCGACCACCTGTTCGCAGTGGTCTGACCTCGAGAGTGATGTCCTGCGACGCCCTGTAAACTGAGACATGAAGCTAGGTATGGTGGATGTCTTTCTTTCTTGTGCTCTGGCACCAGGCACAGTTTCTACGCGTCCTGACCCGCGCCCTGAACTATCAGGATCACGTCCACTTCCCCGTCCCTTTTTACCCGCCTTCTTCATATTACACGGAATATGTGCCGCTAATCTGCGGCTAGGCACACTAAACAGAATGTGACGCTAATCTGCGGCTAGGCACAGTGAACGGAATATGTGACGTTAATTTTAATATTTGCACACTAAACAGAATGTGAAAATAATCTGCGGCTAGGCACACTAAACAGAATGTGCCGCTAATCTGCGGCTAGGCACAGTGAACGGAATATGTGACGTTAATTTTAAAATTTGCACACTAAACAGAATGTGACGCTAATCTGCGGCTAGGCACACTAAACAGAATGTGACGCTAATCTGCGGCTAGGCACAGTGAACGGAATATGTGACGTTAATTTTAAAATTTGCACACTAAACAGAATGTGTAAATAATCTGCGGCTAGGCACACTAAACAGAATGTGACGCTAATCTGCGGCTAGGCACAGTGAACGGAATATGTGCCGTTAATTTTAAAATTTGCACACTAAACAATATGTGCCGCTAATCTGCGGCTAGGCACACTAAACAGAATGTGCCGCTAATCTGCGGCTAGGCACAGTGAACGGAAAATGTGACGTTAATTTTAAAATTTGCACACTAAACAGAATGTGTAAATAATCTGCGGCTAGGCACACTAAACAGAATGTGACGCTAATCTGCGGCTAGGCACAGTGAACGGAATATGTGACGTTAATTTTAAAATTTGCACACTAAACAATATGTGCCGCTAATCTGCGGCTAGGCACACTAAATAGAATGTGCCGCTAATCTGCGGCTAGGCACAGTGAACGGAATATGTGACGTTAATTTTAAAATTTGCACACTAAACAGAATGTGTAAATAATCTGCGGCTAGGCACACTAAACAGAATGTGACGCTAATCTGCGGCTAGGCACAGTGAACGGAATATGTGACGTTAATTTTAAAATTTGCACACTAAACAATATGTGCCGCTAATCTGCGGCTAGGCACACTAAACAGAATGTGACGCTAATCTGCGGCTAGGCACAGTGAACGGAATATGTGACGTTAATTTTAAAATTTGCACACTAAACAGAATGTGAAAATAATCTGCGGCTAGGCACACTAAACAGAATGTGCCGCTAATCTGCGGCTAGGCACAGTGAACGGAATATGTGACGTTAATTTTAAAATTTGCACACTAAACAGAATGTGTAAATAATCTGCGGCTAGGCACACTAAACAGAATGTGACGCTAATCTGCGGCTAGGCACAGTGAACGGAATATGTGACGTTAATTTTAAAATTTGCACACTAAACAATATGTGCCGCTAATCTGCGGCTAGGCACACTAAACAGAATGTGACGCTAATCTGCGGCTAGGCACAGTGAACGGAATATGTGACGTTAATTTTAAAATTTGCACACTAAACAGAATGTGAAAATAATCTGCGGCTAGGCACACTAAACAGAATGTGCCGCTAATCTGCGGCTAGGCACAGTAAACGGAATATGTGACGTTAATTTTAAAATTTGCACACTAAACAGAATGTGTAAATAATCTGCGGCTAGGCACACTAAACAGAATGTGACCCTAATCTGCGGCTAGGCACAGTGAACGGAATATGTGACGTTAATTTTAAAATTTGCACACTAAACAATATGTGCCGCTAATCTGCGGCTAGGCACACTAAACAGAATGTGACGCTAATCTGCGGCTAGGCACAGTGAACGGAATATGTGACGTTAATTTTAAAATTTGCACACTAAACAGAATGTGAAAATAATCTGCGGCTAGGCACACTAAACAGAATGTGACGCTAATCTGCGGCTAGGCACAGTGAACGGAATATGTGACGTTAATTTTAAAATTTGCACACTAAACAGAATGTGTAAATAATCTGCGGCTAGGCACACTAAACAGAATGTGACGCTAATCTGCGGCTAGGCACAGTGAACGGAATATGTGACGTTAATTTTAAAATTTGCACACTAAACAGAATGTGAAAATAATCTGCGGCTAGGCACACTAAACAGAATGTGACGCTAATCTGCGGCTAGGCACAGTGAACGGAATATGTGACGTTAATTTTAAAATTTGCACACTAAACAGAATGTGTAAATAATCTGCGGCTAGGCACACTAAACAGAATGTGACGCTAATCTGCGGCTAGGCACAGTGAACGGAATATGTGACGTTAATTTTAAAATTTGCACACTAAACAATATGTGCCGCTAATCTGCGGCTAGGCACACTAAACAGAATGTGCCGCTAATCTGCGGCTAGGCACAGTGAACGGAATATGTGACGTTAATTTTAAAATTTGCACACTAAACAGAATGTGTAAATAATCTGCGGCTAGGCACACTAAACAGAATGTGACGCTAATCTGCGGCTAGGCACAGTGAACGGAATATGTGACGTTAATTTTAAAATTTGCACACTAAACAGAATGTGAAAATAATCTGCGGCTAGGCACACTAAACAGAATGTGACGCTAATCTGCGGCTAGGCACAGTGAACGGAATATGTGACGTTAATTTTAAAATTTGCACACTAAACAGAATGTGAAAATAATCTGCGGCTAGGCACACTAAACAGAATGTGACGCTAATCTGCGGCTAGGCACAGTGAACGGAATATGTGACGTTAATTTTAAAATTTGCACACTAAACAGAATGTGTAAATAATCTGCGGCTAGGCACACTAAACAGAATGTGATGCTAATCTGCGGCTAGGCACAGTGAACGGAATATGTGACGTTAATTTTAAAATTTGCACACTAAACAATATGTGCCGCTAATCTGCGGCTAGGCACACTAAACAGAATGTGCCGCTAATCTGCGGCTAGGCACAGTGAACGGAATATGTGACGTTAATTTTAAAATTTGCACACTAAACAGAATGTGTAAATAATCTGCGGCTAGGCACACTAAACAGAATGTGACGCTAATCTGCGGCTAGGCACAGTGAACGGAATATGTGACGTTAATTTTAAAATTTGCACACTAAACAATATGTGCCGCTAATCTGCGGCTAGGCACACTAAATAGAATGTGCCGCTAATCTGCGGCTAGGCACAGTGAACGGAATATGTGACGTTAATTTTAAAATTTGCACACTAAACAGAATGTGTAAATAATCTGCGGCTAGGCACACTAAACAGAATGTGCCGCTAATCTGCGGCTAGGCACAGTGAACGGAATATGTGACGTTAATTTTAAAATTTGCACACTAAACAGAATGTGACGCTAATCTGCGGCTAGGCACACTAAACAGAATGTGACGCTAATCTGCGGCTAGGCACAGTGAACGGAATATGTGACGTTAATTTTAAAATTTGCACACTAAACAGAATGTGTAAATAATCTGCGGCTAGGCACACTAAACAGAATGTGACGCTAATCTGCGGCTAGGCACAGTGAACGGAATATGTGCCGTTAATTTTAAAATTTGCACACTAAACAATATGTGCCGCTAATCTGCGGCTAGGCACACTAAACAGAATGTGCCGCTAATCTGCGGCTAGGCACAGTGAACGGAAAATGTGACGTTAATTTTAAAATTTGCACACTAAACAGAATGTGTAAATAATCTGCGGCTAGGCACACTAAACAGAATGTGACGCTAATCTGCGGCTAGGCACAGTGAACGGAATATGTGACGTTAATTTTAAAATTTGCACACTAAACAATATGTGCCGCTAATCTGCGGCTAGGCACACTAAATAGAATGTGCCGCTAATCTGCGGCTAGGCACAGTGAACGGAATATGTGACGTTAATTTTAAAATTTGCACACTAAACAGAATGTGTAAATAATCTGCGGCTAGGCACACTAAACAGAATGTGACGCTAATCTGCGGCTAGGCACAGTGAACGGAATATGTGACGTTAATTTTAAAATTTGCACACTAAACAATATGTGCCGCTAATCTGCGGCTAGGCACACTAAACAGAATGTGACGCTAATCTGCGGCTAGGCACAGTGAACGGAATATGTGACGTTAATTTTAAAATTTGCACACTAAACAGAATGTGAAAATAATCTGCGGCTAGGCACACTAAACAGAATGTGCCGCTAATCTGCGGCTAGGCACAGTGAACGGAATATGTGACGTTAATTTTAAAATTTGCACACTAAACAGAATGTGTAAATAATCTGTGGCTAGGCACACTAAACAGAATGTGACGCTAATCTGCGGCTAGGCACAGTGAACGGAATATGTGACGTTAATTTTAAAATTTGCACACTAAACAATATGTGCCGCTAATCTGCGGCTAGGCACACTAAACAGAATGTGACGCTAATCTGCGGCTAGGCACAGTGAACGGAATATGTGACGTTAATTTTAAAATTTGCACACTAAACAGAATGTGAAAATAATCTGCGGCTAGGCACACTAAACAGAATGTGCCGCTAATCTGCGGCTAGGCACAGTAAACGGAATATGTGACGTTAATTTTAAAATTTGCACACTAAACAGAATGTGTAAATAATCTGCGGCTAGGCACACTAAACAGAATGTGACCCTAATCTGCGGCTAGGCACAGTGAACGGAATATGTGACGTTAATTTTAAAATTTGCACACTAAACAATATGTGCCGCTAATCTGCGGCTAGGCACACTAAACAGAATGTGACGCTAATCTGCGGCTAGGCACAGTGAACGGAATATGTGACGTTAATTTTAAAATTTGCACACTAAACAGAATGTGAAAATAATCTGCGGCTAGGCACACTAAACAGAATGTGACGCTAATCTGCGGCTAGGCACAGTGAACGGAATATGTGACGTTAATTTTAAAATTTGCACACTAAACAGAATGTGTAAATAATCTGCGGCTAGGCACACTAAACAGAATGTGACGCTAATCTGCGGCTAGGCACAGTGAACGGAATATGTGACGTTAATTTTAAAATTTGCACACTAAACAGAATGTGAAAATAATCTGCGGCTAGGCACACTAAACAGAATGTGACGCTAATCTGCGGCTAGGCACAGTGAACGGAATATGTGACGTTAATTTTAAAATTTGCACACTAAACAGAATGTGTAAATAATCTGCGGCTAGGCACACTAAACAGAATGTGACGCTAATCTGCGGCTAGGCACAGTGAACGGAATATGTGACGTTAATTTTAAAATTTGCACACTAAACAATATGTGCCGCTAATCTGCGGCTAGGCACACTAAACAGAATGTGCCGCTAATCTGCGGCTAGGCACAGTGAACGGAATATGTGACGTTAATTTTAAAATTTGCACACTAAACAGAATGTGTAAATAATCTGCGGCTAGGCACACTAAACAGAATGTGACGCTAATCTGCGGCTAGGCACAGTGAACGGAAAATGTGACGTTAATTTTAAAATTTGCACACTAAACAGAATGTGAAAATAATCTGCGGCTAGGCACACTAAACAGAATGTGACGCTAATCTGCGGCTAGGCACAGTGAACGGAATATGTGACGTTAATTTTAAAATTTGCACACTAAACAGAATGTGAAAATAATCTGCGGCTAGGCACACTAAACAGAATGTGACGCTAATCTGCGGCTAGGCACAGTGAACGGAATATGTGACGTTAATTTTAAAATTTGCACACTAAACAGAATGTGTAAATAATCTGCGGCTAGGCACACTAAACAGAATGTGATGCTAATCTGCGGCTAGGCACAGTGAACGGAATATGTGACGTTAATTTTAAAATTTGCACACTAAACAATATGTGCCGCTAATCTGCGGCTAGGCACACTAAACAGAATGTGCCGCTAATCTGCGGCTAGGCACAGTGAACGGAATATGTGACGTTAATTTTAAAATTTGCACACTAAACAGAATGTGTAAATAATCTGCGGCTAGGCACACTAAACAGAATGTGACGCTAATCTGCGGCTAGGCACAGTGAACGGAATATGTGACGTTAATTTTAAAATTTGCACACTAAACAATATGTGCCGCTAATCTGCGGCTAGGCACACTAAATAGAATGTGCCGCTAATCTGCGGCTAGGCACAGTGAACGGAATATGTGACGTTAATTTTAAAATTTGCACACTAAACAGAATGTGTAAATAATCTGCGGCTAGGCACACTAAACAGAATGTGACGCTAATCTGCGGCTAGGCACAGTGAACGGAATATGTGACGTTAATTTTAAAATTTGCACACTAAACAATATGTGCCGCTAATCTGCGGCTAGGCACACTAAACAGAATGTGACGCTAATCTGCGGCTAGGCACAGTGAACGGAATATGTGACGTTAATTTTAAAATTTGCACACTAAACAGAATGTGAAAATAATCTGCGGCTAGGCACACTAAACAGAATGTGCCGCTAATCTGCGGCTAGGCACAGTGAACGGAATATGTGACGTTAATTTTAAAATTTGCACACTAAACAGAATGTGTAAATAATCTGCGGCTAGGCACACTAAACAGAATGTGACGCTAATCTGCGGCTAGGCACAGTGAACGGAATATGTGACGTTAATTTTAAAATTTGCACACTAAACAATATGTGCCGCTAATCTGCGG
Source organism: Rhinophrynus dorsalis (assembly GCA_037306005.1). NCBI lineage: Eukaryota > Metazoa > Chordata > Amphibia > Anura > Rhinophrynidae > Rhinophrynus > Rhinophrynus dorsalis. The sequence continues at coordinate 46,750,509 of CM074724.1, forward strand.
CTAGGCACACTAAACAGAATGTGACGCTAATCTGCGGCTAGGCACAGTGAACGGAATATGTGACGTTAATTTTAAAATTTGCACACTAAACAGAATGTGAAAATAATCTGCGGCTAGGCACACTAAACAGAATGTGCCGCTAATCTGCGGCTAGGCACAGTAAACGGAATATGTGACGTTAATTTTAAAATTTGCACACTAAACAGAATGTGTAAATAATCTGCGGCTAGGCACACTAAACAGAATGTGACCCTAATCTGCGGCTAGGCACAGTGAACGGAATATGTGACGTTAATTTTAAAATTTGCACACTAAACAATATGTGCCGCTAATCTGCGGCTAGGCACACTAAACAGAATGTGACGCTAATCTGCGGCTAGGCACAGTGAACGGAATATGTGACGTTAATTTTAAAATTTGCACACTAAACAGAATGTGAAAATAATCTGCGGCTAGGCACACTAAACAGAATGTGACGCTAATCTGCGGCTAGGCACAGTGAACGGAATATGTGACGTTAATTTTAAAATTTGCACATTAAACAGAATGTGTAAATAATCTGCGGCTAGGCACACTAAACAGAATGTGACGCTAATCTGCGGCTAGGCACAGTGAACGGAATATGTGACGTTAATTTTAAAATTTGCACACTAAACAGAATGTGAAAATAATCTGCGGCTAGGCACACTAAACAGAATGTGACGCTAATCTGCGGCTAGGCACAGTGAACGGAATATGTGACGTTAATTTTAAAATTTGCACACTAAACAGAATGTGAAAATAATCTGCGGCTAGGCACACTAAACAGAATGTGACGCTAATCTGCGGCTAGGCACAGTGAACGGAATATGTGACGTTAATTTTAAAATTTGCACACTAAACAATATGTGCCGCTAATCTGCGGCTAGGCACACTAAACAGAATGTGCCGCTAATCTGCGGCTAGGCACAGTGAACGGAATATGTGACGTTAATTTTAAAATTTGCACACTAAACAGAATGTGAAAATAATCTGCGGCTAGGCACACTAAACAGAATGTGACGCTAATCTGCGGCTAGGCACAGTGAACGGAATATGTGACGTTAATTTTAAAATTTGCACACTAAACAATGTGAAAATAATCTGCGGCTAGGCACACTAAACAGAATGTGACGCTAATCTGCGGCTAGGCACAGTGAACGGAATATGTGACGTTAATTTTAAAATTTGCACACTAAACAGAATGTGAAAATAATCTGCGGCTAGGCACACTAAACAGAATGTGACGCTAATCTGCGGCTAGGCACAGTGAACGGAATATGTGACGTTAATTTTAAAATTTGCACACTAAACAGAATGTGTAAATAATCTGCGGCTAGGCACACTAAACAGAATGTGATGCTAATCTGCGGCTAGGCACAGTGAACGGAATATGTGACGTTAATTTTAAAATTTGCACACTAAACAGAATGTGAAAATAATCTGCGGCTAGGCACACTAAACAGAATGTGACGCTAATCTGCGGCTAGGCACACTAAACAGAATGTGACGCTAATCTGCGGCTAGGCACACTAAACAGAATATCCCCCCCCCACAAAAAAAAATGAAAAAGTGCCCCCCCAAACAAAATATAAATGCTGCCCCCACACACAACAGTCCTAAAAAGGACTTTTGGGTCTTGATAGAGTTCCAACACTTTTATTCTCCCTACACTGACTTTCCCTTCCTATCCTCATCTCTCCCTGGCTAAGACTGAGCCGAACTCGCTGGTCAGGTGCTATACAGCACCCGATCACGGGTTCTGGCCAGCCAATCAGTGTAATGCCAGCAGCCAACATGGCTGCTGGCATTACACTGATGTCAGAGCCTCCCCACACGTTTATTGGCTGCGCAGCAGCCGCGAAACGTGCGGGGAGGAGACCCGAACATGGCGGGCGAGCACATGCGGTACTCATACGAGTACCGCCATGTGCCGAGCAGAGCGATGCTCGAGCCGAACCGAGCTTCGGCCGAGCATGCTCGCTCATCACTAGTCTTACTCCCATTATTCCTATCTGAACACTTTTTCAAAATTTTGTTTCTTTGGAGAATGCTTTTTTCTCATACGTTCTTTATTTTGTTTTTCTAACAGAGGTCCATTCCCTTCATCTTCCTTTGTAAAAACTGACCAGAAATATCCATTGAGACAGTCAGCTAGCCCTTTACTCTCATTTACATAGTTTCCATTTTTTGTTTTCAGTCTAACTATTCCTTGTTTGATTTTCCTCCTTTCACTTATATATCTAAAAAAGTTTTATCCCCCTTTTTATTGACTGGGCAATTTATTCCTCTGTCTCTGCTTTGGCACATCTAATAATGCATTTGGCCTCCTTCAGCCTAGTCTTGTACCGATACCTATCTTCTTCCTTCTGCGTCTGCTTATATTTCTTAAATGCTTCTTTTTTCTCCTTTACTATATTTGCCACCACGCAGATGTTCAATTGGATTTAGATCTGGGCTCTGGCTGGGCCATTCCAAAACGTTAATCTTCTGGTGAAGCCATGCTTTTGTGGATTTGGATGTGTGCTTTGGGTCATTTGGGTGAACTTCCTCTTCATGTTCAGTTTTCTAACATATGCCTGAATGTTTTGTGCCAAAATTGCCTGGTATTTGGAACTGTTCATAATTCCCTCCACCCTGACTAACACCCCGGTCCCAGCTGAGGGTATGGTGTTCTTTGGGTGATGTGCAGTGTTGTTTTTGTGCCAAACATACCTTTTGGAATTATGGCCAAAAAGTTCAACCTTGGTTTCATCAGACCATAACACATTTTCCCTCATGCTTTTGGGTGACTTGATGTTTGTTATTGCAAACTTCAGCTGGGCTTGGATGTTTTTCTTTGTAAGAAAAGGCTTCTGTCTTGCCACCCTACCCCATAACCCATTCATATGAAGAATACGGGAAATTGTTATCACATGTAGCACACAGCCAGTTCCTTTAATGTTGCAGTAGGCCTCTTGGAAGCCTCCCTGACCAGTTTTCTTCTCGTTGTCTCATCAATTTTGGAGGGATGTCCAGTTCTTGGTAATGTCTCTGTTGTGCTATATTTTCTCCACTTGATGATGACTGTCTTCACTGTGTTCCATGGTATATCTAATGCATTGGAAATTCTTTTGTACCCTTCTCCTGACTGATATCTTTCAACAATGAGATCCCTCTGATGCTTTGGAAGCTCTCTGCGGACCATGGCTTTTGCTCTGTGATGCAGCTAAACAAATGTCAGGAAAAGCCTACTAGAATGGCTGAACTGTATTTGTGTTTAATCAGAGTCACTTTAAATGATGGCAGGTGTGTAATGACTTCTATTTAACATGAGATTGAATGTGATTGGTTAATCCTGAACACAGCCATATCCCCAGTTATAAGAGGGTGTGCACACCTATGCAACCAGGTTATTGTGAGTTTTTTATTTTTTATTTTTCCCCTCAACAATTTCAGTTTGTTTTGCAATCAAATTGTTCACGTTATAGGTCACATTAAAGGTGGAAAAAGTTCTGACATGATTTATCTTTGTCTCATTCTTTAACATCACATGAACCTGGCATTTTAACAGGGGTGTGTAGACTTTTTACATCCACTGTAATGTGATATACTTATATACACATACCACACAGTCTGATTCCTAAAAAGAGAGACACCAGGGTGGGAAAAAGGGACAGAGGGATTTTTTTTATAGAAAGAAAAAAGTTTATTGAGGCTTAAACATTACAGGGTATAATAAACAATGCAATACATGTCAAGTAATACACATACAGTGGGTCAGCAGCAGTGCAAATTGGGGTATGATCAAATGCACATCCTTCATTATACTTAAAGGGATAGTATTACTTCAAAATTACTATCCCTCATATTGTAGCCCTTAATAAACTGAGTTAAATGACACCAGCGGCATCTCTCAAACCTTTATGGTTGAAGAGATAGCCGTTTTCAAAGTTTCCTCTCCCCTGCTGTCAGTGTTCTGCTGCCAGCAGAGGAATCCGGTCCCGGGACAGATGGAGGATCTTAAACAGAGCCGATATCTCATTATGGAAGGAAAAATGATTCATTGAAACAGTCTTCTACGTGTGCTTGGTTACCAAGCACACGTAGAAGACTGTTTCAATTAATAATTTTTCCTTCCATAACGAGATATTGGCTCTGCTGAAGAGCCTCCTCTTGATTCAGAGACCGGATTCCCCTGCTGGCAGCAGAACGCTGACAGCAGGGGAGAGGAAACTTTGAAAGCGGCTATCTCTTACACCATAAAGGTTTGAGAGATGTCACTGGTGTCATTTAACTCAGTTTATTAAGGGCTACAATATGAGGGATAGTAATTTTGAAGTAATACTATCCCTTTAAGGTCCAAGCAGAAGAGTCCAGAAGTAGGGATCTGACAACAAGGATCTATGAAATAAGTCATAGCTTAGGACCTAGAGGTGACATATTATCTAAATTGTCAAAGAGAGTAGTATTAATAAGATAAAGTAGAGGATATAAGAATAAAGAATGTAACCCCAAATAAGAGACATAGTGTGTGTTGGGAACAAACTATTTTTTCATGCCAAGTTCTAAGTAGAATTTATAAGTGAAGTCAGAGGTAATATTCCTACTCATAAGAGCTTATAGATGGGTGCATGTGTAAAGATAACTTTCCATGAGGAAAGTCCTCTTTTAACCCCTTAAGGACCAAGGAATTACATGTATGTTATGGGTAGAACGTGCTTAAAGAACCCATGACGAACATGTATGCCCTGGAATTCAGGGGTCCTTGCACGGCTGCATGCCATTTAGGGACCTCTGATTCCAGTAACAGAAAAAGAATTATCTGTGGTTGTTAAGTGCCGACCGCGCAACTGGTCCTTAAGACGTGTGGTCTGGGGTATGCCAGATGCCAACCCTTCTGTGGCCTGGAAGGATACATTTTCCATAAAATGTGTGGCACACAGCAGCTCCTGCAAGCCAGATAGTGCACGATTGGTGCTGTATATAGGGATGACTTCAGCTTTGATCACCTCATATAGGTCGATGATGCTGTGCAACATGTACAGTCTGTCACTTCAGGTCTATCGTTCTGAAGAGTGTGAACCTTGTGAAGTATATCTTTGGTCTTTGTGGTTGTCTGTCATCTCTGTGCTGCTCCACAGATCCCCATGGTAGATGTGGGTGGTCCTGTTGTGGCAGCTGAGATGCTGCTGCCTGGTGTGGGCCTCAAGGGGCAGACACAAGATCCTGTCTGGCTGTCCAGCTGGAGCATCAGTAGAGGCTGTTCATCATGCCCAGCTGGAGAATCAGCGGAGGCTGTTCAGCATGTGTGCTTGGAGGTTCCAGGGCATCCCTAGCCCTCACACACCTTGTTGTCTGATGTCTTCACAGGAATTAATATGCAAATACACTGTTCATAATATCTGTCTGAGTATTCTCACTGTAAACATGCCATGTTTGAGGAGGGCGAGCTGTCCCTTTAAGACAGTGGTAGAGTGTTGTCCATGGGTGGTCATCAGGTATGAAGGGACCAATTGGAGGGTGTATGTTGTCCAGGCAAAGTGTTTTGTGATGTGGCTGTTGTTGTTTCTGATTTAATGTACTTGCTGTGTACCTGAGTCTGCATTGGCTGGTGATGTTACACAGGGGAGCTTGGGTTTCTTATTGATTGACAGGTGTGCGTCTTGTGTTGTGCATACATATCTGTTGTTATATGTTAACCCCTGTTGTTCTGGGGTATGGTGTGAGGGATTGTGTTGAATTGCTTTATCAACTCCTTGTCCCTGAGGGGATTGATGAGTTAATGTTTGTCTTGGACTTTTACCCATTTTCTGTGTGGTTCCTTGGCTTTGCAGGGGTTAATTTTGCCATTGCTGTGCTTGTGCTATGTGCTAGGTATTGTCAAGCTGTTGGTTCTCTGCTTTCTTTTGTCCAACGGTGTTTTTTTCTCCGCTGTGTGTGCTGTAAAAAAAAAACGGGTGCAGAATTTAATCCGGTAAATGTATAATTTTATCTTGCATTGGCACTGACCTCACAGAAGTGAATGGCTCCTGGGTAAAGCTGTTCCATTGTTCTCGATGGGCAAGTTATCAACAAACTCCTGTTAGCTGTTCATAAGACATCTAATTAAATGGCTTCCTGTGCTTACATACTGTGGTTGACTGTTTTTTTTTGGAGACGGGGACAATTAGATTAATATGGAAGAAGAGCACTGAGGCCAAAAAGCAAACAAAAACAAAAGTTCTGACTTTAAAAATTGAAATTTTGAATTTAAAACACAAAATTCTGACTTTCAAATTTTGACTTTAAAAGTCAAAATTTTGACTTTAAAAGTCAGAATTCTGACTTTTAAAGTCAGAATTTCGAGTTTAAAAGTCAGAATTTTGTCTTTTAAAGTCAGAATTTTGACTTTAAAAGTCAGAATTCCCAACAAAAAAATTCTAATTTTGACTTTTAAAGTCAAAATTTTGACTTTTAACTCCTAGAGTACCAGGTGGGTACACTGTACGAGTTTGCACAGCTGTACCTGCTGTGCCACGCTCGTACAATGTACAGCTAAAATGCGGTCACTGCATAAGCCAGTATAACCAGCTGGCAGTGGCCGCATTTCAGCTGAAATGCAGCCTGGCACTGTTGGGTGAACATGAGGAGTAATCCTCATGTCCTCCCAGGTATTGATCTCCCAGCCGATCGCGCTGGGAGATCAATATCGCCAACGGAGAAGCAAAGCTTCTCCTTCCTCCGCTCTCCTACCTGAACTTCCGGGTAGGAGTGGGCGGGACCGGGGGAAGCCTCCTAACGTAATCGGTGACATGATCACCGATGACGTTAGGGAAGTTTCTCTGACCCGATTCACTCCTACTGGTGCTAGGCTGCAGTGCCTGGGTGAGTTTATCATTTACATTACTACCTGATATATTGTAGCAACCTTTGTTTAAATCTTTGTTATATACACTCTAATTTAGGGGTAGAAAAGCAAGCTATGTCTCATTAGATGCGGCAGGTTATCTTCTTTCCAAAATGTCATAGTTTCTGTACCCTTTCTTCACCTCTGTAGTTGATATAACCGTTTTTGTACAGGCAAGTATTATTTGAGAAAATATTAGAAAATTCAGAGATTGTGGTAGGTGTCGTTTTGCACTTCTAGCACCCCCTATGGTAGGTCAACTCATACCAATAGGGTGTCATTTGACTCCTGAGAGCACTAGATAATGAATGCAGTTGAAAATTCCATGGTTTTCACAGAGCTCCATACATTTGAAGGGGCAGAAATGTATGAAAATGCCTTTTTTTAAATTAGCGCAACCTTCTGGAAGCATTTGTGCACACCAGCCTTTGGGTAAGAAGGCAAGTGACCCCTCATTAGATGCGGGAGAATGTCTACTTTCCAAAATGGTATACCTTTTATACCTTTCTTTCATGTCTCTAACAGTTATGAACATTTTAGTACAAGCAGCCATTTTCGAGGAATCAATGAAGTAAGTGTATTTATGTGCTTCTGGCACCCCTAAGGTAGGAAGAATCATACCAACGAGGTGTTAATTTTCTCCAAAGAGCACTAGCTAATGAATACATTTGGAAATTCCATGGTTTTCACAGATTTAAGTACGGGGCAGAAATGTAAGAAAATGCCATTTCTGTCCTATAGTGCCACCTTCTGGAAGCATTTGGGCACAACAGGCTTGGGATAAGAAGGCAATTCACCCCTCATTAGACGCAGCAGGTCGTCCTCTTTTAAAAATTGTATGGTTTGTCTACCCTTTCTTCACTTCTGTAGTTGTTATAACCATTTTGGTACAGACAAGTAATGTTTGAGAAAATGTTAGAAAAATTTGAGGTTGTAGTAAGTGTCGTTTTGCACTTCTAGCGCCCCCTGAGGTAGTTAAACTCATACCAATGGGGTGTCAAATGTTCTTCTAAGAGCACTAGCTAATGAATACAATTGGAAATCCCATTGTTTACGCAAATTTCATACATTTGAAGGCGGAAATGTAAGAAAATGCCTTTTTTTTTCATTAGCGCCACCTTCTGGAGGCATTTGTGCACACCAAGCTTGGGGTAACAAGGCAAGTCACCCCTCATTAGATGCATTGCTTCTTTCAAAAATGGTATGGTTTGTCTACCATTTCTTCACTTCTGTAGTTGTTATAACCATTTTTGTACAGACAAGTAATGTTTGAGAAAATGTTAGAAAAATTGGAGGTTGTAGTAGGTGTCGTTTTGCACTTCTAGCGCCCCCTGAGGTAGTTAAACTCATACCAATGGGGTGTCATTTTTCTCCTAAGAGCACTAGCTAATGAATACAGTGGGAAATGCCATGGTTTTCACAAATTTCAGTACATTTGAAGGGGCAGAAATGTAAGAAAATGCCTTTTATTTTCATTAGCGCCACATTCTGGAGGTATTTGTGCACACCAGGCTTGGGGTAACAAGGCAAGTCACCCCTCTTTGGATGCAGCAGGTTGTCTACTTTCCAGAAATATATAGTTTTATGTAGTTAGTCCACTGTTTTAGGGTCGCTTTACCACAAAAACCCTAGAATGCGCATATTATTTTATAAAGTTGAAAATGCCATTTTGCGCTGCTGATGATTAGGGCTCTACGCTAGCCATGGACGTAGGTAAAACTATACAAATTTGGTATTTTTTTACTCGGGGGACTCGAGGCTTTTTCAAGTAATTGAAACTTTTTCAATCAAGGTAAATGTTTTTGATACATAGTATGTGAGTTTAGCAAAATGAATAAATTTTCACTTTTTTTGTCATTATGACATCATAGCTTTTTGCACAATGTAAAATTCTCTTCATGTAAGGTACCACGAGAAAGCTCAATTCGTTCTGAAAAAAACAATATATAGTTTTCCATATTTAACTAAAAATCCCCAGAGGAAATCAAGCCTAAACAGAAGGATAGCAAAAATGTTGAAAAAGTGCCTGGCCTGCAGGGTACAGGAAATGGCCCAAGCCTCTGGCACTGAAGGGGTTAAAGTCAGAAGTTTGAATTTTAAAGTCAAAATTTTCAGTTTAAAAGTCGAAATTCTGACTTTAAAAGTCAAAATTTTCACTTTAAAAGTCAGAATTTTAACTTTAAAAATCAAAATTAGAAATGTTTTTTGTTGGCCTAGATTAAGGCCATAGTTGGGTAATAAAATAATCCAGTTGTCAAAATTAACACATCTAAAACTTCAGTGCATGGAATCCAATTATTACCTTAAATAGTTAAATACTTATCAATTATTGCTATTCTCACAACTTCCGTAATGCAAAATACATTTAGTTTATCAGAAAATATTTGATCATTTAAAACCAGTATCAGTTCTAAAAAGAGTATAGGAATGATCTGATTAATTACAGAAATAATCCCCATGAGATGGCTATGAAATATCAGTGGCAGGCAATTACTATAGGCCTTTTACAGGGCCTAATAAGGGCTTTTGAGGTTAGCCTTTGATATTTAAAATTGTTAACCAATAAAGATTTCACAATTTATGAATAGACCTCAAAGATGAAAGAATTAAACTGAGAACTGTATATTACAGAAAATTCTTAGACACTGTCAGCCCAAAATTACTAGAACATAATAGAATCCCTAATACGATCTCTTTAGGGCTGAAAAGTATCTTGACCTCAGAGAAAAGATATTGATTTGTCCAAAAATTACATTTATCAAAAAAGTAGTTAGTAGCTGCAAAATACTTGTTACTAGCTCTCATAAGGGCCATTTACTGCTAAACTAACTTGGTTCAATTTGAACTGTAATGCTATCATATGAGCGTATAAAAGAATAATACATGTAATTCTTGCTCAGAAAATAAGAAAAGCACTTAGGAAATATCAGGGTAAAAAAAAACCTTCCCCATAGCCTGACGCATAATTCGCTTCGGCTTCTTCAATGACATATATAAAAAAAGATTACAGAAAAAGGAGTTCTCAAGGGCAAATTTACTGCCCGGTCTCTCCACAGGAAGTGGAGAATGGATAAGAACTTAAGTAAAAATAATTTTAAAATTAACCTTTATTGATTTATTAAAAAAATGAGTAAGCAAATAAAAATTGTAAAGTATATCTAAACTCTCCAAAACATTACAACCATCCAAAGCTGCTGCATAATTTTACATATTACAGGGAAAGAAATGTTTTGGAAGATAACCAAATAAGTGGAAAAGATTTGCACCCTGTTGTGAATCCAGAGCATTCTTCTAACTTGCCACTATAAACTATAACAGTCCTCGACTACAGATACCATAAATATGTATGTGTTATCAGACCTCTGAATTATGAAAAAAGCATATTGTGAATAACTCTCAAAAAATGAGTGCACAAGAAATAGCCCGTTAGCGATTCAAACACTGGTTTAGTACTGTGTACGATCTTTTAAAGAGATAGTAAACCCCCCAAAAAACTATAAGCGAAATGATAGGAATAATAAAAAAAAAAAACTTAACGCCCTCATTCCCATCTCTCAAACCATTATGGTTTGAGAGATGTAATAAAATAAAGACCTCCTGCCCTTTCTGCCTGACGAGCTGTAAAGCTGTGAGAGGCAGAATCCGGTCGCCCGACTGTAGGCGGCTCTTCAGGAGTGCTGACATTGGGATATCTAACTATGATTACTATGGTCTACAATGTGTGCCTGGCTTACAAGCACACGTTGTAGACCATTCCGATGAAGTAATTTTAGTTATATATCTTGATGATAGCGCTTCTGCAGAGCCGCCGTTTAGTCCCAGATGCAGGATCTCATGATATCCGCTATACAGCGGAAACATGAGAAGGGGGAGGGAGCGGAGGACTTTATTTTCTTACATCTCTCAAACCATAACGGTTTGAGAGATGGGAATGAGGGCGTTAAGTATTTTTTTTATTATTCCTATCATTTCGCTTACAGTTTTTTTTGGGGTTTACTATCTCTTTAAATAAAGTGTAACGCAAGCATGTAACAGTCTCCTCACATACTAAGGAAAAGTGGTATATGCTATGTGGTATCAAAATGTCCCTTAAAAGAAGATCCTCCCATAAGGATGTCAATCATTCAATAACATTATTGTATTGTATACCCTATCAAATGTGGCTCCAACGGGAAGCTTATCAATCAGCAAATATGACTGACTGAAGATTATTTACAATATTACACAATCCTATATAATAATTCGCTAGGATGTTTGTCACGATGCGGTCATGATTGCATCGTGTGAGTGAGGCGACGCAAGACTGCATCACATGGAGCAGTGAGGTAGCGGCCTCTTAACCCTTTGAGTGCCAGAGGGGTACGCAATGCATTGCAAAGCAATGCGTTGTGTAACCCCTCTGGCACTCAAAGGGTTAACATTACCTGGACCTTGGCCCGTGTACGGCTTTTACACTAGTATAAAATAATTGATCACATGGGCCTAAAAAGGAGTAAAATATTAAAAAGGTGAATAAGTCCTATGGAAAATGACTACATCATCATCTTCAGTTTTTGTTGACCCACCGCAGGATGAAGGCCTCCTCAGCATTCCTCCAACAACTTCAGTCCTGTGCCTTTTGTTGTCACTGCTTACCAACCAAGTTGGTAATTTAATCTACCCATCTTGTCTTTGAACTTCTCCTTGGGAGTTTAGTATTGAGTGAAATGTATTACAAAATTAATTTGGTCCATCTACAGGCTGGTCTTCTTACAAAACGGCCTGCCTACTTCCATGGAGTATCTCAATGAAGTCCTAGACCTTTGTTTGCTGATGAATCCATGCACATGTTTTTCAACCTCTTTTTGTTATGTTCAGAGTTCGATGCTCCATACCTTAAGTTTTTGTATGGCTTTCGCATTCAGTGTCCATGTTTTACAGCCATACATAAGAACTGGGAGACATGTCCTGTCCACTTGTCCACCTCTTCTAGATTTTGTCCATCTTCTGAGATTTTCCTTGGTATGGTAAATTTGTTAAACTTGACTAGCGTTTTCTTGATATTCATCTTTACACCAAAAGTTTTGCTTTCCTGTTGTAGCTCTTCAATGCATTCTTGCAGTTCTTCAGGACTACTGGTAAAGAGTATGATATCGTCTGCAAAACGTACATGATGTAGGTAATCTCCATTGATTTTAAGTCCTTTGTTTTCCCAATTTAGTTAGCGGAAAATTTCTTGTAAACAAGCAGAAAATAGTTTTGGGGAGATTGGTCTACCTGTCGGACTCCTTTTTCTGTTTTGATCTGAACTTTTTTTTTACCTATTCTGATGCAGTTGCATTTTCATACATTGATTGGAGGATATTGAGGTAAGCACTATCTATTCTTTGGCAGACCAGGGCATCGATTATTGCTTGCTTTTTCACTGACTCAAAGGCCTTTTTGTAGTCAATGGCTTGGCATAATGGAAGGCTGTATTCATTACGTCGCTCTATAACTTGTTGCACTGTCTGGATATGGTCCATTGTACTGAAACTGTTCCTGAAGCTTGCTAGTTCTTTGTGCATTTTGCATTGTTAAGTATTGTGTCCATTCTTCTTGATAGTACCTTTGAGAAAACCTTGCAGACCACTAGTAATAGGTTTATTGATCGGTAGTTTTTTAGATCCGCCTTATCACTTTTTTTGTTTAGTAGGATGCATTTTTCCATGTTTCAGGCACTTTTCAGAAGAGTAGGCATTTTGAAAATAGTTTAGCTAGAGCTTTGAATAAGGGTTTACCTCTGGCTATCAATGTTTCAATAGTGTCTTTATCAGGTCAAGCTGCTTTTCCTTTTTTTCATTGATTTTATTGCAGCTTCAACTTCTTCTACCAAAGAAATACCAAATCTCCTCCACTAATTCCCAGGTAGATTTTTTGGGGGTCCCCATGCTTTTAAACCAATAATTCTGAATTAATGAGTATTTTAAAAATGTATTTCAGCAGAGCATGACATTTTCTTATAATTGTGGACATCCTGTGGTGCATTTTCAGTGTTTTTTCATGCTCTCTAATCGGTGTCTTTCATTTTGTAATGGTCTTGCCAACGTATCTTAAGCCACATGGACATTCCTGCCAATAAATGACAGCACTGGACTGACAATTAATGAAATCTCTTATTTTGTGTTTACATCCAAATCTCTCCAGAACCTATTTTGTTGAAATCACTTGTTGACAATTTATAAAAGTGACAAAAGCATATGATTCAGAGATGCTGCATCTGGATTTATTATTGTTGAGATGTTTGGATACAATCACATCCCTAAAATTCAGAGCACATCTATGCATAATTTAAACATGATCCTTCAAGACCTCGCAGATATCAGGATCAGATTTCAAAATGTGCAATGTTTGTCTAAGTATACTTGACTACTAGAACAATGGCAGTTAAAGGTGGTTATAAATCTGAAGGACTGGACATGTTCAACCTTCTCCTTTTGATGAGGTTAAGTGATACATAATACACAGTTAAAAGCCTTTTTGACACAATATCTTGATTATCCACATGTGTAGATCATTTAATAAGTTCTTTGCTTCTTGTTCTATATGTGGAGACAACGGTACAGTTGCGGCAAATTCATAAAAAGTCTCTTGTCGGTATATTGCTTTTGGTCTGTGTCACGGTTTTTAAAGACTCTCAGACGTAAGGTTTGGTAAAAAACATAACTTTATTGAAAAGTTAAGGCAATCCCCATAGGGAAACATACATAAAAATACAACAATAATAGATTACACATACAATAGGTTCTACCGGCCTTGCCTAAAATACCGGGCAAGGCAACCCAAGTGACAGTAGCAATAGCAGGCTCTACCAACCTTGCCTATACCAGGTAAGGCAACCGTGAGATGACATATACCGGTTCTACCGGCCTTACCAATACCGGGCAAGGCAGCCCAAAGGAGTACTGAGTGTAGGCTCTACTGGCCCTGCCAACACCGGGTAAGGCAACCTTAAAGATGGTAATGTACAAGGTTCTACCGGCCTTACCAATACCGGGCAGGGCAGCCTGAGGAACACTGTAGTAGGCTCTACCGGCCCTGCCAATACCGGGTAAGGCAACCTTAAGGATGGTAACGACAAAGGTTCTACCGGCCTTACCAATACCAGGCAGGGCAGCCTGAGCGAGTAGACCAGCTGTCAGATGACTATGACAGCAAAGAGGAATAGGAACTAAGGTCTTACTCAGCAGAAGTCTATTGCCAGGGATAATCAGATGACTGCATAGGAGTGGACAGTGACCTAGCCTCAGTACTGGATAGCTCAGGAGCAAACCAACGTCCGCACGTTGGGACCAATAATAAATATCGCCACCAGGTTAATGGAGTAAACCAGCGTCCGCACGCTGAAACCAACAGAGTATCGCCACCAGGTTAATGGAGTAAACCAGCGTCCGCACGCTGGCACCAACAGAGTATCGCCACCAAGTTAAATGGAGTAAACCAGCATCCGCATGCTGGAACCAATAGTGTATATCGCAAGCAGGTTTAATGGAGTAAACCAGCGTCCTCACGCTGGAACCAACAGTAAGTGTCGCCACCAAGTTTAATGGAGTAAACCAGCATCCGCACGCTGGAACCAACAATGTATATCGCAACCAGGTCTAATGGAGTAAACCAACGTCCTCACGCTGGAACCAACAGTGTATATCGCAACCAGGTTTAATGGAGTAAACGAGCGTCCGCACGCTGGAACCCACAATGTATAAGCAGCAGCGAGAAGAACAATGTCGCCGGAGCGACGGGCTAGAGCAGGAGCCCTATACGCCAACGGGGAGTCCACCGGGGCGAGACTGATGCACTGACAGATGACTGGAACCACCGGAACCGTTGGTGCAGGTCGAACCGGCTGGAGAAGCGGCAGGCAGGAGACTCAGGAACTCAGTAAGATTAACCCGCTGGGTGCTGGAACACAGGAACACCGGAACACTAGCATACAGGAACATAGGAACACTGGGACACCGGAATGCAGGATCAGCAGAATCAGCAGGATCAGCAGGAACAACAGGCCCAGAAGCCTGACAGCAGATCAGGCCAGGTGAAGTCAGAAACACCACGAAAGGGCAACCTGGAAGTGCTCAACCTGGGTTTTAAAAAGGCTGTGTGAGGAGGGCTAATAGCAGACAGCCAATCAGGAATACTCAGCAAGTGACAGACACAGAACAGCACGAATCACAGGCACATTGATAGTACCCCCCTTTCAAAGACCCCCTCTCCTAGAGTGGGATCTGGGCTTCTGAGGGTATTTGGTATGAAATATTCGTAGTAACTTGGGTGCATGGAGGTCCTTACTGTCTACCCAGGAACGATCCACAGGACCGTAACCTTTCCAATGCACCAGATACTGTACCCCTCCTCTATGCCTACGGGAATCAATAATATTTTGTACTTCATACTCCTCCTGCCCTTCGACTTCAACAGGACCTGGCATCACAGGTGTGGTAGTGTAACGGCTACAAACCAGAGGTTTAAGGAGAGACACATGGAATACATTATGAATGCGCATAGAGGCAGGTAATTCCAAGGCATAGGAAATGGGGTTAATTTTGCGAATTACCTTGTACGGACCAATGAACCGAGGTGCCAGCTTATTAGATGAGACCTTGAGCTTCAGATTCTTAGAGGACAGCCATACTGTATCCCCGACTTGAAAGGAAACCGCTGGAAGCCTTCTGCGATTGGCATGACGATGATGTCGCTGAAAAGACTGACCCAATGCCTTCTGAACTTGTGCCCATGTGGAACAGAGTTGCTCTATATGCTCATCCAGAGCTGGAATCTGCTGTGTTTGAAAGGAATCCGGGAGCAGACAGGGTTGGAACCCATAATTGATCAAAAACGGAGAGCTCCCGGAGGAAGAATTAACTGCGCAGTTCCTGGCGAACTCTGCCCAAGGCAACAAGTCGGCCCAATTATCATGATGGTCAGTCACAAAACATCGCAGAAACTGTTCCAACCCTTGATTGGCCCTCTCAGCGGCCCCATTAGTCTGTGGATGATATGCAGAGGAAAATGATAGCTGTATGCCCATCTGTTCGCAAAATGCCCTCCAGAATCTGGACACAAACTGGCTCCCCCTGTCAGACACCAGTACCCTGGGTACTCCATGCAACCGAAACACCTCTTGAGCTAATACCATTGCCAGACCTTTGGCCGAAGGAAGGCCACGGAGGGGTACAAAGTGTGCCATTTTCGAAAACCTGTCTACCACCATCAATATGAAGGAATACCCTCTAAACCTGGGCAATTCTCCCATAAAGTCAATAGAGACGTGAGACCAGGGGTGTTCACCATTAGGCACCGGCTGAAGTAAGCCCACCGGGAGATGTCTAGGGGTTTTGGCACGGGCACAGGTGGTACAGGCATTCATAAAATTGGCACAATCTGCTCTCATAGAAGGCCACCAGAATAGCTGAGAGAGGGACCAAAACAATTGATCTTTACCAATATGTCCCGCAGCCTTAGAGGAGTGGTAGGTTTCAAGTAGTCGAGTACAGAATGGCTCGGTGACAAAACATCTGCCCGCTGGGGTTTCATGGGGAGCAGAGGCTTGGGACAACAAAATCTCCTCCCCTAGTGGTGAAGTAATACTAGTACGTATGGTAGGTGCTGGTACTTCTTCTCTGTCAACCTCCGCCTCAAATTGTCTAGACAGAGCATCAGCCCTAACATTTTTTGATCCAGGCAAGTATGATACAATGAAATTGAATCGGGATAGAAACAGTGCCCATCTGGTCTGGCGAGGAGACAATCTCTTGGCCTCAGAGAGATAAGTCAGATTCTTGTGATCAGTTAGAATCAAAACAGGGTTTTTTTGTGCCTTCAAGTAAATGACGCCATTTTTTGAGAGCAAGGATAATACCTATACCGGGTAAGGCAACCGTGAGATGACATATACCGGTTCTACCGGCCTTACCAATACCGGGCAAGGCAGCCCAAAGGAGTACTCTACTGGCCCTGCCAACACCGGGTAAGGCAACCTTAAAGATGGTAATGTACAAGGTTCTACCGGCCTTACCAATACCGGGCAGGGCAGCCTGAGCGAGTAGACCAGCTGTCAGATGACAGCAAAGACCAGCTGTCAGATGACAGCAAAGAGGAATAGGAACTAAGGTCTTACTCAGCAGAAGTCTATTGCCAGGGATAATCAGACGACTGCATAGGAGTGGACAGTGACCTAGCCTCAGTACTGGATAGCTCAGGAGCAAACCAACGTCCGCATGTCGGGACCAACAATAAATATCGCCACCATGTTAATGGAGTAAACCAGCGTCCGCATGCTGGAACCAACAGAGTATTGCCACCAGGTTAATGGAGTAAACCAGCATCCGCACGCTGGGACCAACAGAGTATCGCCACCAGGTTAAATGGAGTAAACCAGCGTCCTCACGCTGGAACCAACAGTAAATGTCGCCACCAGGTTTAATGGAGTAAACCAGCGTCCACACGCTGGAACCAACAGTAAATGTCGCCACCAGGTTTAATGGAGTAAACCAGCGTCCTCACCCTGGGACCAACAGTAAATGTCGTCACCAGGTTTTAATGGAGTAAACCAGCGTCCGCACGCTGGAACCAACAGTGTATATTGCAACCAGGTTTAATGGAGTAAACCAGCGTCCTCACGCTGGAACCAACAGTAAGTGTCGCCACCAGGTTTAATGGAGTAAACCAGCGTCCTCACGCTGGAACCAACAGTGTATATCGCTACCAGGTTTAATGGAGTAAACCAGCATCCTCACGCTGGAACCAACAGTAAGTGTCTCCACCAGGTTTAATGGAGTAAACCAGCGTCCGCACGCTGGAACCAACAATGTATATCGCAACCAGGTTTAATGGAGTAAACCAGCGTCCTCACACTGGAACCAACAGTGTATATCGCAACCAGGTTTAACGGAGTAAACGAGCGTCCGCACGCTGGAACCAACAATGTATAAGCAGCAGCGAGAAGAACAATGTTGCCAGAGCGACGGGCTAGAGCAGGAGCCCTATATGCCAATGGGGAGTCCACCGGGGCGAGACTAATGCACTGACAGATGACTGGAACCACCGGAACTGCCGGTGCAGGTCGAACCGACTGGAGAAGTGGCAAGCAGGAGACTCAGGAACTCAGTAAGATTAACCCGCTGGGTGCTGGAACACAGGAACACTGGAACACTAGCATACAAGAACATAGGAACACTGGGACACCGGAACGCAGGATCAGCAGAATCAGCAGGATCAGCAGGAACAACAGGCCCAGAAGCCTGACAGCAGATCAGGCCAGGTGAAGTCAGAAACACCACGAAAGGGCAACCTGGAAGTGCTCAACCTGGGTTTAAAAAGGCTGTGTGAGGAGGGCTAATAGCAGACAGCCAATATACTCAGCAAGTGACAGACACAGAACAGAAATACTTCATTTTATCTTTGTTTTATTTTGTAGGCATTAACAAAAACATGAAGAATGATATGTCTTATCTCTCAAACCTTTATGGTTTGAGAGATATTCACAAGCAAAGTTTCCCCCTCCTGCCCCTTTTACCCAGTGTAAGCCATCTCTTCTCAGATGTGAAATGCAGTCCATAGACCAGACAGATAACAGAAGGGGACAATATTCTTCCTATCAGAACAATCAAAGCCCTGCCCCCCTTGACAAGCTTTTCAGCTTTTTCCCTTATCTTAATTGAAGATTGTCCCTCTGTGCAGTTTACCTGGGCACCTCCCTTCTGCTCTGGCTGAACAGTGTTACATCAGTAAAAGGGGCGGGAGGGGGATACTTTATCATTGAATTACTCTTGAACTACAACTCTGACAGAATTGAAATAACACTCTCCAAAGTCCAAATACTATGATGATTAATTAGAGCTGCTTTTATTATGAAAATTACTACCCCTTTAAGGACAGTGACTATCAAATTGCCAAAGAGAATTGGTAACAGTTGGTTTGAGATACAGTTCACAACTTATCAGTCCTCTTTCTATTTTCGTGATGCTTAGGTCCAAGAAATTAACCAATTGTTGACTTGTTTCATAGTTCAACTTAAAATTCAGATAATTTCTTTTGATTATATCCATGGAATTGCTGAACATATCCACTGCCCTTCCACATGATGAACAGATTTGTCAATATAATGATATTGAATCAGGATATATTGAGTAAATGTCATAATTTCTTGATTACAGACATGAACGTCCTCCCACCACACCAAGAATAGGCTTAGATAAATGAGAGCACAGGCATTTCCCATAGCTGTACCCATGAGTCAGAGATGATATTTGTTGGTGATCTTGCACAAATTTCAATAAAGCGATGATTAATTCTTTTTTTTCCATCTGAAAAATTGGCCTCCTGTAACGGTTTTCAGTACACTCAGAGACAGGAAATTTGGTAAAACACAGTTTTATTGAATCAGCAAAATAAAGTAACCCTCGCGGGTCCAGCAATAGGACAAACAGAACTGATACAGGACAGGTTACTAAATAACATTAGTCTACACGAGTCCAGTATACATATATCACAAAGTAGTATATTTACTGACACAGGTCGGGAACAGTTCGTGTGATACAGTGAGACACAAATGGTTAATGCTATTAGACCAGGAGACTGGGAGGCCCTAATAGCGAGGCCCAAGAAGCACTCAAATGCTGATAAGTGCGAAAATAGCGACTAGCGCAGGAAGGTTGAGCGAGGCCCTGGAACGATCATGGACTATAGTAGTACTGCAACAGGAGGAACAACGGAATGCCCTGTAGATGCACAAACTGCAACCCAAGGTAACGGTACCGGACAATAGATGTTGAAACGCCAGGCTTGATGGCAACTGCCGGGTGACAGAGCCGACTGAGGTGCCCAGGAGACCAACCTCAATAACGGAGCAGTGCCAAGCCAGCGTATGTAGTGTCAATAGTAAAGCTCCTACCCGGGTGAGTACCGGAAGGCCCTGGTAACGAGTGCTTGGCTTGTTTAACTTCAAAACAGGAGTGGAGACTAACTGAGGAGACCAACCCCAGTGATAACTGATAACAAGCCAAGCGTATAGGGTGTAAACGAGCTCAGCGTAAACCCTGGGTAAGGAGTAAGGAGGCAGCAAGGCACTAATGGGCCGCAGTCACGGAACGGTAATGCAGTACACGAGGCAACCAACTGGGCCAGTACGCTCAAGGCAGAGCACAGGAGATACTCTCTACTGGACACGGTAGTGCACCGGACTGGAGGCACAAGAGCAGGAACAGAAGCCACTACGGTCAATGCACGGAGCAGGAACGTCAGCCAGGCCAGGTCAGTACACACAGCAGGAACGTCAGCCAATCCAAGTCGATACACGGAGCAGGAACGTCAGCCAGGCCGGGTCGGTACACGGAGGGGGAACAGGATCAGAGAGAGAGTAGTCAGGCAGTCCGGGTCATACACTGGAAATCACACGATAACGGCAGCAAGCACAAAGCAACGGGAACACCATGAAAGGGCCCTGTATGAGTGACAGAGCACAGTACTTAAAGGCTACCACTGGGTGGAGCCATAACACACTAGCCAATAAGAAAGCATCAGACCTCTTGTGTCAAAATGTCGCCAACAATACACGGGCACCTTGATACCTCCTTTCCAAAAAATAACTGACAGCTTTAAGATGGAAATGATGTCCAGCTGAAGTGTATAGGGATTATGCATCACAGGTTATAAGATGTATATAATCTTCTAAAGGTAAAGATTAAATTTTTGTAATTATATCACTTGTATTGTTGATGCTGTGAACAAACCTAAACCATATACAAATGAATGTATAGTCCAGTTGTTCTTAACCAGGGTGCTGTGGCACTTTGGTGAGCCAAAGTAATCTTCTTAGGGTGCCTGGTATTTTCTATGAAGACTCTGACAAAACTGTGACTCTTGAATTTCATATGTAAATGTATGGCAATTATTGCACACAGTAGATATGTTTTTGTTATTCTGAATGTGTGACCTAAATAGAACTATATACTTAAAGGGATAGTAATGTATCATAATAAAAGCAGCTCTAATTAATCATCATAGTATTTGGACTTTGGAGAGTGTTATTTCAATTCTGTCAGAGTTGTAGTTCAAGAGTAATTAAGTGACAAAGTATTCTCCCCTCCTGCCCCTTTTACTGATGTAACACTGCTGAGCCAGATCAGAAGGGAGGTGCCCAGGTAGACTGCAGAGAGGGACAATCTTCAATTAAGATAAGGGAAAAACCTGAAAAACTTGTCAAGGGGGGCAGGGCTTTCATTGTTTTCATAGAAAGAAGATTGTCCCCTTCTGTTATCTGTCTGGTCTTACAATCAGATTCCACATCTGAGAAGAGATGGCTTACACTAGGTAAAAGGGGCGGAAAGGGAAACTTTGCTTGTGAATATCTCTCAAACCATAAAGGTTTGAGAGATAAGACTTATATCATTCTTCATGTTTTTTAATGCCTACAAAATAAAATAAAGATAAAACTAAGTATTACTATCCCTTTAAGCATTTGTATGCTCAGTTACATGCTTGACAGATGTCATAATCATAAAATAGTAGTCATGCAAAAAAACTTGCAAACTGCATCTAAGGGGTACCTTGACCAAAAAAAGTTTGAGATCTGCTGGTATAGTGAATAAAGCGACTGACATTCTCACACAGGCTGCCACTGCTCAATATTTAGGGCTTTCTGGAGATTTGCTGGATTTTATGATTTTGGGGAAAAAAATAGAAAGTGGCTTTTCCACTTTCAAAAATCTAAATTCTGCTTCATGATGACTCCTATGTCAAAATCATCTTTTAAAATTTTGTTATAAGCTTGCTTGATGTCTGATGTGGGGTCCCCCAAAAGTATTTTAGAACATTTGCTATCTCTGAGTTGTCTTGCTGCTTCTAAGTCCATATCTGGTGGCCAGATAACAACATTGCCTCGTTTATCTGACTATTTGATGACAATGTGATTTAATTTCTTAATATCTTATATTCCCCAATGTTCTTTATGCTCTTTAATCACAATCTCTACATTGTTAAGGATTCATGTTTCATAGTCAATTATAACATGTGTTTGAAGAAACATCCCACATCTCAGTAAAAAAGGAATCCGAGAAACCATTAGAGGATAAAACATTCACTCTTAGACCTCTGTGAATTATTTTATTATCTACATACTTTTGATAAGTGCTCGTATTCCACCATTAATTAGCAAGAAATTGTAAAAATATAAAAAGATGAAGGTTTATATTGGGCCACTTACACCAAGCATAGTGTCCTGTGATTGAAGGAAAGCAGATGTAGTAGAATTATTCAAAAGGAGGATAAACCTGGAAATTATAGACTTGTAAGTTTCACTGCCATGGCAGGTAACATATTAGGAGGATTACTAACCAATAGTATTCAGGAGTTTGTGACAGCATTATTAGTAAGTCTCAACATGGTTTTATGAAGAACAGATCATGTCATACTAAATACTTGCATTGTATGAAAGGGTAAGTGGTAATTGGACAAGTGCATTGCTGTTGATGTCTTAAACTTGGAATTTGCCCCACAACAAGTTGATACATAAAGTGAAATGCTTCGGCATGAGATGTGTTGTGTGTGCATGGACAGAAAACTGGTTAAATGACAGAATACAGAGATTTGTTGTAAATGAAACATCTTCAAGTTGTTCTAAAGTTATAAGTGCATTGCCTAAGGGTTCAGTCTTAGGCTTAATGCTTTGTTATTATTTTGTTAATGATTTTGATGTTGGTATTGAAAGTAATATCTCAATCGTTGCTGAAGGCACTCAATTGGATAAGGAAATACATAAAGAACATAATTTCTTTTCCTCTTTAGAAAAATATGGAGTGAGCAGAGATGTGGCAGATGAGGTTTAATATAGCTAAATGTAAGGTTATACATTTGGGTTGCAAGAAACAAGCATGCCTAATACACAGTAAATGGGATACTACTTGGGGAATCCATGCTTGAGATTTTGGAGTAGAGTGTGCCGTGTCAATCAACTACTGCTAGAGACAATAAG
Source organism: Rhinophrynus dorsalis (assembly GCA_037306005.1). NCBI lineage: Eukaryota > Metazoa > Chordata > Amphibia > Anura > Rhinophrynidae > Rhinophrynus > Rhinophrynus dorsalis. Next base: position 46,773,383 of record CM074724.1, read on the forward strand.
ATACTATCCTATATAAGATGGGGTTATAGGTAAACAAGGTTGGAATTTTATTCTATAGCTTTATAAATCCTTAATAAGGCCTCATCAAGAATATGGAGTACAGGTTTAGGCTACTGGTTTTAAAAAAGACAGCATTGAACTGGAAAAAGTATAGGGATGTGCAACAAAACTGATAATGGGATTTGAGAATCTGGGTTATAAAAAGAGACTAAACAAATTGGGTTTGAATAAATTATAGGCAACATGTCTAAGGGGTATAGGGGTATGATTACTATTTACAGATATATATTAGGCCAACACGAAGAATCTCTGGGGAACTAGTTACTCAAAGAGCTGTAAAAAAACAGAAGTCATCCAGTAAGACTAGAAGACATGTGTATTAAATAAAACAAAGTGTAGTAAGGTTATAGACGTCTTTGCCTCAGGAGGCTGTGTTAGCAGGTACTGTAGATACTTTCAAAAACATGTTAGATACCTTTCTAGTGCAGAATAATATTGAAAATAATGACAGTTGGTAGCAATGTCGATAAGATGTTGATCCAGGGAGATATCTAACTGTGAGGATTGATTTTATTTTAATTGAAAATTAATTCAATAACATTATTTCTATTTTTTGCCTTCCTCTGGATCATCAAGGTGAGATGGCAAATGCTGAACTTGATGGACATGTCTTTTTCAAGAGGTAAAAACCCAGTTTAAATTGACTGCAATGTCCTTGGTTTGCTCCAGAATTGCAATTATAACTCTGCACTTATCTTACTAAGGCCAGAAAATACTAATGGCTACTATGAAATTTGTCCTTGTACCTTGGTTCTAGAGATTACATTCTTCAATTCATCCTGGATGTCCTATCCACTGAAGTGGCCATGACAGAAAAATGTTCTGTGGCTGCCTGTTTCCGTTTGGCAAAAGTACATTCCAGTGGATAGAGTTTGAGGCCCAGTGCTGTAGTAAAGGTTATCTCCACCTCCTGGAATGTGACTTCAAGGACTATTTGAAAATGTTATCTCTTGATCCAGTGTGCAAGTGCAAAATTCATAGAGTTCATTAGATTTTTCTGGTATAGTAAGTGGGGGTTGTTATTATTAGGAGATATTAATAATAATAATAACTAGTATTTATATACCGCCTTTCTCCCAGTGGGACTCAAAGCACTTTCAGCACATGCTCTCGGAATTAACCAAATCAACAGCTGAAATAATAGATGTTATTATTACCCAACCAATGGTGCTCATATATCAACCTCGGAAGGATGAATGGCTGAGTTGACCCTGCTGGGATTTGAACTTGCAACCTTGAGGTTTGAACAGGCTTCATAGTCAGGGACTTTACCACTGAGCTATGGTCCCTTAAAGTGGAGCAATTATGCTTACTTAAGTTATCCCTAATTTATTACTATTAGTAGCTTGTTAATCATGGAAATAGCATAATAAACTTTCTTAAGTGATAGCATGAGTTGGAATTCTAACATCGTATGGAATTTACATCAGCAGGACAGCGCAGACATCTTGGCGAAGAGTGAACTGTGTGCCTGTGCTGTAAGTCCTTGTCTCGTAACTGTTAGGTTATTTGCCAAAGAGAGAGTGGCAGTGTACCTTAAAGTACAGGCAGGAATGGACAGCGCAGACATATTGGCGAAGAGTGATCTGTGCCTCTGTGTTGTCCATCCCTGCCTGTACTTTACAGTACAATGCAACTCCTCCTTTGGCAAATAACCTAACAGTGATGAGATAGGGACAGACAGCGCAGACACAAATATCACTTTTCTCCGAGATGTCTGTGCTGTCCTAGTGATGTAAATATCATACTACGTTATGATTCCAACTCATGCCAGCACTTAAGAAAGTTTATTATGCTATTTCCATGATTAACAAGCTACTAATAAGTAATTGGGGATAACTTATGTAAGCGTGATAGCTCCGCTTTAATGTCAAAGATGATTCTAAACCCACTGTTGGTTAAACCTGTCTCTCTAGTTACAGGTTTCCTAGACATCACTAGGAGAAATGGTTCCAGCCAATAAGCCAGTTTGTGTAAATGATGCCTTTGTACATAGTAAGCATTTTCTTTGGCGCACTGCTGTGTATTGTGTCTTGCTTTGCACATTGCATTATTAATATTCCTTGCATGCTCTCTATGAAGCCGAATGACTGAAAAACCAGAGCTGAGCAGTCACAAGAAGCTGTGTTGTGGCAAATACACACTGGAAATCCACCTCTGATTCTTTCTGTATAGGGCTTTTGTGTTTAGCTAATAAAGCCTGTTGGAGCTTTTTGTATGGCCTGGTTTCTGATTTCACCTCCTAATAATAAACCCTCACTTACTTTAACCCTTTCAGTGCCAGAGAGGTATGGATACCTCTCTGTCATTGAAAGGATTAATCTGTGCTGATAATAATAATAATAATCTTAATTATCACTGTGAATCTATTCTGTGTTTAATTAGTACCCCCAAAATTAATCTTTAATTGGTACTAGATGTCATGTTTGCATGGACAGACATGTTTCTTTTTATAGGATTCCTGCTGGTTTTGCATTAAATTGTGATAAAGGTGAGATAACGTTTCCAGAGTGATAAACTCTCCAACTCCTATGCTTTTCTAGGAGACCCAGCTTTAACATATGTAAAAACAAGAAAAGAGGGCACCCAAACAAATAAATCAATGTGTATTCACAAGTGGCCTTGTCAAAGGGGTACCGGGTGACAGAATGTGCATTCAGAGAGATCTAACCCATCTCTGCTCAGGTACCTCCAGTATTGGAATGTGAAATAAAATATTCAGCAACAGGCTCCACAGATGCAAAGAATTATAAGCATTATACAACAAGGAGCCGGAAAGCAACTCATATATTATTGTCTTTGATAAAGCTGTGTTTACAGCCTCAAAACGTATTAGATATTCTGTTTTTTATTGTATATTTGTCACGCACACGGCGGGTAAGAAACTGTGTGGTGCTGGCTTTGGTCAGGTGCTAGCGTGCGAGGCTGGAGTGTGGAGTTCATGAGCGGTGACAGTGTGCCAGGTACTCCCTTGCTGCAGCTGAAGCTGGTTAAAGGTGCTGGTCGCGAAACCAGATTGTTCCACCCCGGTTGAGCCGGGGTGCAACCAGGATAGGAGTACCTAGGAACCGTTGGAAACCAAGCCAGCTGGACAGGGGAGAGACCAGGCAGAGATAGAGAGGATGGTAAAGGGAACCGAGGTTCGCCCCAGAAGGAGGAGATCAGGCTTGGTCAGGAGCGGAGCCAAAGGTCAAACCAGGAGTGGAGATCAAGAGTGGTCAGGAGCAGAGCCAAAGGTCAAGCCAGGAGTAGGGATTTGAGCGTGGTCAGGTACAGAGCCAAAGGTCAAGCCAGGAACGGCAATTTCAGCGTGGTCAGGTAACAGAGCCAAGGTCAAACCAGGAACAGAGATTTAAGCGTGGTCAGGTAACAGAGCCAAAGGTCAAGCCAGGAACGAATATTTAAGCGTGGTCAGGTAACAGAGCCAAAGGTCAAGCCAGGAACGGAGATTTAAGCGTGGTCAGGTAACAGAGCCAAAGGTCAAGCCAGGAACGGAGATTTAAGCGTGGTCAGGTAACAGAGCCAAAGGTCAAGCCAGGAACAGAGATTTAAGCGTGGTCAGGTAACAGAGCCAAAGGTCAAGCCAGGAGAATACCACAAAGACACCAGACAAGAAGGTTCAGAGCCCAGAACCAAACCAGGAACTAGCTTGTGGAACGGGCGTCCTAAGCCTGGGGCAGCCCGTTTAAATACCAGGACCACCCAATGAGAGAGCAGAGAAGGAGGAGCTCGACTGGGAGCCGATCAAGAGAGGAGGAGGACTAACGACCCGAGTGCTGGCCGGGCGCATGTGCAGCTGGCGAGCTGAAGGCAGCCGAAGACTGCGCATGCGCAAACTGGGCTCGCCGAGACCCGGAAGAAGGAGATGCGGCCGGAGGGGAACAACAGGAGCGGTGACAATATTTTAAGTAAATTCTTTACGTCTGTGGAGCCTGCTGCTGAATATTTTATTTCACATTCCAGTACTGAAGGTACCCGAGCGGAGACCGGTTAGATCTCTCCGAATGTGCATTCTGTCAGCCGGTACCCCGCTGACAACGTCACTTGTTATTACCCATTGATTTATCTGTTTGGTTACAAATTGTAAATGAAGTTACAGTATTGGGCACCCCCTTTTCATGTTTTTACATATGGTGTGATGCTTGGTAGAGCGGAGTTTGGAGGAGCTGCCTACTAAAGCAGGAGGAGGGTGGCCTACTATAATTCCCTAGAGGCTTTATAGCTGTTTGCTACATAGGTAATAGAGCTGTGGTGTTTTGATGGTGGTCAGTTAGTCATTGGATTCAACACAACAGGCGCCTTGTTTGTGTTATTTTTCCCTGTTTATTTTTCTACAACCTTAAAGGGATAGTAATGTTTCATAATAAAAGCAGCTCCTATTAATCATCATAGTATTTGGACTTTGGAGAGTGTTATTTCAATTCGGTCAGAGTTGTAGTTCAAGAGTAATTCAATGATAAAGTATCCCCCTCCCACCCCTTTTACTGAAGTAACACTGCTCAGCCAGATCAGAAGGGAGGTGCCCAGGTAGATTGCAGAGAGGCACAATCTCCAATTAAGATAAGGGAAAAACCTGAAAAACTTGTCAAGATGGGCAGGGATTTCATTGTTCTCATAGGAAGAAGATTGTCCCCTGCTGTTATCTGTCTGATCTATGGACTGGATTCCACATCTGAGAAGAGATGGCTTACACTAGGCAAAAGGGGCGGGAGGGGGAAACTTTGCTTGTGAATATCTCTCAAACCATAAAGGTGCGAGAGATAAGACTTATATCGTTCTTCATGTTTTTTTTATTGCCTACAAAAGAAAATAAAGATAAAACAAGTATTACTATCCCTTTAATGTGGCTCCATGTGAAGAGATTTTAGTTTGAAAGCACCTCAGAGTGACACAGGAATTGTAGAATTACCACTAGTTACAAAGCCTGTATATACAGGCTGATCCGGAGCAGGGAGCTCTGGATGGCTCACAACATGTCTGTGCTCCCTGCTCCGGGGCAGCAGCAGAGACGCTGGGTGACAGTTTGTCACCCAGCCGCCTCCACTGCTGCCCCGGAGCTGGGAGCACAGGCAGGTTGTCAGCCTTCCGGTGCTCCCTGCTCCGGATCAGCCCGTTCTGCGAGTCCCCACTGCACATGTGCAGTTACGCACACAGTGAGCGACACATTCTAGGACTTTATGTTATATGATTATTACATCATCTCACCTTATTGCATTCTCCCGGGAGTCCAAACTCTTTCCACTGAAGTAGGAGGAGTTTGGTGTTCAGGAGTCAGGACTCAGGAGTCCTACAACAAAGAAGCATGTCTATCTACAAGAACCGGATGCCCAATATTCATTAGTAATGTTATAATATAAACATATGTTGATTGTTCAGTTTTCTTTTATATAATGCATAGTATCCTTCTTCTCATACGTACCTTTGCATTCTTCTTGAAAATCTGTTTAAAGGGATAGTAATACTTAAAATATAAAAAAATATATGTTGTAGCGTTTATCCCCCTGAGTAAAACAAGGGAACTCCCACTGCTGAGAGATATTTTATTAAAAAATTATAATAGCTCAAACTTTAATTTTTTAGTTGCAATATCACAGTGGCCTGAAAATTTACAGTGGCGCTGTTGCTACACCATCCTATGGAGATTTATGGTCTACAGACCAGAGCAGTCCATAAGGATGGTGTAGCAACAGCGTCACTGTAAATTCTCAGTCTACTGTGAAATTGCACCTAAAAAATTAAAGTCTGAGTTGTTATAATTTTTTAATAAAATATCTCTCAGCAGTGGGAGTACCCTTGTTTTACTCAGGGGGATAAAACCTACAACATATATTTTTTTACATTTTAAGTATTACTATCGCTTTAAAAGTTACCCCTCCCCCACTTTCCATTACGTCAGTCATAGTTTCCTCAGATCTGAAAGCTGGTGGGACAGATCCCAACAGGAGACAATATTTTGTCATCATAAGGAGAACATAGTCCACTGTCATCAAGGATTTTTTTTTTTTTGCCTTATACCGGCACACACACAAAATATTGTCTCTTGTTGCGATCCGTCCGGTCAAGCGATCAGATTTCGGATCTCATGGAACTATGATGTATATAATGGAAAGGGGTGGGAAGAGGAAACATTTAAATCTATTTTCAAGACTAATATAAAAGGTTCAAGTGCTAAGACGGATAATATGCATTATATAAAAGTAAATTTAACAATCTAAATGAAATATTATACTATAACATTGTAGAAATTTGCTTTGCAATGTTTTTTCTTGAAACCCCGATATACCGGTAATAACAAAAGGGGAACTGTTAAGATTTCTTTGAAATTTAGGTCACATATTGATCTGAATGTGAACAATATTTGTGTACTGAAATACTTCACCCGTATACTTGCATATATAAATAATAAATCATTATTTTGAGATCTGTTACCTTACTTTTAAGACCTAGTTCACATGAACGACTTTGCTGTAACAACACATTTCACAGAATCTTTACTTTCTATGCGTTAATTCACATGACTGCCTTTTACAGCTACAAGAAATTTCAATTGCAACATTGTGTTGCTACAACATCATGCAACAAAGTTACCCTTGGGAACTAGGCCTAAGTGGATAGATGTGTTTTGCCTGAAGATAAATTAGCATTTGTATAAAACTAAATTGGGGCAACGTTGAAATAAAACAACTGTATGTCATGTATAAAATTAACCCTTGGTGCAAGACAGGTCCTCAATGAATTGAAAAGTTATGAAGAGAGGCTAGAAAAGTTAAACTTGTACACACTAGAGAAACGGCGTCTTAGAGGGGATATGATAACAATATATAAATATGTTCAGGGCCCATACAAAGGGCTCTCCAAAGACCTGTTCATTAACAGAACAGTACACAGGACAAGGGGCCACCCGCTTAGACTTGAGGAAAGGAGATTTAATCTACAACAGCGGAAGGGTTTCTTTACAGTAAGGACAATAAAGGTATGGAATTCACTGCCTGAGGAGGTGGTGCTATTGAATACATTAGATGCCTTTAAAAAGGGCCTGGATACTTATTTAAAAGAGCATAACATAGAGGGCTATGTACGTTAGTATTGGGATGAATATTTAGTTAGGGCTTGTTGATCCAAAGAGAAATCTGATTGCCATTTGGAATCAAGAAGGCATTCCACGCCCCCCCCCCTTCAAGGCAAAATTTTAAATTGCTAATTGAGGGGTTTTTTTTGCCTTCTTTTGGATCAACGATGGTAAACAGGAATAGGAAAAGGTTGAACTAGATGGACGCAAGTCTTTTTTTGACCTAAATTACTATGTTACTATGTTACTATGAAAAACAGTGCATTGGAGATCTGTTTAGCACTCCAGGGGTTAAGCTTCCCATATGAATTAAAGATACATTTTATTGGATCCTCATCCTGGAGTTTTTCCAAAACAGATTTGTTCCACTTTAGTCCTTATAAAATAGGTTATCAATGTCTTACAGCCCAATACACTATATCGGAATAATTTTCTGAACTATGGTGCAGTTTCATAAATAAAGCTCTGTGTGTAGACTTCTTAGTGGCTTTAAGTTGTTATTGGATTTCAGTAGCCAAATAGTCATTAATGCTGTTATTTCAGCACCTTCCTTCCAGTTTGCCCTTTTGCAGCTGTGTGCGTGTCCACAATTTCTCGTGTTAGCGATTGAACGTGCTTGCACAAAGAGACAAAAACAAAAGGAATAGATAATCCTTGTTAGATTATACATTTATCATACTAAACACAGGAAGGCAAACTTGGAAAGATTTTAAAATTTAAGCCACGATTAGAAGCCACAATGAAGCACTGTGTTGAAACGATGCATTTTGTTTTGGATTCTTTTCACACCAATAAAATTTATTGTTGTATGTCCACATTGCTCTCTACAAAGGCAGCTTCCACCAAAAGGTCATGAATGCTTTGCCTCTGTTTAGCTTGTTACTTAGCTCACAGCCCAAATGTGCCAGGAGAACAGGGAGACATCCAGAAGATGTCACTGCCAAATAACTATAGCAAATCATCATGCAGCATAAATGGAAGAAATGAGTAACGTTTTAAAAACACCATGCTTCTAATTTTGAAACATTTTCATATTGCTGCAAAATCAGAGACTATCTGATAATTATCTATCTTTCTGTCTATCTATCTATCTATCTATCTATCTATCTATCTATCTATCTATATAAAAAGAGGAAGTATCATGTTACCAAATGTCTGAGTCCATGGGTACACACACTCAGGGATGGCAGTAGGGAGGAGTTATTCAAATCACTTCTATATTGCCTCTCCCACTGGTGAATCCATGGAGGTGTAATTTTTACAGGAGTGACCAGGGGGTGTTTTCCCCCCGGCCACTCCTGTCAAAATTTCTGCAAGGAATTGCAGGGACTACAATTCAGTTCGGTGCTTGATTTACACAGGAATGGGCATGGAGACAAAACCCCCACGCCCACCTTTTGAACATCTCTGCAACAATGCACACTTCAGTCGATTTACAATGACTCTACTTTGCCATTCTGCAAATTTTGCCGATTTACAAACGGGGGGGGGGTGATTTGGACAGGAGTTTGCCTGCCCACAATTTTGTCCTGTATGCATTGCACACGCCTCTGCCACTCAATGGGTTAACGGATCACATAGGTGTATTCTCTTTCTCGCATTATAAACAGTGTGTGTGTCTGTGTGTGGTCTGTTTTACTTTGTTTAACCCTTTGACTTCCAGAGGATTTATCTAATGCATTGCAAAATAATGTCTTGCATACCCCTCTGCCATTCAAAGGTTTAACCCAAGGGCACTGCTGTGCCAAGCCTTCTAGTATAACATAAAATATTAAGTGGATCTGTTTTTTCAAAGTTTGTGTTGTGGTGAAACCATTTCATATCAAATGACATACCCATGGGACAATAACAATTCACATGTGTAACCCCTTGGATGCTAGTAGAGAGGGTCACAATGCAATGGATTCCTCTCTAACATTCAAGGAGGTAAAATCCCCATTTAAATCAATGGGAAGTTTTGGAGTTTTTAGTTCTCCCCTATACTGGTTTGCCCTAGAACTCCTTCACTTTTCTTTTGAACATACAGCCCTAAATGTTTTAACTAATTTAAATGATTCTACAGCAGTCTTAGAGATCTGGCTAGCATCCAAGGGGTTAAAAAAATGGCATGGTCAGGCAGCTATGAGTTTCCACAGTAGTATGCATGCTTGCAGTCAGGGCCATATTTACATCCCAGGCATCCCTAGGCAAGGCAGTGTAGGTACCCTTAGCTCCACCCATGGTTACTCCCCCAATCCTCACATGATCTTGCCTGCTGTCCCATAAACTGTTTCCTGGCACAGAAAATATCCCTTTCCTATTGCAAGCAAGAGTAAAAAAAAGCTTTAACCCCTTGGTTTCTTGCAAACCATTTCTCTGGATTTATTGCCAGCATCCAAGGGTGAAATAATACCCTATAAAGTGGTTCAAACCTGGTGTGGGGACATTGAGATTGCTCTGAGTGCTGGCCACACAAGCACTGTTTCATTTTTCAGTACTCAAGCTCGTCATCCTGTCAGTCTAGAACACAGTTACCCCAAGTATGCTGTAACCATCTCACGTGCAGTGGGTCCACAACTTGATGGTATACCATGCTCATGTGTGTCATTTTCCTTCCCGTGTTCGGCTACGAATTCCCATATAGATATTATTGTCATGACCACCCATGAGGCACAGTCTCCCATGAGGCACAGTATTTGCTTTCTGTGGTGATGATGACGATGTGCAAAATGTTGTTGATGTTGCTGGGGGGTATAATGCTTCTTGTTCATTATACTTTCTAGTAGTTTTGCACCTACCTCTCTCTCATCTTCCACAATGCAATCTTCCACGCAATATATAAGGATTTTTTATATACTTTGGCAGAATACAATTCCTCAGAGTGATGCTACTCACGTCTTGGCATAAATGTAAAATAATTATGTTTAAGGGGTCCAGCAGTGTACCAAGAAATTATTCCTTGTTGCTGGTTCATCTGTGTTGATGTTGTTGTAAGAATCATTGTCCATGTTTTTTATTTTTTTCTGTAATAAATATATTAGAAGTATATATGTATTAGAAGCATCTCTCTGATTTCTGCACTGGCAGAATAACCAGCAAGGTTGCCTCCTCAAAAAGCTTCAGCAACTCATATACATTAACTGCCGTTGACCAGGGGACAAAGAAGTCCCCCTACAAAACCTTTCAGGTAAGCATTTTACAGTGACCCATGGTTGTGCTCATGCAAATGCTCCAGCATAAGTCAAAGAGTCAAATTGTAGCATTCATTTTACCTCCCGTAATTTTCTGTCCCTCTGAGTGCAAAATTGTCCCATCAGTACAGTCAGTCTAATGTCCCTGACACTGTGACAGAGAGTTTCTGTCATATTATCACATTGTGAAATAACTCTTACGACAGTCCCTCTGGGATCGTAAACACCTGTACTCCTCAGAGGAAGACTGCAATTTAAATCACATCCTCTCACGTTGACTGATCAAAGAATCAGTATCTGGACTAATGTTCTTATCTGATTTCCATTATAAACAATGCAATGTGTACTTGTATTTAAGAGAAGTTTTCATATTTATCTGTATAACATGCCTGAGGAAGAGAGCTAAGAAGTCTTGAAAGCTTGCATTTTAAATCTGTTTAGTTAGCCAATAAAAGTATCAACTTTACTAAATTTTTGCTTCCTGCAAATCAAATTTACATTGCAAGAATACATTTGATTAGAAAATGATTAGCGGACACAATTCCTCAATGCAAAAATAAAAAGATTTTTCTGACATTCTTTATTCTGGAAAAAAATAATTTATATGAAAGATATTAAAGATACATTTAAATATTGTATGTCTTTCTCTAGGTTAGGGATAAGAAACCTTTTGGGGACTACAAGTCCCTTCATTCCCAAACTGACTTTTGGCTGGTTGGGAACCATAGAAGTTGAAGTTTCCTACAGATGAATGCCGAAGGTCACCGACCACTGTTCTAGGACTCAGCCAATAAAATGCATCATAACTTGTACTGAACTGTTGTATTTTTCTACCTTTGGTGCTACAGAACTGCTCACCCATTGCATTGAAGATGTTACTAAAATCCAAGAGATTAGCTAAAAAGTGAATACATTGACAAAAACAAAAGGAGGATATGCACTAAAGTGTGATAAAGCAGTGATAAAGTATAGATAACTTATCTAGTGATATCACTTCTCCAATTCCTATGTTATTCTGTAGAGTCATGGTGTGACGGAACAGGAGGTTCAACTTTCATGTCCCTGTGATATATGAGGACTGTGGGAGTACATGGACATCCCAGCAATACATCTGCTATGGACTTTTCCTGTCTCAAGTCCTTTGAACGCAACCTCGCCATCTATTGGATTGAAACTTGCCTTGCAGTATTGTGCTATGCCCTGCCATCTATTGGTTGAATCTTGCATTGCAGCATTGTGCTATGCACTGCCATCTATTGGTTGAATCTTGCATTGCAGCATTGTACTATGCACTGCCATCTATTGGTTGGTGACCTACATTGCAACATTGCTGTGAGTATGCAAATATGGCACTGTTGCATTCTGGGACCATCAGTTTCTCTCCAATGTTTTAATTATACTCCCCCACCTTACATCATAAAATTGTTATACCATGTTATGTTTGTTGCATGACTTTCCTACTGAGTATTATGATATTTTGTCATATTCATGTCAACTCAACTTGAATGAAGGCTGTGAAAGATCTGGTGTTCCATTTCAATAAACTTAGATGTGTTTCCCTACTCCTAAAGCAGATGAGGCCGGGTTATATGACACCAGGCCCATGTAGCCAAAAGCGCCTTTATAGAGGTGGTGTTGTTACCTGGGCAGAGGGTTGAGTTCCTGCGAGGAGGAGGAGCCATAGTTGCAGAGGGGCCTGAGCCTGTTCCCCAGGACAAGGCAGAGGGGTTAGTGGGGACGATACCTGCTCAGCGTTGACATGTTCCAGTGGGTAGAAGTGCGAGTCCCTACCTAGGTCACTGCTCCCCATTGGGCTGGCTGCACATGGAGCTCTTCCAATCCGGTTGACCGCTCCTCCTCTGGGTGGTGCAGCTAGATCCAGTGGCAAAGCCCAGGTCTGTCCGGTGGTCCTCTGAGGCCGGTCCGGTGTAAATGACCTGGTAGTCGCCCCCCTAACGCTACAGGGGCGGGTGCCTGCCGCAGGGGGCCGTCACACATGGCACTAAGATCCTTAAGGTTTGAGAGATCTTAGTGCATAGGCTCAATAGAATAACTTAGGAGCCGGAGAAGTGATATCACTGGAGAAGTCATCTCCACTTTATCTCCTATTTATCACACCTTAGTGCATAACCTCCAAGGTATTGTGATATATTCAGGGACGAGAAGAAAAATAGGAGGCGCTCTTAGTGTAAAACCTTCAACAAAACAAAAACCACTTGGGATGGGCAAACATTTCCTCCTCAAACTAAAATCTGTGAAAAATTGCATTTTCCGCTTGGTGAAAAATTTCCAACAAAAAGTGCAGATTTTCTGCTTTTTTCGCCTAGCTCATTCCATTGAAATCAATGGGAACATAGAAGTTACACACAACACAGAGCACATATTGTTTTATTTCCCAAAGGCATAGTATAATAGGGGCATGAGGGTGCCTGTGTTGGTGGGGTGTGGGGATGATTTTTTGGGGGTTGTTTACTGGGATTAGGGGGCACTTAATAAAAAAGAAATCCTAAATAAAATAAAATAAAAGCCATAAGACATGGTATAAAGGGGTCTGAGGAGGGTGCCTGTGTTGGTGAATGAATGAATCATTTGAACAGGGAATTTGTTTTGGGGGGTTTCTTGACTGCTATTGGGAGGGCATTTAATAAAAAAATAAATCAATAAAATAAAATAAGACATTTGTATGTAAAGTGATAGAGACAGGAACCCCCTGCCACTGGGGTGGACTGATACTTGATAGAGTATTTTGTAGAGGATGATTTGTTTTTAGAAGCCTTTGTTGGACTTAGACTTATTAGAGGCCCAAGCCCTAAAGAAACATTGAATTGTATGACTTAAGCTTGTTTGGCACAAGCCCTAAGGAAACATTGATTTGTAGGACTTAGGCGTGTTAGAAACAAACCCCCCAAAAAGTGTTTATTTTTTGTAGGACTAGTATATATTTTTTTATATTATTTATTTATTTATTTCCAAAACACAAGCCCTGAGAAAAAAATAATAATGCCGTACTGGCCTACTGCCAGCAGGTCATGTTGGCCAGTGGCCACTGTCAAATGTCCTTCTGAGTCCTGAGTTGCAACTGCTGTTCGTACTGTTGCTGCTAAGTTGTTTAAACAGCAGGATGATTAGGCAGCTGAAAGGGAATGGGATCAACAATAGCAGTAACATGGAAGATGGATGAATAAGATTCCACTTGCCACGACTGGCTCCAGTGATGTGCCTGAGGCAGTAGCAGCACATTAAGTAGCCCCCAGTCTATGTGGAGAAAAGAAGAAGTTGGCCATTAATTCTTCTCCACCTGCCCCTCCTCCAAAATCATGGGTGTGTTGTTATTAAAATAGTAAATAACATCTGGGGGCACAACTGTTTCCAAACACATGACACCAGAACCCAAGTACTGCCGCTGTCACTATACCCCTTGTCCAGACCCTGCTAAGGACACATGACAACTTGATGACAGTTTAATAGTAATGATGAACCCTCCCTGCCAGAATCCTAGCATATTCTGCGGGATGGAATCTCCTCAGATGCCACCTGATGACCTGGTATCGATTCTCCTCCACCACAATGGCAAGTGTGGTCAGTGCAGCACACAGTGCGCAATGGGTAGAGAAGAACTTCCATATCCTAATATTAACAGAGCGGCTATCATTTGGCGGAGAGGTAACGATGAACCAGATGGACTGGCAGGGGATGTACTTGTTACCCTAGAGAAAGAGGTGATGTTGATGGTGAGCTAGTTGTTTCACTCGTCATGAAACTTCCAGTGTCTGTCTGGGTTTCTTTATTCTTCTACCTCTTGGATCTCCACCTCGCCTCTTGGTGCCTTTCTGGAGAGTCAGGGGGTAAGCTAACAGCGGTGCTAGATTTCTGTAATGGGCGTTTGGCTTTAACACGTTTGACATAAATGTCATGGTGTCTGTGTTTCATGTGTGTTATCAGAGCAGTTGTGCCAAGGTGTGTTCCCTCCTTTCCCCTTTTTACTAACTTGTCACAAATTTTGCACTGTACCGTTGTTGATGATGACTGCGCTGTGCCTGCCGGAAGAGAATAATAATCCCACATCCATGGCTTCTGGGGGGAGGCATAGGGAACAGGTGGAGAAGAATGGCTTCTTTCTTCTTGTCCTCCACATTCCCCTTCACTTTCTGTGGCAGCGGATAATGTTGCTGCTACTGCCTCAGATTTAACACTGCAACTAGGACCAGGAGTGTTGCTGGCGCTGGCAAGTGGAACCTGTCCTAGTCCTGCATCACTTGTTGAACCCATTCCCGCTGTGTCCATGGTGCTCTGTGGCACACTAGCCTGCTCCTCAGCACCCTGCTGCCCTTTCATCTCAGCAGCAGCAGGAGTTAGGGCAGTTGCAAATTCTGCAAATTCCAAAAGCTGACTGCTAGTGGTGGTGGTGATGCCCATCCTCATCCCTGTCTCCCATTCCTTCTCAGTTTCTGATAAAAAGGCCATCAATGTTTCTTCCACCCCAGCTTCTCCAACACCACCACCACCACCACTAGTCCCTATGTGCTGCTGATCTATTACAGATATCTCACTGGAGGAGGTGACGAGCAATGTGACAGAGGGTCCCCTGCTGTCACACTTGGCATCATCTTCTCCTTCCCCCCTCCTGAGTATTACAAGACACACTAACAGCTTCAGCACTGGTGGCAACAGCTTCAACATTGGTGGCAGAAGGTTCAGCACTGGCAGCAGGCACTGCACTGGTTTCAACAGGAGCAGCAACGGTGACAGCAGAGGCAGAATGTCTAGCAGCAGCACAAGCAGCTGACCTTGTCCTGCTCTCACCATTTTCTCCCTCCCGTCCCATTCCCTTTTCTCCCTCCCTTCCCTTTTCTCCCTCCCTTCCCATTAAATTCCCCGAGATTTAAGGGGACTGGACAGCATTGGGTCAGTAGTGGTCCCTTCCTCCTCCTCCTCAGACTCAGTGGACACATAAGGGTCTTTCCAGCTCCTCCATTGATTATTTTTTACCCTTCTCATAGTGATAGGAGTAACTATGAGCCTCTACTGCCTCAATTTCTGCAAAATATCACAGCAGAACAGCACAGCACGTCTATCTCGTTTGTTCTGTAGCTGCTTCTATTGTGTCTGCCTTCATCGAAAATGTTGCATTTTTAATAGCGGAAGTGCCAAAACAACATAAATCAATGGATGGAAACTTTCTAGCCATTGAACAAATGGCGAAAGATTTTGGCCAATGAGTGAAAGATGCGAAAATTGTAAGCTTTCGTTTTAAAGCGGATTTTCCCGCAAAGCAGCAGATAACAACATGGTTTTCATGAAATTTCTCGCGGGAACACAGCGACAACTTTTGCCCATCCCTAGAAACCACCAACCACCACCACAAGAGAACTACTCACAAAATGAATAGCTGAATAAAATACATATGTGTCATTCAGCAATAAAGACGTTAGGGATATGGTTATCACTGCTCTCTTCAGACAGTATCCATAGGCAGCTCCACTCTCGACAACATTCGTCCTCAGACGAAGGAGCAGATATATGCAAAGAAAAAAGATATGCCTGTAATCAACACAATTCGCATGCAGGGTACTTTACCCGTCCCTGCTTGGGTTCAGTGATCTCTGGATATCTTGGAAATTCTCCAGCCAAGTCCTGCAGCTCAATTATCGTCCTGGAACATGAACTTGATGTCATGCCAGAACACACTGTGATGGCAGAAGCTTCTTTGACGCACCATGAATGGAAGGGTAAAGTACCCTGAATGCAAATTGTGTTGATTACAGGCATATGCTTGTTGATCAACTATTAGTTAATGTGAGTTGATCTATATACTGATAATACACGACTGACACACCTCTGTGTTTCTTTTCACTTTGCATTGTGAAATATTACAACTTTATTGTTAAAGTGGAAGTAACACCTCCTAATATTAACTCCCGACTTACTTTACTGTACCCAACAAATCCTAAAGGTCCTCTGAATTGTACCCACACTCATTTATTCATAAGATCTTTATCCTTCCTGGATATCATGTCCATGCTACCAGGACTCCAAGACACAAATTCTACCCATTACACATGGTAATCTTAACCATTTAAGTACCAGAGTGATAAACACCACATTATGAAGCAATGCATTGCATTGCTCTCTGGTTCTTAAAGCGTTAAGTAGTTTCATGCATTCTGTCTGCTTCACTTTAAAAAAAAAAATACTGAGATAGTAATGTCTCATGATAAATTAACAGTCGATCATTCCTGACACTTTGGCAACGGTGCAGAGCATTATTACAATGTTCTACTCTGTCTAGTTGATGCATAATTATATTATAAAGTCCCCACCCCGTCACTTTTCCATATGTCAAGCAGCCTCCACTCAGATCTGAAATCCTGACAGATCTCAACAAGGGACAATCTTCTGTCTATCAGTATAAGGAAAACCCTGTCCCTCTTGACAAAGGAAAGCAGGTATTTCCTAATACTTACACGTGATTGTCCTTGGCACAATCCATCTGGACCGGCTTTCTGATCTGAAGACAGAAGACTGATGTATGTAAGAGGGGCGAGAGAGGGGGATCCCCCTGACAAAGTAAGAAGTCTCTTGCGAAACTCATTGGGAAGTTGTATTTTACTTTAATAACTACTGTAATAAATATTTATTTACTGTGCTATGATGACTGCTACCTGCGTATGCATCTGTGGAGGGATACAGAATATTGATTGTTTTTCAAGGCGCCTGACACTGGTTCCATCTGGTGAGTTGTTCTTTTGTTACACTTGGATGAGCAGTGTCATCTAACGGTATTACCCTTAGAGGGTGTTCTACCTAGGACCGAAGGTGTATAACCAAGCTCCACAAAGGAACTGCTTGATACAAGGTGGCCTACCAACTGTTGTATGGATTGTCACCATAACTGTTTTCGTGATGGGCTCTTTCTGATTGTTACTTCTTGCACCGACACTCTATACAGGCATTTGTATATGCAGGTGCTTCTCTCAGATTCTTTGTTCTCTTGTGTTTTCTTGTGATCAGACTGGCTCCTAAAGGAAGATACAATAGACTCTATTGCACTTTTACTCTATTTTATACAGTGTATTTTATAGTGTCTTGCTTATATTCATTGCTTTAAAGTTGTGTTTCTGCACATTGCTTTTTTTTCTTGTGTAGTTCTACAAACAGGCTCATTGGTGATAGGGATGGGAATCGTGTGGTCCTCCAGCTGCTGCCAGACTACAACTCCCATCAAGTCTCTGACAGCCAGTGTTGAGGAAATCTAAATAATATATAATTTATAATAGCATGAACAGTTAAAGTGATAGTAATGTTTCACAAAAACAGCAGCTCCAATTAATCTTCATAGTATTTGCGCCATAGAGAGTGTTATTTCATTACTGTGAGCGCTGTAATTCAAGACTAATTGAATGATAAAGTTTCCCCTCCCGCCCCTTTTACCTAGTGTAAGCTCCCACTCCTCAGATGTGGAATCCAGCCTGTAGACCAGACAGCTCACAGCAAGGGACAATCTTCTTCCTATGAGGACAATGAAATCCCTGCTCCCCTTGACAGGTTTTTCAGCTTTTTCCCTTATCTTAATTGAAGATTGTGCCCCTGCGCAATCTACCTGGACACTCCCTGCTGCTCTAAGCTGAGCAGTGTTACATCAGTAAAAGGGGCGGGATGGGGATACTTTATCATTCAATTACTCTTGAACTACAGCGCTGACAGTACTGAAATAACACTCTCCAAGGCCCAAATACTATGAAGATTGATTAGAGCTGCTTTTATTATGAAACATTACTATCCCTTTAAATGTAAAAAACATACAGATAAAATGTGGATGTGTGGGAAAAAGTATGTGAATATGTATGCACCAGTGCCTGTATTTGTGAAATCAAAGAGTGTCCCTCTTTAGGAGATATTAGGGGTCCATACCTCCCAAGTATCGTTCTATAGGTGGGACAGTCCCTCTCTGTGACCCAAATCCCTCTCTCCCTCTTTCGCACCCTGGTGTCCCTCATTATAGGAGATCAGACTGTTTGGTGTGTATATAAGTGTATTACGTTGCTCCACAGACATAAAACTCACATGAATTTGTTTAAACTTTAGTAGATATGTTTATACATTAGTCTGTATAAATCAAATACTTTGGTCTTGTTTTAAATCATATGTTTAGTTACACAAAGAGGTGTCAATAGGCCATGAAATAACCCCCAAAATTCTCGGTAATGCTCCACTGATCAGCTACGCCTCCGGCAATACCACCTAGAAATAAAAATGTCCCTCTTTTGCCATTTGAAATGTTGGAAGGTATGCCACCCTGGTAGGATAATTACTTTTAACTCTGCATACAGTAAACGCCATTATCGTTTTAGGGTGATAGACATTTGTAAAACAAAAATGTTCTACACCTCGTGGGATTAACCCGGATCTGTTTATCAAATCATTAATCTATGGCAAATAAACTCTACATTTGCTAATAAAAGTGGAAGGAAAACAATTTTTGACATAATTATCAGAAGATTGGGAAATTGTAAAAGCAAATTCCTATTATGAAAATAAACAGGAACGTTTAATGTGCCATTTTCTTATTAAAGCTAAAGCAATTTTGTGGCATTCAACCAAGACCTAATTTTCTCAAGATATGTTTTAAGAGAACAAATGGCACTCTCTTCAATTCAAGCTTTTCTCAGACATTTCCTTGGTAGAAAGCACTGAAAACTAAATGAAATCGGTAATAAAATCATATGAAATGCAGTGAAGTCTAAACATTAGTATAATAGGGTGCATTATGACATATACCTTTTTGCATTGAAATGGGCTAAGAAAAGTAGAAAATGTTAATTCAACAAAATTGTGTTAAAATGGTAAAACATATAATATAGCCAAGCTTCCTTTGCATCTGATAAGTGTTATCAACTGGTTTTGTCTTACAGATTCCCAGTCTATGGAGAAATTGGCAGATAAAACTCTTGATCTAGTAATCAAATGTAATGTAATCCAAGCCGTATTTAGACTAGTAATGCATCTGAGACCTCTCTATTGTTTAAGGGGTTAAAATATAAGAAAATTACATTATGGTTAATGTGAACAAAGTCAAAAGTAAAGCAATTAGTAACATAGTATGATAGTAACGAAGTTCATTAGGCTGATAAAAAACATGTGTCCATCAAGTCCAGCCCATGGAAAAACACCCCTTTTGATCCAGAGGAAGGCAGAAAACCCCACTGAAGCCATTTCCAATTTAACCCCAAGTGGGATAAAAAAAAATTCCTTCCTGACTCCAAATAGCAGTCAGATATTTCCCTAGATCAACATGCTCTCTGCATGGAAGCCAACTGTCATAATTCTCAAGATCGCTCTATGCTAGATAAGTATCCATTGCTTTTTGAAAGCAGTTACAGTATCAGCAAGCACAATATCCCGAAGCAAAGAATTCCATAGCTTTACCGCCGTTACTGTAAAAAATCCCTACCTTTGTCTTAGTCGAAAGCACCTTTCCTCTAGACTTATTGGATGACCTCTCATTCTTATCTCAGTTATTTACGTAAAAAATTAATTGGATAGTTCTTTAGCATTCTGGGGCAAATTAATTACACCATAGGGGACAAATACAAATATCCCAAATTCTCATTGAGTTGGTTTGCGATGCATTGAAGACACCTTCAAGGGGTTAAAAACCCCATTTATAGCAATGTCAGTTTTGACAATTTATTTGTATTCCTATAGTGCAGTTGGTTTGCTCCAGAATTATCTTTCTTGTGTTTTTGTCCTTACAGACACTGAAAATTGAAAGCATCTAAAGGGCAGTTCTCCTCTAGTGTGCTCTGGAGTCTTCGTTCTGGAACTTTGTATTGTCCCTGAAGGGGGCTGCCCGGGACATGGGACACACATTTAAAATCTGGGACTATTCTGGGCAAACAGGGACACGTGGTCACCCTGGGTTTAAAGGGGAACTTTCACCCCGCAATAACTTAATGTCCCCTTACTGCTCACCTGGCGACTAGCTGCTTAGTAGCGCTAGTCGCCAGAAACCTTACCCGGTTCTTCAAATATATGCGTTTTAAAGGAGCAGGAAGCACGGACGTCTCTTCACAGTGCGGTGCACAAGGGACTGACAAGGGACTGACAGCGCAGGCGCACGGACGTCACTGTAAAGAGACGTCCGTGCTTCCTGCTCCTTTAAAACGCATATATTTGAAGAACCGGGGAAGGTTTCTGGCGACTAGCACTACTAAGCAGCTAATCGCCAGGTGAGCAGTAAGGGGACATTAAGTTATTGCGGGGTGAAAGTTCCCCTTTAAGGGAACAATTCACAGAGGCGATTAGGATTTTCTGGCCATAGTAAGGTGAATGGGAGGTTATAATTAGGTGTTAGTGTCCCTTTAAACTTAAATAGACTCAGGCACTACTTAGAATATTTTACTATTGGTCAAACATTATTCTTATCAATGTGTTAGGCCTTCCTGACCATCAGGTAATACATGGCAAAAGTTTAACCCTTTGGATGCTAGAGGCATTTCCAACACAGATGTCTCTAGCTCCCAAGGGGTTAAATACAGATTTGGATGCAAACATCATAATAACTGAATTGTGGCATGAAATCAATGAATTGAGTATAAACAAAGAGGAATCAAATTGCTCAGATGGTTACCATAGAAACAAGTAAATTAAATCTATCTGGCATATTATGCATCTTATGAGACTAATAACAGTTTTCTTTGTGTGTTTTCTAAAAACCTGAACAAGAATATATGGAACATCTATGCATGTGCATTAAACATGTGCCTGTAGTCTTGTTCCACTGTCCACTGGTGTCTATAGAACTACATATACACTATCTCACACCCCAAGCATTGTTCCACTGTCCACTAGTAGTTACAGACCGGCACACTTCTGATAACCCAGCCATGTGGCGGTGCCGCCACTACTTATATCTGCTCTGGGGAAAAACTTACACTACTTTAGGGAATTATTTGGTTTTTCAGAGCACAGTTTGAGAACCACTGCTTATACTGTTTAGCTGTGTTTCTGAACCGGTGCCCAAGAGAATCACTAACAAGGCAAGACTCACAGATTCACCTGCTTGAGGACAGGGGAATTTATTAGAATTTAAGATCATATAGAAGTGGGTCTACAGGTGGGATGAAGGCTGAAATGTAAATCCAGCTGTGTGTTGGTTTATGTGTGTACAATATTGGTATATGAATCTGTATTTAAAGGGATAGTAATACTTCGTTTTAACTTTATTTTATGTTGTAGCCATTAAAAAAACACGAAGAATGATATAAGTCTTATCTCTCAAACCTTTATGGTTTAAGAGATATTCACAAGCAAATTTTCCCCTCCTGCCCCTTTTACCTAGTGTAAGCCATCTCTTCTCAGATGTGGAATGCAGTCCATAGACCAGACAGATAACAGCAGGGGACAATCTTCTTTGTATGAAAAGAATGAAAGCCCTTCCCCCCTTGACAAGTTTTTCAGCTTTTTCCCTTATTTTAATTGAAGATTGTCCCTCTCTGCAGTCTACCTGGGCACCTCCCTACTGATCTGGCTGAACAGGGGGGGATACTTCACTTGTGAATATCTCTTAAACCATAAAGGTTTGAGAGATAAGACTTATATAGTTCTTCATGTTTTTTTAATGCCTACAAAATAAAATAAAGATAAAATGAAGTATTACTATCCCTTTAAGTACAGAACTACACGTCATATTATTCTGGATAGTGATTTGGCAACTGTTAAAATGTCTGATAAACCTGAATGTGGTAGTTTGCTTGTTTGCTTTTTATTGAACGTGATCTCTGAGTGATAAATGAACTCCTTAAATTAAGGTCCAAAACACATAATAAATATGATGGATCAGTTATTCTCCTGTAACCTCATTTATAATTGATAAGAAAACAAAATGATCTTCTAATATATATATATGCCACCTACTTGAGTTACATCATACCCTTCTTGGAAATGCACAGTCAAAAACCTTGGTAGCTTTTATGTAAAAAGGTCAACACCACCAGTCTGTGTTTATCCATGTGAATAATCATTGCAGGAGAAATGGATGATAACATCTAAGCCAGTCAAACAAAAAGGTCAATCAACATGCAATAAACTAAGTATTGTGGTGCCATTCAAGGATGACTGCCCCATGATAAAAAATTATAGTAAAAATGTTGTAATATGACAAGGTCAGCATGCATTATGCAAAAATTGCTAAAGAATGTAGACTTTAGGTCTAAGGAGGAGGGGTAAATATTTGTTAGACCTGTAGCTGTTGTGGACATTAATGTCAGTCATCCCAACCAGCCAACTTCTGTTTGGGGATGAAGGGAGTTGTAGTCACCAACAGTTTGATGGCCAACAATTGTAGAACAATTCTTGAGTATTTTACTTTTCAAACTCAGTTGTATTTTATTGACTTAAAACGACTAACATAAATCCTAACTGGTTAATTAAAAGAATAAATAATTTTATGAATATATTGAGAATATTCCTGCTGAGTAAAACACGGGTGATCTTACTACTGGGAAATGACGATCCAGATGTGGATCCCTTGCTCACAGTTCCTACAGAGATCAGCTACACCGCACTTAGGAGGCCCAACAAGACCAAGACATAAGTCTGGGGTTGGCTGCTTCTCTTGTTCAGGGGGGAATTGCCTGGCTCTTTGTGGCCGGGCTGCCATTCTGGCAGGTTCAGTATGATGTTTTTTAGAATATTTGCTCCCTGTGTAAGGCATTAGTATGCTAACAGAGATTGCACCCTTTGAAGGACAACACTCCTATAGAGTGGCAAGTTTGTTCCTAGTTGAGCATCTCTGGCCAGCAAAAGTGAAGTCACACAATGCATTTTTCTTTAGCAATCAATGAAGAACTTCCAGACCTTCACTATAGTTTTTCATAGAAAGTAATAAAAACAGCTTAACCTAGTGGTCACTTTTCCCAAACTAAATTTTGATTTGAGCTAAAATGACTTCTGAAAGAGGAAGCTGAAGTACACTTTTTCACTTAACAGGAAAAGTATTGCACTATAAATCTAAAATGTTCCCCTATGTTTCATATATTTCACATTCCCATTCTGGACAATTTCATTATTGGTTATTGTACTCCAAACATTTGATTGCAATCTAAAATTCTTTCTTTATTATGCTAGTACACTACTAATTATTTTATATGCAGGGTCAAAGCAGTTAGCAATGTGGCTTATGCAGAATGTTATGGATTTTGATTAGAAATTCTCTCCTGGTCTTTGAAGTTCTTTTAATCAGAATAAATTTTCATAGCTAATATATCCTAGATTGCCAGTAGCCTTTCCCTCTTCTGGGACACACATAAAGTCCTAGAAAATGTGTAAGTCCTTTAAAGTAACCATATTATGGAAGAATAACCTTGGCCAGTTAGAAATTTGCAAATGCAAAAACCAGTTTACTGAAGCTCGCTTTCATTTTTGAAATGTATTCTTATTTATTTATTGTTAATAAGTGGCCCGTTAAGTGCCAAAGGGTTGAGCAATACATTCCAAAGCATTACATAGCAACCTTGCGGTTAAACATGTGCTTCTGTTCTAACTCCTTAAAAGCTAGAGACATCTCCAATGCGTTTTGAAGCAATGTGTTGGAGATGTCACTGGCATCCAAAGGTTAACCCTTTGAATGCCAGAGGGGTACGGAACACATTGCATTGCAATGCTTTGCATAACCCACTGGCATACAAAAGGGTTAGAGTAATTGTTTTAGCTTAAAAAAGGGTTTGCATAATTTTACTTTACCTTAAAAATGCTTAAAACTTGAACTAATCAAATATGATAAAAGTAATAGTTTTTAAAATATTTTATTGATTGCTTTATTAAATATTATTCCCTACAACTTTTTGTAATATCACTCCCTCTTTCTGTCTGACACTATATGCAGTGTACCTTATTTACATACAGTGCCATACAGGAAAACACTTCACCACAAGTAGGTTGGGGATGATTTAAAAATAACATTAAATCTTTGGGCTAGTGTATGGCATTAGCGACTTTTAATGGAGAAAAAATAAAAACAAAGCCGGGCTCCTCCATACATTAAACGTTTGTGCAAAACAGAAAAGAAACACTCACAGTGCTAAAAATCTATAATTGATGCATATTATATTTACAAATGAAATAAAAATAAATTTGAATAAAGTATGGAGAGCAGAAAGCGATGATCTGGAGTCCCCAAAAGGAAAACTGTAGAACAAAAGCAAAAAATGAATGAAACCTGTGCTGCTCCGTACAAATAAACCAAATGCGAACCCTGTGGAAGATACTAAAATCTGCAAAAATTATATAATTTCCTACTGTATTCAATAGCGACTGCTCTTTCTAGAAAAATGGCATTGGTATGAGTTGACATACAATAGGGGGTGCCAGACGCACAAAATTACACAACTACAATCTCTTGTTTTTCTACATTTTTCAAATATGACTTGTTTGGTCTTAAAAGGATATAAAAACTAGTGAAATTATTAAAAGGTAAACAAAGAATACTATTTTTGAAAGCAGACAACAAACTTCATCAAACAAAGGGTCACTTGTTTGGAGTGCACAGATGTTTCCAGTAAATGTGCTAAAGGCAAAATTCTTCTCTTTACATCTCCACCCCTTCAAATGTACTTAAATCTGGGGAAATTATTTCATTTCCTAATATATTCATTAGCTACTGATCTTTCAAGAAA
The DNA here is from genome assembly GCA_037306005.1 of Rhinophrynus dorsalis. NCBI lineage: Eukaryota > Metazoa > Chordata > Amphibia > Anura > Rhinophrynidae > Rhinophrynus > Rhinophrynus dorsalis. The sequence continues at coordinate 46,798,357 of CM074724.1, forward strand.
AATATCATCTAATTAGTAGGAATGGACATGCTGTAGGTGGTGCCAGAAGCATAACATTGCAAACTACAATCTCTTGTTTTTCTTACATTTATCAAATATAAAAAGAAAATACTAGCCAGAAGGAGAGCACACCAATGGATGTGATAAGTCATACAGTATTAATAGATGATTTGTAAATAACACTGTACTTACACTTGTCAAACTGACAGTGTGGATCGTGATCTCAGGAAATGGCCTGGTGTTCTACAAAATAGTCTGATAATGGGCAAGACTTACACCAAACAATTCCCTGTATGCTTTCATGACTGGCATATGCTAGTTTACGGCCGGTCAGTTTTAAAAATATAAGTAGAGTGTTATTGACATATCATCTATTAATACTGTATTATTTATCACGTCCATTGGTGTGCTCTCCTTCTGGCTGGTGTTTTCTTTTTCTTTTTAAAATCGAGTGATTCCCAAGAATCAGTGCAGATAAGGGATTGAGCTGGAAAAACAGAGTATCTGTGTGGGGGCAGTCACAATATCCTCCACAAGACCTTCTACTACCAGTCACATGATGGTAGCCACTATCTAGTGGGAGTACCCATTTATTACAAGACTGCTCATGTTAATATCCAAATATATTACACTATGAGATGCTCACCCGTTTCATCTTCTTTTATTTGTCAAATATGACTGCCTGTACTAAACTATCCGTAACCACTATATAAATTTAAAAAAGGTTGACAAAGCGTACCATTCTGGAAAGCAGACAACCAGCTGCAACAAATTAATATTCACTTGAATTCCTACCCCTAGCATAGTGTGTACAGCTATGTGCAGAGTGTAGCTCTATCGGGATAAAATTATACATATATATATATATATATATATATATATATGTGTGTGTGTGTGTGTGTGTATTTCTGTCACTTCAAATAATTTCCTACTGTATTCAGTGTGGGGTTACATACCATATGGAGCACCGGGAGCACTAACCAACACCTGTAACTTTTTTTTTTAATTAACTTTCTACACTACAATGGTTATAACCATTGTGACAAGTGGTAAAAATCTACTTATGGGTAGTCAGCAATAGTAACCAAACAAAAAATGTTCATCCTATCTATTACTATTACTATCTCCCAACTGATTTCATTAAACAAAACTTGAAGAGGACTGACCTATCGAAGCCTTCAGCTTTTAGTGTCCCGTAAAGCACCATTAGTGTCATCAGGGGAAAACCTTCTGTGCCGATGCCTGAGATGCCTGAAATTTCTCCTCAGACCTCACTGGTGCTTACTAGCTCTAATCTGCCACTCATCAGATTAATGAAAATGAGCTTATCTGTGTGCACTGATCACTTATCACTGATCTGTAGCTTCAGAGAGAATCAGAGCAGCAGATCAGAGCTAGTAAACACCTGGGAGACCTGTTAGGCATCAGCTCAGATAGTGGGTGACGGGTTCTCCCATCTTACACCCCTCTTATTGCTTCAAGCCTACCAGAGTATTAAACAAAACCACAAACCTAGCACTCTGTACAATAGTGAGCTCTCTTCATTTACAGCTGATCTTGTAGACTTATTTAAATTGCAAGCTCTGTCTATACTGTAAACAGTGGATCAGTTCTCCTATAGATTGCAAGCCCTGATGGCTCTGTTTCTTTATTGATTTCAAGCTCTGTGATTCACTATAAGGGTCAGATCTCCTATATTTTGCAGTCTTGGTTCAGTTTACCAATTGATTGCAAGGCCAGATTCAGGTGTCTATTGTACATTCCATGGGCCAGTTCTTCCATTATTTATAAACATGGAAACATAAAATAAAATATCAATGGCTTTTGTTTCACGCTAATAAACTTCATTATTGGTGCACTCATTAATTACATGTTACAAAACATTTGTATCAAATTCTGCTGGTGTCATGTCTTATGTAAGCTCCTATAGTCATGTCTGCAAAAAAGAGTCTAGGAGGAAAGTTAGCATACCTGGGAACTTCCAGTTGAGGGCTACCCGGAGGGTAGTCCTCTGTTCACCAGGGGGGGTGACAAAAATGACGCTAATCGCGTCAAAAAGGGGCGGGGCTTGCCGCGAGTGAGGGGGGGCTTAACCCTTTGAGTACCAGAGTGGTACCGAATGCATTACATTCCTTACCACTCTGGCACTCAGAGGGTTAAAGGTGTCACACAGAAGGCTGGGGACTGAGGATACGGGAGAAAAAGCGGATGTGGCAGAGTTTCAATAGAAACTCTCCACATCCGGAGGAATCAGCCTCTGCCCCGGAGACCCGGTAAAATTCTGTCAGAACCGGAGTCTCCGGGGCAAATCCGGAGAGTTCCCAGGTATGAAAGTTAGAAAGTAAGCAAAATCAACCCTCAGGTATGTCTTTGCTGTGGTCACAAATGGAAATAAAGGTGCTTGCCATGAAGCCCGATTGTCATGACCTCAGTAGAGCCAGGGCCAGACCAGGATGAGAACATCTAAGAGGTTGAGAGAAGAAAAAATCACTGACTGCCAGAAGGAGGACAAGTAATGAGATGAAATTGTGTACAGCAGAGCAGCAGAAAAGAACACAGGCTGGAGAAGATGCCAGAAGCTAAGGCTGAAAACAAAGTCACTTTTGCTAGGCTGTGGCAAACTAGGACAGTATCAGGGCAAGAGCTAAATTATGGAAGTTCTTAGTGTATTGATTAGCTACTGCTATTTCAAGAAAAAAATGTCAATCCACCATTATAAGTGGATATACTGTAGGGGGTGCCTGAAGCACAAAAATATATCATCTACAATATTTCCTTTTCATACATTTTCAGATATGACTTGCCTGTACTAAAAATTCTTTAACAACTACAGAATGTAAAAAGGCTTGAGAAAGGGTTCACTTGGAAAATGCTGCACACAAAAGAGCGTGTGACATAAAGGCGGTATTAACCATGTTGCTGTGATGAAAAGGTCAGCATGAGACTCTCTCCCTGCATCATGTCGCAGCATTAAACATTGCTTCTGTATGATCTCCTGTTGGGCATTGGGCATTGAACTTAGCATTGAACTAAGGCACACTGATAGTCTGCTTTTCTCCATTTCATATGATAACGAATTAAACAATTATTTATATTATCAGTCACAACTTGTTAAACAACATTAAACAAAACATGCCAAAAAAGTTAACTCCTTAGAGTTAAAAAATATATCCTAAATAGTTGCTGAGCGCAGTGCCGGGCTCTCTCTACCCTTCTCTGCATGCTCCACTCCACCCTGTCATTCTGCATCACATGATATTGATTGCCTATATAATAGTGTATGCTATCAATATTAGACACCACTAGAGTCTCACTGCTTTTCTTCTCCATCCACCATTCAAGTCTGAAATCCCTGATGTCTCAGCTTGAGTGGGAGGAGTCCATATGATATTAGCTGTAAATTCTGGCAATACAAGTGGGTCTTCAGGATGCTCCCACTCATTCTGGAAGTTCAGAGAATGCAGAGTTGAGGAGGGAGGGAAGGAAGGCAGTCAGTGCCTTCCAGCCAGGTAGTCTGTATTTATAACCTACTTTAATCAGATAATAAATCCATACTGGTGGGATGATCATGAGGATCCTGAAGCTCTCCCAATGAGATCTAATAGAAATAAACAAATACATAAATAAATAAATAAATAAATAGGGAAAGGATGGATAGAGTGCCAAATTTGTAATGGATATGCATGATCAGACTTGTGTCCAATACAGGCTTAACACTCTGCGGGTGAAATGGAACGTTTAACCCCCATGAATCCTAACAATATCTCTAATGCATTGCTTCATTATGCTTTAGAGGTCTCTTTGGCACTCAAAGAGTTACAAAAGCCCCACTTAAAGAGATAGTAATACTTCGTTTTAACTTTATTTTATTTTGTAGGCATTAAAAAAACATGAAGAACGATATAAGTCTTATCTCTCAAACATTTATGGTTTAAGAGATATTCACAAGCAAAGTTTCCCCTCCCGCCCCTTTTACCTAGTGTAAGCCATCTCTTCTCAGATGTGAATCTGGTTGTAAGACAGTACAGATAACAGCAGGGGACAATCTTCTTTGTATGAAAACAATGAAAGCCCTTCCTCCCTTGACAAGTTTTTCAGGTTTTTCTCTTCTCTTAATTGAAGATTGTCCCTCTCTGCAGTCTACCTGGGCACCTCCCTTCTGATCTGGCTGAACAGTGGGGGGTGATACTTTGCTTGTGAATATCTCTTAAACCATAAAGGTTTGAGAGATAAGACTTCATCTTTTTTTAATGCCTATAAAATAAAATAAAGCTAAAACGAAGTATTACTATCCCTTTAAGTAAATGAAAATCAGTGGAAATTTGGGGTATTTTCATTTGTCCCCTGTGGTATGGGTGACTTGCTCCAGAATTGCACTTATTTGTCTTTATGAATAAGTTCATTTGTATCTTCTCACTATGAAAACAAACAAGAAAAATAAACATGGTTTTGTGGTCTGTTCTGTACTACAAGCAGATATATCCATTGATTTCTCACTAATTCAGGCTACATAAACCCGCCATACAGTCCAATTATTACTGTCCCATGGGTGAGATTCTAGGAAACGCCTGATAATATTTTCAGAACTTGCTATGTTACTGAGAAGCTATATTGATTCATGGAAAAGAGTTACTTATAGTGAGATATTTTTGGATCAAGATTACAATTATATAAAAATTGTTCACAGTATTTTTTAACATGACCCTGTGGATTTAGAACATTTATTAATAAAAATGGGATAATCAAAGTATTATAACGCACAATAACAAATTAAAGCAACAGTAAACTTTTCATACAAAAATGATACAGGCCACACACTAACATTACATGCTTTTCTCCCACCTCCCTGCTATCAAGACACTAACATTCCAAACTGCTCTCCAGCGTATCTGACACTTCTTGCCAGCCAGGTGCTAACTTTGTACACTGCTCTCTCTCCTACCTGCCAGTCCCTATCAATCAGATACTGATATTCCACAATGATCTCCCTCCCATGTGCCACCCTGTCAGCCAGATATTAACCCCATACACTGCCCTCTATTCCTCCTGTCTCTCGCTTCCAGGCTGATACTAACATTCTGTCTACTGTCTCTCCCACCTGCCATTCCCTACTAGCAATATACTAATATTCTACTCTTATTAAAGTAATACTAATACTTCAGTTTAGCTTTATTTAATATTGCAGCCATTTAAAAAAACAAACAAAAAAAAAAACATTCAGAACGATATAACTCTTATCTCTTAAACCTTTATGGTTTGAGAGATATTCGCAAGTAAAGTTTCCCCCTCCCTGGCTGTTTCAGGATAGTCTGCCATCTAGCTGACAGACTTGGAATACAGTCCACAGACCAACCAGTGGCTCTTCAGCAGAGCTGAGATCACAAGATATAAAAATAACTAGTTCATTGGAATGGTCTACAAAGTGTGCTTGAAAACCAGGCACACTTTGTAAAGCATTCCAATGAACTAGTTATTTTTATATCTTGCGATCTCGGCTCTGCTGAAGAGCCGCCGACTGGTGTGTGGACCGGATTCCAAATCCCCAGGGAGGGGGAAACTTTACTTTCGAATCTCTCTCAAACCATAAAGGTTTGAGAGATAAGAGTTATATCGTTCTGAATGTTTTTGTAATGGCTACAATATTAAATAAAGCTAAGATGAAGTATTACTAAATTACAACGTTTTAACTAAGCAACAACTTTGCCCGCTTTAAAGTAATTTAAAGTAATTACTGTTTCTTAAGTCTTTTTTTGTAATATTTTGTTCAATGGAGTGTGCTTCATGTGCTCAATCTACCATTATAGTTTGTTTCTTATGTTTAATTTTTTCTTCAATCAGTCATACCTAGTGCACATGATTGACTCTTTCTCCTTGCATGCACAATCAACCTTTCTTTTCGTGAGTTACTTTTATTTTCATTCTTTTGTTTAATGGGTGTGATTTGTGCACCTGGTAAACTTTTTTTATATGTATGTGTTATTTTTGTGTTTGATCTTTTGTTCAATCGAGAAACACTATAATTTAATGCCAAGTTGAAATAACAAGTTTTCTCTGTACAAAATGTAACGCACATGCCCAAACCATTTATTTTGGAGTGCAATATCTCTGGAACAAGACCACCAATCAACAAACAGTAAGTCTAAAGGACTGCATCATTACCAAGATCTATCGTCGTACAAAATTTCAAGTAAATCTGTTTAGCAGATTTTGCTGTAGCTCTGTTTAATTTTTTTTGGCTGGTGGGAGGTGAAACATTTTAGTGGGTCTGACTCTTTTTTCCCCCGATCCTGTAACATTTTTTTTTTCTTTATGCCAAACTGATTTGGCTCAAACTTGGGACTGAACACTTAAAATGTAAAGGTTTATAGGTTACTCATATCCAATCTAGAATGCAGGAGTCTAGTAGAGTACAAATGATACCTTTACTGGCTAACTGAGTAGCTTTGGATGATGCAAGCTTTCAAGACAAGTAGGTGTTTCTTCAGGCATAATAAATCTCTACTCTACTCTTCTAGTCTACTAGTCTCTACTAGACTCTACTAGTCTACTGCAAATTCTACCGTGCCTTACCATAATCTAGAATGTACTAGGCCAGGTGAGAGAATGTGTGTAGCATCTTTAAATCTATGGTCATTCGTGATTATTGACACTGGCTATGAGTATATAAAATGGATGGTGAGAATATGTACATCTACCAGCTATCTTGAGCATAGAATGTATTGTATTTGATAAATGATAACTAGTTTTATTCCACAGATTCCTATTGAAGCCTATGGAGGAATTTGATGATAAAAACAGTGATGAAGTTATCAACTGCAATGGAATCCAGGAATTCCTTTGAGATGGCCTAAGATTTACAGAGAGAGGGTTTCCGAAAACAAAAGCATATGTACAATAACAAGTCCTATAGTTATGAATCCAGGAATTCGTTTGAGATGATTGATCACCCCTTGAGATTAGAGGAAAGGAGGTTTCAACTTTGGCAGAGGAAAGGGGTTTTTACAGTAAGGTCTGTTAAATTGTGGAATTCTGTGCCCAAGGATGTGGTAATGGCAGATACAAAGGATACATTTAAGAGAAGATTAGATACATTTCTTTCAAGAGGCAACATACAGGGTTATACTTAGTATTAGTAGGCAATGAAGGAAGTTCAGCTAAAGATTAACTTATTTTGCAGCAGGAAAGCTTATATAATTTTAATTTCTCTGGGTTTTGAGGCAAAGGTTGAACTTGATGGACTTGTGTCTTTTTCAGTCTAATTTAATATGATACTGTGTGAACAAAGGTTTCTAGAGAGGGGTTTCCAAAAATAATAGCATGTGTGCAACAATAATGGCTAAATTGTGTGTGTTGATATGCGCATGTGTGCATGCTTGTGTGTGTGCACTTATGTGTGTGTGCTCATGTGTACATGATTGTTTGTGTGAGTGTGTGTTTGCATCTAAAAACCATTACAGCTACCTTAACATAGACCAAAGGGTGGAATACATGTGGCTCTTCTGCAGCTGTTGTTGGACTACAGTTCCCATCATCCTCAGCCATCCAATGGCCACCTGAGTATAACAGGAGTTGTAGTCCAACAACAGCTAGAGAAATGGATGCAGGCTGCCCAACCCTGACACAGATATACTCACAATAGCAGCAAGCATTTCTCACTACATATTGTATCTGATAAGGAAAAAATAGTATAGTGGTTTATATATATACACAGGGCTCAAAATTTTCACTCGCCACTAGCCAATGACGAGTGAAAATTCAGCCCTGGCGAGTAGAAATTCAGCCCTGGTGGGTATGTTATTGCTTGCAGTGGTGAGTAACTTTTCAGGTCTGGCTAGTAGCAAAGGACTTCACATTTTAAGCCCTATATATATATATATATATATATATATATATATATATATATACATAGATACAAAGGATTAGAACACTCCCAGGATTTGAAAAAATCTAAATATTTACTCAGTAAGAAATGGACAAAGACAATGTTTCTGCTCTCCCATGGAGCCTTCATCAAGACTAATATAAAATGACGAGCCACTCAAATATATAGAAAAAATACAAGTGCAAAAACTCATCTCAGTGTGTGCCAGTCCTCTCCTGGTCTGGGGACAGAAGGGCACAGAAGTGAAAGGTGTCTACATGCTAAAAGCGAAAGCCAGCTTACCAGTGTATAAAAATCAAGAGTGACTAATAGATTTAATAAACAAAAATGTAGGCAATACCCAAAGTGTTAGGGTATAGACAGAATGAAGAAGAACAACATAATAAGACAAAAAAAGGCTATAGCATAAAGAATAAATGAAAGCATTGAAACAAAACTAACGAGGGTTAATAGGACAGTATACAAGTGATTAAACTGAAGTATATAACTCCTAGTCAAAGAACAGATAAACAACACTTGGTCATTCAACCCCCTAAGCACAATGCAGACTAATGTTCTTATCTCTGTAGCTTTGGGAGTCTGGAGTCACATGGTCACACACAGCCAACACATCTGTGGCAACCCATTCTCACTGAAGGTGCAGGTAACCAAGTTTGATTCCTACTGTAAGAATGTGTAGGATCGCTTTTCACTAGCATGTCTCTAAGATTGGTGTTACCTTTTTATTCAAAAATAGATTTTTGTAACCTACAATTGAGGACGTTTTGTGATTGTTTTAAAGAATTCTCCAATTTCTCACAACTGACTTTCTTATAGCATAAGTGGCAGATGAAAAAGATGTAGATTAGACCGATTTTGACTCTTCGGAATCCACCGGGGTCACAGAAGTGCTCTCTTCAAGGGCTTTGAACTGGATGTTCTTCCTTTCAGGATCTGAGAACAGGGTAGTGCCTTTTTGGTGGTAGAAGGATGAAAACTCACTGCTCCTAGGGCATTCCTGTCAGTAAACTTCCTTTACAGGGAGTGGTAAAACCATTCTTCTTTCCTTGAAATAGTTAAATCCAAGAAGTTGATTGTACAGCAGATGGACTGAGACATGAACATAACCATACTAGATAGGTTATTCCAACTTGGTAATGCAGGTTGAAATGTATCTTTGTACCATGCCATTTTTAACAGGTCTTCGATATAGCAGAAAACAAAAAAATGCTAGGTTATGAATTTTGAACTTCATGAGAATGTATGTTTTTTTGGAGATGTGCATGAATGTATTGGCATAGGCAGGTGCCATGCCAACACCCATAGACGTACCAGCAGTCTTGATAAGAGGTCTATCTATCTATCTATCTATCTATCTATCTATCTATCTATCTCATATCTATCGATCTGTCTAGCTAGCTATCTGTCTATCTTTATCTATCTATTTATCTATCTATCTATCTATCCATCCATCTATCTATCTATCTATCTATCTATCTATCTATCTCATATCTATCTATCTATCTATCTATCTATCTATCTATCTATCTCATATCTATCTATCTATCTATCTATCTCATATCTATCTATCTATCTATCTATCTCATATCTATCTATCAATCTGTCTAGCTAGCTGTCTATATCTATCTATCTATCTATCTATCTATCTATCTATCTATCTATCTATCTGTATCTATCTATCTGTCTGTCTGTCTGTCTGTCTATCTATCTATCTATCTATCTATCTATCTATCTATCTATCTATCTGTTTGTCTATCTATCTGTCTGTCTGCCTGTCTGTCTGTCTGTCTGTCTGTCTGTCTATCTATCTATCTATCTATCTGTCTATCAATCTATATATCTATCTGTCTATCTATCCATGCCAAATTAATGATTATAGCAGAGAGTAGAGATCCATTATACACAGAAATAAAGGTAAATTAAGGGAAAATCCCATGAGGAAGATGGGTCAAAATGACTAAAAGAAAACAAAATGAAGAGAATGTTGTATGACTTTTGGTAATATGAGAAAAAATGAAAGTCCTTATTTAGTCCAGTCTGTATAGTTCTGAGAAAAAAATGATCATCTTTATTTCAAATATCTTTCTCTCTTGGATATCTTTGAAATTTTGGTTTTAAGGTTATGGATAGAGTGGTTTCTCTGGGTGAACTGATGACCAATGGGGGTATGGCCATTTTTCTATTATATTTCACAATACATTGTCTATGTGTATTCATTCTCAGATTAATTTGTAGGCCTTTACCACCAATATAATGTCCAGGTTCACGTTCAGTGCATTGTATCATATATATAACATAGAGATGAGTATGAATATGATCCTTATTGTCGTATACCTTGTTGTGTTGTGCAGTATTGTTTTCACACACACACACACACACACACACACACATATAAGTTTAGGACTGACTAGGATGTAATTGCTTGCAAGGGCAAACCAAGAGTAGGTTTTAACAAGATTCAGGCACCTTTTTCTATAAATAAGGATATTTTACATTATAAAGAATAACTCATCTTTGTGAGTCAGCTTTTAGCTGCTTTGATTCCTAGTATTATGCTCTGAGTTAACCCTGCAGCGTGACAGATATGAAGCAATGTGACATCTGGTGTCTGATGCTAAAGCTTATGGTGTTTTGTCACACTCCTCATTATGCAGTCATCTGCCTCGTATATGGAGAATGTTACTGCTGCACTGTAAGAATATTGTTGCAATATGAAAACATTGATGTGTAATCGCAGTTGGCCAAGTCAGATTTACATCTCAGGCTCTCGTAGGAAGGCAGCTGAGGCTCTTTAAGCTTTGTTCATTATCACATCCCCAGTCCTCACAAGACCAAACACAACCCACTGTTGTCTGGAAAGAAAATATCCTTAGAAACCGGAAAAAATATATAACCCGTTAAAAAGGAATTATACTGTAGGAATTAGAAGATCCTAACTTATTTAACCCTTTCAGTACCAGAGGGGTACACAACGCATTGCTCTGCAATGCGTTGAGTAATCCTCTGGCACTAAAAGGGTTAACAGAAGGTAAGTATCATTTATAGAACAGTCACACATATATGTATATTTATTTTTCCATTGTCTGCAGTTTCTTGTACATAGCAATGTCTTTTGAACTGTGCCTCTAGATCACATCTCCTCACCACAGAACAATAGGCTTCAACAGAACTCACATTTCATATTAACACAAAAATATAAAAAACTGTTTTTCTATTGCCATAAATGCACAAGAAGCTTGGAAGCGTCCTCAATCAAAATCCCTACTTTCACAGGTGTCCATAGGGGGACAAAAAGGGGCACTTGGCCTCCAGGGCCAGATTAACATAGCGGCTGGGCTGGCTGCCTGGGCTGCAACCCTCATACTTGGTCCTCTGTTGATGTCAGCTACTAAAATCCAACCTGGCCCTCTCAGTTCATGCTTCAGCTTTAAATTTGCTTCACTGGATTTGTCTTTTATAATCATTAGAAATTTCAGACAAAGAATGAGACAGGAGTGGGAGGAGGAGACCTGCTGAATTTACTGGACCCAGTGAAACTCAGAGAAAGTGTCAAATGTCAGAATACAAAAACAAAGAGTGACAAACGCACATTGAGACAGAAAAAAAATAAGTGTTTGGTTCAAGGCATGGTGGCCTTTCAGGTGTTGCTCAAGTCACGATTTTCACTCCCATGTGCCACTTCAGACAGGAAGTTTCCACAGACTGATCCTGCCTTCAGACAGTAAAGCTCCGACACCAGATGTACATTTTGGTATGTGTGGGCCTCATCAGCAAGGTGCAGTTGATTCCCTCTAGGTGCGTGGACAATGGAGAGCAAGAGCCCATGCCTAGGATACCCTTCCACTTAGGGAAACTACAAAAACAAAGAGTGTAATGAACTCTAAAGTTCCATTTTAAAGGTGTGTGAGGCCACTTAAAGGGACACTAATGTCCCATAAACATTTTTAGAACTTAAAAAAAAAAATGATGTGGCACAAATCCCATCTCTCAAACCTTTACGGTTTGAGAGATATTCACATCTTAAGTCCCCCCTCTCTCCCCTTCTCCTGATGTCAACACTCAGGAGATCCCGGTCCTGGGACCAGCCAGGGGCTCTACAGCAGAACCAAAATAGTGATACTGGAAAAGAATTACTTCATTGGAACGGTCTACAAAGTGTTCCTGGATTGCAAGCACACTTTGTAGACCGTTCCAATAAAGTAATTATTTTCCACCATTTCGGCTCTGCTGAAGAGCTACCTTGTGTTGGCCAACACGGATCTCCTTCTGTCAGTTTTACAGCTGACATCAGGAGAGGGGGAACTTTAGATGTGAATATATCTCAAACCATAAAGGTTTAAGACACAGGATTGCGCCACATTTTAAATTTTTTGAAATCTATAAAACAACAAAACATTTTTTTGGGACATTACTGTTCCTATAAGAGTGTAAGGGATAAGTTCTCCAATGCTGTGTATTGCAGAGGTTCATTATGGTATGAGGGTGGAAGTGTCCAAATGACACACAATTTATTCATAAATTAGGCAGGGCTTGATTGGGGTGGCTGGGACTGAGAGTAGGGGAGGTGGGGTTTCCCCTTAAATGGTAGAGAGTGGGAAGAACATAGCAAAGAGTGAACAAAATTGACAGAGAAGTTGGCGGAGTTATAAGGGAACTCACTGAGCCCTGTGAAAACACGATAATTAAGTATAAAAAAACAGAGTCTCTAGGCCAGATCTGGAAAGTTCCCACGTATCGATATAATACGTTCATTTTTGCACTTTAGAATCCTGAATATCTTGTACCTCTTTGTTTTACCTGAATGAAAAAGAAGAGATCTACTCCATTATTGGACTTTTTAACAATTATCTGTTGTGTCCTTCAAAGGTCACGAAGCAAGTGGTTTTGTACCCACATTTCTATTAAACAGATTCAAGTTACAAGAACTGCATGTTCATACGACAGGATAAAGAGAATCCATTTAGCTTTTGTTCTATTCAAATAGACCTGTTCAGTGAAACCACTGGGATTTCTTAACTTGCGAGTTACCTGGATTCACCCCTCTTAGAACAAAGAACATTTACAACTAGAGGAAAACAAAACAATATTTGCTTTGAATGTGTGGTCCTCTCATTTGCACATTTAGAACCTGAGAAAAACATTATCACTTGATTGTGCTTTTACATGCCACAAATGTCTTAATGCCTAAACAATGAAGGAAATCTAGAATGTTATACATTTTTTGTTTTTTTGTTTTGTTTTCATCATTATTGTTTATTCAGTTGGTTAATACACCATCTGTAGAATCTGTTCAAACCACAAGGTCACAGGTTCTAGTCCCAGAAAGGTCAGCTCAGCCTTTCATCCTTCTGAGGTAGATAAAAATGAGTCCAGGACAGACTGAAAATGAGAGACAATCTCAATGTATTTTTCCTGGTAAAATACTTAAAGGAAAAAAAAAATTCCAGGACTATTTTTCTGCAAACTGTGGCCCATATTTATAAAGGTCAGCTGGAGTTATACTGGAGTAAACTATATGTACCAAAGGGGACAAATACACATTCCTAAATTCCCATGCACTTGAATAGAGCTTTTTAACCCCTTGAATGCTAGAGAGGTCTCCAATGTATTGTGAAACACTCAAGGGGTTTAAAGCACAATTTAATTTAAGAGGAATTTTTATATGTCCCCTATGGTACAGTTGGTTTATTCCAGAATAAGTCCAATTTGCTTTTATAAATATGGGCTGTTGATGTGTTTCTTATCTATCAAGTGAAAGGTGAAATACTTGAGGAACCTAACTGCACTATTATGGGGACAATGGAAATTCCCATTGAATGCTAAAGAGGTCTCCGACACACTGTAAAGCAATGCATTAAAGGGATAGTATTGTTTATTAATAACTGAGGCTCCAATCATTCTTTAAGGTTTTTGTAGTATGAAGAGCTGTATTACAAGTCTATACACTTTGTAGATCAACAGTAATTGGATGATAAAGTGTCCCTCTCCCGCCCCTTTTACCTTTTGTGTGCCGCCTCCCCTCAGATGTGGAATCAGGTCATTGGACCGGACAGCTCACAGTGAGGGACAATCTTCTTACTGTGCACATAAGTAAAACTCTGTTCCCCTTTAATGAAGGAGAACAGGTTTTTCCTTATGCTCACTACAGATTGTCCCTCAGTGTGCTTTATCATTTAATTACTGTTGAACTACAAAGCATAAAGACTTGTAATACAGCTTATCATACTACAACAACCTTACAGAACGATCACAGTTGCAGTTAAGAAACATTGCTATTGCTTTAACATCTCTCTAGCATTAAAGAGGTTTAACCCTTGGCTTTGAAATGTGCTGGCTACCTCTACGGAACTCAAAGTGTTAAAAACTGATTTAACTCAACAGAAAATTGCAGAATGCTTATTTCTTTCCTATGCTGCAGCTGATCTGCTGTAGATTTGCACTTCTTTACCATGATGAATGAAGCCCTTTGGGTCCTTATCATGGAACAAATCATCTGTACTAAAGGAGCAATGGAGTAGAGGGAAAGAGGGAGGGCAAAGCTGGGAATAAGGGAGGGACAAAGATTCTAGAAAGAGCAATGAACTGGAAAGATGGAAGAAGAGATGGAGAGGGCAGAAGCTAAATAGTGAGTGTAGAGAGGGAGAACCTGGTAAGATGGAAGGAGTAGCTGGAAAGAGGGAAAAGTCAGGGAGGGATGGAGTAGCTGTAAAGAGAGAAAAGAGAGGAATTAAGTAAAAAAGAGCAGAAAGGAATGGAAGGTAGGCTGACCACATGTCCCGGAATGCCCAGGACTGTCCCTTATTGGGGGTCTGTGTCCCGCGTCCCGGGTCACCCCCCCCCCCACTGGGACAACAAAGAGTCCCAGAACTCTTACTATGTCATCCTCAGACAGATGGTCAGTGCCGGCGGGAGCCTCAGCCGCGGGACTAGGGTGACCACATGTACCGTAATGGCAGAATGGAAATGTGGTCACCCTAAGGGCAGGAGGGGGAGCTGGTGAAGATAGAATGAGGGAGGCAGAAACTGGAAAGAGGTAAGAATGTATAGAGTAAATAGAACGAGTGAGGTAGAATCTGAAAAGAGGGAGGGAGGAAAGTACCAGTGCAGAGCTTGTGGATCAGCTCCATGTTGAACAGATCTGTGGGCAAATCAGCTGTGGCATACCCTACTACCTAGAGAAAATAATGATAAAGGAAGTACAGCATGTGGGGCTCTGTGGGAGAGCCATAAGAATCCTGGTAAGAATTGACCAATACGGCCGTTAGGTGGCATATTAACACAGGAACCCCACTGTGCCACTGGGGCTGCAGGATCTTTGGCTCTGGTGAGACCCATTATTATCTTGAGCCCATTGGAAGATTCCCTGGTATCCCTGTAGGCCATTCAAGCACTGTTTGTGTAAGTAAGACTACAATAAATGTTATCATTTTGTGACACATTTACATTTTTCAAGGTTACCCATGTCCTCCCTACAAATATAATATATTTTCAAATATTCAGAAATGCTTGCGAGAAATGCTTTTCCTATGACTAATGTTGGCTACGTACCAAGGAGAACTTGAGCAACATAGTGAACAAATGTTCCAGGTTTTTATGAAAGGCTGATACCCTTTGGCAGGACCCTGCAAGCCTGTGACTTAGAACACGAGCTGAGTGGAGTGATCTCTGCTATGTAGTAGCCTGGAGAGCGCAGCTAAGGTTTATCCTTGCTTTGGCTCAATGCTGTTAGATAAAGTTGTCAACTGCAAGTTTGAATGGCTGATCCCAGTTAAGCTGGAGCCAGACCAGGATGGACATATTTGGAAGTGAGAGAAATAGTAGAGGCAAACACAGACTGGTCTTTCAGAACTGTCAAAACAGAATCAGAAACCAGGGGGGTTATGCACTTAGGTGAGATAAAGACGTGAAAATGCGGAAATAACTTCTCCAGTTCCTGTTTGATTCTATAGAGCATATGCACTAAGATCTCCAATGCAGAGCAGGATCATGGGCAAGGCACCCTAGATGCCTGCCTAGGGCCTGGTGAACCTGGGGGACGGCAAGGCAGGGCTGCTTTATCCAGTGGGCTCAATTATTATTGCTGTGATTGGCATGATGGGTCAGCCAATCACAGCAAGCAAATATTTTTTTCTAGGTGAATGCATGCAGTATCGCTGTTCTATTTCTATTGAGGTAGGAGACAGCATTCTGGCTTTCTTCATGGAGTGGCATCCAGAGTGTGGAGGCAGCGGCCGAAGCAGGTATTACACATTGTCTCAATATATGGGTAGAGAGAGAACTGTGTATGGACGGGGTCATGTCTTGTGTGTATGCTGAGAGAGAACCTGTCGCAGGTGAAAGAGTTCTGGCCCGAGCCTCAAGGTCAAAATATACTTGTTTGTTGAAGGGGGAGGAAGAGTCTGTGGATAGCAGGTGTGCTACCAGTGTTATTTACTCGAGATAGGAGTGGTCAATGCTGATGTGAAAGTGTCTCTCAGCTGGTGTTATGACTCCCCAGTGTTTGCATGGGATTCCTGTTGTCAAGTCAATGGACTGAATGTGAGCACCTTGTCTTTTCCTCAAAGTGTGGCGAGTATTTTGCCAGGTATGCCTGAATTCACAGTGCTGTGAACTAAGGAACACTTGGCAATATACTTTGTTTTGCCACACTTTGAGGAAAAGACAAGGTGCTATGAACTGAGGAATACAGGCAATATACGTTTTCCCCGCTTTGAGGGAAGAACAGGCTCTCCCAACAGGACAACAGTAACCCCATATAGACACCGAGGTCTCACAACACCAGCTGAGAAACACTCAGCAGAGGAGCGTTCCCAGTTTCGGGAGACTACTATTTTATACATGCCTTCCTGTGCAATGCATTGGAGACCTATATTGAATTCAAGGGTTTCAAAGATGCAGAATATTCAGAATATTTTATTCATACCTTGTGGTATAGCTGGTTTGCTCCAAAATTACTTCAGTTTTTAGTATTGCACAGTGCTCTATGTAGTTGTGATGGTACCAGGATTTACCGGACCCTTTTGGGGTCGTCGGTTCCTGAACCGTCGCTGCTGCTGCCCCTTTTCCACGGCCAGCTGGAGACCTGCTGCTTTCTGGTGATCTGGAGGTCCTGGACTCAAATACACACGCTATTACCAAATGTCACACAATGTACAAACAGTGATCAATATTTCAAATGTTATAGTTCTAAATTAGTCCGTCTGGTCACACTATTACCCCCTCAAGTCTTGGACAGACCAGGTGTGATAACATCGGATCCACCTCTGAACTGTCCACAAAGTCTTTCAGGCATCTTTTTGCCAGGATAGGCTATCAGCCTTTTTGTTGGACCTGCTAGGTCCACACTGAATGGTGAAGGTGTAGGGAGAAGTTCCAGCTGTGTAACAACTGTCCATTTTTCTTACAACCATATTCAGAAATGCAGCCATCTTTGGGGTTGTACAGACATGGAGCTTGCGAAGGCACTGGTAAGATACCCAAAATCATTTGCCAACAGCACCTCCGCTGGGATGCCAGACATCACTCCCACCTCACAGTCTCTTTCACCAGCTCCCCAATCCAGCATGATCCGGGCCAAGGGAATCTGGTGTATGGCTCCTCCAGCAACTCGTACTGCCACTGTCCAGCCAGTTCTCCGCCTGTGGGGGACCCGGTGGTGTTGTACCATAGTGATTGTGGCCCCAGTGTCTATCAACCCTTTGGCTGGCTGCCCTTCACCAGAACTGTCTGACCATGGTGTCCTCGGTTATCTGTGCTGGCTGTTTGGACCAAGCTCACCTCGTTGATTGGTCCCCACACTTTGTCCCTGCCAAAAGGGGCAATATTGTAATCCACTCCCATGGGCATGGATAAATTATACTTCATAGGTTCAGGCCAGGGTCCTCTCCCCCACAGTAGGCTTGTCTTGGTGCACTCTGGGGTGGGACCGGTAGAGATACCGGCTGCTTGGGCAAGAGCCCAGGCTGTGACTGTCTCTGAAGGTAATTGCTCCGAACGTGCCCTGGCTGCAAACAATCATCACACTGCAGTCCATAGCTATGCTCTCTACTGGGCTGGTTTTGAATGATGGAAATGGGGCTGAGATGTGGTATCTGGTCCATTCGAGTGTCTGTAGTAATTCCTTTGGATTGTACAGGAGAGCAACAGGGCCCATTCTCTTGAGTCTCCACATATCTTTCCATACAGTAGGCTTGTCTTGGAGCATTCTGTGGTGGGACCAGTGGAGATACCGGCCTCTGGGACAGGGATCTAGGTCTGGACCGACTCTGAGGGCAATTGCTCCAAACATGTCCCAGCTGCCAACAATTATAGCACTGCAGGCCAGAACTGCGCCTTCTACTGAGCTGGCTGCTAGTGATGGGAATGGGGCAGGGCCTTGGTACCTGGATCCCTCGAGGGATCCCTCGAGGGGTGGCATTAGATCCTGTGGGGTGGGACTGGAGGGCCAGGGCCCACTGTGTCGGGTTTCCACATATTTGTCGGCTAACTTGGCTGCTTCCCCTACTGTAGCTGGATCATGGTCCCTTACCCAATCCCAAACTTCAGGAGGCATATGTTGAAAGAATTGCTCCAGTAGTAAAAGCTGCGGACAATCCTTCATAGTCTTTGCATTGCAGCCAGTAGCCAGTTGGCACAAGCATGGTCCATGCGGTACACCCATTCCGTCGGATATCCTGGAACTTCCGCCTGTAGGCATCCGGGGTAACTGCATACCAGGCAAGCAGGCACCGTTTCACCTCCTCATAATCGCGGCTGACTTCATCAGATAGGGCTCGATGTGCCTCGGCTGCATGTCCAGTCAGCTTGCCCACCAGAATTGTTACCCAGTCTCTGATCAATCTCAAAAAGGGCGCATTGCCTCTCAAAATCTTGAAGGTACCTGTCTATGTCTCCTGTGCTCTCCTCAAACACCCTGTAGGCTTGATGAGCCAGTTTGCCGTTCCTGGATCCACAGCTCCGTGGAAATCCAGAGTCTCTCAGGCCTGTCTTCAGTTCTGCCATCCTCAGGTGTTCCTCCCTTTCTGCTGTCCTCTCCTGAGTCACCATGGCCATGACTCCATCCACCACCTCAGCAGATGGACTGGGGCCATATAAAGCAAGCTGGATCTTGACATCGCAGGTGAATGCATCCTCATGCTCTGTAGGGCTCTCCCTGGATTCCATGCTGGTCTGCAGGCTTGCAGGGCTAGCGGTTCCAACTGATAGACAGTCTATTTGCATGAAAGCCTCAATCAAATCACTCTTCCTGGGTCCACTTGCTTCTCCACCTCTGGGAGCTAGAATCTCTTTTAACGTGCATCGCTTCAGCTGCTTGTAAAACCCTTCCATATACCTGCCACTGGCTCCAGCCAAATCTCCCAATGGAGATTGTCCTGGTGGTGGTTTGGATGCCTTTAGGAAGAGGGCACCCACCGCTGCCACCAAATGTGACAGTACCAGGATTTACTTGTATTAAGGAGGGTAGAACAGAACAGCCTTTATTGATAAAACACACTGCTCATATACACTTCCAGACACTCTTATCAAGATAAGAATACAAATTAGTGCTTGAAAAAGGGACATTTTAAATGGTCCATAATAACCTTCCCTGACTGGTCAATGAAGCACTGCAGGAGTCAATTCACATTCCAAACATTCCTTAGCACATGGAGTATTCTTTAAACAAGCCAGAGTGCTGGACTTAACAGCCCACTCTGCACTCTGGTTCCCCATTGCCTTCCACCTTGCAGGACTTACAGTATAAACCCACACACACACACTATTACCAAATGTCACCCAAAGTACAAAACAGTGATCAATATTTCAAATGTTATACTTCTAAATTACTCCGTCTGGTCACAGTAGTCTACTAGTGTGCAGTACTCCGTATAACTTCTTACAGTGGTGCATATGGGAGATATAATAGATGTTGAAACTGTGAAGCGTATCACACCATGTTAGTAAGTGTAGGTTCACCCAAAGCAGGCAGAAAACTCACAGGGACACATGGGGAAATAATTTTAGTTAATACAGGGGGAAGAGTCCATGAAAAATGTGTAAAAGTCAGAGGAAGAGGATTTATTAGGTTTCCAAAATACGTGGGGCTTGAGCCAATCTAATGCATTATTACAGCCTTGTTCAGAACCTCTCCAAGATGGAAAAAGACATTGTTCTTTAGCCAGTTCTTAGCAAGGCCTCGTGGTCAGTGGATTATCGACAAGTAGTAGTTTTGTATTTTTTTGTATTTGTTTTTGCTCCCCACTACCTTCATAACTCTCCATGCTCTCACACTGTTCCTTTCCTATCTTTTATCAATCCTTTCTCTCACGTCCACTTTCTAACCTTCCTCTCAACTATCTATTCTGAAGCTTTCCTCTCGCCTCCTGTCCATATCATTTGTCTCCCCATCATATCACTTAATCCCTACACTATCACTTTCCGTTTGCATTTTAGCTTCTGCTTTCTGTATTCTTCACTTACGATACTCCCATCTCTAAATCATCTTCTCTTCTCTGTTAATACTTTCCCTTCTTTCTCCATCTTCTTCACTTTAATCATATCAGTAAACATACATGTACCAATTTATCTTTTATTTACTGGTTAAAAACATTGAACTGCAATAGTCATAACTGTTACATTCTTCCTTAGATTAACCCTTTGAGTAACAGAGGGGTGCACAAAGCATTTGTTTACAATGTGTTGCGTAACCATCTGGCATTCAAAAGGTTTCTAATGTTGTCATTATGAAACACAAAAGTGTTTGAATCTGTCATTCATGCATAATTACTACATTGTAATGTCCTTTATCTTTATCATATCATACATTCTTAAAGGGATAGTAATGTTTCATAATAAAAGCAGCTCTAATTAATCATCATAGTATTTGGACTTTGGAGAGTGTTATTTCAATCCTTGTAGTTCAAGAGTAATGCAATGACAAAGTATCCCCCTCCCTCCCCTTTTACTGATGTAACACTGCTCAGCCAGAGCAGAAGGGAGGTGCCCAGGTAGATTGCAGAGAGGGACAATCTTCAATTAAGATAAGGGAAAAAGCTGAAAAACTTGTCAAGGGGGGCAGGGCTTTCATTGTTCTCATAGGAAGAAGATTGTCCCCTGCTGTTATCTGTCTGGTCTATGGACTGCATTGCACATCTGAGAAGAGATGGCTTACACTAGGTAAAAGGGGCGGGAGGGGGAAACGTTGCTTGTGAATATCTCTCAAACCATAAAGGTTTGAGAGATAAGACTTATATCATTGTTCATGTTTTTTAATGCCTACAAAATAAAATATATATATATATACACAACTGTTCTGTATGTCTAACTGGGTCAAATATATTGCTACAATAATTTTCTTCTTATGTCAACAGGTGCCCATGCGTTCATTGTACAGACAACAGTATGAACATTTCTCAAAGGTCTTATATTTTCTGCGGCCCACTCTGCTCCTTTTTCATAAGCTAGTGATAGTATACATTTGCAATACATAAAATATAATGCAGGTCAGTGTTGTAAAAGCAGGGTTATTTGATAAACAATATTAACATAATTAAAACAAGTATTAACTGTATCATATGAGTTTGGTACATAAATAGATATATCTAAATATTAAAAATATATAATTAAATCAGTCAGTTAAATTTAATTGAATCCCATAACATTGATAGTTGCCAAAAACATGTACTTGGATGAACAGTATGTTCAACAGCATGAGATATAAAAATACCATGTTATTTAAAAAACAGAGGTCTGATTTGGCCATCAGAGAATGTAGGATTAAAATCTAAAATAATTTCAAAGACTGGAGTACAGTATGAGACTAAAACTCTAATATGAAATTAAGTTTAAATAAGTGTATATTTGTATCCTAATGGAAGATTTATCACCACCCATGTCTTTATTATACATGCTTTTCTCCCTTTCTGTCAATGCCCAAATAAACAACCAAGATGAGGTTTTCAGTTTTCCAGAAACATTCCCCTGACTCTGTGGGTTCACTACTGAAACATCGCCCTCTAGGAGGAGACCATCACAAAGGCACATTAAAAATATGTCACCTGAATCACAAGGTGACATGAGAATATCTCCCTAATCAAAAGAGAGATATTCTGATGTTGCACTTGTAAAGGCCACCAAATAGAGGGCGATATGAATGTTCCACTGGATCATAAAGTTTGTTGTGGCTCAGTGCTCCTCCCGCTCCCTGTATCCAGTACCTCATATAGGTCTCAAGAAACCATGCTGGAGCAGGACTGAGCACTGCGCCGGGAATTCTCTCCCATTATCTGCCTGCCAAATGAAAGGGACTCCACGTGTCTGTGTGTGTGTTGAACTAAAATCCCCATCAACCTTTATCAATAAACAACCTTAAGGATACGTCACCCCCAAGCTCTGTTCCACCACCAATTTCATACACATTTTTTGTGTGCTTTTTAGAATATTCTGCCCTAAACAGTACAACATGACCGACCCCTGGAAATCTTAACACTCGGATTGCCACTGAAATATGCAATGCATTGCTTTGAATACTAATCTGGAACTCAAAGAGTTAAACAAAATCCAAAGCATCTGAACAGATTTCCAGCATATTCCCAATCACCATAGTATCACATAGTCCTTTGAGTTCCAAGAGGGTATGCAACATGTACAGCTATCACCCAGTTTGGGGCGCTACCAACCAAGAGAGGAGGAGCAAAAACCTCCCAAAATACAAAATACATGGTTGGTAGCTCCCCCAAACAAGGTGATAGCTGAATTAGGGAAGGTGTAAGTGCCTCCCTCTTTTTCATCACAAGGGTTTTGTTCACAGTACAGGTAAGGTGGAATCATTGTTTTTAATTGCATTATGCAATATGCATGTTCACATATTAGAGGCAGATAGGAACTTGCCTTAAAGGGATAGTAATGTTTCATAATAAAAGCAGCTCTAATTAATCATCATAGTATTTGGACCTTGGAGAGTGTTATTTCAATACTGTCAGAGTTGTAGTTCTAGAGTAATTCAATGACAAAGTATCCCCCTCCCGCCCCTTTTACTGATGTAACACTGTTCAGCCAGATCAGAAGGGAGGTGCCCAGGTAGACTGCAGAGAGGGACAATCTTCAATTAAGATAAGGGAAAAACCTGAAGAACTTGTCAAGGGGGCAGGGCATTCATTGTTCTCATAGGAAGAAGATTGTCCCCTGCTGTTATCTGTCTGGTCTTACAACCAGATTCACATCTGAGAAGAGATGGCTTACACTAGGTAAAAGGGGCGGGAGGGGGAAACTTTGCTTGTGAATATCTCTTAAACCATAAAGGTTTGAGAGATAAGACTTATATCGTTCTTCATGTTCTTTTTTAATACCTACAAAATAAAATAAAGATAAAACAAAGTATTACTATCCCTTTAAGCTGGGGTGCCTTGACGGGGCAGGCAAGCTTTCCATATCTTTGGCCCAAATATATGATACTAAATCCCACTTTTTTATTTGTAGCAAGCCACAGGTTGCTTGTTTGTAAAAATCAGGGTTTGATGCTCAGACAACCACTTTATTTATTTATTAATTGAAAAGTTTATTGAAAACAAAGTAGTACAAGAGCAAAGTAAAACAGAACAGATTTGCATATGTAAGATGCAGAGGGAAATACAACATTAGCAATATATAATGTATTGTACACAGAATTTGAAGTACAAAAGTACATGAGTACATGAGGACCGAGTGCTAGAAAATAGAGAAAGATAAATAGAAAGCACAGAGAAAAGGAAATAGGAGAAAGAAGAAGAAGAACATTAGAGGGAAAAAGAGGAGAAGGGAGGGAAAAAGCAAGATATGGCGTGTGTGTGGTTGTTGGGAGTCACGAGCAGACAGGCATCTAGGAGAAGGAAAAGGGAGTATGGAGAGCACATGGACAATTAACAAATTTTAGCCAGGAATCAAAACGTTGTCCAAAGTCAACATGCCTATGATGAGAATAGTAATAGATCCGTCCCATCTGTAGCAAATGGGATAATTCCCTCCTCCAGTCCGACACTGATGGAGCTCTAGTGTCAAGCCACAGCTTAGGGATGCAAATTCTAGCAGCTGATGACAATAAAAGCCAGTGTGAGTAGGGGAAGGAAGTAGACGAAATGTCGTGGGTGTCTGAAGGTAAGATGTTGACCAACAGGAGCAGAGGAGAGAAGGGAAAAGAGAAACCTAATAGCGCACAAATAGAAGTGTGTACCAATAACCAAAAGCCAGAGAGCAAGGGGCAAGACCACCAAACATGGGTCAAAGATGCCGACTGAGCTCCACATTTCCAACACTGGGCAGAGGAAGAGTGTCGAAACTTGGAGAGAAGCATAGGCGACCTGTACCACCGTGTCAACAGTTTATAGTTGGTTTCCCTGTACCTAGTGCTTTTTACATGCCTCCAAGCCAAATTAAAAGCAATGCGTTGGATACCTGTCTGACACTCAAAGGGTTAAACCTACTGAATGCTGAAGACTATTCCAATACATGTGAACAAATGGAAAATACTAGGTCTCTACATAATAACAATAAAACAGTTGTTGGACATGCATGCATTACCGGGAATATATCGAATATCAGCACAACTTAAACATAATAATAATTAGAGGCCATTTAACCATTATGATGGCTTTGCAATGTATTGTTACCCCTTCTATTATTCAACATGTAAGTAGCCAAATGTCTTCCTATCACTAATATCTGTTTTAAAAGTTGAAGGTAAAATCCTTTTAAAAATTGTGAGGTTTCTTTTAAAATATTACTAGGGACAATTCCACCTTATTTTAACTTCACATATTCCAAAAATGCAGTTTTTTTCACTTTCACTTATTGTTTACACTTTTATGTCAGTAAACTCACGTTTTCAGTTGGAGACTGTGAAAGCATGACATCTCCCTACAGCCCTGTATGTGAGAGAGGATACTTTTCTACATTGTTTCACTGTTTTATTTACATTAGATTTATTTTAATTATTTTTATTTGTTTTACTCACTCTGCTCTTAGAATCCCACACAGAAATCTCTCTGGAAACACATTCAGAGAGCTCCCTGCCAAAGTCAGTAAATTGTAAAAAAAAGTGAAGATAAAAAAAACAACTATAGGCAGTTTGACTTTACATTCAATGCACTTGCAGAATATGTATAGACAAAGTAAGGTGGAACTTTCTCTTTAAAGGGATAGCAATGTTTCATAATAAAAGCAGCTCTAATTAATCAGCATAGTATTTGGACCTTGGAAAGTGTTATTTCAATTCTGTCAAAGTTGTAGTTCAAGAGTAATTCAATGACAAAGTATCCCCCTCCTGCCCCTTTTACTGATGTAACACTGTTCAGCCAGATCAGAAGGGAGGTGCCCAGGTAGACTGCAGAGAGGGACAATCTTCAATTAAGATAAGGGAAAACCTGAAAAACTTGTGAAGGGGGGCAGGGCTTTCATTGTTCTCATAGGAAGAAGATTGTCCCCTGCTGTTATCTGTCTGGTCTATGGACTGCGTTCCACGTCTGAGAAGAGATGGCTTACACTAGGTAAAAGGGGCGGGAGGGGAAACATTTCTTGTGAATATCTCTCAAACCATAAAGGTTTGAGAGATAAGACATATCATTCTTCATGTTTTTTTAATGTCTACAAAATAAAATAAAGATAAAACAAAGTATTACTATCCCTTTAAGCAGCTGGCAAGCTGGTCTCAGACTAACTGGTGGAGCTCTGGGACAAACCAGTCGCACTATAGGGGGCAAATAATTATTTAAATGAGATGTTTAACCCCTTGAATGTTAAAGAGGTCTCCAAAGCTTTGCTCAATAATGTGTTGGAGACCACTCATCATTCCTGGAGTTAAAAACCTTATTTAAATCAATAGGAATTAGTATTTATGTGCGGCTGGTTTGCCCCACAATTCTTTTGAACATAGGCTCCGTACTCTGCCTTTCTTAGGGGCGTCTGAGATGTAAATATGGCCCTCTGGAATTCAGAGGACATATTGGATAAGAAACAATGATTTAAAAAATAAAATAATGCTATTTTAATTGTTTACCATTTGATTCAGTTAAATTATTTGGATGAATGTAAAAACATCACTTTGCAA
This sequence comes from Rhinophrynus dorsalis, assembly GCA_037306005.1. NCBI lineage: Eukaryota > Metazoa > Chordata > Amphibia > Anura > Rhinophrynidae > Rhinophrynus > Rhinophrynus dorsalis. The sequence continues at coordinate 46,824,297 of CM074724.1, forward strand.
ATCATTTTGACCTTTCTTGTGAGCTCTTGAGTAGAGTATACAAAAGAGGGTTTCCACAGAAAACATCACCGTCAACCAACCTGTTCTGCTTGGCAGAATGGACGGAATTGGAGTGTTTGCACATGCAGCCAGTACGCGTGTGATGCATATGCATCGTGTTTGGAGCGGAAACACCAGAAAAGCAGCAAAGGAGGAACATCTGAAAGCTATTGGGAATGCTAAAATGTAGCACAAAACATCACCAGGAGATTTCTCCCATTCCGGATAAGATGTGCCTGTATTTTCTACCCATGGGAATTTTATATGTAAATAAGGAATATAGGGGCAGATTTATAAAAGGGGAGTTAATGGAAAGTGTTAAACTCGCTGTAAGATTGTCTCTGGCAGTTATAAATGTAATAAGGACAATTTAGGAGGACATAACGCCGTGTAGTACATTTTTGTATAAAATGGAGTAAGAAAGTTTGTAAAAAGTGGCTCAGCTAATTTATAAAAGAATGTTGCTATTTGCCACAATTTAGAGACAGAATTTTCACCAAATATTTAAGGCCATGTCTGACCTGTTCCTATTCTTAACTGTCACCACTAGTGTTGAGCGAGCACCCCGATGCTCGGGTGTTCGGGTGCTCTGACCAAGCACCCCCTGAGGCTCGAGTGCTCAGCCGAGCACCCGAACCCCATTGCATTAAATGGGAGGACTCGAGCATTACACCAGGCACCCCCTGCTCTGATGAGGGGAGGGTGCCTGGTCAATGCCCCCCTTCATCTCCACAATGCCCCTCTTCCACAATGTCCCCCTTCCACAATGTCCCCCTTCATCTCCGCAATGCCCCCTTCATCTCCGCAATGCCCCCTTCATCTCCGCAATGCCCCCCTTCCACAATGTCCCCCTTCCACAATGTCCCCCTTCATCTCCGCAATGCCCCCTTCATCTCCGCAATGCCCCCTTCATCTCCGCAATGCCCCCCTTCCACAATGTCCCCCTTCCACAATGTCCCCCTTCATCTCCGCAATGCCCCCTTCATCTCCGCAATGCCCCCTACCTCCAGTCCCTGGTGGTCCAGCGGAGCATCTGCAAGATCTGTGCCTCCTCCGGCACAGATCCCTGCCACCCGAACATGGCGGGCGAGCACATGGCGGTACTCGTACGAGTACCGCCATGTGCCGAGCAGAGCGATGCTCGAGCCGATCCGAGCATCGGCCGAGCATGCTCGCTCAACACTAGTCACCACATTTATACATGTAACTAGAATCCTCTATAAATAACAACAATCATAATAAGGAATAAGGACATCTTAAAGGGATAGTAATGTTTCATAATAAAAGCAGCTCTAATCATCATAGTATTTGGACTTTGGAGAGTGTTATTTCAATTCTGTCAGAGTTGTAGTTCAAGAGTAATTCAATGACAAAGTGTCCCCCTCCCACCCCTTTTACTGATGTAACACTGCTCAGCCAGATCAGAAGGGAGGTGCCCAGGTAGACTGCAGAGAGGGACAATCTTCAATTAAGATAAGGGAAAAACCTGAAAAACTTGTCAAAGGGGGCAAGACTTTCATTGTTCTCATAGGAAGAAGATTGTCCCCTGCTGTTATCTGTCTGGTCTTACAACCAGATTCCACATCTGAGAAGAGATGGCTTATACTTACTAAAAGGGGCGGGAGGGGAAACTTTGCTTGTGAATATTTCTCAAACCATAAAGGTTTGAGAGAAAAGACTTATATCGTTCTTCATGTTTTTTTAATGCCTACAAAATAAAATAAAGATAAAGCGAAGTATTACTATCCCTTTAAGGATCTGTTCACAAAAACTATCTAGAACACCCATAGCTCCCTTTCTGTGGTAATCATGTGAGGAGGAAATTCAGGATTCTGCACCTCCTACCTCGCACCTAAAAGATGGTTCCTGTGACGTAGAATATGACTACTGTAACTCAATCAGAATCAGACTCCACATTTACACACTTCACACCATTAGATATGCCACTCTCTAGAAGTACATCTTGAGTTGTTACATAAATATGTATAAAACATAAAAAATAACAAAAAGCAGCAAAATACAGATTCTTACAGTAAGAGCACATTTCTCATGTTTTCTCTACTCAAAAAAATGTTAAGCCAAAAAAGCTTCTTTAAAAAAATCATGTTGGTTTTTGATATAAAAAGGTTATTTTAAGTGAAATGTGAAAGTCGAACAGAAGAAGAATAATTGCTATGGAATTTCTTCAAGCACGACAAAGGAAAACACAGAATTCAGCTGTTCAAAGCCAAAAAGGACAGAGAGGGACATGCAGACAGCAATGGAGGGCCTGGGAAAGTTAATCCAAGAAAACAAACTATCTAGGGGCATGATTTAAAGTAGCTTAAATAGCTAACCTCAAATACTGATCATCCCTTTTAAGTCCTGGGCAGAGACACAGAGATTTAACCCTTTGAGTGCCAGAGGGGTACGCAACACATTGGTTTGCAATGCATTGAGTACCCCTCTGGCACTCAAGGGTTTAAAGGGACCCATTCACTGACAAACAACTCTTGGGATTTTGAAAGAGCTTTCAAAATCACCTATCATATATGATATTAGCCATTTATCACAGAAAACTATTCTTTAGTTATTTAGATTAGTTTATTCTAATTAAGGAATGCCGTGCAGGAACTTCCTGTCTTAGCCCTGCAAAGGATAAGGACAAAATAGTAAAATGCAGTTTGATTGAGCTCTTATAATTTTTTAAAGAAACCTCGCCCAGCAGTGGCAGTCCCCTCCTTTTGCTCAGCAAAGTAACAGCCATAACATGCAGGGCCGGATTTATAATAAGGCAGAGTAGGCATCTGCCTACAGGCGCACCCCACAGAGGGGCGCCTGTCATTGGGATTGCTTTTTGTTTTAAATTAGCCTTGCAGTGCATCAAGCTACTGCATGGAAGGTGAAGAACTCCTTGTTGTCTCTCGTCTGCGAGCTGCTGCCGGATGTGAGACAGAACTTGAAGAGCAGATCTGAAGCTGGAGTCATGGAGGTGCATTATTCCCATGTCCTCACTTGCCGGAACTGCCCCGCCCTCTCCCAAACGCTTCAGGAAGCCTACAAACTGCACAGCCACAGAGGAGCTGCCTGTACACAGTCAGTCACACTTTTTGCACTTTTTTTGGGGGGGGGGAGGGGGCGCTTCAGATTTCTGTGCTCCTGAGATGTAAGTCCAGCCCTGATAACATGCATACTGTTTTCATGCAAACTTTACTGTTCATTGAATTATTTGCACAGTTTACTGATCCTTCAGAACAAATTGGGCACATTACAGGAACTCCCTATGTGCCAGGTGAGGTTTACTTTTGACAAACCCTGTAATGATTAGGGGTAGGCAAAAGGTCTCGTCGTGTTCCCTCAAGAGATTCCGCCTCTTGTGTCTCTAACAAACCTGAGTCCAACAAATCACTGATTCCTCAGAGCTTGTACCTCTAAGAAACCTGAGTCCAATTACTGGTTCCTCAGGGCTAGTGCCTCTAACAAGCCATATTCCTACAAATCAATGTTTCCTCAGGGCTTGTGCTAAGCAAGTGTAAGTCCTGAAAATCAATGTTTCCCCACTGCTTGGGCCTAAAATATCTAAGTTCTACAAATCAATGTTTCCTCAGGGCTTGTGCCAAACAAGTCTAAGTCCTACAGTCCTAAGTCCTACAAATCAATGTTTCTTAGGGCTTGGGCCTCTAACAACAAGTCCTACAAATTAATGTTTCCTCGAGACTTATGCATAACAAGTATAAGTCCTACAAATCAATTGTTCCTCTGGGCTTGGGCCTCTAACAAGGCTAAGTCCTACAAATCACTGTTCCCTCAGAGCGTGTGACTAACAAGCTTTAGTCTTACAAATCAACATTTCCTCAAGGATTGTGCCTAAAACGTGTAAGACCTACAAATCAGTTGTTCCTCAGGACTTGGGGCTCTAACAAGTCTAATTCCTACAAATCAATGTTTCCTCAGGGCTTGTGTCTGACAAGTCTAAATCCTACAAATCAGTGTTTCTGCAGGGCTTGAGCATCTAACAAGTCTAAGTCCTACTAATTGTATTCTACAAAATACTTTATCCCATCAAGTATCAGTCTGCCCCAGTCACAGCTTATGTCAGGGGGGTTCCTGTCTCTGCCACGTTAGGTACCAATTTGTATTTAATTTTTTTACATTTTTTTTCTATTATTAACTGTCCCCCTATCCAAGTCAACAAAAACTAAAAAAAAAATTCCCTGCTCAAATGATTCTTTCCCCAGACTCCACCAACACAGGAACCTGTAGACCCCTTTTATACTATTTCCATGAGAAACAAACCTAACATTTTGCCTTATGTGTAAATTCAGTCATCCCATTGATTTTAATGCAATGAGTTAAGCAAAAAAATGGAAAAACTGTACTTTTTTGCAGGAATTTTCTCGCTAGGTGGGAAGTGCTATTTTCACCTATTTCTATGTCGAGGCAAAATCTTTTGCCCATCCATAGTAATAATCCAATGGTCCAAGCAATATTTACCCTTTGAGTGCCAGAGCGTTGAGCAATGCATTACAAAGCAATGTGTTGCTTACCCCTCTAGCACTCAAAGAGTTATAGGAACACTAGCACATCCTAATAATTACCCACCACTTACCTTTCTGCTTTCCGTGGCCACAATATCCTAATGATCACTGTGAATTTTGTCCTTGTAGTTTGCCATGGAACCTTGGTTCAAGTGATAACTTCTTTAAACAGTTCTATATGACTTATCCAAACAGGTAGACATGACTCTTGTTGACAAGACTCCTGGACCCCAAACTCCACCCACTGCAGTATTGTCATCTTCTTGGGGCTCACACCTACTTCAGTTTGTCAGCACTGCGGAATTAGTTGGCGCTATATAAATAAAGAATAATTATAAAGAATAATAAAAATAACAACAAAACCGAAAGTTCCAGAGGCCAAAGTTTGGGGTCTAGGTGTCCTGACAGTAAAAGTCATGTCCTAGTCCATGGGCATGACATCCAAAACTGACTGAAGCTGTTAATTCTTGATCAAAGACACAAGATCAAAATTCATAGAAGTCATTAGGATTTTCTGGCCAGAGAGAAGTAAGTGCAGTTACTAATAAGAGAGGTTTAAGATACTTTAACAAACTACTGTTTCTTCCAGTGTTCCTCTAATATAGGCCTGGATTCCATTGCAGTTGAGAACTCTGTCATGGGTTATATCTACAAATTTCTATATAGAATTCAGTGGAAAACCAGTTATTAATCCTCATCATCATGAGTGTAATCTGTGTCATAGAGCCCTACCAATGTGTTTATTACTATGTATCAACATGTCATTGTGCAGTACTGCTCTGATACTCATTAAAAGGTAAAGTGGTTAAGGAACTACTATATCTCTTGAACAAAGGCGCAGAGGCAAAATTCATATGGGGACACTGGGATTTTCTGTCCTTAGTAAGGAAAGTGAAGGATTATTATTAGGAGGTGTTACTTTTGTTACTTCGGATGACTAGAGCTGAGAATCACTGGTTTAGGCTTTCTGCTGCACTAGATGAAACCAAGGTCATGCACCCCCATATACCTTTTGCCACACCCTCAATGTATCAGTTCACTTTGAAAATGTCACCCTCTATTGGGGATGACAAACACAAAACCACATTAACCATGTCGCTGGCGTGAAAAGAGCAACATAAGAATCTCGCCTGCATCAAAAGGGCGATATTCTCATGTTGCGGCCTTAAGCGTTGCATTTAAACAGTTAAGCATTGTATTACAATGCATCACTCATAGGGATCTGAGCACATGTATGTGTTAATGAGAACATAATCCTCCTAGTACCAGAGCCGCACACAAATGACTAACAAGTATAGTGGCAGCGGAACAAGGCAGTGCACTTTTTGGCACTCATATTGGAGACAAGGTCTCCTCCACTGCACTATGACTGTCACACACTGTGACCGCTTCCTCTGCTGCTGTGCTAGTCAGACAATGGTTTGCTGCTCTGGTACTCAGAAGATTAATATCTCATTAATACATACATGTACTCAGATCACTATGAGTGGTACATTGTAATACATTGTTTAAATGTGTAAATGAGACAACATGAGAATCTCACCCTTCTGATGCAGGCGAGATTCTCATGTCACCCTTTTCATGCTAACAACAAGTTGAATAAGCTGTTGCGTTAGTTGCCCATTTCTGTATCTGGCCTTTTCCATAGGCCATAGCCTTTCCATTAAAGACACAGAAGCATTGCAAATAACCAGCATCCTAGGCACTAAACAAAAGTGGAAAATTTGATTTCTGAAGAAAGATCATTTGGGTATGATCACTTTAGGAAAGAAATGCCTATATGCGCCCTGAGATGCAATAATTTTAAAATAATACATTTTCTTTAGCAAGTGAATATTGACCCAAACTAGCAAAGGTACACAATCTGCTTCAGCTATCAATTTGGCACCCTAGTTCTAGTTGTCCTAGGTCTAAATATGTCACTGTCACTATCCCTGCAAGACTGAGTGCTCTGAATTCTGTAGTGGAGACAGGCTTTTCTCTGCTTTCACCATCCTTGATAGAAAATTCTCTGGAAACTTAGAATTTAGAGAGCTTCCTGTCAGGGACATAAATGTGTTAAAAAAATCAGTGGAGTAAAGAAAAAGTATAAGCAATTTGCGCTTACAGATAATGTAAAACACAAAACAAAAGTTGACTATCACATTAATCATATTCCTAAACTAAAATGAGACACAAATACAAAAAGCGACTTAAATAATTGAAGATGTTTATATCTGTAGAGTACTATAATTGTTGAAATGTATTCAAAAGGATTCCTAGTGAAAGGAACAATAAAAACCATTAGGAAGATAAATGCTAGCTCTATGTAAATGTTGCAGATCGCTATGGCAAGCTGTATAGTAAGAAAACAAATGACAGCACATAGATCACTGCACAGCCCAATAGAAGATCCTACGACACCCATTCTGACTGACCAAGCAACACAAGTTTCTGATTTAAAAATTTCATTTTCTCCTCATTTATATCTTAAAAAAAAAAGAAAAAAATCTGTTCTGCTGGCTGTACTGCTGTATATTACATATAGTTACATAGCTGAGGAGACTAAAAGAGACGTGTCCATTAGGGATGGGCGAAAGTTGTCGCCGTGTTCCCACGAGAAATTTCACGAAAACCATGTTGTTGTCTGCTTTTTAGCAGGAAAATCCTCTTTAAAACTAGCGATTAAAATTTTCACATCTTTTGCCATGGCTAGAAAGTTTACACCCATTGATTTATGTTGTTTTCACATTTCCGCTATAAAAACGTGACGTATTTGCGGAAGTCAGACACAATAGAAGCAGCTACAGAGCAAGATAGACATGCTGTGCTGTTCTGCTGTGAATTATTTGTTAAACTGACTCAGGAGAGGCTCATAATGACTGCTATCACTATGAGCAGCAAAAGGAGGAACTGGAAAGACCCTTACTATGTGTCCACTGAGTCTGAGGAGGAGGAGGAAGTGACTAGCAGTACTGAACCAATGCTGTCCAGTCCCCCTAAATCACACCAAGGGATCTTAGGGAATTTAATGGAAAGAGAGGGGGAATGGGAAGGGAGGGAGAAAAGGGAACTGGAAGGGAGAGAGAAAAGGTTAGTACTAGTGAGAGCAGGACATGTCAGCTGCGTGTGCCTGCTGCAAGTCGTGCTGCCCCTACTGCCAGTGCCACCATTGCTGTACCTGAAGCCACTAGTGTTGTACCTGCTGCCAGACGTGCTGCCCCTGCTGCCAGTGCCACCATTGCTGTGCCTGGAGCCACTAGTCTTGTATCTGCTGCCAGACGTGCTGCCCCTGCTACCACCAGTGCTCTACCTGCAACCACCATTTCTGTACCTGCAACCACCATTGCTGTACCTGCTGCCAGATGTGCTGAACCTGCTGCCACCAGTGCTGTACCTGCTGCCAGTGCTGAACCTGCTGCCACCAATGCTTTGCCTGCTGCTAGTGTGTATTGTAGTACTTAGGAAGGGGCGGAAGGAGAAAATGATGCCAAATGTGACAGCAAGGGACCCTTAATCACTCTTGCCATTCCCAAGCAGTCCTGCCAGTGCTAGTACTACTGCTACTAAGGCCCAGCAGCTTGTTAGTGTTAGGAGTGAAGTAGGGGGTAATCAACAATATTCTGATATTACTAGTGACTGTGAGACTGAGGAGGAAGACTCTGTGGTGAACCTGATGTGGTTGGTGTTAGTAGTAGTAGAAGTAATGGTGAAGCAGCTGGAGTGGTAGGGGAAACATTTGAGAGTGTCCAGACTGGCCATCAAGGGAGCCCACACCATTCCTCTGGCTCTGGGAGTCCTCCCATTCTCTTCACTACAGAGTCCAGGTGGAACATGATCCTGAAGAGGCCAGAACTGGTGTTGGGGGAGGAGAGCAGGTTCAGAATTAATACCACCACCACCAGCAGGAGCACAGATCAGCCGCCTGTGCCTGCTGCTACTGCTGCTAGTGCTAGTCTGCCTTCTTCTTCAGGTCAAAAGGAAATGTCAAGTCACATTTGTCATTTGTCACATTGCTCTTTACCTCCTCCAAGCAGCAGTGAGATGTCTGGAATAGAGGAGCAGCACGTAAGGACTAGTGGGGGTAGTGATGATGATGCTGGAGAAGCTGGGGTGGAAGAGACATTGATGGCCTTTTTAGCAGAAACTGAGAAGGAATCGGAGGCAGGGATGAGGATGAGCATTACCACTACCACTAGCAGTGAGATTTTGGAATTAGAGGAATTTGCAACTGCTCTAATTCCTTCTGATGCTGAGTTGCAAGGGCAGCAGGATGCTGAGGAACAAGCTAGTGTGCCACAGACCATTGTGGACACAGTGGGAATGGGGTCAACAAGTGATGCGGGATTAGGACAGGTTCCAATTGCCAGCTCCAGCAATTCTCCTGGTCCTAGTTGCAGTGCTGAATCTGAGGCAGTAGCAGCAAAAGCAGCAACATTATCCACTGCCACAGACAATGAAGGGGAATGTGGAGGACAAGAAGAAAGAAGCCATTCTTCTCCATCTGTTCCCTTCCTCCTGAAGTCATCATGGGTGTGTGACTATTTTTCTGTTGGGGCAGGCACAGTGCAGTCATCAGCAATGGCACTGTGCACAATTTGTGACAAGTCAGTGAGAAGAGGAAAGGAGGGAACACACCTTGGCACAAGCTCCTTGATATCACACATGAAACACAGACACCATGACATTTACATCAAACATGTTAAATACAAATACCCCCCACAGAAATAAAGCACCGCTTTTGCTGTCCCTGACTCTCCAGAAAGGCAACAAGAGGCGAGGCGGAGATCAAAGAGGAGGATGAATAGAGCAACCCAGACAGAGACTGGAAGTTCCATGACAAGTTAAACAACTAGCTCGCCATCACCTTCTAGGGTAACAACATCTTTTGCCAATCCATCTCGTTCATTGTTACCTCCCCCGCCAAATGATAGCCACTCTGTTGATGTTAGGATGTGTCAGTTTGTGTCTACCCATTGGACACTGTGTGGTGCACTGACCACACATGCCAGTGTGGTGGAGGAGAATCGCAAACAATGCATCAACCAGCATCTGAGGAGATTCCATCCGTAAAATATACTAAGATGGTGGCAGGGAGGGTTCATTATTACTGTTAAACTGTCAGCACGTTGTCATGCGTCCTTAGCAGGGTCTGGACAAGGGGTATAGTGAAAGCGGCAGTACTTAGTTTCGAGTGTCATGGTGTTTGGATACAGTTGTGTCCCCAGATGTTATTTACCACACACACATACTGTGAACATCGCAGTTGCTGATGAGAGCCAATGTTCCTGCTCTCAAGGGAAACATTTCTATTCTAATAACACCCATGATTTTAGAAGAGGGGTAGGTGGAGAAGAATTATTGGCCAACTTCTTCTTTTCTCCACATAGACTAGGGGGCTACTTATTGTGCTGCTACTGCCTCAGGCGCATCACTGGAGCTAGTCATGGCAAGTGGAACCTTCATCATCCATTGTCCATGTTACTGCTATTGTTGATCCCATTCCCTTTCAGCTGCCTAATCATCCTGCTGCTTAAACAACTCAGCAGCAGCAGTAGGAACAGCAGTTGCAACTCAGGACTCAGGAGGACATTTGACAATGGCCAGTGGCCACTGGCCAATATGACCTGCTGGCACTAGGCCAGTAAGGCATTTTTATTTTTTTCTCAGGGCTTGTGCTTTGAAAAAAAAAAAAAACTAAAAACAATAAAAAAAAAAATATATATATAGTCCTACAAAAAAATAAACAATTTTTGGGAGCTTTGTTTCTAAAAAGCATAAGTCCTACAAATCAATGTTTTCTAGGGCTTGTGCCTCTAACAAGCCTAAGTCCTACAAATCAATGCTTCCTCTGGGCTTGGGCCTCTAACAACAAATCTAACAAATCATCCTTTACAAAATACTCTATCAAGTCAACTATCAGTCCACCCCAGCGGCAGCTTATTCAGAGGGTTCCTGTCTCTATCACTTTACATACAAATGTCTTATTTTATTTTATTGATTTTTTTAATTACCTGTCCTACAAATATCAGTCAAGAACCCCCAAAACAAATTCCCTGTTCAAATGATTCATTCATTCACCAACACAGACACCCTCCTCAGACCCCTTTTATACCATGTCTTATGGGGGGGGGGTATTTAAGATTTTTTATTAACTGCCCCCCAATCCCAGTAAACAACCCTCCAAAAAATCATCCCCTGTTCAAATGATTGTTTCCCCACAGCCCACCAACACAGGCACCCTCTTGCCCCTTTTATACTATGCCTTTGGGAAATAAAATAATATTTGCTATGTGTTGTGTGTAACTTCAATGTTCCCAATGATTTCAATGGAATGAGCTAAGCAAAAAATGCGGGAAAAAGTGGAAAAACTGCACTTTTCTCAGGAAATTTTTCACCAAGTGGAAAGTGCCATTTTTTTGCTGATTTCAGTTTGAGGCGGAAATTTCGCTCATCCCTAGTGTCCATCAAGTTCATACCATGTCATTTCACTCTTGTAGAGGAAGGCAATTTCCAATTGAGCACCATGGGGGTAAAAAAAAATCCATCCATCCAACCTGTGACATACATGTACATCATGGGTCATTAAGGGGTTAAAACTCAGATCTTACAATCACTTTATCAGTTTTGTTGCATCTCTATACACTTTTTTCAGTTCAATTATGTATTTATTAATGTTGAGCGAGCACCCCGATGCTCGGGTGCTCGGGTGCTCTGACCGAGCACCCCCTGATGCTCGAGTGCTCGGCCGAGCACCCGAGCCCCATTCAAATGAATGGGAGCACTCGAGCATTAAACCAGGCACCCCCTGCTCTGATGAGCGGAGGGTGCCTGGTCAATGTCCCCCTTCATCTCCGCTATGCCCCTCTTCCACAATGTCCCCCTTCATCTCCTATGCCATAGCGGAGATGAAGGGGGACATTGTGGAAGAGGGGCATAGCGGAGATGAAGGGGGACATTGTGGAAGAGGGGCATAGACTCTATGCCCCTCTTCCACAATGTCCCCCTTCATCTCCGCTATGCCCCTCTTCCACAATGTCCCCCTTCATCTCCTCTATGGCATAGGAGATGAAGGGGGACATTGTGGAAGAGGGGCATAGCGGAGATGAAGGGGCACATTGTGGAAGACGGGCATAGCGGAGATGAAGGGGGACATTGTGGAAGAGGGGCATAGAGTCTATGCCCCTCTTCCATAATGTCCCCCTTCATCTCCGCAATGCCCCCTTCATCTCCGCAATGCCCCCGTACCTCCATTCCCTGGTGGTCCAGCGGAGCGTCTTCGGATCTGTGCCTCTTCCGGCACAGATCCTCTTCACCCGAGCATGTCGGGCGAGCACATGGCGGTACTCGTACGAGTACCGCCATGTGCAGAGCAGAGCGATGCTCGAGCCGATCCGAGCATCGGCCGAGCACGCTCGCTCAACACTAGTATTTATTAAGAATGGGTGCCCAAAGCTGTACTCCATATTGTAGCTGAGGCTTAATAATATCAAATATTTTACCTGGAAAGGTACATTGAGATTACTTCTGGTTTTCAAGTAAGACCTGATGTATAAATGTTATTATTAGAAAATGAATTATACTAATTTTACCTACCTCAGAAGGATGAAAAACTAAGGCAATCCTGCCAGGATTAGAACCCGCAACATTGGTGCATTAACCAACTGAGCTATCTTACCAGCTGATCTTGGACTTGTCTAAAGGTAGAGGTAGAATTATATTACCATCCTGTGCTGCTATATGCCTTTTATATACAACATAGTACCATATTGGCTCTTGCAGCAGCTGAGTTACACTACACACTACTTTGAAGTCTCTCATCTATCAGTACTCCTAAATCTTTATCTAAGGAAGAGTCCCCAAATAGTTTCCTGTTTAGTGTATTCGCAGCTTGTTTTTTCTGCAACCCAATGTATAACTTTACATTTATCTATATTAATCCTCATCTGCCACGTTTTCTGCTCATTCACTCAGTTTATCCAAATCTTTCTGCAGAGAAATAACATCCTGCACTGTACGTATTTCCCTACACAGCTCAGTGCCATCAGCAAAGATTTGGACACTACTTTCAATACCCACTTCTAGATTATTAACAAACAAAATAAAAATATTGGGCCCGTGCCTGAACCCAGCAGCATACAACTTTAGACAGCTCTAAAGGATTTCATTTACAATAATTTTAAAACACTGACAGGAGGCTCATATTTGCTTAACTTTCTTTACTAGATCACCCAATAGCAGTAAAGAATAACATAGGTTAACAACCAATCAGAGTTCAGGATATGAGTGACTAGCTGTGTAAGTATTCATAGCTTCCTCTTGCTTTACTGCTCACCAATGGAGACAGGTCAGAGTTTCTTGCTGTAACCTATATTTCTGATTTACAGGTTAAATTTTCGTATAACCTTACACTTAATTGTATGTTTCATATACATTGTAGTTTTTACAATTTTTTCCAACCTGAAACTAGAATTGTCTTTTTACTCCTATTGCCTTTACTTGGTTTTATTCCTAACTTACTTCCTTCTACTCCGTTTCATCTCCCAACTGTTTTTCCCCGCTCTGAAGAGCGAGTTCGCTCTTTTCGCTTCTTCTTCCCTCCTCTAGTGACATTTTACTTATTTTCTTTCTGTTTTCTCGTTAATCGCGTCCTCTCGCGAGATTTCGCGGACATTTTTAATTTATGCAGTAACCTGTTGTGAGACACTGTATCAAAGGCTTTTGCAGAATCTAACTATACTACATCATCAGCAATGTCCTTGTTCAAATAATCCTGAATACTATCTGTTAGTAACAATTCTAATAGCTTACCAACTGTGGAAGTCAAGCTCATAGGTCTATACTTTCCCAGTTTAGATCTTTCCCCCCTTTTTGAATAATGGTACTAAATTTACTTTTTTCCAATCACAGGCCACTATTCCCGATTATAGTAAATCAATAAATTTTAAGTATAAGGGTTTTGCTATTATTGAACTAAGTTCCTTGAGTACACTTGGGTGTAAACCATCAGGTCTAGGTGCTTTATTCACCATAACCTTTTCCAGTCTCTTTTGGACTTTGTCCTCAGGAAACCATGTAGATGATGAATTCTTTGATTCTTTCTGATTGCCCATACATTATCATTGTTGCTTCCTTTGTATATACAGAAGAAAATAATGGAGGAGATTCATTAAGCGGTGATAAAGAGATGATAGAATGGAGATGACTTCTCCAGTTTATCACTTCTCCAGTTCTTATGTTATTCTATGGAGCCTATGCACTAAGATCTCCAAAAAATCTTAGTGCATAGGCTGTATAGACTAACATAGAAATTGGAGAAGTTATATCACTGGCAAAGTCATCTACACTTTGTCACCTCTTAGTGAGTCTCCCCCAGTGTTAACCATTGCCTTATCTTAACATATTTCAGTTTTAAGAAAAGCAATATCAACCTTAATCTTTTTGCCATTTATATACTTGTAGAATTGTTTAGGATTTTTCTTGACTTCTTTTGCAATATTTTCTCCTTTTTAATTTTAGGTAGCCTAATTGCTTATTTGCGGATTCTATTAAATTTTTTATAGTTAAATGCTGCATTTTAAAGGGATAGTAATACTTAAGATGTAAAAAAATATATGTTGTAGGGTTTATCCCCCTGAGTAAAACAAGGGTACTCCCACTATTGAGAGATATTTTATAAAAAATGTATAACAGCTCAAACTTGAATTTTTTAGGTGCAATATCACAGTGGCCTGAAAATTTACAGTGGTGCTGTTGCTACACCATCCTATGGAGATTTATGGTCTACAGACCAGAGCAGTCCATAGGATGGTGTAGCAACAGCACCACTGTAAATTTTCAGGCCACAGTGATATTGCACCTAAAAAATTCAAGTTTGAGCTGTTATCATTTTTTAATAAAATATCTCTTAGCATTGGGAGTACCTTTGTTTTACTCAGGGGGATAAACCCGACAACATATATTTTTTTTCATTTTAAGTATTACTATCCCTTTAACCTTCTGACTTAAACAGTTTAGAAGCCTGCTTCTATGTCCTCATTTCCCTGCAGATGTCTTTATTAAGCCACATGGTCTTCATGTGCTCCCCCTGTATTTACTGTATTTTCCAGTGGTATATACTGACATGTATATTTATCTAAGAGGATTTTCTTGTGCACTTTTACCTTCAAAGATTACATCCAATTAAACGTCCTGTAAAATTAGCCTTTTTAAAGTTGATTTTTTTTTCGATAAACCCTTGGTAATGGGATTCTGGCAACAAATTTCAAAGGATAGCATACTGTGGTCACTGCTGCCTAAATGTTCCCTTAACTGTATATTGTTTACAATTTATGGATTTTTTGAGGCAATTAGGTCCAGAAAAGGTCTCTTTTCTAGTTGTCCCCTCTATTAGTTGTAAAATGAAACTGTCAGTAAATATACTTAAAACTTTTTTCCTTTGTTGTGTTGGAAGTCATACTTCTACAGTCCGTTTCAGGGTGGCTGAAGTTTACCATGTCAGGTTCCAGCAGCATGTCATTTTGCATTTGAGAAAGGCAGAGAACATTGCGGAATGTTTTAGATAGTGAGGATAGGCAAATAAAGTGAAGCTGGAGTTTAGTTTAGGTAGACGTTTAGGCAGGCAATTTTATATCTGTGTTAGGGGAATATGTGGGACTCTGAAGGAGTGTTAAGGGAAAAAGGGAGAATTATAAAAAAAAAAAAATCTTTATCTCATCTTAATCCTGCTCAGGCCATTGCCTGAGCCTGAATGAGGAAGAATTAAACAGGGATTGGCTTTTATATGGCCATACCTATTTAAATTAATTAGCACACTCGCATTGACTGGGATTGTGGGGTTACATAAGACATGAACATGCTCTGCAGTAACCTCACCTCCCAGCCAATCAGCATCTAGTTGGAGGGGTCATGGATACGTGTAACTTCACCCCTCTAGCTAGCCAACCATTTGTTACCTGGAAAGGTATTGTTAAAATAATGCTTGATTCCTCCAGCTAGATTCTCATTGCCTGGAAAGTGAGGTTACTGAAGAGTACATTCTAACTCCACAATCCCAGCCAATGGGAGAATGAGAATACATCAAAATACATTAAATAAATACATAAAAAAGTCTAGTTCAAGTCTTCCTCATTCTGGCCCAAGCAATGGCCTAAGCAGAATTAAGGCTTTTTTTTAAATAATTTTGTTGCCATTTTTTTTATGTTCTTTATTTTTTTCGCAGAAGATGCAGAGGCCCAGGGCATTGAGGCTGCCACTCTGACATCAAGGTAAGTGAAATAAGTGTTATGAATGGTGTACACGTGTGTATGTGTGTGACTGAACAAATGGTTTTGAATAAAAGTGATGAATGTGATGTTCGTGCTTCTGGAATTGTGTGTGCTCTGTCTCATTTGATTCGTAATTAAAGGGAAACTACCACCCTGCAATAACTTAACATGCATTCATTCTTCATCTGGCGACTAGCTGCTTAGTAGCGCTAGTCGCCAGAAATATTACCTGGTTCCAAAGATTTTGCCGTTTTACCGATGCTCACAGGAGCAGGAAGCACGGACATCTTGGCTCCAAAAGGGACTGACAGCACAGGCGCACGATGTCGCTGTGACGAGATGTCCGTGCTTCCTGCTCCTGTGAGCATCGGTAAAACCGCAAAATCTTTGGAACCAGGTAATATTTCTGGCGACTAGCGCTACTAAGCAGCTAGTCGCCAGATGAAGAATGAATGCATGTTAAGTTATTGCAGGGTGGTAGTTCCCCTTTAATTACAAATCAAATGAGACAGATCACACACAATTCCAGAAGCACGAACATCACATTCATCACTTTTATTCAAAACCATTTGTTCAGTCACACACATACACACGCGTACACCATTCATAACACTTACCTGGTTCCAAAGATTTTGCCGTTTTACCGATGCTCACAGGAGCAGGAAGCACGGACATCTCGTCACAGCGACGTCCGTGCACCTGCGCTGTCAGTCCCTTTTGGAGCCAAGATGTCCGTGCTTCCTGCTCCTGTGAGCATCGGTAAAACGGCAAAATCTTTGGAACCAGGTAATATTTCTGGCGACTAGCGCTACTAAGCAGCTAGTCGCCAGATGAAGAATGAATGCATGTTAAGTTTTTGCAGGGTGGTAGTTCCCCTTTAAATCGAATGTCGTGAAACATGCAATTTTTGTTAAGCTTTGCATTCGTTTCAAAAAGAATACTCTTCTACTAAACATTTTCTGAGTAACATAATAAGAAATGGGAAGACATAAACACAATGGCTATTGAACAGATTCTTCCTGAAATAAGGGGTTAATAGATTATTAAAGCTACAGAGGAAATGCAGACTTTGACCCCTGAGGGCATTAATATAGAAGTTGCCGTATCAGAATTTACTGAGTAATCCGTATTCTTTTCTTTTGCCTTTTTTTCTTTTTTTAGACCAATTTATTAGTTTATGTATATTTATTTCTTTATTTAGTTTATAAATGAGTGAGGTTTCCTGACTATGCATGTTGGGATGACTGTTCGTCTTGGTTCCCCTAGCAGCTTTAACAGTTTATAGATATTGATGTTAACTAGGAATTTAATTTATGAATTGCACATTTTGTTTCTAGCAACTGTTTCTTTCCCATATGGTTTTAAACTCTTAGTTTTATATATTGCAATGTTCTTAATATTTTATGTGAATTACTATATGTCTTGTATTTTAGTCAATTTTATTTCAATATTTTTATTTTTGTCACTGTAGATTTATTATACTAATTTATTATATTAATTTAGCATCAAATGATTTTCTCATTGTATTCATGCTATTTTGTATATATCCATTTAAATTAAAGTTTATTTTTGGGATTATAAGATATACATGTATAATAGACACGTAGTATATACAGTGAGACTTTGCTGGTGCTTTCTAATACCCTGATGAAGTGGACAGTGGCAATCCATGATACACATTGCAAATCGTTGTTCCACAATAGTATCAGACTGTAAGTCCCTCTCAGTTATGCCTCCTGAGAGAAAAGTCCACATTCATCGATCACAGTGTTCTTGTTCTTGAGACATCTACTGTGATCTTCTGTGGATTTAGTTACTTTCTACCCTTAAGGATGGAATGCTCACTTTTTTTCCAGCAAGTATATTGTTTGGATGAGTGACTGAACATTTTCTCATCCTTGTGAGCTGTATTCCATCAGACAATGTATCCCAGAGGATGATGAAGAGTAAACAGCTGGCTTGTGAACACTAAGGGTACACAGTGCTAGGTCTGCAAGAACTGGGCAGGAGATGTTGTGCCCATTATCTTGTAAGTGCATTTGTGTGTCTTGCATGTGAATGATAATTATAGTAAAGACTATTTTAGGTCCTTCTGTTTTGTGCTTTATCTTCCCGATGATCCTCTGTGCATTCTTAGAAATAAGACACTAAAAAACTTTGAAGCTCATGCTAACAAGGGGTTAAACATTACATGTATATCAATGGGATATCTGAATTTTTATTTAATACCTATGGTGCCAGAATTGCATCACTCTTCCTTACAAGTACTTCATGAGCCTTAGTATGTGCATAAGTGCATACAGTTAGAAGTGTAGTGAATAGAAGAAAGGGGAAGAAAGAACAAGCGCCCCTGTGCGGGATCAATGGGTATCAATAATTGGTCACCACCATCACCCCAAAGGTGTGTACTCACAAACTTGGTGGCCGAATGATGGCATATACCAAAATTGGCAAATAAACTACTGGGGATGTGAAACTGTCCCCAGACACAGTATGTCAGATGTATTGGTGATAATCCGGGCCGCTCTCAAGGAACACACTCCCCCTGAGTGGCTGAAGACTCGCAGATATAGACACAAAAAACAAGAGAGCGCCCGATAGTGTAATATAGTCAGTAATCAGTGTAAATATGTGAAAAACAAAGATTGCACTCACATGTGAAGATGGTCAGAAAGCTGATACCAGACTGACAAACAAGCTTGTGGAGAAATATCTCTGTCTCCACTCGGATAGCTATCAATCAGCTGCAGGACAAAAAACTCTGAACGTGGCTTCTTGGATCCAGCCTTTCGTCCGGAGTTTTTTGTCCTGCAGCTGATTGACAATCTTCACATGTGAGTGTAATGTTTGTTTTTCACATATTTACATTGATTACTGACTATATTACACTATCGGGCACTCCCTTGTTTTTTGTTTTTTTTTTGTGTGTTTTGTTCCCTATATCTGCGAGATACAGTTAGAAGCTCTCACACTATATATCTATATAATTCTCATATAAAACTACCAATTTGTGCACATGGCTGTCCATGAGTACAGTGAGTACCCCCCCCCCGGTCTAAGGTCACAAGGAGGTGTTAACACTTCACCTTATAAGCTTATACGGTGTCAGTTTCCTTTGATAATGGGGCACTGACAAATATGTAACATCTACGCATCCCACTATAGATTTACAGTCAAATGTTACAGAGGTGCCAATAAGCCACCATTGTGGTGTGTTTTCCTTACATTAGAACAATTTGACAGAAGCTGGTACATAGTTACTGATAGGACTGACAGAGAGAGAGAGAGAGAGAGAAAGTCATACCCATTCTCTGGTGAATTTTTCCAATTATGTGCCTATTTCCTGACAGCAAAAAATGTTTGTCGGAGATAAAAAACACAACAACAAAAAAAAGCCCCACAAAAAAGCAAACTGCTAAGTTGTTTTTCAAAGAAATATACATCAGGACAAGAAAACAAACAAAAGAAAAGAAAAAGTAATAAAGTGTTTATGGTAGAGCAAATTCATACCTTTAATTAAACATCATGTTAATAGCGGTAAAACCTTTTTTGTCAGCTTTATTAGAAAAAAAATCTGGTAGCTGCTTTGTAGATATTAAAAATGCATATCACTACATGAGTTCATACTGCCGTACTGCTGTGCACAGTGACAGTAAGATACAGACGAATTTTCATATCCCCTAGGGATAACTTAGTTGTAGTTAAGCACAATAGAAATACAAGACAAATTTTAAAAGCATTTTCATTTACAGTATTTTATATATATATATGAAAATGGAAGTTCTAAAATGCTATATTTTAGATTATAATACATGCCTAGGTTTCTTCTACATTAAATCAATCATTCATCTACTACTAAGACTAAAACTACCGACATATGTTCCATTAAACACATCTCTCCAATATGTTTTTCCTGCAAACTGTAAATAAACTACCATATTTTATAATCCGAACTTCATAAAGAGATTATTTTTTTTTCTAGATTTTTAGGTATTTTTTTTAATAGTTTTTCCCATTTCCAATTACAAACGTTTCTGTATTTTATTATAGGTTTCTATGAATATATATCACAGCCCACTAAGTCGAAACATCCAAAGAAATTAGAAAAAAAATTACATTTATCATGTGAAAAAAATGTGTTAGCATAGACATAGATTAACACAATGTTCTTTAAAGGGATAGTGATACTTCGTTTTAACTTTATTTTATTTTGTAGGCATTAATAAAACATGAAGAACGATATAAGTCTTATCTCTCAAACCTTTATGGTTTAAGAAATATTCACAAGCAAAGTTTCCCCTCTCGCCCCTTTTACCTAGTGTAAGCCATCTCTTCTCAGATGGATAACAACAGGGGACAATCTTCTTCCTATGAGAACAATGAAAGCCCTGCCCCTCTTGACAAGTTTTTCACCTTTTCCCCTTATCTTAATTGAAGATTGTCCCTCTCTGCAGTCTGCCTGGGAACCTCCCTTCTGATCTGGCTGAACAGGGGGAGGGGAAACTTTGCTTGTGAATATCTCTTAAACCATAAAGGTTTGAGAGATAAGACTTATATCGTTCTTCGTGTTTTTTTAGTCTACAAAATAAAATAAAGATAAAATGAAGTATTACTATCCATTTACGTCAACAAAAATAATTGGAAACCCATTTAATAATTATTTCAGCCAAAATGTGCATTGGAAAACCAAATAATCAATGTAGATGTGGATCTTTCTGGGGGTTTTTTGGTATTGGACTTTTGTCATCAGTCTCCATTTCTCGACTCCCCTTTTTTCCACCCTCCGCCCCCCCCCCCATGCCTTCCTCATTGTACATTCTCATTCTTCCTGTCTATCTTGGGTGTTCTTACCAGTTGTCTTATCACTTGTCTTATTTTATGTATTTTTTAATCTCGTGTATTTATAACTCCATTTTATTTTTTTCTGTTGTCTTACATCTAATTTTGTTTTATGGTATATTATACATTGAATGTGTTGTGCAAATGTTTTTTTTTTCCATAATTGGCTATTGATTCATTGAATTGGCTATATAACATTAATGGCCACTAGAGAGAAAGGGAATGGACAACTCTTGAAAAATATTAGAGCCAGAACCAGTCTGTCATTACCTTTCCTCGATTGCTGGAAGGACCCTGCCTAGTTACGAGTAGGCCCATGCCCTGCTCATCTGTGAGTCTTCTGATGGAGGAGGTGAGCAAGTCTCTGGGAGAGCAGAGTGCACTCTGAACATAGAGGCAGGTCAGTCTTGGAGCACCGAATCACATTGTAGAGGGGATCACAGGAGTGTTTGTAGTTGATGTGCCTTATATCATCTGTTATCTTGTAACTGCAACAAGTTCCAGTGAACTCTCTTCTGAAATAAAGAGATACACTATCATGGACATTTGCTGTTGTGCTGTTGTATTTGAGTGTATTGTCTTTTTAATGGGAGACAATAATCTCCAGAGAAATATGTTACATACAGGACATCCATGCTGATCAAGACTGACTTGTAAGAGGATTGTTCTTTAAAGGGATAGTAATGTTTCAAAATGAAAACAGCTCCCATTAATCTTCATAGTATTTGGGCCATGGAGAGTGTTATTTCAATAAAATGTTTTTTGTTCAACTGATAGCTATTTTACTTCTGTACATGTGCTTAATTTCTACAATTAATATCTTATTTCAGTAATGTCAGAGTGGTGGTTCAAGAGTAATTGAATGATAAAGTATCCCCTCCTCCCCCTTTTACCTAGTGTAAGTCACTTCCCCTCAGATGTGGAATCTGGTCCTGAGACCAGACAGATCACAGCAAGGGACAATCTTCTTACTGTGACCATGAGGAAAACCCTGACCCCCTTGACAGGTATTTCAGGTTTTTCCCTTATACTAATTGAATATTGTCCCTCTCTGCGATCCATCTGGACATCACCTTTCTGTTCTGAGATGAGCAGTGTTACATCCGTAAAAGGGGCGGAAGAGGGATACTTTATCATTTAATTACTCTTGAGCTACAACTCTGACAGAATTGAAATAACACTCTCTATGGCCCAAATACTATGAAGAGTAATTGGAGCTGCTTTTATTTTGAAACATTACTATCCCTTTAACTGTGACTTTGTGTATGAGGTGTCCAGAAATTGGTAGGCCTCATGTTCTTTTATCCTTTTTTTTCCATTGTGGGCACTTAGCAGTCAAGCTTTTTGTTTATAGAACCAAATGGAACAAATTAAAATCCTCCAACACATTGCTTTGTAATACATGGGCACCACTCTGGTTTGCCCAAGAATTGCTTCAATGCTTCTTGGTATAACAGATTGAAAGGTTATATGTTCAAAAGGAAAGTGAAGGCGCTCTGGGGCAAACCGTTTACACTGTAGGGGTGAACTAAAAATTCCCATTGATTTAAATGAAGTTGTAACCCCTTGAATACCAGAGAGGTCTCCAACACATTGCAAAGCAATGCGTTGGCGACCTCTCTGACATTCAAGAGCTTAATATCCCTCATTTAAATCGATGGAAAGTTTTGGAATTTTTAGTTCTCCCCTATAACCCAAATAGTTTGCTCAGAACTCCTACAGTTTTCTTTTAACATACAGCCCAAAGAATTTAAAGAATGACATTGATTCAAAATGATATGTCTTGCTAAAATCTTATATATAGCGTGAACTTTTATTTCTAATGAAATGTAACATGTATTCCATCAATATTAATATTCCAATGAAGGCATTTAATTATGGCAAGAAAGAAATTCAAGGTCTCACCTTTGTCATTGAAATCCAGACGGCACAGTAACTGCTAAAAAATAAGACCAATAGTAAAATGTTAATGTATGTAATGTCTCCTCTGCAGGGAATACTCGTGTGCTTTATGGTTCTTAAGCATGATCTGTACAGAGCTGAAAATGACTTTGTGTTAGAGATTTCATGGGGACTAAGTGTAATAAATGATAATACAATATATATTAATAATTTTACAGTGTCTTAATTAAAAGTAAATATGAGCCATCTTTATGGCAGTAGTTAACATTTGACTTTCTTGAAACATTTTATGTAGAGTGTGAAACTAGAATTAAGTTCACTATAGAAGTTTGTATTTCATCTCAGTGATAACTAGCTACCCCACAAGTGTTGTTGGACTACAACTCATCCACAGCCATACAGCAAAACGGATATAGGAATTTGAACATTTTAGTTATAAAGGAAGATTAAAGCGGAACTACCACCCTATATAAAGTTGCTACCCAATAATTAGGCTATGGAGACTAGCTTTTAATAGTGCTATTATCTGCCATAAGTACCACATTTTGAAGAAACCCTATTTCTTCACACTGACGGCCAGGCTTCTTGCTGTAGAGCTGTCTGTGTGCCTGCGCTGTCAGTCCCTTCCGGTGCCTTTCGGCTCCATGCAATGTCTTCTAGAGCAGACCGGGACGTACAGCTCAGGCACGCAGACGTCTCTGAGCAAGATGTCTGCATCCAAGCCTGGGTGCCACTCTCTGAAGAAACAGGATTACTTTAGAACACGGCGCTTGTGGAAGATAACAGCAGTATTAAGAAGCTAGTCGCCATAAGCCTAATTATTGGGTGGGAACTTTAAATAGGCTGGTAGCTCCACTTTAAACAAAATGGGGTTTGTTTATATTAGAGAAGAGGTTTCTAAAAGGACATAATTTTACAAATATATACAAGGCCATTACAATGCACTCTCTGGGAAACGTTTTACTCAGACATTTGAGAAAGAACAAGGAGCACCCATTATGATTAAAGGAAATTGGCTTTTAACTACAGCATAAGTATGGGTATTATATAGAAAGGGTGCTTTGCACTGCAAAGCATTGGATACTTCTTTAACATTCAAGGGGTTAACAGTCCAATTTAAAGGGATAGTAATGTTTCACAAAAACAGCAGCTCCAATTAATCTTCATAGTATTTGGGCCATGGAGAGTGTTATTTCAATACTGTCAGAGTTGTAGTTCAAGAGTAATTGAATGATAAAGTTTCCCCCTCCTGCCCCTTTTACCTAGTGTAAGCCACCTCCCCTCAGATGCGGAATCTGGTCCACAGACCAGACAGCTCATAGCAAGGGACAATCTTCTTACTGTGAGAACGATGAAAGCCCTGTCCCCATTGACAGGTTTTTCAGGTTTTTTTCCCCTTATCTTAATTGAACATTGTCCCTATCTGCAGGCCACTTTGACGCCACCCTGCAGCTCTGAGCTGAGCAATTACATCAGTAAAAGGGACAGGAGGGGGATACTTTATCATTCAATTACTATTGAAATACAGCTCTGACAGTACTGAAATAATACTCTCCATGGCCCAAATACTATGAAGTTTAATTGTAGCTGCTTTTATTGTGAAACATTACTATCTCTTTAAAGGGATAGTAATGTTTCATAATAAAAGGAACTCTAATTAATCATCATAGCATTTGGACTTTGGAGAGTGTTATTTCAATTCTGTCAGAGTTGTAGTTCCAGAGTAATTCAATGTCAAAGTGTCCCTCTCCCACCCCTTTTACTGATGTAACACTGCTCAGCCAGATCAGAAGGGAGGTGTCCAGGTAGACTGCAGAGAGGGACAATCTTCAATTAAGATAAGGGAAAAACCTGAAAAGCTTGCAAGGGGGGCAGGGATTTCATTGTTCGCATAGGAATAAGAGTGTCTCCTTCTGTTATCTGTCTGGTCTATGGACTGGATTCCACATCTGAGAAGAGATTGCTTACACTAGGTAAAAGGGGAGGGAGGGGGAAACTATGCTTGTGAATATCTCATAAACCATAAAGGTTTGAGAGATAAGACTTATATCGTTCTTCATGTTTTTTTAATGCCTACAAAATAAAATAAAGTTAAAACGAAGTATTACTATCCCTTTAAAGGGGAACTATCACCCCAACTATAGTCAGGGGAGGGCTGGCCTGGGGGGGGCGGGGGGCAGGAGCAGGGGCGGGCTGGCCCGGGGGGCAGGGGGGCAATTGCCCCCTGGGCCGCAGGGCCAGTGCGTGTAGCGGGCCGCCATGTTAAAAAAAAAAAAAAATCAGTAGAAGTGTGACTGTCAGTGTGGCTGCGGGCCAGAGCGGAGCCCAAAGTCTTGTGCTGAGGCGCCAAATTGAGGATATATTTTTTTTTGTTTTGCATTTATTTTTTCTATGTACCATGAAGCTCCCCTGGGGCTGCCTGCTTCTTAACCCTTTGAGCGCCAGAGCGGTCGTACCACTCTGGCGCTCAAAGGGTTAAAAAAAAAGCTCCAGTCCAATTAAATGTATCCGCTGGCGCCTGGCCGCATCTAGTGAGTGGGGGCAGGCCGGGTATAGACTCAGTGACGAGCACTGCGTCTGCTGCGCACCGGGTAGGCCGGCCGGCGGCCGCACCTAACTCAACTGCAGTGGAGACGAGAGAGCTGATCTGAGCGGGAGGCCAGCAGGAGCAGTCAGTCAGCATAAGCCAGTCACGCCGGCCAGTCGACAAACACAGTGAGGTCACAGGGAAAAGGGGAAAACAGGCAAAAGGGTCAATCAAGATGGGGAGAAAGGCAAAAGGGGGAGCATTCAAATCAAGAGTAGTAAAGAAAGGTAAGGGGGAGAAAGGCAAAAGGGGGAGCATTCAAATCAAGAGGGGTAAAGAGAAGTAAGGGGGAGGAAGGCAAAAGGGGGAGAATCAACAGGGGGCAATAAGAGTGGGTGAGAGGCAGAGGGGGGTCAAGAGGGAGAAAAAAGAGGCAAAAGGAAGGGTGGAATCAAGAGTCAAGAAGGGGAGAGACAGACAAAGGGGGGATCAAGAGTCAATGATAGGGAGAAAGAGGCAAAGGGGGGATCAAAAGAGGGGGAAATGGTGGGGAGAAAAAGGCAAAAGGAGGAGGATCAAGAGGGGGAGAAAGAGGCAGAAGGGGAGAGAGAGGCAAAGGGGGGAGAGGCAAAATGGGGGATCAGGAGGGGGAGAATGGCAAAAGGAAGATCAAGAGGGGTAAAGAGAGGCAATTTGGCAACAGGGGGCATCAAGAGCAGGTGAAAGAGGCAGAGGGGGTCAAGAGGGGGGAAAAAAGAGACAAATTGAGGGGGGATCACAAGGCAAAAGGAGGGGGATCAGGAGGGGGAGAAAGAGGCAAAAGGGGGGATCAAGAGTCAAGGAGGGGAAGAAAGGGGGTTCAAAAGGGAAAGAAAAAGTCAAAGGGAGGAGGCTTAAGAGTCAAGATGGGGAGAACGAAGTGAGAGGTGGGAATCAAGAGGGGAAGAAAGAGGCAAAAGGGGGAGTCAAGAGGTAGTATGTGTGTGTATATATATATATATATCAGGGCTTCAAATTGGAAGTCCTTTGCTACTAGCCAGACCTGAAAAGTTACTCACCACTGCAAGCCAAAACATACCCACCAGGGCTGAATTTCTACTCACCAGGGCTAAATTTTAACTCGCCATTGGCTAGTGGCGAGTGGAAATTTTGAGCCCTGTGTATATATATATATATATATATATATATATATATATATATATATATAATATATCCTATATAATAATTCGCTAGGATGTTTGTCAGAAGCCGTCATGTGCAGTAGAGACTGCAGGAACCCACAGAATGCACTGGGAGCATTCTGTGCTTTCAGGCAGTCTCTACACCACATAACTAAGTCGGCCGCAGGACGCAGAGCAGGACCAGCCTCTTAACCCTTTGAGTACCAGAGGGGCACCCCTCTGGCACTCAAAGGGTTAACATCACCTGGACCTTGACCCATGTACACGGGCTTTTACACTAGTATATATATATATATATATATATATATATATATATATATATATATATATATATACACACCAAACTTTAATCAACCAGCAACTGCAAGGTTAAGTTCAAATAAATCAGTGTTTAATGTGGTGTCAATGCTTCAGTGCAGCCATGTTCACTTTCATCAGCACATGGCTGCACTGAAATGTTGACACTCCACATTAAACACTGTTTTATTTTAACTTAACCCTGTAGTCCAACATTGCTGGAGTATCACAGATTGCCCACAACTGCTGTACACTGACTTGTCCCCCTACACAAGTGATAGTTTTGGACTACAACTCCCATCATCTTGAACTTGGCAACATTGGGATAAAGTTGATAGGAGTTGCAGTACAACACAGCTGGAGGGTCACAGGTTGCCCGCAGGTTTTGTATGCTGATTTACCCTCTTGCATAAATAATGCGAAATCTGTGGCCCTTCAACTGTTGTTGGACTACAACTCCAATCTTCTTCGGCTGATACTTGTGTTACTTCACAACATTAATGAAAGTTATGAACTCAACAGAAGGGGGTGGAGTGGGATGGAGGGCTGGAGCGATAGTGGAAATGGGCCACTTGATTAAATTTGCCCCCCAGGCCAAATGTTGCCAGCCCTCCCCTGGGCAGGAGGCAATGCCCCTGGGCCAGTCATATGTCCGGGTTGGTGGGCCACTGCCTCACTCAATCTCTCACCTGCTGTTGTAAATGGAGCTATAGTAGTGATACCACAGAGCTCACAACTGAAATGGAGCTACACCAATGATACCATAGAGCTACAATCCAAGTGGATATACACTAGCATCATAACCCATTTCCCTTGTGAGCTCTATGGTATCACTAGTGTAGCTTTTACTTCAAGTGCAATCTCTGTAGCTCCATTTCAACTGTAAGCGCTGTGATTTCATTTGCCTTACCTCACAATATTAAACCCAATTTTAAAATTAACAAAAAGAGGTGGGTTGAGACAGTGGGCTTGAACAATAGTAGAAATGGGCCACTTGATTGTATGTGCCCCCCAGGCCACATGTGACCAGCCCTCCCCTGACTATAGTCCACCCCACCTAATTAGGTATCTAGCAATAAGCTTAACAATCAAACTGCTATGTAGAATAAAGATAGTGTTAGTCAGAAATCCTGCCTCAGCCGACACTGAGGGCCAGGCAACAGCGCAGACATCTTTGCTTACAGACGTCTGTGTACCTGCGCCGTAAGTCCGGGTCTCCTCTATGAGGTGTTGCATGGTACCAGAAGGGACTGACAGTGCAAGCGCGTAGATGCCTCTACATTCTACATAACAGTTTGATTGTTAAGCTTATCACTAGATGCCTAATTAGGTGGGGTGGACTTTAGTTGGGGTTATAGTTCCCCTTTAAGTCACTGTGAATTTTTAACGGATCCCTATGGTACAGCTGGTTTGTCCAAAAATCTCTTCTCTTTTCCATTTTTACATACAGCCCACAGACAGAATCCTTATGATCCTTTACAAATACAGTTAAGCCGCAGACTCTTTTTACAGATTGCAGGCAATGCGTACTCAGTCCAATATAAATGTAAAAGGAAATGAACCAAAATAATTGATTCAAGACAAGTAAGTGTATAGAATTAAAGAAAAAACGCCTCTCCAGCATTAGAACTGTATTAAAGAGTAACTGTCAACGCTCAAAATTTTCAACTCAGTGAGAGCATCCATTTGGACAGGACTTGTATTCATTCCCATTAATTTATTCCACCCCTTTGGTGGAAGCTGATTATTTTTTCTAGCAGGCTCAGATGGAGGAAGAGAGAGACAATGTTAGCATAAGTGACTGATTAAAGGGATAGTAATACTTCGTTTTAACTTTATTTTATTTTGTAGGCATTAAAAAAACATGAAGAATGATATAAGTCTTATCTCTCAAACCTTTATGGTTTAAGAGATATTCACAAGCAAAGTTTCTCCTCCCACCCCTTTTACCTAGTGTAAGCCATCTCTTCTCAGATGTGAATCTGGTTGTAAGACCAGACAGATAACAGTAGGGGACAATCTTCTTTGTATGAAAACAATGAAAGCCCTCCCCCCCCTTGACAAGTTTTTCAGCTTTTTCCCTTATCTTAATTGAAGATTGTCCCTCTCTGCAGTCTACCTGGGCACCTCCCTTCTGATCTGGCTGAACGGGGGGTGGGATACTTTGCTTGTGAATATCTCTTAAACCATAAAGGTTTGAGAGATAAGACTTATATCGTTCTTCATGTTTTTTTATTGCCTACAAAATAAAATAAAGATAAAAGGAAGTATTACTAACCCTTTAAGCATGCTGTGTCACTGAGAACTCTGCTCTGCTGAGGTTAAAGAGTCCCTAACTACTAAACCAAAATTGTAAAATCATTATTCTGATAGAAAAAGGAAAGAGCACAAGCTACAGGCAATTTTAACCAATACCTTAAATATGAGTAAAAGCTGCATGACAACAGGTGTTCTTCAAAATATACTACTAAAATAAGAAAAGTTTAAAAGAAAGCATTACTATACTTTTAATATATTTTTTCCAGGAACAAATAAACAGTTTTACAGAAGCATTACTACAGAATGGATTTTTGTTAGTTTAAGGTCATGGTCTTATTGATCTGTTACAACAACTTCTTATTTAGTAAAGTAAAGTATTTATTCAGTGCTTTTAAATAATCTTGTTTTGCTGCAAGCTTTAAGAAATTGTAAGCAAAAAAATAAATAATTCCACTTTTTTGTATAAACGGTAACAATAATATGACCTAAGAAAAAATTGAATCTCTGTGATCTGTTTGTAGTTGTACTTTTTGTCAGGCAGTCAATTTCTTAGCAATTCTAGTATTCGACATAACATTTTTTATTTTTTTAAACTTCAATGAGAGGAAAAACAGGCCACAATTTATCACTTAATGTTCACGCAGGAAAGATGTTCACTATTCAGCAGCCAGTAGATTTTGTCTCCTGTGCTGCTGTTATCACCCTTCACATCTATGAACTTTGAAATCCTGATTGTGCTTTTTTACAGGAGAAATTTATTTTTTTTTTTTAATATAGAATACACTGATATTTCACTGAGGCCGATTTAACCATTTAAGGTTTGCTAGACATTGCTAAGCAATGCATTGCACAAGCCTCTGGTCAAAGTAATATAGTAGATATGGCTGAAAAAACACATGCAACCATCAGCTTCAAGGATAGTAATGTTTCATAATAAAAGCAGCTCTAATTAATCATCATAGTATTTGGACATTGGAGAGTGTTATTTCAATTCTGACAGAGTTGTAGTTCTAGAGTAATTCAATGACAAAGTATCCCCCTCCTGCCCCTTTTACTGGTGTAACACTGCTCAGCCAGAGCAGAAGGGAGGTGCCCAGGTAGACTGCAGAGAGGGACAATCTTCAATTAAGGTAAGGGAAAAACCTGAAAAACTTGTCAAGGGGGGCAGGGCTTTCATTGTTCTCATAGGAAGAAGATTGTCCCCTGCTGTTATCTGTCTGGTCTATGGACTGGATTCCACATCTGAGAAGAAATGGCTTACACTAGGTAAAAGGGGCGGGAGGGGAAAGTTTGCTTGTGAATATGTCTCAAACCATAAAGGTTTGAGAGATAAGACTTATATCATTCTTCATGTTTTTTTAATGCCTATACAGTGATAAGATAGGGCGGACAACTGTTAAAAAATCTCTCTCTCTCTCTCTCTCTCTCTCTCTCTCTCTATATATATATATATATATATATATATATATAGGAAGAGAAGGATGACATGTTACAGCTGAAACATTATTCAATAAAGTTACATTTTTACATGCTATATACAATATATATATAGATAGATAGATAGATAGATAGATAGATAGATAGATAGATAGATAGATAGATAGATAGATAGATATTAGACTTGTGCACAACAAAAACTTTTGGTAAAATTCAATGTTTTTTTCATTCATCGACTCTGCAATTCGGATCTGACCTGTTTGGCTCGGACGAAAGTTGGCGACAGTCCGAATTATTCAGCGACTTTAAAATACCTTTAAAAATACAATAAAAAATAAAAATTAAATGAATGGAACCATTTCCAGGGTCTAAATGAAGATGGTGGAACAAGGTTAGGTGGGCATTTAGCCTTATGGTACTATGGATGAAGTCGCTAAAGTATGGATATAGCAATAAGGCACCCTGCCTGCCTACACAATACACATGCACAACTGTGAGACTGGCTGAAGTGTCACTCTGAAAATTATTCAAACAAATTCCTACTATTACTTTTAATGTTAAACACAGAAACAAAAGTGACTCTCCCTTACGGTGGTAATAAGGCACCAGGCCTGCCTATAGAACTGTGAGACTGGCTGAAGTGTCACTGAAAATTATTCAAACAAATTCCTACTATTATTTTTAATGTTAAACACAGAAACAAAGGTGACTCCCTCGCGGTGGTAATAAGGTACTAGGCCTGCCTACAGAACTGTGAGACTGGCTGATGTGTCACTCTAAAAATTATTCAAACAAATTCCTACTATTATTTTTAATGTTAAACACAGAAACAAAGGTGACTTTCCCTTGCGGTGGTAATAAGGTACTAGGCCTGCCTGCAGAACTGTGAGACTGGCTGAGGTGTCACTCTAAAAATTATTCAAACAAAGTCTTAATATTACTTTTAATATTTTACACACAAACAAAAGTGACTTTCCCTTGCGGTGGTAATAAGGTACTACTCCTGCCTATAGAACTGTGAGACTGGCTGAAGTGTCACTCTGAAAATTATTCAAACAAATAATATTTTTAATTTTTTGCACAGGAACAAAGATGACTCTCCCTTGTAGTGTCAATAACTGGCACTAATGCTGGCTGCCTGCCTATGCCTAATGCTACGTACCTGCCTACACAACAACTGGACACTCTAATATCTCCTTCTTCTCTCTGAGCTCCAACAACGCAATGAGGAAATGCAGGCTGTCTTCTTGGGTGTCTGTGTCATTAGTCCAACCCCAATCATGAAACAAAGAAGCCAACTGGAATAGAGACAAAGAGGGAAAGTAGTGCATGAAACAGAGAATGGAATTGGACTAGAGACATGAAGGGAAAGTAATTGAGCGCGAGTAGTAGTAGCCGAATTTCCAAAAGTTTCAATGACATTCGGACCAGAGCTAGTCGGATTCGTATTTTATTTGGAGAATGACCCTGGCCTGTCGCAAGGTCCAAATGTCACGAATGACCCCTTTTTCATCAAATTCCGAATGTCACAGAACCGAATCACACAAGTCTAATATATATATATAAATATATATATATATATATATATATATATATATGTAATAACAAATATAGTAATTGTGTGGCGCTAAGGTAGTCTGCTGAAATCAAATATAAACAATAATAAAAAAATAATAAACAAAGGCTGTTATCATCCAAATGACCCAGTAGTGCTTTGGATCTGATAGATACAGAATGCAGAAATAGAACAACCAGAGAGCGCCTAAATAATATATAAAATATTTAATGACATATAAATTATCACAATATAAAATACTGAATGATGGTACCATAATATAAAAAAAAAATGCTATCAAAACTTAATGGCCATAAATATATAAAAATAAAAAATATTATAAGTTCACCATATTATATTACAGAAGGTAATCTCAATAGATGACTGCAAATCATAAGTATGAATATGTCAGATGTATACAATAAATTCTCCCGTCTCAAACTGCAGGCTATGGGCAGAATGGCATCAGATTCCAGCCAGTAACTTATAGATGTTGATCTCCTGAAAAACTCCCCCGTCTATTTGGTGATATTCGCGGGCAGAGTATAACTCTTAAGGATCTGGCCGGTGAAATAGATTTTGAAACTGTGTCATGTACCTCCATATTCTTCCTCCCCTGTCTCCTGTTTATATTTGCGGGCGGAGGGAGATACTTTGTAACAGCCGCTTGTTCGATCAAGTCTCCTTTGAACACAGATTTCCTTTACACAGATGTCCACCTTTTTGTATCTGTGATTTCTTTGCAGTCTCTTGTATACTATTGGGTACCATCTGATAAAAACTTTTAAATGGTGAGGAGTTTTTCAGGAGATCAGCATCTATAGGATACTGGGTGGAGTCTGATGCTATTCTGCCCGCAGCCTGCAGTTTGAGATGGGAGAATTTATTGTATACATCTGACATATTTATACTTATTATTTGTAGTCATCTATTGGGATTACCTTCTGTAATATATTATGGTAAGCTCAAAATATTTTTTATTTTTTTAGTTTTATGGTCATTACATTTTGATAATATTTTTTTTATATTATGGTACCATCATTCAGTATATTGTGATCATTTATATGTCATTAATTATTTTATATATTATTTAGGCGCTCTCTGGTTGTTCTATTTCTGTATTATCCTATATAATAATTCGCTAGGATGTTTGTCAGAAGCCATAATGCGCAGTAGGGACTGAGCGCGTTCGGGCAGTCTCTACTGTGTACGAAGAAGGCTGCTTAACATTACCCGGACCTTTGCCCATGCACACAGGCTTTTACACTAGTATATATATGGTGACAGACTGTTGATTGGGAGCCAGTCTGACGTGAGCTGTGTGACTGAGGCAGACGACACTGAGAATTTTGTTGAGGGCTAAGGTAAGACATCACACTCTGTCAGTTGCTTTGTGTACTGTAGAGTAAAAACTCACACAGTAGTTGAGTAATGTCCAGCAAATGCACAAGGGACAGGGAGAGGTGGAAAGGAGGAGCAGGGAAGGAACATGGGAGCAGAGGAGGGATGGCCTGGGGGGCAGGGGGGCAATTGCCCCCTGGGCTGGTCATATGTCTGGGCTGGTGGGCACTGCTCCTCACTAAATCTCCCAACTGCTGCTGTAAATGGAGTTACACTAGTGATAACATAGAGCTTACAATTGAAATGGAGCTACATAAACGACACCACAGAGGAACAATCCAAACAGAGCTACACTAGTAGTATAACCCATTCCCTTGTAAGCTCTATAGTATCACTAGTGTAGCATTTCTTAAATTGTAAGCTTTGTAGGAGCGCACTAGTGTAGCCTCATTTCAGCTGTAAGCTATGTGGTATCACTTGCCTTACTTCACAACATTAATGCCAATTTTAAAATTAACAAAAGTGGGTGGGCTGGGACAGTGGGCTTGAGCGAAATAGAAATGGGCCACTTGACTGAATTTGCCCCAGGGCCACAAGTTGCCAGCCCTCCCCTGCTTGGGAGTAAATTTATAGTTCGAAAATTGACTGCAGCCATAGTTGCTGCAGTGTGTGTGCAATAAATGATGATGATCCCTCTCCTTCCGGGGAGGATGCAGTTTGTCAAGGCCCCACCAAAGAAGAACCCTGATGACAACAACAAGTCGCACTGTAATGTTGATGATGGCAATGGCATAATGGAGGAAGGTGTAGCAACTGAACCAAGTGCTGCATCTGACAGAGAAGAAACACAAATACCAAAATACCTGTCCTCAAAGTAGTAGCAGACTGTGTAAAAGTAAAAAGAAATTGTTTGACACCTCTGAAAGCTTAGAGGAATATAACAGTAGTGGGCAAGAAGTGGTGGGGGATGCTGATGCTGAGGATGACCTAATGATGGCTGATGATGATGCAGATCTAGAATATATATCGCTCCAGCATCCTCCTCTTGTTCAGATACAGATGAAGTTGAGAGTGAGAGAGATGATGACATGGCCAGAAAGTT
Organism: Rhinophrynus dorsalis; assembly: GCA_037306005.1. Taxonomy (NCBI): domain Eukaryota; kingdom Metazoa; phylum Chordata; class Amphibia; order Anura; family Rhinophrynidae; genus Rhinophrynus; species Rhinophrynus dorsalis. Next base: position 46,858,539 of record CM074724.1, read on the forward strand.
AGCTGAAAGGCAAAGTCTTTCACCACTGAAAAGGAGCACTGTGCCTGTCTATAAACTGTTTGAGAAAACATTGGAAACTCTGACCCTGGTCAAGCAAAGATGGCAAAAAGTGCACAGTCATCCCATCAGTCATCATCAGCATCATCGCCTCTTCCAAGTTTAAGTCCCGCACAGACTCACACACCTGTGTTGAGTAACCAGCAGCAACAACAACAGCAACATAGGTTATTAATATCCACAACCTTAGCTATGTCATGTGCCTCTGCTGCTGCTGGAAGCACTGCACCTTTGACACCTAGTAGAAGTAGCAGCAGAATTGCATCAACATCTAGTCCCAGTAATAGTAGCCGCCCTTCAGGTACCCCTCAGTCCATGCAGTCCAAAGTATGGAGATACTTCACTCAGGATCCAAAAGCTAAGCATGTTACAGCTTACCTTGACATCAGCATCATCTGCAGACGCGAGGCTTCAAGTATGCTGCAGGCCTCTGTTTTATCTGTTTGCTTCCTGTAGTCTCCTCCTACCAACTTCCTACTTCCTACCTCTGAGCTGCTCCTCCTACTTCCTGTGGAGGGGTTTAAAGGGATAGCAATGTCAGAAAAAAAGTATTAACTATGTGGTAGATACAATTAAAAGAGAGTACTTGTACTTATTCATATCTCTCAAAGTGTTATGGTTTGAGAGATATAGGAAAATAAAGTTCTCTGGTCCCTCCCCTTTCTGCTTGATGAGCTGTAAAGCTGTCAGAAGCAGATTCTGGTCGCTTGACCAAATTTGGCTCTTCAGCAACGCTGATATAACGATATCTAAAGATAAATACTTAATTTGGAATGGTCTACAAAGTGTGCCTGGCTTGCAAGAACACTTTGTGGCCATTCCAATGAAGTATTTATTTCTAAATAGTGTGATTTCAGCTCTGCTGAAGAGCCTCTGTCTGATCAAATGACTGGAATCTGCAACTGTCAGCTAGATGGCAGACTTAACAGCCAGGAAAAGGTGACTTTAGCAAGTTATATCTCTCAAACCATAAAGATCTGAGAGATAAGACTTACATCATTGTTAATCTTTTTTTAATGTCTACAATATTAAATCAACTTAAAATTAACCATTACTATCCTTTTAAAGGGCAGACTGAGGCCTGACTCAGTTGCCCTTGCGTTGTTGTTCATAGCAGTTTTGTTACCTTGGGCTCTGTGTATCACCTGGATAGTCTTCCATTCATTCTAGTGCTGACCTGTGGCTCTGTCTGACTATTCTTTTGCCTAACCCCTAATAGTGGACATCCAATCTGGTGCAGACTTGTGGTTCTGGCTGACTATTCTTTCGTCTTTTTCCCTGGTGATCAGACACCCAATCTAGTGTGGGCCTGGGGCTCTGGTAGACTTACATAGCTGACTGCAGGCGTGCGTCAGTTTTCACCTTACTTCTGCTGACTGCAGACGTGAGTCAGTATTCGCTCCTACTGACTTCAGACATGAGTCAGTATTCACCCTTACTGGCTCCAGGTGTGAGTCAGTGATATTTCCTTCTGACTGCAGGCTGAGTCAGACCTCATTCCTCGTTGGATCAAGATCCTGGGTTCCTTTTCCAGTTCCTGTTCCTGGTTCCGGCTGAGACTTCCAGTGGCTAAGGCCTAGTCTTCAGCACAGTGGTTTAGCATTGCAACCTATTATTTCTAATAGCAGGCTTGCTGGCTATTACCCTGTGCTTATTCTTATTGTATATATTGTATATATCTTCATGTCATTTGTTAATAAATTGTCTGTGCAAAAAGCACGTGAGCAGGGGGAAGGCAGGCTCACACCTAGGCATCTCCTCTGTGAGATGCCTCCTGAAGCACAACCACATGTCTGACTGGGAAACACATTATCAGTAGGTCAGAGGTGCCACAACTAACAGCAGAAGCACTCCAAAAATTATCATGGTTCTGGGGCAGATAAGAGAAGTAGTGATGATATTTATGTGTCTGAGAGAGTGGCCACTGCCAACAGTTAGTTCATTCCAAATAAGACCTATGGCTCCTGCTGCAGAGGAGTATGATGATTCTGGTGTAGGAGATATCAAGAGTCATAGACTGCCCTAAAATGATGCCTCTACCTCCACCATGTCCTCTAGTCATGTTGTTAAAGCAATAAAGTTCCAGGGTTCTTCTGCCATGTCCTGCCAAACCACACTGACTGAGTTCCTGGGAAGGAGTCAAAAACTTCACAAATACAATCCCGAAATACACCTGTGAAATGGCAAGGTTGCCAAGATGTTGTCAGAGGACATGCTGCCATATTTTTTTTGGTAGAAAACCAAGGTTTCAGAAAACTGATGTCATTTGTAGCTCCATGCTGGAATATCCCAAGCCACAGTTGTTTTTTTCAAGAAGGCTGTGTCTGAATTTTACAAGCAGGTGTTAGTATGGTGAGCAAAGGGATGGAAAGTGCGTACAGCAAAAAAATCCACCAGACAACAGATATGTGGACAAGTGGGCAGAGCACATGCTATATGACTGTGACTGGGTTTCCCTCCCACCACTAACAGTGGGCAACACTAGATTACAGCATCAGATGACAGCCAGAAATCATGCCTCTGGTTCTGGCTGTGTGATTAAAAGGCAGCAGCAGCAGGATAGCCCGTACCATCGGCACGCCACCTTGTGAATTCAGTGTTTTGAGAGACAGTCCCACAGAGCTGTAGATGTTTTAAGTAAGCTTTAGCAGGTGAGAGAGAAATGGCTTGTACCCCACTCCTTAAAATATGGTGCATGTGCCCTGCTCTGCTAAATTTAGTCGGGACCAGATTCCTGGCAGAATCCAAAACCCACAGAGAGAAGCTTACTATTGCCTGCAAAATCTGTGCCCATTTTGGTTGCTTCTACAGTGCATGCAATGCTTTATAATCCATACAAGAGAGTAACAACCTGCCCTATCACCAGCTGAAAACTGAGGTCCCTACAAGGTGGAATTCCACACTGTACATGCTTGAGCATTTGCACTAGCAGAATAAGGCCATTAGCAAGTACACCATGCAAAACTGGAAGGCTATTGAGGGAGCCTCTTTGTCATCTGGCCAGCGTTAATTAATGTGCGATGTATGCTGGATGCTGGAACCCTTTGATTAGTGGAATTCTACCACGGATATTTTTATTACAGAAAAAAATAAGGAGCATGGTTGAGGGATCTTAACATAATAACAACATAGACATGCACCAGCTGGTAAAGGATATGTTAGCCTGCTTTGAATAAGATCCTCGCATATTGTCCATTAAAAGCAATGAGGAGTTTCCATAGAGTGGGAATACCTGTAGGCTGTTCTGCAATGCTTTGGATTCGGCCCCACTTTTGCTAGATGGCTTCAAATTTTGTATCATGAGCCCCTGGTGAGGATCCACACTGAAGGATGGGCCTCGGACCCATTTACTATCCATAGGGAGATGCAACAGGGCTGCCCTCTTTCCCCGGGCCTTTTTTCCCTGGCGTTGGAGCCTCTGGCTTCTCTGATCCGGTCGGATCCTGAAATCATTGGTTTTCGAGTGGGACCAGTAGAAGACAAGATAGCACTTTACGCTGATGAAATGCTTCTGTTTCTGGGCGATACAAGGGGGTCTTTGAGTAGACTGGATGAATTTGAATCTTACTCTGGACTTCGTATTAACTGGTCTAAATCATCCCTGCTTCCTCTCGACCTGGATCCGGCTGCGATGATCTCCAATACAACAGTTCTACAGGTAATTCCCACCTTTAAATACTTGGGGATCCATATTACCAAAAGGCTAGATAATTTTTTTGATTGATAATCTCATTTCTATTATTGATTCTTTCCAAGAAAAAAACGGAATTATGGCATAATCTTCCTCTCAATCTTATTGGGCGGTCAAATTTAATTAAAATTATTTTTCTTCACAAATTTCTGTATGTGTACCAGGGCTCTCCGATATACATTTCAAGCTCTTTTTTCAAGGAGTTGAATAAAATACTTTTCTTTGGGCAAGTGGACGGCTGCACCTCAGCCTGATGATCCTACAACATCCAAAGGAGGAGAGGGACATTGCCCTCCCTGATTTCCGCCGCTGTTTCCTGGTGGCACAGGGTCAATTCGCACTAGCATTGCTGGACCCCGAGTCCAGCTATGCTTTTGTGAAGCTGGAAGTGGAGAATCATTGATGGAATATCACCATGCCTGGGAACTCTCCGTTTTTGCCCCGGAGACTCCGGATTTCACAGGTAATTACCGGGTCTCCGGGGCAGTCTCTCAATCTCCGGATGGGCAAAACTCTGCCCACTTGTTCTCCATCCCGCCCAGGTTCCTCCCACTCCCCGCCCTCTTACCCGCATTCCTCATATATTTTACCTTTTTAAAAAAAAATTTTTTGTCCCGTCCCCCCTCGCGACTAATCCCCGCCCCTTTTATGACGCGTATCGCGTCGTTTCACTCCCCAGTCGGCGCTGGCAGGGCTGTCCTCCGGGTAGCCCTGCCTGTCAAGTTCCCAGGTATGAATATCACTCCATCCCAATTACTACTACTGGACCCTGGGATCGATGAAACTGTGACTCCATTTGTGTGTAGATAGGTAGAATTATAGATAGATATATAGATAGATAGATAGACAGACAGACAGACAGACAGGCATAAAGAGATAACGAAAGAGGTAAACAAGACAGAGAGAGATAATGAGATATTCCCAGATAAAGGTTTAAGTAAAAAACAGTAGAATTTAACTTGAAGAATATATCATCTCTGATAAGGATGGATAAAGGAATGAGCCCATCAAGTTTTGTCAGATTGTTGATCGAGAAGAAAGAACAACTTGGAAAATGGGGAGTCAGGCAGTGAAAAGAGAGTAACACATGAGTGTATGGATCTGAGGGGAGGAGAAAGACTAGTGACCATGGAAACTGTTTTTATGTATTACAACTAATCATGTGTGGATACAGTTTGCTCTCTTATGAATCTACACACAGTAATAATAAGCAAGTATTGCATTTGGCTAGGAGAACTCTCCCCTCCACTGCCAGGAGGGCTCCCACACCTCGAGAGTAGTGAATGCTCATTAGAGAGTCAGCAGAATGGAAGCCATTGAATGTGATATACTGTGGGTACCACTGCTTGGTTTACATCTCCATGGCAACTGACTAGCTTGGCAAGAAGCTCTCCTCTCTCAAGGCAGTTCAGGGGCAGCTAAATACAAATAATAGACTGAAGCACAAAGAGAAAAGGAAAGCTGAGGGACCTTTTAAATAGGATTATTTTACAAACTATTCATGGGGGGCAGAATGCACACAAAAAATGGACCAACTGGAGCGAAACAATTGAACCATGGGGTTTCTTTTAACCCTTTGATTGCTTTGCAATGTGCTGGAGACTTCTCTGTCATTCGTGCAGCTGAGATCCATTTAAATAAATGTGAATGGTCATTTATTTCTCTATTGTTTTCCCCCTATAATTGCTCTGCTTTACTTTGCACATGTGGCATTATGTTTCAAGCCTATCACAATGATACTTGCTCATATGCACAATGCATTGTTTTAAATGGGCCTGTTAACCCTTGAATGCTATAGAGCGTTGGAGACCTCTGTATACAAGGGGTCAAAAGACTCACATATATACAAAATGTTCAAAGTGCCCAAACTATAAATTGTAAGCTAAAGAGAGTGGACCTCGGGGAGTCTCCAAATGTAATTTTATTAAAAAAACAGAAAACACCTATAACATTAATGTATATCAATATGCAATCTAAAAATAAAATATACATAAAATATAAGTATAAATCCCAAATCAAATCGCTGGTGTCCAGGAGGGCACCCAATATAATACATATGTTAAGACACCAGCGCTTGAGATCCAATAACACAAGTAATACAAAATGAAATAAAAGATACGTGTGTGGCAAAATATCACGGTGAAAAGATGGTCAAATAAAATGTTTATGTGACCTAACTTTTGGGACATGTGTGACCGAGGATAGAGTGGGATCTCCATTGACGGCCACTGCTGGACCCATCTGATGTAGTGTTATGGGGTCCAGTTATTCATATTTGCCATTCATTTTACCATTTGGGTCTATTTTGCTGTGGCCGTTTGGGGGGAGGGGGCACTCACAGGGTTAATGCAGCCCATCTGGGTGTGTGTCTTCCCATGGATAGAGTGGTATCCCCACCGATGACTAGTATTGGACCCATTTGCCCAAGTGTAGCCGATCACCACATTTGTTAGATTTAGTGATTCCAATCGGATTTTCATTTTCTCAATTTGCGTCCATTTTTATGTGGATGGTACTCACTGGGTTGATGTAAATGGTTTACTTTTAAAAGGTTGCGCGTGAAAGAGCGGGCAACCTCATGAACCATTAATCATGTTGCTATAATAAAAATGGCGACATGAGAATCTCTCACTAATGTCAGGTAGTAAAAGGTCGCATCTTGCTGAGCGCTCCCCGGCTTTATCTCCCCAGATCTCCTCCAGCTGTCATATGTTAAAGTATCATATGTTAAAGCAATAAAGTAATTGCTTCCCTTCACCAGTTGTTGTAATGCCACCTAGGCCATTCCGTATATATCGGACACGCTTCAGAAATTGTGGGGAACAATGAAATGCTTTATTAGAGCTGGGGTATGCGACCTATCTCTGCATCTCTGCTAAAACTAATAAAGACTGTTAATAATGTTGTGATAAGGTCTGCCATATGATCACAGCATAATTCATAATCCATAATCCATAATCCCCAATGTGTATCATTTCAATTGCATAATTCATAAAATGAAATTACATCTAAACTTAACACTTTATCATCTCTTATGTGATTTTTAAAAGCGTTTTCAAACTCATCTACACTTATACTAGCCATTCTTTGTTTAATTCTATAGTTTAATATTTTACCTTTTTGATTTATTAGTTTACACAAATTAGCCAGCATTTCCTGGTAAGAAGTGCCAGTTGGGAGGGAAAGTGGAATGTTTGTATCTGACACATCAAGCTATGCCAGCCAGTACTGTTGAATTTACATTAACTGACAAATAAATACATCTAAATAATTAATAAATTACAGCTTCAAGTAAGTGATGTTTGACATACGGTAAATATAGGTGATTTTGAAAAGTTTTCAAAACCGCCTAAATTGTTATAAGGCAAGCGAGTCCAAGTTTTTCAAGTCATGCACCACATAATCAGAAAGCCATAAGCGTGAGGGTCAAATACATTTTTTTTATTGATAACAATGGTGTATTATAGTCTGTCAGCTATTTCAAAAATATGTATTCATTGATCAAGTAAGAGACAATACTGATCTTTAACAGACATCTATTCTTGAAGTGTACAGTACTGGCAAGCAGTGGATTAGGTTTTACTGGCCTATTAGTTCATGTGTGCTAGTTAATTGGGAATACAATATATATATATATATATATATCATGTGGGCTGCATCATGGAGTCAGATGGGCCGCATTTGGCCCACGGTCAGTACATTGTTATAAGGTGTTATGTTCATTTTAAAGGAATAAATTGGTTGTATAAAACTGGAAATGTACTGGTTGCTTGCTGCAGTCAAATACGTGTGCATTTGCCTTTTTTTATATATATAGGTGTGGAATGCAAGAAAGCAGAGCGTTAACTATTTTTTTTTAACCCCTTAAGGACCACTTTATTATAACTTGCATCATGTTGAAAGTGCTTTCAGAATAACCTATATTTGTCTTAGCCATGCCTTACTGAAAATGATAGTTTAAGAGATATTTAGGGGTTTTATTTTCAGTTTATGCTAATTAGACAGTACTGGCTGGCATTCCGTGGTGTGTCAGATACTAACATTCCTCTCTCCCTCCCAACTACCACTTCAACTGACACATACATCTTAATGATCATTTTAAAGTGGATGTGTCACCTATGGACAACATCCCATAAATAGGTGACACATCCAATAGCATAAAAACCTTATTTATTCCGTTTCGTTTAAATTTAATTTACAAAAGTATCTGCTGCAATCACTTCCAGGTGACTGCGGTTACAGAGCTCTGCCTCTGCTCTCCTCCATCCTCCGATGACAGAGGCTTCTGTCTGTAAGCTGGAGCAGTGTCATTGGTGGCAGAGATCGATATCTAGCCAATGAGACCGCTCCAGGTTACAGACAGACGCCTCTGTCATTGGAGGAAGGAGGAGAGCAGAGGCAGAGCATCGGGCTGCAGTCTATACGGAAGTGGCTGCAGCCCAGAATTTAAACAAAACGGAAGCTTAAAATAAAAAATAAATAACGTTTTTATGCTATTGGATGTGTCACCAAACTATTTATGGGATGTTGTGCATAGGTGACACATCCACTTTAAATAAAAATCAACCATCATTAAAGTGTTAGTTCCACTTTAATAAAGATACAGTAATAATTTACAAAAATAAACTGTGAAGTACTTGGTGCCATACACCTAGTAAGCAGAGAATGAAAAAGCAGGCATGGGGTAACACTGTAGTATCAGTACAGTAATGACCTTGTTGTTTAGCAGTCTGCACTCTGAAGGTCATTGAATGACTTGATAAGGACACTGAGGCTGACTTAGTAAGACAGACTGGAGCAATTCTGGAGCAAACTAATGGCACTGCAAGGACAAATATAAATTTATATAAATTGGGCTTTTTAACCCATTGAATGCTAGAGAGATCTCCAATGCATTGCTTCGCAATGCATTAAAGACCTCTCTAGCATTCAAGGGGTTAAAATTCCCACTAAATAGTAATATTAGGAATTTTTATTTCTCCCCTGTTATGCATTTAGTTTGCTCCTGAATTTCTCCTGTTCTTTGTACATCAGCCTCCGACTGGAGTTTATCCAAAAAAACATGAAAAACAAAGCTTTTTTAAAATGTTCAGAAACTAAGACCAAAAGAGAAGCAGAAGATTATTTGGCAGATAAGCACAGTCAGGTGCGATATTCCACCAAATGCATGTGACTACTGAATGCTTAAAGTCAAAAGAACATTATTCAAAGTCATCTGAGACTCTGAAATGAAGCAATGTTATAGATCACATTATTAGCAAAAAAATATTAGACATGAAAGATCTGTAAAGTTCAAACCCTTGCAAGCTACAAAGATTTCCAATGCACTGTTCTCTCAATAGGACACCTTATGCATGTGTTAAAGAAGCTGAAAACGTTTTCTGAAAAAAAATGTATTGTATATCTTTTTTTTGGAGAGTAAAACAAGGACACTTCTACTGCTGAGAGGTGTATGTTTTAATATTTTTATATTAATAGTGCCCTCTAGTTGTCAGATTTCAGTTAGTTATTTTGTTGCATTCAGTGGGAGAAGGGAGTCACAGACAATCAGTTCTCCGTAGATTGTGATACAAACTGCTGAGTCACTTCCTGTCAATTTGAACATTCAGTAGAAACTCACACTGCCACTCATTTCCTTACAATCGGACCCGTTACAACATTTGAATAAAACAGTAACCTTGTTTTTCTACACAGGAAAAGTCCTAAGGTTTCATGAAAAAAGTTTACTGCTCCTTTAAAAAGTAAATTTAGGATTCTGCTTTAAAGGTGTAACAAATGTATAAGTAATTTTTATATAGCTAAGGGAAAGTACATGAAATGTAAAGTTATTACTAGCTATTTCATTTTTAAGTTATGAGGCTTGTAATTGATCTACTGCCATGCATTTTATATCTCTTATTATAACTGTGTCTTCTGTTCTCCTATATTGGATTAACCCTGTGAATGCAAGCTTTGCAATGCATTGGGAACCTCTCTAACATTCAAGGGGTTAAATATTAACTTATAAGGAACATAATTATGGAGAATAATACAGCATTCTATAGCAGTGGTTCTCAACCGTGGTGCCGTGGTAGTCAGGGACATACACTTAAACGGATAGTAATACTTAAGTATTACTAATCCCTATATTAAAGTCCTATTAAAAATAAATGTATTGCCCCCAGTGTCATCTCTCAGACCTTTATGGTTAGAGAGATGATCACTCCTAAAGTTGCCCTCTCCCTCCCCCTTCCCCATAGTCAGCATTGTAGCTGACTGCAGGGAAGCCAGTCGTAAGACTTTCAGGCGGCTCTGCAGATGAGCCGCAATCGCATTAATAAAAAAGAAAACTTTCACTGAAATGGTCTTCTACGTGTGCTTGGTTTGCAAGCACACGTAGAAGACCATTTTAGTGAAAGATTTATTTTTTATTAATTGACTGATCTATGACCAGATTTCCCTTCAGTCAGCTACAACGCTGACTACGGGGAAGGGGGAGGGAGAGGGCAACTTTAGGAGCGATTATCTCTCAAACCATAAAGGTTTGAGAGATGACACTGGGGGCAATACATTTATTTTTAATAGGACTTTACTATAGGGATTAGTAATACTTAAGTATTACTATCCCTTTAAGGAACCCCTTTTTTGTATGAACACTTTGACAAAAATATGAATGCTGGGTTTGAAAAGCATACTTATGGAAATTGCTATGCAAGATATGTTTATTTTTGTTGTTATGATTGTGAGACCCAATAATAATGTTATATTTATGTGTCTGTACCACTCATTATGCCCTTCACAAATGACATGACAATTCTAGCTTCTGCATTAGGGGTGCTGTGGAGAAACAGGAGGTGAACCCCTTGTATTCTCTACTGCTGAAGTTGTTGTCTATTGTGTTGTGTCCCCTTTGTTATAATTTGGTGAATATAATGTGTTTCCCATGTTATTTACCTCTTTACTGTATTTTGCTGTGCATTCTGCGCACATAGGATTCTGAAACCTAGGGTTTGGGACAGGAAACCCCCTGCAGAGACACAATGAAGGAACACTAACTGACCCCTGATGTGAGAGCAGTTCTGTTTCAAGGTGACTGGAGACTAAAATACTGCCTCTGATTGGTGCTCTGGAGATCCCCCTGATTGGACACTGTTAGTGATGAGCGAGCATGCTCGGCCGAAGCTCGGTTCGGCTCGAGCATCGCTCTGCTCGGCACATGGCGGTACTCGTACGAGTACCGCATGTGCTCGCCCGCCATGTTCGGGTCTCCTCCCCGCACGTTTCGCGGCTGCTGCGCAGCCAATAAACGTGCGGGGAGGCTCTGACATCAGTGTAATGCCAGCAGCCATGTTGGCTGCTGGCATTACACTGATTGGCTGGCCAGAACCCGTGATCGGGTGCTGTATAGCACCTGACCAGCGAGTTCGGCTCAGTCTTAGCCAGGGAGAGATGAGGATAGGAAGGGAAAGTCAGTGTAGGAAGAAGAAAAGTGTTTTTGAACTCTTTAAAGACCCAAAAGTCCTTTTTAGGACTGTTGTGTGTGGGGGCAGCAGTTATATTTTGTTTGGGGGGGCAGAGATTTAAAAAATAAACGTCACATATTCCGTTCACTGTGCCTAGCCGCAGATTAGCGGCACATTCTGTTTAGTGTGCCTAGACGCAGATTAGCGGCACATATTGTTTAGTGTGCAAAGTTTAAAAAATAAACGTCACATATTCCGTTCACTGTGCCTAGCCGCAGATTAGTTTTTATCTTCCTTTTTGTGTGTTTTACGGTCAGTCTGTAAAAATGGCGTACTACGGGCGAAACATCGTTCCCAGCAGCGATGTTGGAGTCCAAGATGCATCCAGACATCCTCCCTATGCTGTCCCTGAACCATTTCTGTGGTGTTTCCATCATTTTCTGCCCTTTTCCTATGGACCAGGCACCCTCCCCTCATCAGAGCAGGGGGTGCCTGGTGTAATGCTCGAGTCCTCCCATTGACTTCAATGGGGCTCGGGTGCTCTGCCGAGCACTCGAGCCTCCGGGGGCGCTCGGCCAGAGCACCCGAACACCCGAGCATCGGGGTGCTCGATCATCACTAGACACTGTGTCAGAACTGTCTCAAGCCTTTATTTGACCGTGTACACAAGGATGCCAACTGGAAATGTATAAAAACTGTGTGTGTCCTCAATATAAGAGTTCTGTTTTACCCTCCACAATACAAGTGTTGGCTGTATTTCTGGGATATTCCTAGAAGGGAGATGGCTGTTGATCCTCATCGCAGCCACTGCAAGAACTAAATTCACTTGCATCGCCACTCTGTTCCTGTTTCCTGCCTGAATCCTCCGGACAAGGGACCACTGAGGGGCTCTACTGGCTGGGCGAGCTTGTGTGTCTTGACCTCCGCAGGTGCCTTGAAAAAAAGTACTGAGAAAATGGAGCAATATGACTGGTTACACTAGTATTTCTGATTCAAGGGGTCCCTGATACTGGCTGATCTTGTTCTTTGTGTAGGCCAGGGGTAGTCAAATTTTAGCCCTCCAGCTGCTGGAGAATATAACTCACATCATCCCCAAACAGCCAGTGATGAGTGTTTCAGTCTCCAACAGCTGGTGATTCAAAGAGTGACTAGCCTTGGTCTAGACCTTCACATTAGGTGACAAATGAAAAATCCCATCGACTTATACTCATACCTGGGAACTCTCCGGATTTGCCCCGGAGACTCCGGTTCTGACAGAACTTTACCGGGTCTCCGGGGCAGAGGCTGATTCCTCCGGTTGTGGAGAGTTTCTATTGAAACTCTGCCACATCCGCTTTTTCTCCTGCTGATACTCAGTCCCTAGCCCTCTGAGTGCCAGAGTAGTAAGGAATGCATTGCTTTGCAATGCATTCCGTACCACTCTGGCACTCAAAGGGTTAAGCCCCCCCACTCACGGCAAGCCCCGCCCCTTTTTGACGCGATTAGCGTCATTTTTGTCACCCCCTGGTGAACAGAGGACTACCCTCCGGGTAGCCCTCGACTGGAAGTTCCCAGGTATGCTTATACTGGATGTTTAGCCCCTTAAATGATCTTGCAGTGAAGTGGGGACCTTTCAAGCATGTAATAACTTAAAAGCAAGACAGGAATCTGTACAGTTTTTGTCCTCTGTGGTGCATTTGCACCATAATTTCTCTGCTACAGAATGAAGACCATTTTGGTTTCAGTCAAATCTTATTTGACACAATGTAATACAGTGATTCTAAATCTGTGTTCCTTGGAACCCTAAGGTTCCTTGAAGAAGTACAAGGGCTTCCACAGAGCAAAGGAAAAGCAATAGTAATAGATAAAAATAAACAATGATTTGATTAATCGCCATGTCCATGTAGAGTGGTATTTCAATAGTATTCGAGTTGTAGTTGATGAATAATTAAATTATAAAGTATCCCCCTACCGCCACTTTCACCTACTTCACACTGTCTCTCCAAGCCGTCAGTGAGCATAAGGAAAATCCTGCCCTCCTTTTTTAAGGGGGGCAGAGTTTTTCTTATATTCACTGCATGAAGATTGTCCCTCACTGCGATCTGTCCGGTCTGATTACTGGATTCCACATCTGAGGGGAGGCGGCTCAGAATGGGTAAAAGTGGTGGGAGGGGGATACTTTATACATCAATTAATCTTAAACTATAACTCACATACTATTGAAATACCGCTCTACATGGTCAACAAATTATGGAGATTAATCTGAGCTCTGTTTATTTTACTCTATTACTATCCCTTGGGGGTGGGACAGGGAAACAAGACTGGGACGGGGTGTTCTGTGACTACCAAAGGCTATGTAAAACATATCATATCGTGTAATTGTCTTTTCTCTAAAAAGCATTCTAACCTAGCTCCTTCTAAAAATTAACAATAATAATAATAATAATAATTTTCAAATACCTGGTAACTGTTTAATTACATTTAGCCTAATTTAGTATTTCAGATACACTTGATACAAGCACTGTGTTAACCCTTTTATGCCAGAAAGGTTTCCAATGAGCTAGAGTTGACACCTTACTAGCATTTGAGGGGTTCAAGTTTTTACTATTGAGGTTCCATGGGAATTTCATTTCGGATTAAAGAGTTCCACCACACCAAAACGTATGGTGTAATAGATGATGATAAATGAAGAAGAGCATCCAGGAATACTGCTTTAATGCCTTGGGTACTAAAGAGGTGTCCAATGCATTGCAAAGCAATGCTTTGGACTCCTCTTTGCCATCCAAAGGGTTAAAAACAATTTGATGCTGTCTAACACACAAAGGCAAAATATCTGTTGATCCCAAAAACTGAATCTTTTTCTGTCTACCATTAACCGTTTGAGAGTCAGAGGGGTACACAATGCATTGCAAAGCAATGCGTTGCGTGCCCCTCTGGCACTCAAAGAGTTAATGTTTTCTGGTGGCTCTTTTTCTAATAAATGCACCAAAAAAGCCTTTAGACAAAGACAATATCTGTTTCCTCCTGACTTGTATACTTCAGCAATGTACAACCGGAAAAAAAATTGTTATAATAAAATGCCCACTGATGAAAACAGACATTATTACTTGCATCTAATTCAATATTTACTAAATAGCACATTTGTAACTAGATATTCTCTTTTTCCAAATTATGTTTCAGATAGAGATGTAGCGGTCTGAATGAACTCACTGTTGGAATATTGGGAGTAATGCATGAGTTCGGTTTCACTGAACAGACACTGGTATTGATTTCCTGCCCTACTCCTGTCTAACGTTACTTATTCTGACAATTCTCTTCTTAAAGCTGCTTGTGCTAAGAGATGTGTTGAAGACCTCTTTAGCATCCAAGGGGTTAATATGGCATCAGTATGACATTTATTGGCATACCTGGGAATTTTTTCTTTTGGACTCCCTGTAGTGCCATGGGGGGAGATAAATGACGCATTTTGAGTTAAAAGGGGGCAGGACTTAATCACGAGGGGGGGTTGGGGATTCATTAACATAGAAAAAAAGGCAGACTAGGCTGGGGAAGGAGGAGAAGTGGGAGGGAAGTTGGAGAACTGGGAAGGAGCAGATGTGGGCAGAGATTGTCTCTGCCCATGTCTGCTATCAGCCACTGCCCCAAAGACCCTGTAATCAGGTTTGAGAGATAGGATTTGTGTCATAGACTTTATTTTTTACCCTCTACAAAACTATAAGAATTTTTATGGGACATTACTGTCCCTTTAAAGAGTTAAATAGTTGCATGTATGTTGCCTACTCAGTTTGAAAAAAAAAAAAAGTTGTCCATAGCATTGTATAGCAAAAGCGCCACCATAACATTTCAGGCAGTAGAAATACTGCATCTATAACATGAAAAATGTGAAGTTTTGTAACTTTTGAATAAAACATCTTAAACTTACAAAGCCGGAAAAACCATGCAAAATGTATTCTTCCCATATCGAGCTGTATCCCTTTAACCCCTTAAAGACCCATGACGTGTCAGGACCGTCATGGGAAAAACTTATTTAAAGGACTAGTGATGGCCCTGGTAAATCATGGGTTTCAGGACTCCCTGAGTGACTGCATGCCATTTGGGGAGCCCTGAATCGTATTGCAGAAAAAAGTATACAGGCAGAACACTTAAAGTGATAGTAATACTTCGTTTTAACTTTATTTTATTTTGTAGGCATTAAAAAATATGAAGAATGATATACGTCTTATCTCTCAAACCTTTATGGTTTGAGAGATATTCACAAGCAAAGCTTCCCCCTCCTGCCCCTTTTACCTAGTGTAAGCCATCTCTTCTCAGATGTGGAATCCAGTCCATAGACCAGACAGATAACAGCAGGGGACAATCTTCTTCCTATGAGAACAATGAAAGCCCTGCCCCCCTTGACAAGTGTTTCAGGATTTCCCTTATCTTAATTGAAGATTGTCCCTCTCTGCAGTCTACCTGGGCACCTCCCTTCTGCTCTGGCTGAGCAGTGTTACATTAGTAAAAGGGGTGGGAGGGGATACTTTGTCATTGAATTACTCTTGAACTACAACTCTGACAGAATTGAAATAACGCTTTCCAAGGTCCAAATACTATGATGATTAATTAGAGCTGCTTTTATTATGAAACATTACTATCCCTTTAAGTCAGAAAGTAAATTCACTTACACTTTAACCATTTAAGAATAAGAGAGGAAGACAACCATTGTGAAGCAAAGCAGATAGGTTGTTGATCCAGGGAACTATCTGACTACCATTTGGAGTCGGGAAGGAATATTTTTACCCATTTGGGACTTAACTGAAAATGACTTCAACTGGGTTTTTTTTTGCCTTCCTCTGGATCAATAGGTGTGTTTTGGCATGGGCTGTACTTTATGGCCGCATGTCTTTTTTCAGCCTCATCAATTATGTTACTATGTATATATTGCATACCCCACCTCAGATTTTTAGATATCCCTTTGAAAAGTCATTTGAAAAATAGTGCGGCTAGAAGCCGCATTAATCATGTCGCCCTGTTTAAAATGGCAACATGAGAATCTCGCGCTGCATAAAAGCTCAGGTTTTTCACATAGCCTTTTTAAAAGTCGCTATTTACTGTATTTACAGTACAGAAAAATATGTTCCTGACATAAAGAAATATCAGGCAGAACAAGCCTATTAGATCACAACTCCCAGCATCCTTATCATGCAGAGATTTGCCCGTCTCTCACAGTGATTAAGACATATCCGGTAAAGCCTTACCCAGAATGATCCTTGCTTTTGCCTTACTCGCTGCCTCCTAGCTCTTCTATTTGGTTCCTACATGAGACTCCGGCTGGTTGGTGGGCACCTCTCACGTCATGTGGCACTATATCAATAACACAGGGTGACTGCATCTCTCAGCTAGAAGGCAGCGAGCAAGGCAAAAGCAAGGATCATTTCGGGTATGAGCGAGAGAGTCGGGCAGCGCTCTGCAAGGTAAGGATGCTGGGGGTTGTGGTTTAATATGTGCATTCTGCCCAATATTTCTTTATGACAGGAACATTTTTTTCTCTACTGTAAATAGTGACATTTAAAGAGGCGACATGACAACCTTGCGCTTTTATGCAGGGCAACATGGTCAGTGCGGCTTCTAGCCGCACTATATTTTTCAGGCAACATTTCAAAAGTGAACCAGTTTTTTAAAGGGTTAACAAGTTAAATGCCAAAGAGGTATTTTTGGGTAATATTTAGTGGCTTGCAGTCAGCATGGCTGTTGATTACTAGCATACAGATACTCTCTGCATTTCTATTAAAAAAGCGAAAGTGTTTCTCCTCTGAAGTTTGCCAAGTGCCCTTTCAATTCGCATGAGATTGGGCAAACTTTCTCACATACAGATTGTCTCATCTGTATGTGGAACCTGGCTTTATTCCCAAAATGTGAACTGGTCTGGATTCTCTTGACGATGGACGCCGACATCAATTTGTCACTGCTCGTTTTAATGGCATATTTATACTCTGAGAGCGATCCTTCTTCTTTTCTCTTTCAGCTTCTCTGATTACACATTTCCACAACAAAACATGCTTCGCAGCTACTGTGAATCCGTTAATGTAAGAATGTTCTGTGGTGTCTCTGACATGACAGATGTGATTTAGAATTCTTTCATTCCATTAAATACATGGAACACTGAAAAAGTATGTAGACTTCTAAGCCCATATTTATAAATGCAAACTGAAGTTATTCTGGAGTAAACCAACTGCATCACAGAGAACAAATAAAATTATACTATTAAATTAAATTGGACCTTTAACTCCTTGACTTCTAGAGAGCTCTCCAATGATTTGCAGCGCAATGCATTGGAGACCTAGCTGGCATTCAAGGGGTTACAAAGCCTTATTTACGGGCATGGAAATTTAAAGGAGCAGTAAACTTTTTATGACAAATTATATATTGTAGGTGAGTAAAATAAGGGTACTCCCACTGCTGAGATGCATATGTCCAGAGTTGTTACAGTTTAAACCAGTGTTTTTACATTAGTAGTGCCTTCTAGTGGTCAAATTCCAATGAGTTATTCTGTTATATTCTAATGGAGAGGAAAGTCAGTGACATACATTTCTCCATAGAATGTGATAGAAACTATCAGGAAATAAACACACAGTAAATTCACTTCCTTATTATTTGAACTGTAATATAATTTGAATAAAACAACTGACAGCGATGGGAGTGACCTTGTTTTACTCAACAAGAAAAGCTCTATAACGTATAGGTTTACATAAAAAAGGTTTACTGCTCATTTAAAAAAAATATTTTCCGCTATGATGCAGTTGGTTGACTCCAGAATAACACCAGTTTGCTTTTATAAATATGGGTCCTAGGGTCTTGTTCAGGATCAGTTCTGGAGAAAACCAACTGCACTGTAGTACCAGAATAAAAACATTTCCTCAAGTTTAAACCTTTGAGTGCCAGAACCTTCGTGATGCGTCAGAGAGCTCTCTGACAATCAACAGGTTAAATTAGGCTTTTGCCCCTTTGAATGATAGAGAGGTTATCAATGTATTCAAACATTCAAGGGGTTGAAAGAAAAAAAATGTTTAACCCTTTGAGTGTCAGAGGCGAACCTGGCACTCAAAGGGTTAAATAACTAGGAATTAATTTAATTTCTCTCCTTTGGGGCGGTTCATTTGCACCATAATTTCACCTCTTTGGCATGATGACTAAAGGCCCTTGTGAGTATATTCACTAAGATAAAGTGGTGCATTTCTCAGTGCCCCATAGGGTAGAACAGAACATTCCCATTGGTTTAACCCTTTGAGTGCCAAAGGAGTATGCAACCCATTGTGAAGCAATGGGTTGGATGCCCGCCTGGCACTCAAAGGATTAAAGGGGAACATTCACCTCATAACGTTTTTTTTTTACCATAGGTTTAGTTAATAAAGTAGTATTAGGAAAGGTGTTTTTTTTCTAAATGTACACACTTTTAAAGATATTTCATCTTCAAGCTGTGCACTTCCACATAATGCAGCACACTGAATCTTTGGCATATCTCTTCTTCTCCTCCTACCTCCCTTCCAGCTGCCCCAGGAAGTTGCAGCCTCAGTATAATGCTAACCAGAGCTTGCTGTAACGATAGAAGCCATTCACACCACACCGAAGGGAAGCATGAACGCGATCCCTGGGGCAGCTGAGAGGGAGGTGGGAGGAGACTTAGGAAGTGAAAAAGAGCTGTGCAAAAGATTCAGTGTGCTGCATTATGTTGATTGGCACAGCTTGAAGATTAAATATCTTTAAAGTGTGTACATTTAGAAAAAAAAGCACCTTCCCTAATACTACTTTATTAACTAAACCTATGGTAAAAAAAATGTTATGACGTGAATGTTCTCCTTTAAAGTTAGCTTATAACCAGTTAAATCATTTGGAGTTTAGGGAATTTTTATTCTCCCCATCATGCAGTTGGTTTGCTCCAGAACTGAACACATTTAACTTTCTTAATAACAGGAGTAAATCTAGGGCATGCTAACTACTCCACAGGGGACAAATAAACCTTCCCCAAACTGATCATTGATTTAACTTTTAAAGAACGCAGGGGGTGTGCAACCCATTACTTTGCATTACATTGCACAATCTAATATGATTAGTTTGCAATTCTTTGGAGTCCCTTTAGCTCCTTAAGGATCAGAAAAATCTGTGGTGGATTTCACTTAAAGTGATAGTAATGTTTCATAATAAAAACAGCTCTAATTAATCATCATAGTATTTGGACTTTGGAGAGTGTTATTTCAATTCTGTCAGAGTTGTAGTTCAGGAGTAATTCAATGACAAAGTGTCCCCCTCCCGCCCCTTTTACTGATGTAACACTGCTCAGCCAGAGCAGAAGGGAGGTGCCCAGGTAGATTGCACAGAGGGACAATCTTCAATTAAGATAAGGGAAAACCTGAAAAGCTTGTCAAGGGGGGCAGGGCTTTCATTGTTCTCATAGGAAGAAGATTGTCCCCTGCTGTTATCTGTCTGGTCTTACAACCAGATTTACATCTGAGAAGAGATGGCTTACACTAGGTAAAAGGGGCAGGAGGGGTAACTTTGCTTGTGAATATCTCTCAAACCATAAAGGTTTGAGAGATAAGACTTATATCGTTCTTCATGTTTTTTTAATGCCTACAAAATAAAATAAAGTTAAAACGAAGTATTACTATCCCTTTAAGGACCGGAGCAATTCTAACCTTTTTGACTATGTCTTTGTTCAAGTATTTTCCCTCTAAGTACTTATTTTACCCATGAAAATTACATACCATTTTTACACGCAAATAGGGCTTACTTTTGATACCACATTTATATGGATAGCCCAACATTTATTTAGTAAAATTAAAGAAAACAGTACAAAAATGTAAAAAAAATGTTTTTTTTTCTCTTGGGATCATTTGGGTGCAATGGATTAATTTTTATGGAGACTGCATGAAAGGTATAACCGGCCAGTCATACCTACGAAAATCCCCATGTCCCTTTTTCCCACCCTATTTTCCCACTTTTTTTATTAATTAAATTTGATGGTGTGTATAAATGTATTACATGGCTCCACAACAATCACACTTCCAATTTTGGTAATTGACACGTTGATCTTTTTAAATAAATATTTTTTTTGTAAAAAAAAAAATAAAATTGTTTTGTGTCTTTAAAGAAAAAAAAAAGTTGATTTTAGCAGGTCAAATATTGACCTGCATCCAGCCAGACTCCAGCACAGCAGTGAAGGGGTTAATACCCCCAGCTGCTGAATTTTTTCTTTCCACTAGGTGTCTCCTGTCTGCTTCTCTGTCCCTTACTTTGATCGTAACGGACAGAGCGACAGAGGAGAGACACAGAGATAGTATGCTTTCCATACTGCCTCATTCACAATGCTGGTACATGTGATCACTGCTGCAACAATCACATGACCCAGTACTAGTGAAAGTGGCTGAGACTGAGTGCTCTGGTACTGGAGCGCTCAGTCTCAGCCTGGAATTAAAGATAGCAGTGTGCACAGAAGCACGTTGCTAACATTCAAACCATGATGGTCTAGTACCGTCATAGGTCTTTAACGCAAAACAACCCATGACGGTCCTGGACCGTCATGGGTCGTTAAGGGGTTAAATAAATGGGAATGTATATTTGTCTCTCATGATGTAGTTAGGGGGTCCTGGAATTACAACTGTTTTGTTTTGTGCATACACCTCCAAAATGGATTGATTTGACATCTGGAGAATCCAAGGGGTTAAAACTACATGCTGTTGAAAATAATGGGCAAAAGGTATAAGGGAAAATATGGAGCAAATCTTGGACAACACAATTGCTCCAGAGGGATACAATTACATCGGCTACTTTAGCTCAGTGTCATTAGCTCTGTGCCACACACAGCCATGTAGAACAGCCTGGACCCATTAGAACTGTTCTCATGGACGATGTCTGCCTTGCAGAATGCATAGGAACACAGCATGCTGCAATTTAGATGCACTCAGTGTATTTGCAGGGCAGGGTTTCCCAATGGACAAAGTAGGCAGCTATCTAGAGCTCCATATTTTTAAGGGGCACCTCTTCTGTAATGGTCCCACCCACATAATGAATTTTGAGTGTAGCTGAAGCAATCAAATTATCCCTGTGTCACTTACAAGATACTATTTAACGACTTGGACACTACAGAGATCTCCAGTGCATTGTGAAGCAATGCATTGGAGATCTCTCTAGCAACCAAGGGGTTTAAAAATTTTTTGTTCTTGATTGTTATAGGCCAAAAGTATTTTCTGTACTAGGAACCAGTGGCTGGGCCTGCAGGTGGAGTCATGTGAGGAGTGTGTGTGCACGATCAGGAGCAGAGCTAAGGGCACTTAGTATGCCTTGCCTAAGGGTTCCTGGGATGGAATTCCGGCCCTGTGTATGTGCGTTCTGATCTGTATTGTGGCCTATGAGGCATTGTGCACATTGTTCACACGAGTAATGCTGTAGCTTGCAATGTTATTCACATCTTCTAGTGACTTGCTGAACTATGGGGGCATGGCCAATAGTATATGGCCAATGGTCACTCACCTTGTCACTCCCCTCACCTTGTCACTCACCTCCTCTATGTCCCCCACATGAGTGAATCACAGTCAAAACCTGGGCCATGGGAGGTAAGTTGGCATGAGTGGTTGGGCATGATTGAAGGCATATCACATGTATGAACATATCCTTAACCTTTTGAGTGCTAGAAGGATATGCAACACGTTGGTTTGCAATGGGTTGCATACCCCCCTCAGGCACTCAAACGGTTAAAATGATCAATCATGCAAAACAGACTTTTAACCCCATGAATGACAGATATATATTTACATACAAAGGGTTCATTGTCTTAACTCTTTCCATGCCAGAGCGGTAGGCAGTGCATTGCAAAGGGTTAACCCTTTAAGAACTGGGAAAATCTGAGTTCGATTTGACTTAAGGACCGGAGCAATTTTGACTTTTTTGACTATGTTTTTGTTCAACCATATTTTCTCTTTAATTCCTTTTGTACACCCACACAAATTATATACTGTTTTTTTAAGCACAAGTAGGGCTTTCTTTTGATACCACAATTATATGAATACCTCCTTGTTTACTTTGATTAAAATAAAAAAAAAAAACATTTTGCTTACATTTTCCTGTCAGGATTTGCATATTAGTTCATTACAAAAGGATACCCCTAAATATATTCATTTGCTTCTCCTGAATATAAGAGTACCCCATATGCCTAGTATTTCTGTCCCTTTCTCACATTTCCAAGGTAAATATTACAAGATGGATGACATTATTTCCACCCTGTAACAATTGGCATGTCAGCATCATAGCTTAGTTGACGGTGCCAGAACCAAAAATGTCCAACAAAGGTATATGTGTCTGAAAACTAGACAACACAAGGTAAATAATCAGGAGAATTTTGGAGTTTTTTATGAAGCTATTTTTACAGAAATATTTTTCAAAATTGTGGTAATATTTTGTTTTCTGCAGTTTTCACACTTACATTTCAATATTATTGTTGGTATCAAGCACGGGATAGTTGAACAGTAAAAAAATCCATTGTTTAGTATTCAGCTCCTTCTTCTGAGTATGGCAATACCCCATATGCATAGGTTTCTAAAGGGTTGGGGGAGCTACGGGGCCCATTGAATTTTCACAGCTTGAATCACTGGTGCCATGTTTCATTTTGGGCTATGTACCAGTGCTCCACTCTAAGATTTCCCTCCAAAAGTATATATTTTTGGAAAGTAGACACCCAGGCTCTCATTTTATGTATGCTTTAAATATGTTTACACAGCCATTTTACCACCAATCTCTTGTAAATCTTGACGTAAGTAAAATAATCAGCGTTTTTCACACATTGACTTCAATGTTGGTGTGAATTTCAAGCACTTGATAGGTGAAGCTTTTTAAAAATCCATTGTTTAGTGTTCAGCTTCTTCTTCTGAGTACAGCAATACCCCATATGCATAGGTTTCTCAAGGTTTGAGAGTGCCACAGGGCCCAAATTGGAACATGGGCGTTTCAAATTTTCACAGCTTTCATCACAGGTTCCATGTCTCATTTGGAGCTGTGTAACAGTGCTCCACTCTACGATTTCCCCCCAAAAGTGTATATTTTTGTCAAGTAGACACCCCAGGCTTTCATTTTATGTATGGTTTCAATTTTTTTATGCAGCCATTTTACCACCAATCCCTCGTAAATATTGAGGTAAGTAAAAAAATCAGCGTTTTTCACACTTTGACTTCAATGTTGATGTGAATTTCAAACCCATGATAGGTGAAGGTTTTTAGAAAGGCATTGTTTATTGTTCACCTTCTTCTTCTGAGTACGGCAATACCCCATATGCATAGGTTTCTCAAGGTTTGGGGGAGCTATGGGGCCCAAATTGCAACATGGGTGTTTCCAGTTTCACACTGAATTTTCACAGCTTGCGTCACTTGTGCTATGTATCATTTGGGGCTGTGTAACAGTGCTCCACTCTACGATTTCCCCCCAGAAGTGTATATTTTTGGAAAGTAGACACCCCAGGCTTTCATTTTATGTATAGTTTCAAAATTTTTACACCGCCATTTTACCAGCAATCCCTCGTAAATCTTGACGTAAGTAAAAAAAATCAGAGTTTTTCACACTTTGACTTCAATGTTGATGTGAATTTCAAGCACATGATAGGTGAAGATTTTTAAAAATGCAATGTTTAGTGTTCAGCTTCTTCTTCTGAGTACAGCAATACCCCATATGCATAGGTTTCTAAAGGGCTGTGGGAGCTACGGGGCTCAAATTGGAACACGTGTGTTTCCAGTTTCACACTTTGAATTTTCACAGCTTGCATCACTGGTGCCATGTCTCATTCAGGGCTGTGTACCAGTGCTCCACTCTAAGATTTCTCCCCAAAAGTGTATATTTTTGGAAGGTAGACACCCAGGCTCTCATTTTATGTATGTTTTCAAAATTTTTACTCAGCCATTTTAACACCAATCCCTTGTAAATCTTGAGGTAAGTAAAAAAAAATCAGCGTTTTTCACACAGTGACTTCAATGTTAATGTGAATTTCAAGCACATGATAGTTGAAGAGTTTTAAAAATCCATTGTTTAGTGTTCACCTTCTTCTTCTGAGTACAGCAATACCCCGTATGCATAGGTTTCTCAAGGTTTGGGGGTGCTATGGGGCCCAAATTGGAACATGAGCTTTTCCAGTTTCACACAAGTTTTTCATTATGACGACTTTTTGAACATCTCGCCCTTTGAATTTTCACAGCTTGCATCACTGGTGCCATGTCTCTTTTGGGGCTGTGTAACAGTGTTCCACGCTAAAAAGTGTATATTTTTGGAAAGAAGACACCCCAGGCTTTCATTTTATGTATGTTTTCAAATTTTTTACACAGCCGTTTTACCACCAATCCCTTGTGAATCTTGACGTAAGTAAAAAAATCAGCGTTTTCATACTTTGACTTCAATGATGATCTGAATTTCAAGCACATGATAGATGAAGATTTTTAAAAATCCATCGGTTAGTGTTCAGCTTCTTCTTCTGAGTACGGAAATACCCCATATGCATAGGTTTCTCAAGGTTTGGGGGTGCTATGGTGCCCAAATTGTAACATGGGTGTTTCCAGTTTCACACTTTGGACGAGATGTTCAGAAAGTGGTGGTAACTGAAATTGTCTGTAATCAGAATAAAAAAGTTATTACACCATGATCCGTCAATTCTCAGACCTGTTTCTGTCATTTTTTGTATCCAATTCTGCCATCTCTGTCAAAGGGAAAAAGCCGTCTTAAAAGTGGGTGTGGCTTAGTCTTCCACCATAATATAAGGTATTTTCAGAAAAAAATATTCATTTGAACGTCATTTTTTTGTCTGATTAACGTCATTTTTCCCCGACATAATAAAAATGGTCTACACTTGGAGAAGAAAAATTTGTTTCAAAGACAAAAAAAGTCTTTTGTTTCTTTGAAAATGTTCGTTTCAAAGACAAATTGAAAGACAATTTTTAAGATCTTCTTACAGTCATTTTTAATTCTTTAGATGAATTTTCAAACGTGATGGATTTACTTCTGAAAATATCATCCTTCTTTTACCACCAACTCACGATCCGACAAGTTTTTCATTATGACGACTTTTTGAACATCTCGCCCTTTGAATTTTCACAGCTGCGTCACTGGTGCCATGTCTCATTTGGGACTATGTAACAGTGCTCCACTCTAAGATTTTCCCCAAAAAGTGTATATTTTTGGAAAGTAGACACCTATGGCTTTAATTTTATGTATGTTTTCAAATTTTTTACGCACCATTTTACTACCAATCCCTCATAAAACTTGACGTAAGTAAAAAAAATCAGCATTTTTCACACTTTGACTTCAATGTTGATGTGAATTTCAAGCAAAGGATAGGTGCAGATTTTAAAAACTGTATTTATTAATGTTTAACTACTACTTCTGAGTAAAACAATACCCCATATACATAGGTTTCTCGTGGTTTGGGGGAGCTACGGGACCCAGTTTTAAACAAATATTGAATTTTCACAGCTTGCATCACTGGTGCCATTTCTCATTTGAGGCTGTGTAACAGTGCTCCACTTTAAGATTTCCCCCCAAAAGTATATATTTTTGGAAAGCAGACACCCCCAGCTTTCATTTTAGGTGTGTTTTCAAATTTTTTACACTGCCATTTTACCACCAATCCCTTGTAAAACTTAACATAAGTAAAGAATTCAGCTTTTTTCACACTTAGATTTCAGTGTTGATGTGACTATCAAGCACAGCCAAATAATAAAATAAGCTTTACAGCACTACTGCATTGTGCCTGAATGATATTCCTTGAAGCAGTCACCAATGCAGAGGTCAGGTTTGGAAGGGCAATCAGGACAGTAAGTGGTGGTGTCTGTCCAGATTCCCTTGCTGTAGCAAATCCTGCAATGCTTCTGTGGTTTATTCTTTTGTGGAGTTGGGGGGATTTTATAAATAAAATGTACTACCCCGGGTCTTGCTGGAATGATTTCTGGCGCACCTTGAAACAAAAATAAGGAAATAAGTTGTAGCTCATACTGTAAAAAAGTACATTTTGGATTTTGGTTTGCCAGTTTGAAAAGTAAAAATGAATTGTGTACTGCAGTCTGCATCATATAGATAGCAACATTTTTGTACCATGCACTACACTTTCTCATAGCAAGATATGGCTGCATTGGTTGATCACACAGATCAACTCCCCTAAAGTCTTGGGTATAATATACACCTGCATATTATTCACAGGTGTGTATTATACCTGAGATTTTACGGTATTTATTCCATACAGGAATTTTTGTAATAATATTGTGGGGTTGTGTTCTAGAGATGAGTGAATGGTTGTAAAATTTATGCTACCAGGGCTGACCATTGTTAAATGCTCTTGTCCCATACCTCTGCCTATACCCACTGCTCTATAGTGCTAGGGCCCACCCTTGGTAAATGTTCTTGTCCCATACCTCTCCTCATACCCACTGCTCTATAGTTCCAGGGCCCACCCTTGGTAAATGCTCTTCTCCCATACCCCTCCGTATACTTGCTGCTCTATACAGCCAGGGCCAATCCTTATTGAACATGCTTATCCCACACCTGTCCAATACTTGCTCCTCTCCTCCACAGGGACACAAACATTTTACTCTCACTACAATTAGACTAAGGAAACTGCCCAGCACACAAGATCATGTGACAAACTGGGGTGAATGTACAAATTAGCCAGAACAGCTCTGCTAGACTGCCCCATTGATTTCCCCGAGGTGCAAGCAGCATAAAGGGGACATTTTCCACTGTAAGTAGTTTTAAATTGGCATTATTCAGAAAATGTATTCTTGCACTTGTTTTAACCCAGAATTGCATATGTGCATTCCCCCCACTATGGCCAACATATCCGCAAATGCAGATTAAAATCGTGGTAATCAGTGGCAGAATGCGCTGCACCTCTGTTCCAGCCTCACCCACAATTACGTTGCCTCTAATTTTTTTCACAACAGGGAGGCAGGCAGAAGCTTTTAGGAACAGCCAAAGGGAGGGGAGTTTGTTAATTTGCTGCAAACCAGAAAAGAGCACTGGCTGTAAAAAAACTACAAGGGATAAACCTTGACCCAGCCTGGCCCTACAACATCATAGCTGATTTAGGGCTAGATTCTATTGCAGGTGCTAACATTTTTCTTTTGAAGTCAGTGGGGAAAACTGGAGATAAAAGCAATGATAAATTAGCACCTGTAGCAGAATCTAGCCCTTACTCTTCCCAGTTCTCCACAGCACCCCAAAAGCAGGGCCGGATTTACATCTCAGGAGCCTGTAGGCACAGATATCTGAAGCGTCCCCCCCCCCGGCCGTCTCCACAATGCTCCAAAACTCCATATTGCCCTCACATTGCCCCCCAACACCTTCACATTGCACCCCATCAGCTCCACATTGCCCTCATATTGCCCCATCATCTCAACATTGCCCTCACATTGCCCCCCATCAGCTCCGCATTGCCCCCATCAGCTCCACATTGCCCTCATATTGCCCCATCATCTCAACATTGCTCCATTCAACTCCATATTGCCCTCTTATTGCCCCCATCAGCTCCACATTGACCCCATCAGCTCCACATTGCCCTCACAATGCCCCCCTTCAGCTCCAACTTGCCCCCACCATCTCCATGTTGCCCTCACATTGCCTCCCTCCCATTGTCCGTTTCCTACCTCCCTGGCAGATCTGTCGTCTGTGCCTCCTTTGGCACAGTCCCATAGTTGCTGAAGCTCCCACGCAGTCTCCTATTCAGGAATGCAGAGCGCTGGGAGATGATGTCATCTCCCAGTGCTCTCCATTCCTACAGAGCCGATGAGGGAGCTCAACACTTACAGGACCACTGCCAAAGGAGGCACAGACCTGTCCTGCCAGGGAGGTAGGAAATAGACAACGAGGGGGGGTTGCAATGTGAGGGCGACATGGAGTGGGCGCCAGCGCAGCCAGCGAGGCGGCTTTTTTTTTTTTTTTTAAAGAATTAAAAAAAGAAAAAAAATCCCATTGGCAGGCGCCCCTCAGTGGCGTGCGCCTGTAGGCAGGTGCCTACTTTGCCTTATGGCAAATCCGGCCCTGCCCAAAAGTCTGTGACATAGAGAATCTGTTCAGGATCCATCCAAACCTTCTGCCCTCTCCCGTCTCTAACCTCACTCGCTTTCTTCTCCATACCTATAGAACTCCGTACCCCTCTCCCTCATCTTGAACAATCCCCCTCTGTCTATAAGTCTACCCTGAAAGGGATGGTAATGTCCCATAAACATTTTTTTGCATTTTGTAGTAGTTAAAAAGTGAAATTGAATGCAAAAAAAGTATCTCTCTCAAACCGCTCTGGTTTGAGAGATATCGACATTCAAACTTTGAAGTTTCCTGCTGTCAACTGTAAAGCTGTCAGCAGGAGATCCATGTCGGCCGACACGGAGGCTCTGCAGCAGAGCCTCAATCGCATTTTTTGAAAAGAATGACTGCATTGGAATGGTCTACCAAGTGTGCCTGGTATCCCTTGAAGTCTTATCTTCTGGAGCTCTAGGACCATGCACTACCTTTGGCCAAACTCAGCACTTGTATTCTCAGCACTTGACACCCTCATACCCTAATATCTGTCTCCTATTACCAATTTAGACTGTAAGCTCCTTGGGACAGGGACCTCTCTCCTAATGTTTCTATTAATGTGGCACTTAATTTGGCACTTATTTTATCCCCTCTTATTTATTGTAACATACGTCTATTGTACAGCGCTGCGTACACTGTGTGACACCATATAAATAAAGACGTACATACATAGATAGGATTAATAACCAACGGGGATCTTTTTCGGTGTTCCCTCCAAGGTGAGCGCAGTTGAATGACTCAGCTCTGAAAGAGATAAGAATAATAATTAAAATTGGGCCGGGCAGTATGGTGCATCTCTTATTCCAGCACAGCCCTCTTTAACGCTTTCAGTGCTGGGTCACTAGCCTTAGAGTGAACATTGCTCCTTTCTAGAAGAACAGGGTCAGGTTGTATTTAGATTATTATTATTATTATTATTATGTTTTTTTTCTTTTTTTGAAACAAGTATGACATATGATAAAGAGCCTTTTGTGCTAAGAATAACTGGTGCAACACTGGGGGGAAAACTGTGCCATAAAGGATGATTTAAAGGGACAGTAATGTCCCAAAAAAATATATCCAGTTTTGTAGCCTTTAGAAAAAAATCAATATGGTCCAATCCTGATCTCTCAAAACGCTATGGTTTGAGAGATATAAGGATTCAAAGTTTTCCCCTCTCGATTTCTCCTGACGTTAGCCTCTAGTTGACAGCAGGGGATCCCGGTCAGGGGACCAGCAGGCGGCTCTGCAGCAGAGCCGAGATTGCGTTATCTATAAAGAATTCATTAACTGGAAATGTCTACAAAGTGTGCTTGCAAACCAGGTATACTTTGTAGATCTTTCCAATGAATGAATTCTTTATAGATAACGCAATCTCGGCTCTGCTGCAGAGCCTCCTTGAGTCGTACGACTCGATTCTCCTGCTGTCAGCTTTACAGCTGACATCAGGAGAAGGGGAGGGAGGGGGGAACTTTGAATCCCTATATCTCTCAAACCATAGCAGTTTGAGAGATCGGGTTTGGACGATATTGACTTTTTTTTAAAAGCTACAAACCTGGGTATATTTTTTTTGGGACATTACTGTCCCTTTAAAAAAAAATCATATTTACTTAAATGTGTTGTAGACCTCTCTGTCATTAAAAGGTTTAACCTTTTGACTGCCAATGCAATGCGTTGGATACCTCGGATACCTCTCTGGCACTCAAAGGGTTAAAAAACACATTTAAATCAATGGGGAATTTGGGAATTGTTCTATTTGTCCCCTAGGATGCAGTTGGCTTGCTACCAAAATAAGTTCTGAGCTCCATAATGCATGTGTTACTTTAAAGGGATAGTAATGTTTCACAATCAAATCAGATACATTTAATCTTCAGGGTATTTGGGCCATGGAGAGTGTTATTTCAGTACCGTCAGAGTTGTAGTTTAAGAGTAATTGAATGATAAAGTGTCCCCCTCTCGCCCCTTTTACTGATGTAGCACTGTTCACCACAGAACAGAAAGGTGGTGTCCAGATCACAGTAAGAAGATTGACCTGTCCTGTCCCAGGACCAGATTTCACATCTGAGGGGAGGTGGCTTACACTAGGTAAGAGGGGTGGCAGGGGGATACTTTATCATTCAATTACTCTTGAACTACAACTCTGAAAGTATCCCTTTAAAGGGATAGCAACCTTCTATTTTGACATTATGTCCCTGACAAGAAGCTCCTTGGATCTTCTTTTCCAAGAAGCTCTCTAGTGAGTGACACATAGTGACACATTGTAACAGTATTCCTGCAGCACCAAGTACACTGTATTTAATAGACTAGAGACAGCCTTTTTTTCATTGTAACACTATCTTTTTTTACATTGTATCATTATCCCTGCTTTCATTATCCCTCGCAGTAAGCTCCCTGGAAACAATGACCCAAGAAGCTCATGACATAAAATGTAAAAAATAAAAAGAGCAGAAGATGGAAAAAAAATAGTAAAAATTACTTTCCTCCATTGTCCGTGATCCTCAGGGTAATTACATTTTTGTGAAAGGCACCATTGTCTCTCAACTGTATAATTTGCTTGCTTATATTACCTAACTCTGCTCAAGATTCATTCTTGTCCAATACCTTAGATAAGCTTGATGCCTTTAAAGAAAATGTTTTAGTAGTTGGGGGAGATATGAATGTTCCTCTTCAACCTTCGGTAGATTGTTCTACTGGTTACTCTTCATACTCCAGACCCCTTCTTCACTCTAACACTCTTCTTTCATACAAATTATTGGACACATGGAGCATATGTCACCCGGACCGCAAAACTTCACTTTTTAATCCCACCCACACAACCTATATTCCCGTATAGATTACTTTTTCATTTCACACGATCACATTCATCTTTTAGAATCAGCTGAGACTGGCAACATTACCTGGTCTGAAAATGTCCCACTTTGTATGGAATTGCGAATGCTTAGGGGTAATCTTGCCCCTCCTGTATGGCATCTAGATGATTCTCTTATGCAACAACAAGAGGTTAAGGACCATATTAATAAGATCCTCAATCAAGTTACCAGGGAAAATGAAGATGGCATCACCTTGCCAATTTCCATCTGGGACTCCCTCAAATGTGTCCTTTGGGGGGAGTTTATAAAGATAACGGCAACCAAAAAAAAGAAACGATTAGCTCAAATCTCTCAGCTTCTAAATGATATTTCCAGTTTGGAAACCAAACATTAGTCCTCGGGCAACACTCAAGATTTACTTCGCCTTGCTCAACTTGAACATGACAATAAGGTTGGCTCTCCCTTAGCCCATCAATTACAAGCCAGATACACATCTCACTATGTCCCTTCCATATGTACCCCTAAGGGATCATTAGCCTAAGACAAAATCTCCATAGCGAAAGTATTTCGAGATTATTATTTCTCTCTTTACACTCTGGCTTGGAATTACGCATTTCAACATACTTGAAAGAAGCACATCTCCCCCAACTGGATCCATCAGCTTATGAGTTCTTAGAAGCACCTATAACTTACGAGGAAATTCACAAAGCTATCCAGGCTTTACCTGCTGGCAAAAGCCTTGGCCCTGACGGCCTCTCTCAGGTTTATTATAAAACATTCCAAGCCAGATTGATTCTGCTATTGTTGGAGACTTTTTTTGCACTACCTGACCAAATTGCCTCGTGCCCTGAACTTGCAGAAGCTCATATTACGATATTGCAGAAATTGGTCAAAGACCCCCAGAGATGTGAAAATTATAGGTGAATCTGCCTTCTCAACTTAGATATGAAACTATACTACTATACTGGCAGAACGCCTCAAACCCCTCCTACCTTCTCTTGTACATACTGACTAAACAGGATTTACACTTGGTAGGGAAGCACGCAACAATACTCGTAAAATCTTGAATATTATACATCATGTACGATCCAAACATATCCCATCCACTTTCCTATCTATGGACACCCGAAATGTCATTTGATAGGGTTAACTGGCTTTTTCTTGATCAATCCATGAAGGCTTTTGGTTTTGGCCCATCCTTTCTCTGATCTATATTTGCTCTATATCAAGTTCCTAATGCTTGGGTATGTGTGAAGGGCCATTTATCAGAGAGATTTAGTATATCTAATGGTACCAGACGATGCCCCTTCTCCCCTCTTCTTTTTGTGCTACTCATGGAACCTTTTGCCCAGCACATTCGACTCAACAACCATATCAGGGGTGTGTGTTTAGGTTCTGACATCTGTAAATTGGCAATGTTCTCCAACTATGTTCTTCTTATGATTACGGACCTTGCTGATTCAGTTCCCTCTGTTTTAGCTGAATTGGACACCTTTTCGGAGCTTTTGGATTTCAAAATGAACCCTACTAAATCTGAAGCCCTTCCTGTTGATCTCACTCATTCGCTTCAGCAGTTCCTTCAATCACAAACCCCCTTTAAGTGGTCAAATTCACACATTAAATATCTAGGTATTAATTTACCCTGAACATTCCAATCTATATATCGTCTTAACTTCCCTGCTTTGGTGACATTGTTTCATTGTGATCAGGAATGGTGGAACAAACTTTACCTAGCCTGGTTTGGTAGGTTTAATGTGATCAACATTAATGTTTTTCCTTGTCTTATTTATTTATTTCAGACTCTTCCTATATCAGTGCCCTCCTCCTTCTTTTTATTGCTGAATCACTCCATTTGTAGTTTTTTGTGGCACTCTAGACCTCCTAAGTTGGCGAGCCGCTACCTCTACTTACATAAATCAAGAGGGGGTTTGGGACTACCAACCTTCACTACCTACTATCATGCTTCTGCTCTTGCTTCCATTACTGACTGGGCACATAATGGAGCTGATAAAGCTTGGGTACGAACTGAAAATGATACAACTTCCCTCGGGGACCCCATGATTGAAGTATTTCTTTAACCTACCATGAGGACTAAATCTATTAATACTCATCTCATCATAGCCCATGTACTTTCAGTTTGGTCTAGGTGTAATAAAAACAAGATTCTATCACTGTCTCTTTCATTAGCATCTCCGATTTTTTACTCTCAGACCACTTCCTTATCTCTTCCCATATCTGACTTTCCTAGATGGTCAAAAAACTGCAATATATGCCTGTTTGACATCGGACAGAATGATCCACCACTTTTGAGGACTTTAAATCTACGTACGATTTGCCTGCTTCGGAGATGTGGAGATTCCTTCATATTAAACACTTCTTGGAACAACCACCACTAAAATTAGTTTGGTCTTCCCTGCCTACTTCCTTTGAATCATTACTGTTAGCACCCAATGCTCCGTCTAGTAAGATAGGAAAACTATACGCCATTCTTTCTTCCCCTCTCCCCTCTTTTAGACCTGGGTACGCTACTGCTTGGGAAAGGGAATTAGGGACTAAGTTATCTCTAGAAGACTGGAAGACCATTTGGAAGGTGTCTTCCAAAGCATCTATCTCTGCCCCGATCTTAGAATCCCACTTTAAATTCTTGTCTAGGTGGTACGTCCCTCCTTTGAGGCTCCATGCTATCTCTTCCTCGATGAAATCCTCCTGTTGGAGTTGTCATTCTGCGGTAGGTACACCCTCCACCATATTTGGTGGTCATGCTCTAAGATTAGTCCATTCTGGTCGAATGCTTAGACTCTGCTGCCAACTGCCTGAACATATCTCTCTCTAAAGATATATCGCAACCTCTATTTTTTCTGAAACTTCCAAGCCTCCCTTTTCTGAAGATGCTTACTTCTCACAATGCTTCTTATGGCTAAAGCTCTCATTCCACGTCACTGGAAAGATGAACCTCCCCCTCCAATTCAGGAATGGGTTAGTAGTGTGAGGACATCTCTGTGCTAAGGGTCTACATTGCCAAGCATGATAAAGATCCGAATGCGGTGGACACATTCTTCTCCACCTGGCCTTTCTAAATGTACCTATGCTCTCCATCTTTTATATCCTCGGGATATACCTCACTGGTCTTTTCGTTTTATACTCCCTTCCCTTACATTTTTTTTTCTTCTCCCACTCCCTTCCTTTTCTCCTTCTCTCTTAGTCTTTTCTCTCTGGCTCTTTTTCAGTTCAGTCATTACTCTTCTATGCTAGGACTGATATCCTTTGCTCTCCACATGCGTACTTTAAGTAATAAGTCGCTACCACAATGGAACTCTTGGACCTTTATTGTTGTACTCATTTTGCTTTTAATTAT
This sequence comes from Rhinophrynus dorsalis, assembly GCA_037306005.1. Taxonomy (NCBI): domain Eukaryota; kingdom Metazoa; phylum Chordata; class Amphibia; order Anura; family Rhinophrynidae; genus Rhinophrynus; species Rhinophrynus dorsalis. The sequence goes on from CM074724.1 coordinate 46,892,925, forward strand.
ATTTGCTCATGTCTGAATTGTCCCTCTACATTACTGACTTGTTTTTTTGGATGTAATCCTAATTGTACTTTTATCTTTTCCTCAATAAAGCTTTGAAAATGTAAAAAAATATATAGTAAAATTAATTAATTGACTTTATATATTATGCACTTTTAGAATATGTAAAGTCAAAATAAAAGGTTATTATCACTTTAACACATGATTTGTCATCCATTTTAAAAAATTGCAATGTCATTTCCTCCATCCTAGCCCACTCCTACCTACCTAGAGCTGCACATAGCAACCTATTCCAGCTGACAATGGATGCTACATGAGTCTGCTCCATTTGGTGTTTCTAACATCATGTGATCAATTTATCTGTAATCCTAATGGTTAAACCATTCATTTTGTGTGTTCCGGAATAGCCTGATTCCTATGAAATATGAGGGGAATTGTAGTAATAAGGCACCGCACTAAAACAGACATTGGACTTGATTTACTAGTACTGAGTCTGCCTATCGTCTGATCCTGTGCTGAAAATTCTCCCCCTAATGCTTCTTGCACCAAGTGGTGGGTTGTGGGCATCTTATGGTATTTCATTCCTCTGTGCCTTGTTTAAAACTATGTATTAACTAGGTGTAGAGGAATATGGCATTACTATTTTCACATGCTTAACCCATTAAATGCGTTGCATACCCCTCTGGCACTCAAAGGGTTAATGACAGTGCAGTGTGTGTGTGTGTGTGTGTGCACTGTATGCACTTAAGCAGTAACAAGCTCTAGTACAGGGGTCTCCAACAAGTAGCTCATGAGTTACTCGTAGCTCTTCTACTACCAGCGAGTAGCTATCTGTACTCCAATCAGATACGAAGTTAAAGAAAGGTCCAGTGGTCAAAATCTGCTTTTTGATTGGGTGCAGCCAATCTGGGAACAGTTTTCATCTGCACTGCTGTGGGCAATCACAGATTTGATAGTAATGCAGATAGAGGGTCTCATAGCATTCTCATGGTTCTCCTGGACCACTGTCATAATAGCTGCTAAGTGTTGTGGGAAATATTTGGTGTCACACTGGGTAAGAGCAATATTCACTCACCCATTGTAACAAAAGTTGTCACATTTCTGTTATATTCAATAATTGTTTAGATAAGCCACTATAATAACTGCAAACAGGGTGGAAGTGCACAATAAATCAGAAAATCAGATTATATAGTGAATATGTCTTGTAGGTGAATTTTATCACCATGAGCTATCATAGAGGTCAATTGTTTTCTGTTCACTCAGTTATTGGAAGGAATGAAGAGTAGGTAAGTGCAGCGTTGGTGATGGTTTAATATCTATAGTTTCAATATATGTTTTAGAGTAGCTTAGAACATGTTTCATCAATTAAAGGGATAGTAATACTTCGTTTTAACTTTATTTTATTTTGTAGGCATTAAAAAAACATGAAGAATGATATAAGTCTTATCTCTCAAACCTTTATGCTTTAAGAGATATTCACAAGCAAAGTATCCCCCTCCCGCCCCTTTTACTGATGTAACAGTGTTCAGCCAGGGCAGAAGGGAGGTGCCCAGGTAGACTGCAGAGAGGGACAATCTTCAATTAAGATAAGGGAAAAACCTGAAAAGCTTGTCATGGGGGGCAGGGATTTCATTGTTTTCATAGGAATAAGAGTGTCCCCTGCTGTTATCTGTCCAGTCTATGGACTGCATTCCACATCTGAGAAGAGATGGCTTACACTAGGTAAAAGGGGCGGGAGGGGAAATTTTGCTTGTGAATATCTCATAAACCATAAAGGTTTGAGAGAGAAGACTTATATCATTCTTCATGTTTTTTTAATGCCTACAAAATAAAACAAAGTTAAAATGAAGTATTACTATCCCTTTAAAATAGCTCCCATTAAAAAAAAAGGTTGGAGATAGGCTATACCCTGCAGTGCAGTGGAGGATAACATTTTACCACGGAAAATGTGTTATGATGACGTAAACAGTTCACTCATCATAAGTGTAGACCAGGACGTCTTAATGATAGCTCAGTAAATTCCCTGATTATAGAATCTATTCAAACCTCAAGGTTGCAGGTTCAAATACCAGCAGGGTCAACTCAGCCCTTCACCCTTCCGAGGTCGATAAATGAGTACCATTGAGTAATAATAACATCTATTATTTCAGCTGCCGATTTGGTTAATTCCAAGAGCGTGCGCTGAAAGTGCTTTGAGTCCCACTGGGAGAAAGGTGCTATATAAGTATTAGTTATTATTATTATTAATGTATGCGCACAGCTGGCACTCACTGGGGGCCTCCTGTTCCAGGAAGCTTCATCTTTGATTCCCATCAGTCCCAGTTTTACAGGAACCAGTTTAATTCTGTGGTCAGATGGTCAGGGAGGCATGAAGCTGCCCCATGTATGACATACTTGTTGCAGCTTTTCCTACATTTGGGGCCTCTATTAAAAATTCCACAGATGGCCTCAAGGGTTCCTAAAACTGCCCTGATGTAAGCCTCTTATTTTATTTTAATCCCTGGAATTCTAAAGATATCTGCAAACACTTTACAAGACAATGGCTGGATATGTTTTTAGCATCCAAATTTTAAAGGGATATTAGTGGTTCAAAACAAAACAAAACAAAGTATATTCTATGTAGAAAAAAGGAAAAACATGTTTTTTCCTTTTTCCCACATAGAATATACTTTTATTATACTGCATGTTTTTATAAAATACAAGCCTGTAATATTTGAAAAAGGGGTTAATCCCCGAAACGCGTCATATCAGGTGTTTATAGCTCGCTATGTATTGACGTTATATATTCTCTGGCTATATTATAAATTTTAAATTGTACTTTTAATAAATATTATTAGAGGATCCGTTGTTTCTTTTTCATCTTTTCCTGTGAGAAGTGACTGAAACGGGGCCGTCACTAGTTACCCCGTTTGAATTTGCTGGTTGTTCTCACAACCAGTCACCCTGCACAATTATTGTGAGTATTGGATTTACAAGACCGAATTCAGATTGAAGACAGCCCAAGAGATATCTGTCAGTGTTTTGCGCTCTTCCTGTTTGTGTGTATGCTTACAATTACTTACATTTGTCATTCATGTGACATTTTTGTGTCGTTATCCCTTTGAACATATGGCCTTATGTGTATGTGTGTGTTTGTATATGCACGTTTGTATTTGTATATGCGTGTGTGTGTAGGACTATATTTACATCACAGACACCCCTAGGCAAGCCACTCTAGCAACCTTACATCCACTCATGGATACACCCCACTACTCACATGACCCACACCCAGTCCCATCCATTGTTTTCTGGCACAGAATGCCTAACTGCAATATAAAATTAAGGAAACATATCAATCCACCATCACGGCCAATTAGCTGCACTTATTCTTAACCCCTTAAGGACCATCGGTCCCAGGGTATGCGGTCCTTTAAGGACCAGATAGGAAACTTTGACGTGCCGTCCCACAAGACTGATCATGTGGGGCGGCATGCCGAACGGGGGACTGATAGAGATCGCTCCGGTCTTGGAGCGATCAACTTCAGTCCCAGTTATTACTCACCACGTTCCAACAGGAAAAGTATGTGACGTGCCAGGACCGTCACTGGTCCTTAAGTGCCAGACCAGCGTGATGGTCCTGCCACGTCAATGGTCCTTAAGGGATTAAGCTTGAAAATCCTGTCCCTGAATTTATGTGCAAATGCCCTTAGTGCAGCTCTGCTTGCACAGACCGCTAATGTGAACAAGCGACCGTCACCTCTACAGTTGCATGAGGAAATGGAAGACATTAGTGCTGATTGGCACCCTGTTACCACATGGCATGAAATGATGTAGAATAATGCCACACCCTGAAACACCTAAACATTCCCACTAGCCCATGCAGTTCAAATCAGCAATGTTTTGGCATAAAACATTTTGTACAAAGGCCGTTGGCAGGCACAGAGAACAAAACAGGTTGCTTGTACCTAATTTAGAGTTAAATTGCACTTGCAATTGCATTTTTCTTGGAATATTTAACACTTAAAGGGATAGTAATACTTCATTTTATCTATATTTTATTTTGTAGGCATTAAAAAAACATGAAGAACGATATAAGTGTTACATGGTTTGAGAGATATTCACAAGCAAAGTTTCCCCTCCCGCCCCTTTTACCTAGTGTAAGCCATCTCTTCTCAGATGTGGAATGCAGTCCATAGACAAGACAGATAACAGCAGGGGACAATCTTCTTCCTATGAGAACAATGAAATCTCTCCCCCCTTGACAAGTTTTTCAGGTTTTTCCCTTATCTTAATTGAAGATTGTCCCTCTCTGCAATCTACTTGTGCACCTCCCTTCTGCTCCAGCTGAACAGTGTTACATCAGTAAAAGGGGTGGGAGGGGGATACTTTATCATTGAATTACTCTTGAACTACAACTCTGACAGAATTGAAATAACACTCTCCAAAGTCCAAATACTATGATGATTAATTAGAGCTGCTTTTATTATGAAACATTACTATTCCTTTAAGTGCAACACAATGAGTTGGCAACCACTATGGCACTGAAATGGATAAAGAGTGTGGCATTGAAAGGCAGGGCAGGACTTTGTAACAGATGTCAAACTGGCCCAAAGCTATAAAATTAAATTAAAAGTTCTTCTGGAATAAACCAACTGCCCCATACGGGACACATACCGTAAAATCTCGGGTATAATACGCACAATTTTACCCCACTTCACCTTATGTGAAGCGGGGGGTGCGTATTATACACGAGAGTTTAAAAAATAAAAAAAAAATAGGGTTGGCTGATCCCTTCCCTCCCTCCCCCGGGTCAAACCCACTCTCAGAACAAGCCTTACTTGCTTGAAGTTTAACTTGAAGTCAGCATCTTCTGCTGTGGAGAAGGCAAAATACAGCCTTATGCACAGCTTCCCTGCGGGCGGCACGCTTCCTTTTGCCGCCCGCTTCCATCAATGGTCTTACAGGACCTTCCGCCTACAGCCATTGGTAATGCCCTGTGTATCAGGGCATTACCATTGGCTGTAGGAGGAAGGACCTGTAAGCCCATTGATGGAAGCGGGCAGCAAAGGGAAGCGTGCGGCCCGCAGGGAAGCTGTGCATAAGGCTGTATTTTTCCTTCTCCACAGCAGAAGATGCGGACTTCAAGTGGGGTCGTTAAACTTCAAGCAAGTAAGGCTTGTTCTGACAGCGGGTTTGACCCGGGGGAGGGAGGGAAGGGATCGGCCAGCCTTTATAATTTTTTAGCAAGGGGGGAAAACAAGGGTGTGTATTATACATAAGCACTCTTGTTTTCCCCCAAAATCTTTGGTATAATACGCACCTGCGTATTATACAAAGGTGCGTATTATACCTGAGATTGTACGGTAAAATGTCCTAAATTCCCATGCACTTGAATACAGATTTTTAACCCATTGAATTTAAGAGGGTTATATGATGCATTGCAATGGAGACCTCTCTAGCATTCATGGGATTAAAATCCCAATTTAATATAACATGAATTTTATTTGTCCCCTATGGTACAATTGGTTTACTCCAGAATAACTCCATTATAGATATGGGCCAATGTTCCTACTGAATTAATATAAATTTTGATTTATTTTGAGAAGAGAGTGAGCAAGGGTTTAACCCTTTGAGTGCCAGAGGATTGTGTAACACATTGATTCACATTCAATCAGTCAATACCTGGAATTTTGAGCAAACCAACCGCGCCATGACGCAAATGAAAGTTCCCAAAATCCCCATTGATATAAATAGTGCTTTTAGACCCTAGAGAGATCTCCAGTGCATTTTCGTTGGACACCTCTCGGCATTCAAGGCATTCACCTTTCTTGCTTAGTACATAACCACCGGACTACCTGAGCAGTATGCTCACTCCTGCTCTCCATACTAACGATAACCTCTGCTCCCCTGCTAACAACTCGCTACATATACCACAATACAAGAAGGAAGCAGGAAGATCTGCCTTCTCCTTCAGAGCTCCAAAGGCCTGGAACAATCTACCTGAAATAATCAGATCTGCTCCCAGTCTAAAATCCTTATAAGTAAAGGCTTCTTTATATCTAAAAACAGAGTGTAACTGTATATAATTTTGATATTCAATATGTATGTATATTTATATGTGTATGTATATATAATAACATGAAATATATAATGTTTCTCAATTTGTGTAAATATGTAACCCTTTACTGAAAACTGTCTAGGACATACCTGGAACCGAGACAAATTTCAATGTATTCTTTGTGGTAAAACATTTTCTAAATAAATAAATAAAATAAATAAATAAATAAATAAAAGCCGCATTTGAATGGTTTACTCCAGAATTGCACCTCTTTATCTTACTGAACACAGCCCTAAGCAAAGAATTTAACCCCTTAACATCACATGACGTAACAGGAAAGTTATGCCAGGCCAGACGTTAACCATTTGAGTCCCTTCTGGCACTCAAAGGGTTAAGGACCAGTGGAATTCTGGGATGTCAAATCAGCTGCACACTGCTCTGCCATCCCAGAATTCATTGTGCAAAAGAAAAAAAGTGCCGTGGTCCTTTATGGCTGCCCACCCCGGATCAGGAGGTTGTTAAGGGGTTAATACACATTTCGAATTAGCAGTCACTGTAGAACCTCTTGTGAGTCAGTAATTTCAGTCTGTGGTCAGCTATAACCTTGCTTACTAAGAGGTTCAGTCCAATAAACTGTGACAGCTGCTGCTGATGACCAGGGAGATTAATTAGATTCCTATGTCCTTTCCTCGGTAAAATAATAATAATAAGAATCTAATAGCCTGATTTTAGCATTTTGAGTGTCACATGGGTGGAAACATTTCTGAACCCCAAAGCAGCTTTACCCCCAGCGTGATCTAATTCATTTGCAGCTCCCCAACTCTTATTTGTCTTGTTAAAACCTTCCCATGGAAACAATGTGACTGCTGCTGCCTTAATGTGCAGCCATCAAGGGACTGATCTGTGTGTGAGGGAGAGAGACGAGGCTAAACCTATTACATAAGGAGGAGGGGGTAGACAGACAGCCTCCCTCTCCAGCACTGCTGCCTGCAACACTCTCTATGAATGAGCAGATCTGCAGAGAAGAGACCCACACACACACACAGGAGAGCAGATCTCCTCTTGGACCTGATTTCTTCTATCCATACCCCCTCCCCATTTATCAGCATCCAGCTCAACGTGTGCTCTGATGGTGACGCTGCCCATGTAAGAGCCACCCAGAGAGGCAAGCTGCCTGGGCACATCCTCCTCCTCTTTCTCCTCCTCTTCCAGCCAGACCCAGGCACTGCAAGGCACCCCTGAGATACAGCCAAGTGGGGACATACATCCAAGGGACTTAGGAGGACAGCACACACATATCCTAGCCTTTTAAAATTTACAACTAGACAAGTGATCCTCCAGGAAGACAAGGATAACCCCCAAATTGCAAGGAACAGCATGGAGGTACCACGCCTGAGTCAGCACATCAACAGCCCCAACAGCCCTTGTGAAGAGATGATCAAGAATCTCAGCTTGGAATCTATTCAGCTGTGTGAGAGAGACGGTAAGAAGCAGCTTCTATACAATCCCCTGAATGTGCCTTCTCATCCCTGCAGCACCCAGCCACAAGAAGGGTCCTTTGTTACCCCTTAATGTGCATGTAAATTCCTACATCTCCCTATGTAGAACAAAGGGGATCCCCAACATGGCTCATTCCACGCTACTTCTTTATTTTATTATTTTATAAGATTGCCAAAAGCTGCACCTAATATGGAAGGGCTTTGATACATATTGATTTTTCTCCCTCTCTCACCCTCTGTGCATGCTCTGGGAATGATTTGCATTGCAGCATTTCATTTCAGACAGCACGGAACTGCTCATGCAAAGCATGCTTAGCAAATGCATCTCTTTAGGAAACTGCAGCTACCTATTCTTTGGACTACGGTACTTTAACACTTTAAATTCCAGAGGTATATGTAAAGTGTTAAAATATGCACTTGATATGAATATATTTTAACCACTTGCATGCTAGAATGGTTTCCAAAGCATTGAAGACCACACTACCATGCAGGTGATTATATATTATTATTTGCATAAAATGCAACTTATATGTGAAATAAAGGTATTTTCTGAGACACGGGGGGCGTGTGTTAGGGGGGAGGGGAAGACAGGAGGTAACTGCATTTTCAGCACCATGGAGAGAGGAACCTATAGTATACTGGGCTGGGAGTGAAGAATTGCTGAGCATATGAGATAGCTGAACATGCTGTGAACATTGCTACACCAAGGACTGCAAGACTAAAGGTCCATATGCGTAAAGGGAGAAATGAAGCAATTCCAGTGCAAGCCAGCTGCGTCAAAGGAAACATATTAAAACTCTAATTGAGTAATATGTTTTTTTAACCCCATAAATGCTAGACAGGTGTCCAAGGCATTGCTTTGCCATACCTTGGTGACCTCTGTAGCATTCATGGGGTTAAAAACCAGATTTAAAAAAAATGGATATTTGTATTTTTCCTCTGTGGTGCAACTGATTTGTCAGAGAACTGAAGATTATTTTGTATGTGTAAATGCATATCCGTGTGCCTGTACAGTGGTGTATGCAGATGTGGCCAGACTTAGTGTGAGGGTATATGTACAGACACAGAAGTGGGGCATTTCTGGGGTAATACATCTGCACACTGGGTGGGGGTATTTATACTAATATCCTGCACTAACATTGGCAGTGGAATACATTTTTTAGTACTGCGCCTGTCTAACGCCAATTGTCTGAGATATTTATTCTCAAAACTGCCCTCTTTACAAAACCTATGCCAAGGGGAGGGCAGTTCGGGAGTGTATGGGTATTTCAAAGCATTGTATCTTGTTTCACTCTATGTACTAACAAGGCGCAGAGGAAACCAACCTAAAATGAGTGCTAAAGGCAAGACATTCTGGGCTAGCCTTAATAAAGTCCATACTCTGGTGTGCTGTTATTCACTAAAGCAACCATACACGCTCATACATCCTGGAAGTATTCATTTTATAAATATGGTGCAGATGTTTTATCCCAGCAATAGCTCTACATGTGTCTTGATACATATACCCCATTTTGTTTTAAAGCTAAATGCTTTAAACATTGACTAAGTTGTTTAGATTTCCAAAGAACACATCGATTAATTGTACGCCTGCGTATAAGCATCAGCAATGCTCTCTAGCAATGGAATTTGGTGGGATTCGCATTACGTACAAACCGATAAGGAACAATCTCGTTTTTCGGTAATGTGAATTTCCTGTATTGCTGCGTCACAAATATTTTACAGAAGGGTGAAAAACGGTTCAGAAACTCATGTTCCTGTTGTATTTATAAGATGAATTGAGTGTGGATGAAAGATTTGATGTGTTTTTACAATTGCTACAGTCTGTATGTTCCTTGACACACTGGAAGCTGATGTACTAAGAAGAGTTAGCGCAATTCTGGGTCATACTAACTTACAGGGTACAAAAAAAACCTCCAATTGACTTAAATGGGGCTTATATCCCTTTGAATGCTAGAAAGAGCTCTATAGCATTCAATGTGTTAAGCACTTCATTTATATCACTGGGTATCGGAGGGAACCTTTATTTGTCCCCTATGGTGCAGTTGGTATGCCCCAGAATTGCTCCCCTGTTCTCATTACATCAGTGTCTCCTGTGTTTAGTTAGAATAGTCCACTGTTGGGACAATTGAAAAGAAACACTGAAAATGGCTATTGGAAAAGAAAACATCTGTATAATCTGTTGGCATTTTTTTTCTTCTTATGTCAAGAAAAATTTCAGTTTGTAATGATCTGAGGGATGTTATTATATTATCGCTACAACTGCAACTACTACATCCTTACTACATGCGTACCTTAACCCTTTGTTTGAAAATGGGCGTGCAATTCAAAGGATTCTTTTTCAACCTTGATATAAAAAAATGCATAACAGCAATACTAATAATTGCGTATTTGTATAGATTTGTTTAACGCCTTAAATGCTACAGAGGTGTCTAATGTATTAGTGCGGATGCACTAATACAGGTCCGCTAAGCCTGCCTAATTCCTGTGTACTAACCCAGGGTAAATTTTCACACCTCCAGCAGTTGGGGACCAAAACTCCCATCTTCCTCAACCAGCTATTAGCTAGATAGGAATGTTGGGAATTGTTATTCCCCATAGCTAGAGGTCTGACAACTGATTACGACGGTACTGATCTATCTGTGCTGAAAATTGTCCCATTTATGATGTGCCATTAGAGGGATGGACAGTGTGGTAGGATATGGTGTTTCCAGGCGTTCAGTTCTCCGGCTCCTTATTTAACCCTTTGAAAGCCAGTGAGGTACCCAATACTTTGGATATGCATTGGATACCTGTCTGTCTGGCACTCAGTAGGTTAACACTATAGACTAACAAGGCTCAGAGGAATTAGAAATAAAAATGTGTATATTTTCCTTTGTTTGCTATGGGGACCCCTAAGGGTTTGCTTGCATTAACCCTTTGAGTGCAAGGGGGGTACGCAATGCATTGCTTTGCAATGAGTTGCGTGCTCATCTGTCACTCAAAGGGTCAAAGTTATTATAAGGAGCAGAGGAATTAAGCATAACAGTTGCCCATTTTTGTTTGTACACTACAGGGGCACTTTCAGGATTTTGATTGCATTAAAGTTGTGACAATGGCAGAGTGTATGTGTCGGTATTAACGACAGTAATCACACAGTCTACTCTATACCCCGGGCCGCATCCTGTTAACCCTTTGAGTGCCAGAGGGGTACGGAATGCATTGCAAAGCAATCCATTCCGTACCCCTCTGGCACTCAAAGGGTTAATGCCAACGCCCATGCACAGAAAATGACTTGTACTGGTGGATTAGAAATTCATTAGAGGCTAATCTGGTATTCAATGGGTTAACTGCCTCTGAGTAGATAAAATAAGCTATGCTGTCTGAACGACTGCATGGGAACGTTAATTAGATAGCCAAGTGCATTTGCTCAGGAGGGAGGTGTGTGGCACTGTGATGCAGGAGAAATTATTTTACATGCTGAAAAATTACTACAGAAAATCTTAGGTATTTATTTCTTTTTTTACAACGGAGCCTGGATTACAACACGATGCCTGTCTCTCTTCCATAACATGTAGTGGCAGCTGCTGTGAAAACCATTAATTTAATGTCATTTTTGTTTAATCGTTTCAATGAGAAAAGATCAGTGAAATTAATTGAAAGCGATATTGGTATTTTACTTTGTTGATTAACCCTATGAGTGCCAGAGATGTGATGTGAGAAACGCACTGAAGCACACACCCCTCCGACACTCAAAGAACAGTGTTTCAATACTGAGACAAACCAAAAATACCATAGGGGGACAAACGAAAACTGTTACTGATTCCATTGGGGGGGTTTAACCCTTCGAATGCTATAGACTTCTAAAACATATTGCTTCTCAATGCTTTGTAGACCTCTCTTGCGTTCAGGGGGTTAAAAGCTTAATTTCACCCCTTAAGGACCCGTGATGTGCTATGACAGTTGTGGGAAAATTTCCGTTAAGGACCCATGACGGTCCTGGCATGGCATGGAATTTTTGGGGTCCCCGTGTGGCTGCATGCCGTTCGCATACCTCCCAACATTTCAAATGGCCAAAGAGGGACACTTGTGTCTTAGGTGGTGTTTCTAGGGGTGTGGCTGATGGGCAGGGATTTTTTTTAGGTTACTTTGTGACCTATTGACACCTCTTTGTGTAACTGAATAAATAATTTAGAGCAAGACCAAAGTATTTTATTAACACAGATTCAATTACAAACACATGTACTGAAGATTATCTAACCATTTATGTGAATTTCATTGCTGTGGAGCAATGTGATAGACTAATATACACACCACTCACTCTGATGTCCTAAAAAGAGGGACAACAGGGTAGGAAAGAGGGACAGGGGGATTTGGGTCTCAAAGAGGGGCTGTCCCTCCTAAAGAGGGACACTTGGGAGGTATGCGTTCAGGGACCCTTGAATCCTGAGTCCTTAACTTCCGGCAGCATAGCCGATCATTAAGGGGTTAAATCAATGGGAATTTGGGGAAATTTTATTTGCTCCCTATGATACAGTTTTGTATTTGTGGCCCAAAGAGCTAATCTTAACCCTTTGAGTGCCCCTCTGGCACTCAAAGGGTTATTAAAGCTCTGAGTGTGACAGGAATGTGCAAGAACAATGTGTCGCACACACCCCTATGGAGTTCAGAGGGTTAACGATATAAGCAGTCTCAACAGGTTTTCATTTTTCAGGTGAGTAGGAAAAGATAAACAATGCTGTTATGGAATTATTTTCAGCAGTACAACAAAGTACAGGGGATATGTATGATGTCGGGAGAATTATTTCTCCAGACTGGCACGTGCAATAAATTGATTTTCCTTTAGTCTAAGCATTTTTTTTCTCGTGAATGAGGTCTGGCTTAAAATGTGCATGTTGTATACCTCGTTGGCAGTGAAAGGGTTAATCCTTTGAGTGACAGAAGGGTGCAAAACACATTGGTTGGTATTCAAAGTGTTAAATTAGTACTATGCATTTTAAATGCGACCTTAAAGGGGGAATTGTGCTCTAGGACAGGGGTAGGCAAACTCTGTCACTCCCGATATACTCTGGTACTCCCGATATACACAATCAAAGTCTCTTTGGGGATGATGGGATTTGTAGTTCTCAAAAGTTAGAATGCCAAATATTTCCTACCCCTGACCTAGGGATATATGGCTCTTAATTTGATTAGATGTCATATAGTTTTTTATTTGTATTTGGTCTCTGTTGTAGTCTACTATTAGTTGCTTCAGTGTATAAACTGATACGACCCCTGAAAGTCACTCAAGGTCAATTTAAGCCAATTGTTAATTGTGACAAGGGGGGTTATTCACAAAGGTGGGATAAAGAGGTGATAAAGCAGAGATCACTTCTCCAGTGGTAACACTTCTTCAGTTACTGTGTTATTCAATGGAGTCAATTCACTAACATTTCTTAAGTTTTGGAGATCTTGATGCATGAGCTCCATAGAATAACATAGGAACTGGAGAAGTGATATCACTGGAGAAGTCATCTCACTTTATCACTTCTTTATCACACCTTAGTGCATAACCCCCAAGGAGTGATATAGACACAGACACAAATACAGATCACTATATACAGTAAACTATGTATAATGCTAGAAAAAAAACAGATAGATATATCTGACTGTAGGTATATATTGTATATAATACAATAGCAAAATACATTGGGGGAGATTCACTAAGTGGTGATACAGAGGTGATGAAGTGGAGATGACTTCTCCAGTTTATCACTTCTCCAATTCCTATATTATTCTGTGGAGCCTATTCACTAACATTTCTCCAGCTTTGGAAATCTTAGTGCATAGGCTCCGTATAATAACATAAAAACTGTAGAGGTGATTTCACTGGAGAAGTCATCTCCACTTCATCGCCTCTTTATCACCGCTTAGTGCATAACCCCCAATATTACCCACATCTGTTCTATCTTCTTTCTTTTCTTGAGGTTATATGTTTAATTCTAGACCTGCAATACGCTGTATCAATCAACTATCTTGGTTTTCTTTAACCCCAATATACATACCTGGGAACTTTTGAAACAGGGTTACCCAGAGGATAACCCTGTCAGTGCTGACCTGGGAGGAAAATGACGCGATTTGCATCATAAAAGGGGCGGGGCTTAGCCGCGGAGGGGGGCGGGACAAAAGAAAAAACAAAAAAAACCTGCAAAATGTATCTAAGAGGGCGGGGAGTGGGAGGAACCGGGCGGGACAGAGCACAAGTGGGCAGGGTTTCTATTTAAACTCTGTCCACCCGGTGATCCACACTTTGCCCCGGAGACCCGGTAATTCAGTCTGAAATCCGGAGTCTCCGGGGCAAAACCGGAAAGTTCCCAGGTATGCCAATATAATGTTATGCATTTCAGCACATGACGGACACTCTTCTGGCACTCACACTGGGATTTTTATGAGATGTTATCCCTCATTACTGTCTTTATGCTCTAATAGCTTCATGGGCCACCTGGGCATATCTTTGAATCAGAAATCCTGCCAATTTCTGCAGTTTCTTCTAAAACAAAGAATTATTGAAGCTAACTGGGCTAACAGAGATTGGGGGGGGGGGGGTTGCACTAAGGTATGATACGGAGGTGATGAAGAGGAGATGACTTCTCCAGTTATATAACTTCTTCAATTCTTATGTTATTCTATGGAATGCACTAAGATTCCTTAAGCTGGAGAGATCTTGCTACATAGGTTCCATAGAGTAACAGAAGGACTGGAAAGGTGATATCATTTGCGTATTTGTCTCCTCTTTATCACCGCTTTATCATACCCTAGTGTATAACACCCCCCCAGTCTTGAAGGAGGAGGTTTACTTTGAAAATGTTGCCCACTATTGAGTGATCAACTAAACAACGCATTAACCATGGTGCCTTGATGAAAAGGGAGATATAAGAATCTCGCTGTATCAAAAGGATGAGATTCACATGTCGCGCACTTAAACGTTGCTCATTTGAGCACCAGCATCATCTGTTAAACAAATGATGAGCCGCTTATTGGACGCAGTTCCCTTTTAATTGTGTTTCATTGTTGGATAATTCTATAGCCTTAGTTTGCATTTGTTTTCAAGATAATGAGCACATTTAAATATTGATTTCTGTCTTTGCCACTGGAGAAATTCATTTTTCTAGTTCAAATAATTACACTTAGTAAATGTTTTCCTTAATCATTGCTTATAGATCTAAGGTATTTAATTATTGGCTATTTTAGAACGTGAAAATAATATTTTTACAGCTAGCTTTACGGATGGTTGCCCCAGCTGTCAATATATTTTTTTTTATATATATATAATTTCTACACATAATAGTTTGTATCTATAAATTATCTCCTTTGATGCTAGAGACAAATGGCTAATGCCACCAAAGTTAGTCAATAAAACTTTGTGATATAATACATCACAACAGCAAAGGTAATTTGATCAAAATTCACCTGGACATTAAATATTTCTATGATTAGCTTCATAAGAGAGAATTTGTGATGCATAAAAGTACAACTGATGAGCAAAAAAAACAACAACAGGTTAAAGCTCAATCTTTTACTAGTTAATTGCCACTACTAACACCTGTAGGAAGAGAAGCATTATACATTTTCAGTGTTAATTGTATTGGTTCACCCCAAGGTTATTGCCCCACATTGTGCAAGACCTGAAGTAGCCTGTAGCAGCCTCATTCCTACTGGCTGTCTAAATAGCATAGCAGCCAATAGAAACTGTTGTGATGTAAGCTAGACCGTGACCTCATTGCAAGGGGAGGGAAAGGGGAACTTTGTAAGCTTGTATCTCTGAGAGGTTGTACCAGGCACAATTATTAATTTTTTTTTTTACTATGTACAGTATTAAATGTCAGTAAATCGATCTATTACTATTGCTTTAACAGGAATGTTTATTTGTCCCCTATGGTGCAGTTGGTTTACTCCATAATAACTCCAGTTCTTCCATTGCTGTATTTGTACTGACCGTAGCCCAGAACAGCGATTCACAACTTGTAGAACATGGGAAATTTTCTAGCAGTGCTGCTGCCTCACAAAAATGTGAGAATCTCACTACAAACTTGACCTGCAAATTCCCTTCCCGCTTTCTACACTTTCCTTACAAACAAATTGGTAGCGTTAGAGGCTGATTTGTACTGCGAACTGTCTCTGGTGAGCCAGAAATGCTGTGCGCTTCTATATTGAAGGAAAATAATTACAGACATATGTACGATCACTGTTCTAATTAGCGTAAGGTTATACTGGCAACTGTATCACAGTGAACAAACTGCAGAGACAAGTCATCAATAATTGGCTGGTTTACACATCTGAGTTTTACAAGCAGTGATGGCCAAACGTTATGCCACAGAAGTAAACTAGGCAGAAAGTTAAGACGTCCTGTGGAAATTTCCACACCACCAACATGAAAATAGCATTTATCTGTATCTGCAGGTTGTGTGTGTGTACAGTCTATGTGTGTGTGGTGTGCATGGTTTGTGTGTGTGTTTGTGTTGTATTTGTGTTTATGTGCATGTGTCTCCGTGTGTTTGCATGTGTGTGTATATATATATGTGTGTGAGCATGTATGTCTGTATGTGTATCATACCTCCCAAGTGTCCCTCTTTAGGAGGGACAGTCCCTCTTTGAGACCCAAATCCCCCTGTCTCACTTTTCTACCCTGGTGTCCCTCTTATTAGGAGATCACACTGTGCGGTGTGTATATAAGTGTATCACATTGCTCCACAGCAATACAACTCCCATTAATGTTTAGTTGATCTTCAGTATATGAGTTTGTAAGTTAATATGTGTAAATAAAATACTTTGGTCTTGCTCTATATCCTTTATTCAGTTACACAAAAAGGTGTCGACAGGTCACAAAGTAACCTAAAAATTCTCAGCAATGCCCCGCCCACCAGCCAGGCCCCCAGAAACACCATCTAAAACACAAGTGTCCCTCTTTGGCCATTTAAAATGTTGGGAGGTATGGTGTATATTTGTGTGTATGTGTGAGTGTCTGTGTGTGTGTTTATTTTTTTGTGGAGGCTTTGTTGCATGTATGTTTTTGAAGCAATAGAATAAATGACTCTGGCATTAGTGAGTCTCATGTGTCAACAGAAATGTGCAGATGGTATGGCGTTACCCCAATAACTCCACATCTCTGAGATGCATGAAAAGAGACTATCCAAACCTCTGTCAACAAAAACTCTGGAAAAAGTGTGTGTAGGTTTGTATGTGTGTGTTTGTATGACTATTTGTGCGTGTATATCCATTTGTGTGTATTTTCTCCATAGAAAGATTCACAAAAATGTGAAAATTGTTGTATATTTGTGGACGTTCTCACCAAGAGAGAGAAAGCAGGACATTTCAAACACTCAAATGGGGAAAAGTTTGCAGACTAGAGATATAAAATGTTCCTCTCTGTAGGAAAATGATTATTTTGTCCAGTATCTGAAGAATGATGCAGTCATTGTACAAAGTACAATTCAGCTTATGACATCATTCTAGAGATTCCACATTGCAGTCACCGCTTCAGCACCAGGTACTGTCTGTGCATGTTTACACAGGGGTAAGCAAGGAAACGTAAAACAAGATTGAAAAAAAACATAAAGCAGGTATAACAGCATCTCTCAGTTGTAAAATAATTATACATTTTCCATGGATACCTTTGTTTTTAACAACTCCAAAGGGATGTAAAGGTAAGCCGAAGAAAGTGCATAAGATTACACTTGTAAATTCAGCATTTTTAGTAAACTCATACAGCCTTTGTGTTATCATTCTGTTCATAGATCATTGATAAGGAATAACCTTAGCCTGTTGACTTTATGGCTTTTTTTTTTTTAAATATACTGCGTTCTCTTTCGTTTTGCTATGCTGTTTATGATTGGCTTGACAAATCTGAGCTAACTTCATTTGTAACCAAAGAAACAAACTAAGTAACCTGGATTCAAACACCTAAAAATAAAATGTATTGATACACGTTTATGTGTGCTGTGCTATTGCAGTGTCTACAAATATTAAGAGGCCCTTTCCTCGACGCATAGTCGGGGGAGGGCATGACTGCTGGGTGCGGACCATCTTTTGGCAATATTTTGCTGGAGGATGGTCATTACTGGCTGGCGAGGATAGTGGGCTGGTTGGGGGGGTTTTGTATATAAATATTGCCCGTGCTGCTGTCTGCGCACTTGATTTTCGGCGTTTGAGACAGCCGCACTGGGAATCTTTTGTTCCCTCCCTCTCTGTTTTTAGTCACAGCATTTGGCTGGGTGTGGGTCCTCGCCAGGTAATAATTTGAGCTGTCATATACCCTAGAGGGTTTGGGGAGTTAGTTCCCCCACTCGCTGGCTAACGGCGCGAGTGGGGGCAGAGACTCTTGGTCCCTTGTTGGTGTGTTAATCGTGCCACTCGGCAGTTGACGAGATGCAGGCATAATGTTAATTGTTATATTTTAATAAAGCTGTGGCCTTTTCCTTCCCAACATGTTTGTATGTGTTTAGTTTAATTATGGGGGGGTTTTGGCCTTGGTTATGTATGGGCGTGCCTTTAGCAGTCATGTCTTTGTTTCAGGAATCATGTATTCAGATCTAAAACTTGCTCATCCCAGAAATGTGTAGGTATCCATGTTTTACGTACAGAGATATGCAAACTTAACCTTTTGAATGCCAGAGGGGAACATTAACTGTGTGCCATGCAAGTGACGGATACAATGAAACATCCAGTAAGAAGCAGCAGTCATGTTAGGGTGCAGATCTGAGATAAGACGTAGGGCCTTATGCAGAAACCAAAAAAGGACCAATTCCAGGGCATACCAGCTACACCATAGTGGAAAAATTACACATTATTTTGGCTTATTTTTATCATTTAAGTGCTGCAGATTGCAAAAATGGGAACTCTCCGGATCTGCTCCAGAGAGTCCAGTTTTTAGTGTTAATTACTGTGGACAGAGGCTTATTCCCCGGCTGCAGTGAAAATTTCTGAGAAACTCCTCCCACTTCTCCTCCATCCCTCCCTGTTCTGTTCACTTCCCTCCTACTTCCCTCCTACTTCCTGCCCACTTCATGCCCATTTCCTTGCCAAATCCTGCTTAACCCCTTAACGACCGGCATGAGCATGCACTGCCAGCACTTGAGGACCACGGGTCTTTTTTGTTTTGTGAACCGGTTCAGGGCTCCCTGTGTGGTGTTCAGCCTCGTGGGGAGCCCTGAATGCCATGAAGTGCCAGGACCATCACTGGTCCTTAAGTGCCAGAACGCCGTTACGGTCCTGGCACGTCAGTGGGTGTGAAGGGGTTAAGCCCTGCCCACCTGATTGATCAAATCCCCTCCCACTTTATGATGCAAATCGCATCATTAACTTGGACCAGCCCATGAGCCCTCTCTGGGAGATAGGTGCAGATGTCTCTTACACCTTGTTAGGCAATGCATATGGGACCTGCTGGCATTCAAAGAGTTAACACTTTGAGTGGCAGACTGGGGTGCCCAGCACATTGGTCTGCTATAGATCCTATCGTGTAACAACTATTAGGACTTGCAGAAAATATAGCAACTAAATAGTAATTTGCTACTCAAATCAGGGTGTCATTATATGATTAAAGCATTATTACATACACTAGTGACTAATCACCCAATGAGCCTATCATTAGCACTGGAGTCTGTGTAAGATAAACAGTGGATTCACAGAGGTACTGGATGGAATGAAGGTTTATAGCACAGATAAAAGTGGAGCAAACTGACTGGGACAAGTAAAGTGTCCACCAATTTCTGTTGGTTTAAATGTGATGGCGATATGTCTGGCATTCAAGGGGTTAAAAGCGCCATTTAAATCAACGAGAATTCTTAGTTACTTCCAATAGGGGAACCTGTTGGTCCATTTCTGGAAGTTAAGGTAGAACAATTCTGGAGCCAATCAACTGCTCCATAGTGAACAACTTAAAGGGATAGTAATACTTAAGTATTACTAATCACTACAGTAAAGCCCTACTAAAAAAAAACGTATTGCCCCCAGTGTCATCTCTCAAACCTTTATGGTTTGAGAGATGAAAGCTTTTAAAGTTGCCCTCTCCCTCCCCCTTCCCCGTAGTCAGTGTTCTAGCTGACTGCAGGGAAGAGAGTCGTACGACTTTCAGCCGGCTCTCCAGCACAGCCGGATCGCGTTAACTAAAAAAACTTTCACTGAAATGTCTTCTACATGTACTTGGTTTGTGCTTGGTTTGCAAGCACACGTAGAAGACCTTTTTAGTGAAAGTTTTTTTTTAGTTAAAGGGATAGTAATACTTCGTTTTAACTTTATTTTATTTTTTTAGGCATTAAAAAAACATGAAGAATGATATGAGTCTTATCTCTCAAACCTTTATGGTTTATGAGATATTCACAAGCAAAGTTTCCCCCTCCCGCCCCTTTTACCTAGTGTAAGCCATCTCTTCTCAGATGTGGAATCCAGTCCATAGACCAGACAGATAACAGAAGGGGACACTCTTATTCCTATGAAAACAATGAAATCCCTGCCCCCCTTGACAAGCTTTTCAGGTTTTTCCCTTATCTTAATTGAAGATTGTCCCTCTCTGCAGTCTACCTGGGCACCTCCCTTCTGCTCTGGATGAACAGTGTTACATCAGTAAAAGGGGAGGGAGGGGGACACTTTGTCATTGAATTACTCTGGAACTACAACTCTGACAGAACTGAAATAACACTCTCCAAAGTCCAAATACTATGATGATTAATTAGAGCTGCTTTTATTATGAAACATTACTATCCCTTTAAAGCGATTGCGGCTCTGCTGCAGAGTGACCTGCTGATCTGTGACCAGATTTCCCTTCAATCAGCTACAAAGCTGACTTCGGGGAAGGGGGAGGGAGGGGGGAACTTTAGAAGCGTTCATCTCTCAAACCATAAAGGTATGAGAGATGACACTGGGGGCAATACATTTCTTTTTAATAGGACTTTAATATAGGGATTAGTAATACTTAAGTATTACTATCCCTTTAAAGTATCCATTGAGTTTAAAGGGAGCTTTTTATCTCCTGTGCTGAGACCTCTCAAGACCTCCAGTTTTACACCTCTTTAACCTTTTCAGTGCCAGAGGGGTACGCAACACATTGCAAAGCAATGCATTGTGTGCCCCTCTGGCACTGAAAGGGTTAACTGCCAGAATTGGTCCCTATATGTGTTTTGTAGTATCCCTCTGTTTTCAGGAATACAGTTCAGCCTGTGTCAGACAATTGATATGCACCTGGCCTTGTGCTAAGGTAAGCAATCTAGAATGTTGCTAGGAGAAAGCTATCTACATTCCTATACTTGGAAGGCAGTACAAGGTGACCCATTCCAGCATTCCTCTTATCAGATACTAGCAGAAAATCATTACTTACTTACAGTAAATCCTGGGGAGCATAACTGTGTCACAATATTTCCAATACTACTTTAATATCCATCATTATTTTCACATTTAAAGGGATAGTAATGTTTCAAATTGAATGATAAAATATTCCCCTCCCTCACCTTTTACTGATATAACACTGCTCACTTCAGAACAGAAGGGTGGTGTCCAGATGACTTGCAGAGAGGGACAATCTTCAATTAACATAAGGGAAAACCTGTCAAGGGGGGCTGGTTGTTCATTGTTCTCACAGTAAGAAGATTGCCCCTTGCTGTGAGCTGTGTGGTCTGTGGACCAGATTCCACATCCGAGGTGAGGTGGTTTACACTAGGTAAAAGGGGTGGGAGAGGGATACCGTATCATTCAATTACTCTTGAACTACAACTCTGACAGAATTGAAATAACACTCTCCATGGCCCAAATACTTTGAAGATTAATTGGAGCTGCTTTTATTGTGAAACATCACTATCCCTTTTAACTTTTTGAGGGCCAGAGTACCCCTCTTTCACACATATTGATGAAAAATATCTAATCAGAAATAGCAATGAGACTGAAAAAAGACACGTGTCCATCAAGCGCAAACTTTGCCACATCATCTTTGCATTGCGCTGGGCACATCTCTGGCATTTAAAGGATTAAAGGGATAGTAATACTTTAGTATTACTAATCCCTATAGTAAAGCCCTAGTAAAAAAAAGAGTATTGCCCCCAGTGTCATCTCTCAAACCTTTATGGTTTGAGAGATAATCGCTTCTAAAGTTGCCCTCTCCCTCCCCCTTCCCTGTAGTCAGCGTTCTAGCTGACTGCAGGGAAGAGAGTTCTACGACTTTCAGGCGGCTCTCCAGCACAGCCGCAATCGCATTAACTAAAGAAAAAACTTTCACTGAAATGGTCTTCTACGTGTGCTTGGTTTGCAGTGTGTTTGGTTTGCAAGCACACGTAGAAGACCGTTTTAGTGAAAGTTTTTTTTTTAGTTAACGCGATCGCGGCTCTGCTGCAGAGCCGCCTGATGATCTATGAACAGATTTCCCTTCAGTCAGCTAGAACGCTGACTTCGGGGAAGGGGGAGGGAGAGGGCAACTTTAGAAGCGATTATCTCTCAAACCATAAAGGTTCGAGAGATGACACCGGGGGCAATATGTTTTTTTTTTACAAGGGCTTTACTATAGGGATTTGTAATACTTAAGTATTACTATCCCTTTAAGCCATTTCCAGTTATGGCCCAAGTGGGTAAAAGAAATTCCTTTCCAGCTACAAAAGGCAGTCAGATATCTCTGCAAAATAACATTCAATCTGCATTGTAGGCAACTGTCATAGTTATTTATTTTGTTGTTAACTAAAAAAGGTATCCAGTTCTTTTTTAGAAGTATCCACAGTATCTGCAAACAGATATTATAAGTAGTGTTGAGCGAGCATGCTCGGCCGAAGCTTGGTTCGGCTCGAGCATCGCTCTGCTCGGCACATGGCGGTACTCGTACGAGTACCGCATGTGCTCGCCCGCCATGTTCGGGTCTCCTCCCCGCACGTTTCGCGGCTGCTGCGCAGCCAATAAACGTGCAGGGAGGCTCTGACATCAGTGTAATGCCAGCAGCCATGTTGGCTGCTGGCATTACACTGATTGGCTGGCCAGAACCCGTGATCGGGTGCTGTATAGCACCTGACCAGCGAGTTCGGCTCAGTCTTAGCCAGGGAGAGATGAGGATAGGAAGGGAAAGTCAGTGTAGGGAGAAGACAAGCAAATTTGTAAAAAAAAAGACCCAAAAGTCCTTTTTAGGACTACTGTGTGTGGGGGCAGCAGTTTATTTTGTGTGGGGGGAAAAAAAACAAAAAAAAAAAAAACTTCATATATTCTGTTTAGTGTGCAAAGTTGTAGATTAGAGCACATTCTGTTTAGTGTGCAAAGTTGCAGATTAGAGCACATTCTGTTCAGTGTGCAAAGTTGCAGATTAGCAGCACATTCTGTGTAGTGTGCAAAGTTGCAGATTAGAGCACATTCTGTTTAGTGTGCAAAGTTGCAGATTAGAGCACATTCTGTTTAGTGTGCAAAGTTGCAGATTAGAGCACATTCTGTTAAGTCTTCAAACTGTAAAATATCAAAGTCACATATTCCATTCACTGTGCGTCGCCGCAGTTAAGAAGCAAATTCTGCGTACTGTGCACAGTTTCAGAATAGGAAAAAATTCTGTTAAGTCTTCAAACTGTAAAATATCAAAGTCACATATTCCATTCACTGTGCGTCACCGCAGTTAAGAAGCAAATTCTGTGTACTGTGCACAGTTTCAGAATAGGAAAGAATTCTGTTAAGTCTTCAAACTGTAAAATATCAAAGTCACATATTCCATTCACTGTGCGTAGCCGCAGTTAAGAAGCAAATTCTGTGTATTGTGCACAGTTTCAGAATAGGAAAAAATTCTGTTAAGTCTTCAAACTGTAAAATATCAAAGTCACATATTCCATTCACTGTGCGTCGCCGCAGTTAAGAAGCAAATTCTGTGTACTGTGCACAGTTTCAGAATAGGAAAAAATTCTGTTAAGTCTTCAAACTGTAAAATATCAAAGTCACATATTCCATTCACTGTGCGTCGCCGCAGTTAAGAAGCAAATTCTGTGTACTGTGCACAGTTTCAGAATAGGAAAAAATTCTGTTAAGTCTTCAAACTGTAAAATATCAAAGTCACATATTCCATTCACTGTGCGTAGCCGCAGTTAAGAAGCAAATTCTGTGTACTGTGCAAAGTTGCAGAATAGGAAAAAATTCTAAGTCTTCAAACTGTAAAATATCAAAGTCACATATTCCATTCACTGTGCGTAGCCGCAGTTAAGAAGCAAATTCTGTGTACTGTGCACAGTTTCAGAATAGGAAAAAATTCTGTTAAGTCTTCAAACTGTAAAATATCAAAGTCACATATTCCATTCACTGTGCGTAGCCGCAGTTAAGAAGCAAATTCTGTGTACTGTGCAAAGTTGCAGAATAGGAAAAAATTCTGTTAAGTCTTCAAACTGTAAAATATCAAAGTCACATATTCCATTCACTGTGCGTAGTCGCAGTTAAGAAGCAAATTCTGTGTACTGTGCACAGTTTCAGAATAGGAAAAAATTCTGTTAAGTCTTCAAACTGTAAAATATCAAAGTCACATATTCCATTCACTGTGCGTAGCCGCAGTTAAGAAGCAAATTCTGTGTACTGTGCACAGTTTCAGAATAGGAAAAAATTCTGTTAAGTCTTCAAACTGTAAAATATCAAAGTCACATATTCCATTCACTGTGCGTAGCCGCAGTTAAGAAGCAAATTCTGTGTACTGTGCAAAGTTGCAGATTTGCAGCACATATTCCGTGAAATATGAAGAAGGCGGGTAAAAAGGGACGGGGAAGTGGACGTGATCCTGATAGTTCAGGGCGCGGGTCAGGACGCGTAGAAACTGCGCCTGGTGCCAGAGCACAAGAAAGAAAGACATCCACCATACCTAGCTTCATGTCTCATTTTACAGGGCGTCGCAGGACATCACTCTCGAGGTCCGACCACTGCGAACAGGTGGTCGGTTGGATGTCAGCTGATACTGCTTCCAGTCGGTTAAGCACCACCCTGTCTTCCACCAAGTCCACTCTCAGTAGCCAAGAGTCTGGTCAACATAATCCTCACTCTGATCATCCTTCCTCCCACCATAGAGGATCTGGTCAAAGAAGTGATCCCACACTGGGATATAGTGAGGAGCTCGTGTCATCACCAATCCTTAATTTGAACCTCTCTCCAAGCACGCTTGCAGAGGAACATGACATCTTGTGCCCTGATTCACAACCTCTAGAGGGTACCTAATCACAAGAAGATGACAGAGGTGAACGTCATTTAAGGTCAAAGGAAGTGGATGATGATGATGATGAGACACAGTTGCCATTACATCAACCACTATTACTGTCTCAAGACCTTGATGAGGAGGATGATATACAGTTGTCAATGACTGAGTATGAGGTGGGATCAAGACATGAGGAGGATGATCAGAGTGAGGAAGTGGAGGAGGACTTGGTGGACGATGAGGTGACTGACCCCACCTGGGAAGGTGTAGAGCCGAGCGATGACAGCAGTCCTGAGGGTGAGCCATCTGCAGCACCGCAACAGGCTGGAAGAGGCAGTGGTGTGGCTACAGAAAGAAGGCGGACCGCACCAAACAGGCCCGCAAATGTTCCACGAGCACCCCCTTGCGTAAATCTCCCTTGCCAAGGGGTAGGTGTTCCGCGGTATGGCGTTTTTTTAAGGAAAGTGCGGACGACAAAGAATTGTAGTTTGCAACCTGTGCCACACCAGAATGAGCCGAGGCATGAACACTAGAAACCTCACCACCACCAGCATGATCCAACACATGGCATCCAAGCACCGTAATAAGTGGGAGGAACGCCTGGATCGCCCATCTGTGTCTGCAGGCCACACCACTGCCTCCTCTTCCCCTGTTTTCGGTGCCGGCCAATCGCCTGTCGATGGCGCAGGCCCGTATACCTCCCGCCCTTCACCTGTACCATCTGAAGCACCATCAGCGACCACATCCACTTCCCTGTCCCAGCACAGCGTCCAAATGTCGTTACCCCAGGCATTTGAGCGCAAGCGAAAATACCCAGCCACCCACCCACAGGCCATAGCACTAACCTCACACCTTTCCAAATTACTGGCCATCGAAATGCTGCCATTTAGGCTTGTGGAGACTGAGTCCTTCCGCAGCCTGATGGCAGCAGCTGTCCCTCGGTACGCGGTCCCCAGCCGCCACTACTTTTCCCGGTGTGCCATCCCCGCATTATACCACCATGTGTCCCGTAACATCACCCGTGCCCTGACCATCGCAGTTACTGGGAAGGTCCACTTAACGACTGACACATGAACAAGTGCTTGTGGCCAGGGACGCTACATTTCCCTGACGGCACACTGGGTGAATGTCGTGGAGGCTGGGAGCGACTCGGACCCTGGGATGGCACAGGTGCTACCCACGCCGAGGATTGCGGGCCCTACCTCCATCAGGGTTTCCGCCAGCACCTACGTTATTGGCTCCTCCTCCTCCGTTTCCACCTCCGAATTCTCTGCGCGCAGAGCCACTCACCCATCAGCCGGTAGCTGGAAGCAGTGTAGCACTGCAGTGGGGAAGCGTCAACAGGCCGTGCTGAAGCTGATCTGCCTTGGGGACAAACAGCACACGGCCTCAGAGCTGTTGCAGGGGATTAGTCACCAGACCGAGTAGTGGCTCTCGCCACTCAACCTGCAACCAGGCATGGTTATGTGTGATAATGGGCGTAACTTGGTGGCGGCTTTGGAGCTCGGCAAGCTCACACACGTACCATGCCTAGCGCATGTATTTAATTTAGTGGTTCAGCGATTTCTAAAAACCTACCCCAATTTGCATGATCTCTTGACCAAGGTGCGCCGCGTGTGTGCACATTTCCGTAAGTCATCTACAGCTTCAGCCGGCCTGTTGAAGCTGCAGCAGCGCTTACAATTGCCAGCTCACCGGCTGCTGTGTGACGTGAGCACGCGCTGGAACTCCACCTTCCACATGTTGGCCCGGCTTTGTGAGCAGCAGAGGGCAGTAGTGGAGTACCAGCTGTTACACGGTCGTCGCCTCTCCGTTCAACTTCCTCTAATCAGAAGTGAGGAGTGGGAATGGATGTCAGACCTCTGTGAGGTTTTACGCAATTTTGAGGAATCGACACAGATGGTGAGCGGCGATAACGCTATTATCAGTGTAACCATCCCACTTCTGTGTCTACTGAAACGCTCGCTGCTCACAATTAAAACCGACGCTTTGCATGTGGAAGAGGTGGAAATACGGGAGGAAGAGCTTACACAAGGTGATAGCCAGAGCACCCTCACTTCGTCTTCTCAGCGACAATTGGAGGAGGCGGAGGAGGAGGAGGAGGAAGACACGGTTGCCTCCGCTACAGAGGGTAGCCATGGAACTTTAGTTCCATCTCTTCAGCGTGGGTGGGCAGAAGAGGAGGAAGAGGATGAGGAGATTGAGAGTCATCCTCCTGGTGAGGACAGCGAAATCTTGCCTGTTGGTACTCTGGCACACATGGCTGACTTTATGTTAGGCTGCCTTTCCCGTGACCCACGCGTTATACGCATTTTAGACAACACGGATTACTGGGTGTTCACCCTTCTGGACCCCCGCTACATAGAGAATTTCTCATCTCTCATTCCTCCGGTGGAGAGGACAAGCAAAATGGTGCAATACCAGAAGGTTCTTGTTGAAAAATTGCTCCAAAATTTTCCATCTGACAACGCTGGCGGCAGAGTACGTGCTACCTTGGCCAACCGAGAAGGGGAGAAAAGGGGAGCACACAGCAGTTCCGACAAAGCAGGGCAACACTCTCCAAGGCGTGGGACACCTTCATGACACCCCGCCAGCACCCTCACCCTGATGCGCAGCCTAGTGTCACAAGGAGGGAAAAGTTTTGGAAGATGGTGAAGGAGTACGTAGCAGACCGTGTCAGCGTCCTCAATGATCCCTCTGTGCCTTACAACTACTGGGTGTCCAAGCTGGACACGTGGTATGAACTGGCACTCTACGCCTTGGAGGTGCTGGCCTGCCCTGCCGCCAGCGTTCTGTCTGAGCGGGTATTTAGTGCTGCTGGTGGCATCATAACAGATAAGCGTATCCGCCTTTCCACCGACAATGCTGATAGGTTGACACTTGTAAAAATGAACAAGGCCTGGATTTCCCCTGACTTCTCCACTCCACTGGAGGAAAGCCCCGGGGGAACATAAACTCACTTTATATATGTTATTTACAATGATGGGAATACTCTGTATTCCCATTCACCCCTTCCACCCAAAAAATGGGTATATGGTTGACTCTCTTCCATATACCCTGGGATATAATTTTTATATAGGGCCAGCTCACCAGCGGGCCCAGTGATATAATTTTTATATAGGGCCAGCTCACCAGCGGGCCCTGTGATATAATTTTTATATAGGGCCAGCTCACCAGCGGGCGCAGTTTGACAATTTTTGTATAGGTCAGCTCACCAGTGGGCCTTCTCATATAATGTTTTATTGGGTCAGCTCTGTAGCGGGCCCTCTCATATAATGTTTTATAGCGTCAGCTCACTAGCGGGCCTTCGCATATAATGTTTAGGATGGTCAGCTCCGCAGCAGACCCTCACCCATAATGTTTTGGATGGTCGGCTCAGCGGACGTTTCCCTCTTAATCATGGCCCCAGTTCAGAAAAATCGAGGAAATTTTTGGGAGAATTTGCCTTTGCGCACGTTTCCCTCTTAATCATGGCCTCAGTTCAGAAAAATCGAGGAAATTTTTGGGAGAATTTGCCTTTGCGCACGTTTCCCTCTTAATCATGGCCTCAGTTCAGAAAAATCAAGGAAATTTTTGGGAGAATTTGCCTCTGCGCACGTTTCCCTCTTAATCATGGCCTCAGTTCAGAAATATCAAGGAAATTTTTGGGAGAATTTGCAGATGATATACAAGTAAATATACAGCAAATACTGTTTGGTAACAATTTTTCGCCTAAAGTCGTTTTTATCTGCCTTTTTGTGTGTTTTACGGTCAGTCTGTAAAAATGGCGTACTACGGGCGAAAGATCGTTCCCAGCAGCGACGTTGGAGTCCAAGATGCATCCAGACATCCTTCCTATGCTGTCCCTGAACCATTTCTGTGGTGTTTCCATCATTTTCTGCCCTTTTCCTATGGACCAGGCACCCTCCCCTCATCAGAGCAGGGGGTGCCTGGTGTAATGCTCGAGTCCTCCCATTGACTTCAATGGGGCTCGGGTGCTCGGCCGAGCACTCGAGCCTCCGGGGGTGCTCGGTCAGAGCACCCGAACACCCGAGCATTGGGGTGCTCGCTCATCACTAATTATAAGATAAGAGTAGGTAAACTGAATGTGTCTATGATGTTTAATAGCATGGATAGCCAATTATATATTTTGTTTGAATGATGACAATCGCACTGCAGGCTTGATTAGAGTTGCCACCTTTTCATAAAAAAAATACCGGCCATGGCATTCTCTCCATAGACTTAACATTGGACAGAAGCCAATTTTTTACTGGCCTGCCGGTAAAATACCTGCTAGGTGGCAACCCTAGGCTTGATACAAACTGGGGTTCAATGCCTAATTTATTCAGAGCTGCGCATATATACTCCACAACGTTTCGGAAGTGGAATTACACCTCCTTCCTCAGAAAGGCTACCTGATGAAAGAGGGGTACTTCCCCTTCCGAACGTTGTACTTTATATGTGCACATCTGAATAAGTTAGTGGTTGAACCCCTGTTTATATCAAGCCTGGAGAGTGATTGTCATTATTCAAACAATTGTATTTATGTTAAGGGGGGGGGGCAAACTCCCAATTATGTTAACCCCTTAAGGACCAAGGACGTACATGTACGTCATGAAGTACAGGACCCATGAAGTAAATGCATGTCATGGATTTCCAGGAACCCCGCCCTGAACAGGGATTGGAAAAAAAAATGGTCCGTGGTCCTTAAGTGACAGCCACATGCCTGCGCGCGGCCGATCCTTAATGGGTTAAAGCACTGGCTGGAAGAATTTTATCAGTAGCGCCCTTATCACCATATATGTTTCCATAGGAAAATTATGCCACCTTTCCAAATAATTGTCATTTATTTTTCATGTTAAATGTATAAAAATGGTGGTGTCTATAACAAACAAGAATGAAATAAGCTTTAACCCCTTGGTTGCTAGAGATCTCCGATGCATTACGAAGAAATGTGGTTAAGAACTCTATAGCATCCAAGGGGTTAACTAATACCCTATAAATGGGCATATAAACTGGCGCAGGGATGTTGTTCTGGCCACACCCACAATTCAGAATGTGGGTGTGTCCAGCATAGCTGAGGCACCCTTCAAAATGTGGCGTTCCTGGAAGTTGCCTACTCTGCTTACTGGGAAATCTGGCTCTGTGAGAAAAATTGTATTTCTAGAGCAAACCAACTGCACCATAGGGGACAAAAAAAATCTAATTGATTTAAATTGGGCTTTATGCAATGCTAAGCAATCCGTTGGAAAGCAGATGCTGATATTTAAGGGGTTAAAAATTCCATTGAAATAAACTTTGGTGCCGTTGGTTTGTTCCAGAATTCCTCCAGTTATTCTTAGTAGATCAGCGTCACAATCTCAATAGAGAGAATGTCTGGGTTTAATGAAGCATGATTAAACAATGAAAACACAAACAGTTGGAGCTGTAGGAACAGTGACAGCTTTGCACTTCTATAGGACAGAGGTCATACAGGTCTCAAGTGGAATGTGAGGCTAAACTGGTGTTCAGTTGTATAACAATGGGCCAGTGACTTACATCTGAGATTAGATAAATCTATATCTATTTAACCCTTTGAGTGCGGGGGGGGGGGGTTATTTTTTTATTAAACACGGCGGTTAACCCCTTAGTTGTTGGTGATGTGAAATCTCTGTGGTCCTGTAACATAGGGGTTCACCATGGGTGACAGTGATTTGGGGAGTTTGATCAGGTACATAGTGATTGCAGACCTCTTTCATGAGTTCTATAGTCAATCATAGAGCAGAACATTCATGTCTAGTGTCCAGCCCATGGGAGTATAAGCTAAAATTACTGCCTGGAGCCCTCCATGGGTCAGCCATTCAAAGAAGCTTTTACTTCTTTCCGAGGAAGTTCCATAAGTAAAGAAAATTAACCATAACTGATGTTTTCTGTGGCCAGAAGGTTAAGCCCGTTGAGATGAAGGTACTAACATGATTCAGGTAAGAAGCAGGAACTAGACTATTTTATAGCCCTACGTCTATCCAAAGACAATTACACCAAACGTTACCACTCTAATACCTCTTGCACCTAGGATAGAATGCTGAGAGTTGTAAATGGAACCTTTTCTGCTTGGTCTAAATTTGTAAACGGGGTACCTCAGGGCTCAGTCCTGGGCCCAATGCTTTACCAGTTGTTTATTAACCTTCGTGAAGTGGGTATTGAAAGTCAAGTCTCAGTCTTGCTGATGACACTGAACAGTGTAAGGAAATACATACTGACCAAGATGATTTTTCTGTGCAGAAAGGTTTGAACAAACTGAGTGAATGAGCGGAAGACTGGTAGATGAGGTTTAATAGAAACACATGTAAGATTATGCATTTGAGTTTCAGAAACAAACATGCTACATAAACACTAAGGGCGAGATGTTCAAAAAGTCATCATAATGAAAAATTTGATGGATCATGAGTTGGTGGTAAAAGAAGGACAATATTTTCAGAAGTAAATCCGTCATGTTTGAAAATTCACCTGATGATTTAAAAATAAAGGTAAGAAGATGTCATTGAACATTGCCATTAAAAATTGTGATCTTAAAAATTGTCTTTGATTTTGTCTTAGAAATTAAAATTTTCAAAGAAACAAAGACTTTTTTTGTTTTTGAAATGAAAAATTGCTTCTCTGTACTTTCATTTTTCTTCTCCAAGTTTAGACCTTTTTTATTATGTCGGGAAAAATGACATTAATCAGACAAAAAAATGACGTTCAAACGAATATTTTTTTCTGAAAATACCTTACATTATGATGGAAGATTAAACCACACCTACTTTTAAGACGGCTTTTTCCCTTTGACGGAGATGGCGGAATTGGATGCAAAAAATGACGGAAACATGTCTGAGAAGTGACAGATCATGGTGTAAGAACTTTTTTATTCTGATTACAGACAATTTCGGTTGCCACCACTTTCTGAACATCTCACCCTAAATGGGAAGCTACCTGGACAATCCTTATTTTTTAAAGATTTAGGAGTATTGATGGACAATAGACTTCACAGCAGTGTGCGGTGTCACTCAGCTGCTGAAGAGGCAGTAGGCCATTATCATGTATAAAGGGGAATATAGATGCATGGGATGGGAATATAATTCTGTTTTTTTATCAGTCTTTGGTAAGGGCTCATCTAGAATATGGAGTACAGTTTTGGGTGCAGTTTTTTTAAAAAAAATATATATTATTTAACTGGAAAAAAGCACAGAGTGTCAACAAACCTGAAAAATTGTTTAGAAGATTTTAGTTATAAAGAAAGGCTAGTCAAAGTGTTATTTATATTAAAGAAGAGACTTTTAGAGGGTAAGATTACCATTTCAAATATGTTCAAGACCATTGCAAACAAATTTCTGGAGATTTCAACTAAATCCGAGACAGGAATGGGATTCTTTGTCTTAGGAGGCTGTGTTTACAGTTTTTATAGATGCTTTCAAAAATGTATTATATACTTTTTTAGCTCAAAATAATATTCAGAATTATGCCAGCTGGTTACAATGCTAATAGGATGTAGATCCAGGGAAAAATCTGCCTGTCTACTAGAAATATTTTTTAACCACTTGGGACTTAATTGGAAATGTCTTTAACCCCTTAAAGACCGGTGATGGTTCTGACATGTCACATGTGTCTGTGCCTTAAGGACCGGTGGTAGTCGTGGCACGTGATGGGTTTTGTGTTCACAGCGCCCCTACAGGAGCATTGTGAACACTACAGGAGTCTGAAACTGACTGCTCCTTGATCAGATCAGCGTTCCAGACACTCGCATGATCAGTCACATGTGCCCATTTGCCGAATGATATCTATGCTGTACTTAAAGGGGAACTTTCACCTCAACAACACTTTTTGCCATGTGCTTAAGAGATTCAAATTTTATTAGGATTCATGTTTTTTTATCATTTACATACATACTTTCCAAGATATGCACACTTCTTTCTGGGCACTTCCGCATCCTGCGGCACATTGTATGTTTGACACAGAGGAGCAGGACTTCCCAGTCCTGTAATTCTCCTCCCACCTCCCTCCCAGCTGTCCCAGGGAGCGCATTCATGCTTCCCTTCGGTGTTCAATCATTACAGCAAGCTCTGTTTATCATTATACTGACCTTGCAAGCTCAGTATAATGATAAATGGAGCCTGCTGTAAAGATAAGCACAATGCACACCACTCCGAAGGGAAGCGTGAACGCACTCCCTGGGACAGCTGGGAGGGACGTGGGAGGAGAATTACAATACTGGGAAGTCCTACTCGGCTCTGCTGAAGATACAGTGTGCCGCAGAATACGGAAGTGCCCAGAAAGAAGTGTGCATATCTTGAAAAGTATGTATGTAATTGATAAAGAAAACACGAATCCTAATATAATGTGAATACTTTCAGCACATGGTAAAGAGTGTTGTTGAGGCAAAAGTTCTCCTTTAAGGATAATCTAACCCCAGGACCTCCAGATGTTAAGGGGTTAAAAGTTTTTGGATTTTTTTGCCTTTCTCTTGATAGAGGTAATGTGGTATGTTATGAACCTGATGGATATATATATATATATATATATATATGTGTGTGTGTGTGTGTGTGTGTGTGTGTGTGTGTGTGTGTGTGTGTGTGTGTGTGTGTGTGTGTGTGTGTGTGTGTGTGTGTGTGTGTGTGTGTGTGTGTGTGTGTGTGTGTGTGTGTGTGTGTGTGTGTGTGTGTGTGTGTGTGTGTCTTTTTCCGGCTTCATTAACAAATGTTACTATATTAATGTTGGAGAAGTGAACAAATGAGTACAATTTTCCATAGAATATGATAGTATCAGCTCCATCACTTCATGACAATTCAAATAATTATAATTTTGGAATACAAAAAATGCCAACAATGTTTGTACCCTTGTTTAACTCAGCATTTAAAACCCCACACATTCTTTTTGTTCTTAATAAAGGTTTGATGCTCCTTTTAATATCATTTTTAGTGTATGTATTTATATAAGGTAAGGGTATTTTTTACATCAGGAAACAGTGGGTAGGACATAATGGTGGAGTCATGTGAGGAGTAGGTGTAGTCAACTGTGCCAGTATGTTTTGAATAGCAGCATCTGTGATGTAAATTCAGCTATGCCAGTCATTCTTAAATACTTTTAGGATACCTAATGCTGAGTTAGACATATGTTCAAATTGTACGTTTTATTGAAGTGGACTTGTCAGGTTAAGATAAAGTTAGTTAATTTTAAAGAGAATTAAAAATGATCTATACGTTGTACTAGTGATTTGTTTGTAATATAAAACATGTTTGAGAAATTAAAGTTGCTTTGTTGGTGGCTAACTGTGGCATTGTATGCTAATTAATTTCTTGCAAGGTCAATATAACCACGCACTGTGCTAGGAATTAATCTAGCCTGAGCCCACACATGGGACATTTCTAATAACGCAGCAAGAGTTAATTTTGCTTGGATCAGGTCAAATTAGCATACAGTGCAGTGAATTAGCATATAGTGCCACACTATGTCATAACAACACAAAGATTAACCCTTTGGGTGTCAGAAAGTTTGCATTGGATACATCTCTGGCACTCAAAGGGTTCAAAAACTATTTAAGTATAGACAGATTTCAATTCTCTGTAAAAAAAAAAAAGACAACAAAACAAGACTATTCTTCTGGTGGCAGTTCCACATTAACCAGTTTTAGTAAAAATAGTTTTATTTCAGGAGTATTGTTATGAAGTTTAGCTGAAATGAGTAAATTATGTGTGTGATTTCTATCATGCTGGGGAAAGCATGGATCTTATGTCAATACATACACAACTTTCTGAAGAGAAACAAAATCTCCATATCTTTTGCATAATAATGAAAGTCTAGAGGTCACATGATCAACACCAAACAAAAGTGTAATTTGTTCTGAAAATAAAAAGATGCTAGGGTTGCTAGGATACAGCACAAAAGCCCCACTGGAATAATTGTCTGAAAATATGAGAGAAAAATCTTTACATTCCCTGGTCACTGACTTAGAACTGAAGAACGTAATATGAAAGCTGTGGCAGAGAGGAATCCATTAGATACTTCTCTGGCACTTAGGAATTTAAAACAATAAGGGCTGTATTCATTAACGAGGTGCAATTCTGTAGCAAACCAACTACATCATAGGGCAAGAAATTACAATTACCATTGATTTAACCCTTTGAGTGCCAGAGGGATTTTAAACTTCTTGAATGCTGGAGAGGTTTCCCATGCATTTCGCAATGGAGACCCATCTAGCCTCAAGTGGGTTAAAAGACCCATTTAAATGAATGAACATTTTGGAAAAAGGCCTTTGTCCCTCATGATGCAGTTGGTTTGCTCCAGATTTGTATCTTTTTAACCCTTCCTGGCATGCAAAGGGTTAACTTATTGAATATGGTCCTAAGGGCCTTATGTATAAAGGCAAAACAGAGCAATTTTGAGGCAAACCAACTACAAAGTAATATAGTTGATGAGTCTGAAAAAAGACACGCATCCATAAAGTCAAGCCCATGCCATAACACCCCTGCTGATCCGGAAGAAGGAAAAAAATTGAAGCCATTTCCAATTAACCTCAACTGGGTAAAAAAAAAATCCTTCCTGACTCCAAATGACAGTCAGTAGCTCCCTGGATCAAAAACCTATCTGCATTGAAGACAGCTATCATAATTCTCAATATTGTTCTGTTTTAGATAGATATCAATTACTTTTTTGAAAACATTTACAGTATCTGTAAGCACAGCATCACGAAGCAAAATTCCATAACTTTACTGCCCTTACTGTAAAAAATCCCTGCCCTTATTTTAGTCTGAAGCACCTGTCTAGTCTTAATGGATGTCCTTTCGTTCTTAACTAAGCTCTTTGAGTAAATAATTAATTAGAGAGTTCTTTGTATTGACCTTGAATATATGTAAAATGACAATTGCATCACCCCTTAGACTAGGCTGACCAGACCTCACCTTTAACCGGGGACACATAGGAAATAGGCATATTTCAAGACTACATGGAAATCAAAGCAGCCCTGCAGTATGCATTTTTCCTATGTGTCCCCGGTTAAAGATGAGGTCAGGTCACCTTACCTTAGACGTCTCTTCTCTAATGTATACAAACCCAGTCTGACTAGTCTCTCTTTATAACTCAGATCCTCCAATCCCTTTATCAGGATTGCAGCTGTGTGGGGAGCCCTGAATTCCATGCCAGGACCATCACTGGTCCTTAAAGGTATAGTAATACTTTATTATTACTATCCCTCATATTGTAGATATTTGCAAAATAAGTTAATAGCCCCCAGGTCCATCTCTCATACCATTATTGTTTGAGAGATAACTGTAGGCAAAGTTCCCCCCTCCCTACCCCTTCTCTGAAGTCAGCGTTGTGCTGACTGCACGGATATCCGATCTGTCTTTCATCATGTAGATCTGCAGCAGAGCTGTGATCACGTTAGTTACAAAGAATTATTTCACTGAAACTGTCTTCTACATGTGCTTGCAAACCAAGCACAAACCAAGCAGTAGAAGACTGTTTTAGTGAAATAATTCTTATTCACTAACGGGATCTCGGCTCAGCTGCAGAGCCACAAGCCTGTTGTATGACAGACTTCCCCTGCAGTCAGCACAACGCTGACTTCAGGGAAGGGGCAGGGAGGGGGGAACTTTGCCTTCGGTTATCTCTCAAACCATAAAGGTTTGAGAGATGAACTTGGGGGCTATTAACTTATTTTGCAAATACCTACAATATGAGGGATAGTAACAATAACATATTACTATCCCTTTAAGGGGTTAATAGAAGTCTCTTCTCTAATGTAATTAAACCCAGTCTGGCTAGTCTCTCTTTATAACTCAGATCCTCTGATCACTTTACTAGTTTTGTTGCACATCTCTGCACTTTTTCCAGTTCATTAATGTCTTTTTTAAGAACTGGTGCCCAAAACTGTCCTCCATTTCTAGATGAGGTCTTATCAAGGATTTATATAGAGGTAGAATTATATGTGCATCCCGTGCATCTATACCCTGCCTACAATGAAGGGAACAAATAAAAATCCAGATTTAAATGGACTTTTACAGTCTTGAATACTAGTTAGGTCTTTAATGTGAAACCTTTTTGGCACTCAGTGGATCAATAGACCTGGACCAAGCCATCTGCACAAACAGGACAAATATAATGTCACATTAATTTAAAAGGGGCTTGGATACTAGACAAGTCTCTAGTACATTGGTTTGCAATATACTGGATACGTCTCTGACATCTAAAATTTAAAAACCCTAATGAAATCAGTTGTAATTTTGGCAATGTTCTACTTGTCCCCATGGTTTGCTCCAAAACTGCCATTCTCTTGCTTTCCCAGTAAGACTTAGCTGTGCTAAGTTGTTCTTGTAAATCTTTCTTTTAGTCCATTAAAGAGAGACATATCCCTATTAAAGCTTTTTATATTCATTTGACTGTAACCTGCTGTGTCATTTCCTGCTATTCCGCGTCAGTTCAAGATTGATAAACCTAAAAAACATTTCAGTTCAAACCACTCAAAGACTGCAAGCTTTCAGCTTTCCAGTGAGGCATGCAGTATGATAAGTAGTTCACTTTCCTTGATGGAAGAATATACCTATAGAACTAAATGGTTCTTAATTCATTTAACCATTTGAGTGCCAGAGGGGTGTTCAACGCATAGCCCCAGCACATCCCTCTTCCACTCAAAGGGTTAATGCCTTGCATACAATCACTGGCGTAACTATAGGGCCCGGCCGCCCCCTGCGACCCCTCTGCCTGCCGCCCGCGATCTCAGCCTAGCATTGCAGTAATGCAGAGCGCTGGGAGATGACATCATCTCCCAGCGCTCTGCATTACTGAAGAGGACCACGCTGGAGATCGACAAACCTCTCCGGGCTCCTGCCACTCCAGGGAGGTAGGCAATAAGGGCATTTTGGAGAGGGCAAATATAGTCGAGTGGGGGCAAATTTGGTCCGGGGGTGGCCCATGGCGCTTCTTGCACCAGGGCCCGGAGGTTTCTAGTTACATACTTCCCAAGTGTCCCTCTTTTGGACCCAAATCCCTCTGTCCCTCTTTCCCACCCTGATGTCCCTCTTTTTAGGAGATTGGATTGCATGGTGTGTACATAAGTGTATCACATTGCTCTACAGCAATAAAACTCACATTATTGTTTGTTTAAATGTTAGTATATGAGTTTATACACTATTCTGTGTAAAGAAAATACTTTGGTCTTGTTATAAGTCATTTATTTGGTTACACAAGGAGGTATCAATAGGTCATGAAATAGCCTAAAAATTCTCGGTAACGTCCCACCCACCAGCCACGCCCCCAGCAACACACCCTAAAACATAAGTGTTCCTCTTTGGCAATTTGAAATGTTGGACAGTATGTAGTTACGCCTCTGCATGCAATGCAGGAAAGTGCCCTTGCAGACACTGCTGGACATCAGCACCTATACAGAGTAAGACAGTAACACATTTGATGAGGTTAGAAAAAGATGGGTCTAATTTAGTTCAGCATTTGATAGATCATGTTTGTTAATCTAGAGGAAGGCAAAAATAAAATCTTATTGAAACCATTTCTAATTATGCCCCAAGCAGCAAAAAAAAAATCCTTCCTGACTCCATAAGGCAGACAGATATCAGTATCCTGTCTGACTAAAACCGATTTCTGTATTATTTTTATTGTTCTGAGCCAGTGTTGGCCTGTGTATACGGGCTTTTAAACTAGTTTATCCATATTGAACCTCATCTGCCACTTTCCACCCATTCACTCTGTTTATGAAAAAGTATCTGCATGGAAAAAACAACCTGTCATTATGAATTTAATTACACAGTTTAATGCCATCAGCAAAGATTGAAACATTACTTTCAATACCTACTTCAAGACTATTAAAACACAAATTAAAAAGCACTGGGCCATAGACTAAATCCTAAGGCACTTCATTTACAACTTTAGATTGAAAAAGGTTCCATCTACAGTAATTCTCTGCAGTCTATTATTTAAAGGAGCAGTAAACATTGTTTATGAAAACCTATATGTAATAGAGCTTTTCCTGCTGAGTAAAACAAGGACTCTCTCACCACAGTCGGCTGTTTTAATCAAAAGTTATAACAGTTCAAATAATCAGGAAGTGAATTTACAGAGTGTTAACTTTCTGATAGTTCTAACTGACAGGAAGTGACTCGACCATTTCTATCACATTCTATGGATGTTACTGATTGTTACTGACTTTCCTCTCCATTATAATGTAACAGAATAACTACTTGGAACTACTTGGAACTTCCAACTACTTGGAACTTGATAATGTAAAAAAAACACGGGTTTAAACTGTAATAACTCTGGAAATATGCATCACATTATTTTACTCAATAGCAAATGCCATACAATGTATATTTTTTAACTTTTCCTCTCCATGCACAGATGTTAACTCCCAAGCCAAACCCTTTTAAAGGGATAGTAATGGTTAATTTTAAGTTGATTTAATATTGTAGGCATTAAAAAAAGATTAACATTAGGGATGAGCGAGCACCCCGATGCTCGGGTGCTCGGGTGCTCTGACCGAGCACCCCCTGATGCTCGAGTGCTCGGCCGAGCACCCGAGCCCCATTCAAATGAATGGGAGCACTCGAGCATTAAACCAGGCACCCCCTGCTCTGATGAGCGGAGGGTGCCTGGTCAATGTCCCCCTTCATCTCCGCTATGCCCCTCTTCCACAATGTCCCCCTTCATCTCCTATGCCATAGCGGAGATGAAGGGGGACATTGTGGAAGAGGGGCATAGCGGAGATGAAGGGGGACATTGTGGAAGAGGGGCATAGAGTCTATGCCCCTCTTCCACAATGTCCCCCTTCATCTCCGCTATGCCCCTCTTCCACAATGTCCCCCTTCATCTCCTCTATGGCATAGGAGATGAAGGGGGACATTGTGGAAGAGGGGCATAGCGGAGATGAAGGGGCACATTGTGGAAGACGGGCATAGCGGAGATGAAGGGGGACATTGTGGAAGAGGGGCATAGAGTCTATGCCCCTCTTCCACAATGTCCCCCTTCATCTCCGCAATGCCCCCTTCATCTCCGCAATGCCCCCGTACCTCCATTCCCTGGTGGTCCAGCGGAGCGTCTTCGGATCTGTGCCTCTTCCGGCACAGATCCCCTTCACCCGAACATGTCGGGCGAGCACATGGCGGTACTCGTACGAGTACCGCCATGTGCAGAGCAGAGCGATGCTCGAGCCGATCCGAGCATCGGCCGAGCACGCTCGCTCAACACTAATTAACATCAATGAAAGTCTTATCTCTCAAACCTTTATGGTTTGAGAGATATAACTTGCTAAAGTTACCTTTTCCTGGCTGTTTCACTCAAGTCTGCCATCTAGCTGACAGCTGCAGATTCTAGTCATTTGACCAGACAGAGGCTCTTCAGCAGGGCTGAAATCACGCTATTTAGAAATAAATACTTAATTGAAACGGTCTACAAAGTGTGCTTGCAAGCCAGGCATACTTTGTAAACCGTTCCAAATTAAGTATTTATCTTTAGATATCGTTATATCAGTGCTGCTGAAGAGCCTCATCTGGTCAAGCGACCAGAATCTGCTTCTGACAGCTTTACAGCTCATCACGCAGAAAGGGGAGAGACCAGAGAACTTTATTTCCCTATATCTCTCAAACCATTATGGTTTGAGAGATATAGGAAAATAAAGTTCTCTGGTCTCTCCCCTTTCGAATAAGTGCAAGTGCTCTCTTTTAATTGTATATACCATATAGTTAATACTTTTTTTCTGACATTACTATCCCTTTAATGTATATAGTAACCTTTGGTAAGGCACGGTATCAAAGGCTTTTGCCATAGTTCAAGTATACTACATACCCTGTCCAAGCTGCCACTTACTCTTATGCAAGTAAATTCGTTTGACATGATCTAGGCTCTAAAAGAAATAGCCTTTGGTTGGATATAATAAGACTGATGGGAGGGGTAGTCTAACAGGTGGGAAACTATTGTCCATACCTTGTTTAATTTAAAGGGATAGTAATGTTTCATAATAAAAACAGCTCTAATTAATCATCATAGTATTTGGACTTTGGAGAGTGTTATTTCAATTCTGTCAGAGTTGTAGTTCCAGAGTAATTCAATGACAAAGTATCCCCCTCCCGCCCCTTTTACTGATGTAACACTGCTCAGCCAGATCAGAAGGGAGATGCCCAGGTAGACTGCAGAGAGGGACAATCTTCTATTAAGATAAGGGAAAAACCTGAAAAGCTTGTCAAGGGGGGCAGGGCTTTCATTGTTCTCATAGGAAGAAGATTGTCCCTTGCTGTTATCTGTCTGGTCTATGGACTGCATTCCACATCTGAGAAGAGATGGCTTACACTAGGTAAAAGGGGCAGGAGGGGGAAACTTTGCTTGTGAATATCTCATAAACCATAAAGGTTTGAGAGATAAGACATATCATTCTTCATGTTTTTTTAATGCCTACAAAATAAAATAAAGTAAAAAGAAGTATTACTATCCCTTTAACCTTTCGAGTACCGTTGTGGTATTCAACTCATTGCAACACGCTCAAAGGGTTAATGTTCCATTTCTTATAGTTACAGAAGCAAGTCATTTAGCAGGGATATATATAGTGCAAGTGGATTCTCTTTTATATGAATAGAATGTGCTTTGTATGTAAATGTAGGTTTGCCTTCCGCTACAATCACAGCATTCTAAGGAAGTTTAAAATAGGTCTCGTCAGACCATTCATTTCATTTATATCCCATTCTCACTGTTATCTACCATTATCTCACCCCTCAGTTGGATACAATTACTGTTTCACGTATCATACTTGGTACTTTAAAGTTACATCTTCCATTACTTCGTTATTATGTTTTTTTTTTGCAATATCTTTATTACTATTTCAGATTTGTAAAATTTTTTTTATTTTTGAAAAGCATTAATATTGTTACTTATATTGCAAGTTTTTAATATTTCTCTTTTTGAAAAATTTTATTTTTCAGTGTAGTTATGAATGTGTTTCAAAAAGCTAAATATTATATAGTAGATTATGATGGTGAAAAAATAGAACTAGCACTAGCTAACTGGTTTTAAAAATTCAGATTTTTTTTTTACTGTTAAACCAACTTGTATGGGTTTTGACTACCAGCAATGTAAACATTATAAAGTGTATGCAATGGATATTTAATGTATTGACGC
This sequence comes from Rhinophrynus dorsalis, assembly GCA_037306005.1. Lineage (NCBI taxonomy): Eukaryota > Metazoa > Chordata > Amphibia > Anura > Rhinophrynidae > Rhinophrynus > Rhinophrynus dorsalis. The sequence goes on from CM074724.1 coordinate 46,934,686, forward strand.
TAAATTTGTCTCTTAACCCTTTGAGTGGCAGAGTGGCAAAGCAATGCGTTGCGTACCCCTCTGGCACTCAAAGGGTTAACGAGAATATGGAAAATATATATAATTCAGGGTTTAACATCGGTACTGCTTCTGCTAAGAGATGTTTTATTTGAAACTTATTGCAGCTCAAACTTGTATTTTTGGGTGTAGTACCTCCGTGTCCTGAAATTTTAACATGGAGCTGTTGCTGTTGTAGTCTATGGACAGTTCTGGTCAGCTGACCATAAATCTTATGAAGATGCTGTAGAAACAGCAATACTGCAAAATGTAAGGCTAAAAGGGACTGCACCCAAAAATGCATGTTTCAGCTGCAATAACTTTTGAATAATATACCTCTTAGAATTGGGATTATTCTTGCTTTACACAGCAGGATAAACCTTGCAATAAATAAATATTAATATTTTGGGTTTTTTTCAATTTTAAGCATTACTGTTCCTTTAAAGGGATAGTAATACTTAAGTATTACTAATCCCTATAGTAAAGTCCTATTAAAAATAAATGTATTTCCCCCAGTGTCATCTCTCAGACCTTTATGGTTTGAGAGATAATCGCTCCTAAAGTTGCCCTCTCCCTCCCCCTTCCCTGAAGTCAGCGTTGTAGCTGACTGAAGGGAAATCCGGTCATAGATCATCAGGGGGCTCTGCAGCAGAGCCGCAATCGCGTTAATAAAAAAAAAAATCTTTCACTAAAATGGTCTTCTACGTGTGCTTGCAAACCAATCACACGTAGAAGACCATTTCAGTGAATGTTTTCTTTTTTATTAACGCGATCGCGGCTGTGCTGGAGAGCCGCCTGAAAGTCGTACGACAGGCTTCCCTGCAGTCAGCTAGAACGCTGACTACGGGGAAGGGGGAGGGAGAGGGCAACTTTAGGAGCGATCATCTCTCAAACCATAAATGTTTGAGAGATGACACTGGGGGCAATACATTTATTTTTAATAGGACTTTAATATAAGGGTTAGTAATACTTAAAGGGATAGTAATACTTCGTTTTATCTTTATTTTATTTTATCTCTCAAACCTTTATGGTTTAAGAGATATTCACAAGCAAAGTATCCCCCCTCTGTTCAGCCACATACACAGGGCATTACCATGTCCTGTAAGCCCATTGATGGAAGCGGGCGGCAAAGGGAAGCGTGCCGCCCACAGGGAAGCTGTGCATAAGGCTGTATTTTGCCTTCTCCACAGCAGAAGATGCGGACTTCAAGTTAAACTTCAAGCAAGTAAGGCTTATTCTGAGAGAGGGTTTGTCCCGGGGGAGGGAGGGAAGGGATCAGCCAACCCCCCAATTTTGTTTTATTTTTTAAACTCTCGTTTATAATACGCACCCCCCACTTCACATAAGGTGAAGTGGGGTAAAATTGTGCGTATTATACCCAAGATTTTACGGTATGTGTCCTGTATGGTGCAGCTGGTTTATTCCAGAAGAACTTTTAATTTAATTTTATAGCTTTGGGCCAGTTTGACATCTGTTACAAAGTCCTGCCCTGCTTTTCAATGCCACACTCTTTATCCATTTCAGTGCCATAGTGGTTGCCAACTCATTGTGTTGCACTTAAAGGGATAGTAATGTTTCATAATAAAAACAGCTCTTATTAATCATCATAGTATTTGGACTTTGGAGAGTGTTATTTCAATTCTGTCAGAGTTGTAGTACAAGAGTAATTCAATGACAAAGTATCCCCCTCCCGCCCCTTTTACTGATGTAACACTGCTCAGCCAGATCAGAAAGAAGGTGCCCAGGTAGACTGCAGAGAGGGACAATCTTCAATTAAGATAAGGGAAAAACCTGAAAAACTTGTCAAGGGGGTAAGGGCTTTCATTGTTTTCATACAAAGAAGATTGTCCCCTACTGTTATCTGTCTGGGCTTACAACCAGATTCACATCTGAGAAGAGATGGCTTACACTAGGAAAAAGGGGCGGGAGGGGGAAACTTTGCTTGTGAATATCTCTTAAACCATAAAGGTTTGAGAGATACGACTTATATCGTTCTTCATGTTTTTTTTTAATGCCTACAAAATAAAATAAAGATAAAACGAAGTATTACTATCACTTTAAGTATTACTGTCCCTTTAAGTTCAGTTCTATCCGATGGGGCATTATACATTTCGAAGGAGCCACTATATAGAAGGTATCCATTAGAAAGCAGAAAGACTGAACACCAGCACGTCTTGCATTTTTTTTTCTCATCTACATATTTATAGTTGTATGCAAAAGAGTTTGGGCACCCCTAGCCAAACTGCATGTTTTGTTGATTTTCTTAGCAAAAATCTCTGCAACAAACAAACTTAAACTTGATATATTGCTACATATTGCAAGGCACACTTACTGCTTCTTTGCTGAATTTAACAGATTGAAAAAATAAAATAAAACTGGAAATGTGGCATGTGGAAAAGTTTGGCCATCCTTCCAATTGTTCCACTAGTGATTTTTGTAAGGTTTCAGAATTTCGTTGACTGGTTGGGCCTTAATCTAAGTTATGTGATTACAATTTCAGAGCTTACTATTTGACTCTTTGAACATCTCAGGGTGTTGTGCTTACATTCAGCAACCATGGGCTAAACACTTCCTACTTGCAATTTTCGCTGTCCAAAATGTTGAAGTCAATGATCGGAAAGCCCAAGAAAAATCTCCAATATAATGGCTCATAGATGGGTCAGGAATGCAAAGCAAAACCCCATATCACAGCAAAAGGCCTACAGTGCACCAGTCCACTGTCCATCATTGTTTGCACAAACATGATCTGCATGGAAGAGTCTTCAGGAGAAAACCTTACCTGTGATCTCATCACAAAAATCAACATCTGAAGTATGCAACACAACACTTAGATAAGCCAGAGTCATTTTGGAACAAAGTGATGCAGTCTAATGAAGTTGAAATTTAACTTTTTGGTTACAGTCACTAAAGGTACTGAAGCTGAAAAGACTTTGAATATTACAAGACAATGGTCCAAAACATACCTCAAAATCAACTGTGAACTACTTCAACAGTTTAAGGCTTTTGAATGGCCTTCACAGACCCCCAGAATTTAATATTTTTGAAAACCTATGGGTAATCCTCAAACATACAACGTATTCAAGACAACATTTCTAAACTAGAAGCATCATGCAAGGAAGAATGGGAAATAAAATTAATAAAGCAAGAATAAAAAGACAGTTAGATGAATACCTAAAAGAAACATGTGGAGTCCGTTACTAAATACTGACTTACAGGTTTCCCAAACATTTGCAAATAGTAATATTTGTTTTATTTTTTTTTCAGTCTGTTGAATTCAGCAAGTAAATATGAAATGTGTATTGTAATTTGCAGAAATATGTCTAGTTTAAGTTAATTGCAGATGTTGTATTAACATATTTTCACTTAGAAATTCAGCAAAGCACACTTTTGTATACAGCTATATAAATATATTTGTTAGTATTAAAGCACACCTCCCAACATTTCAGATTGCCAAAGAGGGGCACTTGTGTTCCAGTGGGTGTTGTTATGGGTGTGGTTGGTGGGTGAGGTATTACCAGGAATTTTTAGACTATTTCATGACCTATTGACACCTCCTTGTGTAACCTAACAAATGACTTATAACAAGGCCAAAGTATTTTATTTATACAGACTAATGTATAAACACATATACTGACGTTTAAAGGGATAGTAACACTTCGTTTTAACTTTATTTTATTTTGTAGGCATTAAAAAAACATGAAGAATGATATAAGTCTTATCTCTCAAACCTTTATGGTTTATGAGATATTCACAAGCAAAGTTCCCCTCCCCGCCCCTTTTTCCTAGTGTAAGCCATCTCTTCTCAGATGTGGATCAGGTTGTATGACAGTACAGATAACAGAAGGGGACAATTTTCTTTGTATGAAAACAATGAAAGCCCTTCCCCCCTTGAAAAGTTTTTCAGCTTTTTCCATTATCTTAATTGAAGATTGTCCCTCTCTGCAGTCTACCTGGGCATCTCCCTTCTTATCTGGTTGAACAGGGGGGGGATACTTTGTTTGTGAATATCTCTTAAACCATAAAGGTTTCAGAGATAAGACTTATATCATTCTTCATGTTTTTTTAATGCCTACAAAATAAAATAAAGTTAAAATGAAGTATTACTATCCCTTTAAATAAACAATAATGTGAGTTTTATTGAGATAGAGCAATGTGATACACTTATATACACACCGCACAATCAGATCTTCTAAAAAAAGGGACATCAGGATGGGAAAGAGGGACAGAGGGATTTGGGTCTGAAAGAGGGACTGTCCCTCCTAAAGAGGGACACTTGGGAGGTATGTTAAAGGAAATCTATACCTAGAGTAATAATTGGTTCCTAATTAATTAAATAGAATGACTAATCTAAGAGATCAGACGGCAAAATGGATCTCTGCAATAGACGTCCATTCCATATATTATATATATATAAGCCTGGTATGTGAACTTCCTAGGTGAATTATTTTGTTTACTCTTAAAAGGACCATAGAGATGTACAATAGACTGGTGCATTCATTTAATTACAAATGCAAAAGTTAATGAAAATTGCATGTTTCAGGACATTCTGATTAAAATGATAAACAAATGTCATGGAACACACAATTCCAGAAACATTAATGACTTTCTTCAATACACATATATTAGTTACATTCATTCATTAATTCATTCACATGCATACTGGCCCACTTAAACACATTCACAAGTATAACACTTACCTTGATATCAGTGATACAGCAGTGTCCTCAGCTCCCTGGTCCTCTAGCATCTTGTCTGTAAAAGCATTAAAGAAGTAAACAAAAAAACATAATCCCTGATGCCACCGTCGCCTCTGCCGCATCTCCAAAAAATAAAAACAAAGGAAAAACATAATCTTTCTTGGACTGTTGCTCATGCCAGAACGAGGGAAAAAATTAACAGAGTCTGGCTTTTATACACGTACCCATGACCCCATGTCTGGAGGTGAAGTTACTGCACGACACGTTCTGTTACCTTTGTAACTGCACAATCCCAGCCAATGGGAGCTTGGGAATTAATTTGAACATGCATGGCTATATAAAAGCCAATCCCTATTCAACTCTTCCTCATTCTTGCTTGGGCAATAGCCTGAACAGGATTGTTAAATTTTGTGTAGATTCAGCAGAGGCGACGGTGGTGGCGGGGTATTCGTTTTTTCTTATTTAATGTTTTTGATAGACAAGATGCTGGAGGATAGGGTGTCAAGGACACTGCTGGACCTCCAACATCAAAATAAGTGTTATGACGGGGGGGGCTTGGTTACAATTTCAGTAAACAAATTTTGTTTATTAAAGAAAATCGTCTTAGAAATTCTGACTAACTGGGGAGCGGGGGTTAACGACATTTGTAAAAATGTGTAAAAAAAACAAAAGATATTACTGAACCATTAACATTTTTTTCTGTGCAACGCACCCCCGCTTTTTAAAGGTTTAAATAAAAGATCTGTATGGCTTTTTCTTTTACATAAAATATTTTGTCCCCTTTAATCCTAAAACTGTGTTATTGTAACTCTTCTGCCTTTTTATGATTGTATCCAGTTTAACTCTCACTTAGAAATGGATTACAGTAGTAAGTAAATACAGAGAATCAGATCATTCTTTCGCTGCCTCAGAGATTAATGTGTGGTCAGAGAATTTATCTGGAGATGAAATTCTTCCTTAATCCCAAGATTCTGTATTTTATTGTCAGCTTTGGCCAGTGAAGTCAACCAATCTTTGATTAGGAAAGAAAAAAATGGAAAGCGCAATCACAATTCCTCTGAGTGCAGTACTTTATATGCAAAATGGCAAATTCCCTTGTACCCCCCCTTTAGGGTTTCACTCACGTGGCAGAGAGGTTATGACTGCCTCTCAGTTTAGCTTGCCCGGAATAAATGAGTATCACTTCGGGGTTGGTGACTTCTCCAATGGCTCAAGGTAGTACAGTTTTAAAGAATTGTTGAAAGTTGTTACCTGTGTTTAATCACACATCAATTGTCCGATATGTGGACCACAATGGCAACGTTTTAATCAAATTCAAAAAATGGCTTGAGAACACGTGTGTGGCGGTTTCTAGGGATATAATGCTTTATTAAAAATACAATAATAGAATATACAAAGAAATTGTAATATAAAATTTAAGTTGTCTTTAACTCTAGTGCTGAGGACCTATATAAATCTACACATCAGCCACTGTTGCGGTCCAAATTCAAACAAATATTATAGGTACAAAGGTAGTCTTAATATAAGATCATAGTAACATAGTAAATTAGGTTGAAAAAAGACACAAGTCCATCAAGTTCAACCTTCGCCTCATACCTCAGTAACTGAGAATTTTATAGCTTTCCTGCTACCAATTAAATTAGTCTTTATCAGACCTTCCTGATCAGCCTACTGATAAACAATATAACTCTGTATGTTCCCTTTTGAAAGAAATGTATCTAATCTTCTCTCATTGTATCTGCCATAACTACCTCCCTGGGCAATGAATTCCACAATTTGACAGACCTTACCGTAAAAAAACCCTTCCTCTGCTGAAGTTTAAACCTCCTTTCCTCTAATCTCAAGGGGTGTCCCCTGGTCACCTGATCAGGCCTTGTAATAAAAAGCTCACCGCAGAGATCCTTGTATTGACCTCTCATATACTTGTACAATGTGATAAGGTCTCCTCTTAGTCGTCTTTTCTCTAGAGTAAATAAACCAAGTTTGTTTAGTCGTTCCTCATATGTCAAGTCCTCCATTCCCTTAATTAATTTTGTTGCTCTCCGCTGTACCCTCTCTAGTTCTAGTATATCCTTTTTCAGAACCGGTGCCCAAAATTGCACTGCATACTCAAGGTGAGGTCTTACCAATGATTTGTATAATGGCAAAATAATGTTATCCACTCTTGCTTCAATACCTCTTTTTATGCAAGACAGGACTTTGTTTGCCTTTGCTACTGCTGTTTGACACTGGTCACTGTTTCCAAGTTTGTAGTTGACAAGGATACCCAGGTCTTTTTCTAGCAACGAGTCACCTAAAATTATTCCATTAAGCTTATAAGTAGCCTTGGGATTGTTTTCTCCCAAATGCATGACTTTACACTTCCCCACATTAAACTTCATATTCCACATGTTTGCCCAATCTGACATTGTATGTAAGTCCCTCTGTAGAGAGAAAATATCCTGTTCTGAATTAATGACTTTGCATAATTTAGTATCATCTACAAATATTGATATTTTGCTTTCTATATCTATTTCCAGGTCATTTATAAACATGTTAAAAAGCAGCAGACCCAATACTGAACCCTGAGGTACTCCACTCTCCACTTTAACTGTACTGGAGAATTTTCCATTTACAGCCACACACTGTTCCCTATCCTTCAGCCAGTTTTGTATCCAATTGCAAAGGTTATCCCCTAGCCCCAATTTCCTTATTTTATACACCAGCCTTCTGTGTGGTACTGTATCAAATGCCTTTGCAAAGTCTAGATATACTACATCTACTGCCTTGCCATTGTGAAGGTTGCTGCTTACCTCCTCATAGAAGCTGAAAAGATTAGTTTGGCATGATCTATTCTTCATAAAACCATGTTGATTCATGCTAATGATCTTATTTTTTGTGTTGTAATCCCAGATCCCAGTATATAAAATAGCTAAATAGACAATAAAAAATATAATCAATATTACCCACTAAGGTAATGTCATTCTCAACGCGTTTCATGGCTCTTATGTATGCCACTTCCTCGGGAGTAATGAAAAAAAGCTTTTCATTACTCCTGAGGAAGTGGCATACATAAGAGCCATGAAACGCATTGTCTATTTAGCTATTTTATATACTATATACTTTTATATTAAGACTACCTTTGTATCAATAATATCAGTTTGAATTCAGATCCCAACAGTGGCTGATATGTAGATCTATATAGGTCCTCAGTAGTAGAGGTAAAGACAACTTGAATTTTATATTACAATTTTTTTGTATATTCTATTATTGTATTTTTAATAAAGCATTATATCCCTAGAAACCCCCACACACATGTGTTAGGGTCTCATACCCTTTTTTGAAGTTTGATTTTAAGGTAGCCAGTGTGGTCCACATATCGGACAATTGATGTGTGATTAAACACAGGTAACAATATTCAATAATTCTTTAAAACTGTACTACCTTCATCCAGTGGAGAAGTCACCATTCCGGAAGTGACGCTCAAATATTCCGGGCAAGCCAGCTAAACTGAGAGGCAGGCATAACCTCTCTGCAACATGAGTGAAACCCTAAAGGGGGGTACAAAGGAATTTGACACTTTGCATATAAAATACTGCACTCAGAGGAATTTCTAGATTGTGCAAACTGTGTTTTGGATCGCAACTGTGAAATCCTACCATTGAAAGCAGCACCACATCCCTGGTAAGTGCAAATGGACTTTTATTTGTACTATAGCAGTCAAGCACACAACTCTCTCTTCCCTTTTAATATTTGATTAGGGTCAGTTATTAATATCAGTAATGGCAGTATTTATAGCTTTGGCCAATCGTCATGACATATTAGGCGCATGTGTCTATTTGTATCACTAATGCTTTTATTCTACAATAGAGGATAAGGATGTGGAAGCTTTAGCTTCAGGGTTACATGGAGAGATATGGGTCTTTTACTTAGCACTTAGAGAGGTTCCTATTGTCTAGTCTGTGCACCATCCCCATTGGTTGGGTGTCCTTCTTTACAAGATGCCTTTGGGAATTAACCTCCAAACATCCTGCAGACCCCTGCAATATATTCATAAAGCTTTGCAAAATATTGTAATGGTTGCATAACGCTGTTGTCTCAAACAGTATGTCAAGTTGTAAGACAGCGGAGCATGTGTCATGGCACTTAGGGGCATCACTGAATTTTCTTGCTTTTGTTCTCTCATGTCACTTTACATTTAGTATTTAAAAAAATTCTCAAGAGATATCAAAGAGCAAATGAACATGCACCATATGCCGTGTATGACATGGAAAGATACGGCTTATGTAAGCAAGTCAAGAGACACAAATCTAAGGAAATCCATAGGGAAGACATAATCATCTCCCAAACTCCCATTGATTTAAAGTGGAACTGTTATGTTAAGTACATTGCCCCCCAATATATTACTAAACTAGCGATATGCAAAGTCTTACTATCTTTAAGCTCCATAAATCCATACGGTTTTTTCGAAATTTCCTGCTGGAATATGGCGACAAGTTTTGCCCATCCCTATCTAGAAGTTGCACTAAAGGAAAAAAAAATATTTTTTTTTAGATTTCCACCTCTTCAAATGTACTGAAATCTGTTAAAACTGTGAATTTTGCAACTGCATTCATTAGCTACTTCTCTTACAATAAAATTGGCACCCCACTGGTATGAGTTGACTTATTGTAGGAGGTACCAGAAGTATAAAACTACACTAAATACAACCTTTGATTTTTCTTACATTTTTCAAACACAACTTAAATGTACTAAAATTGTTGAACTACTGAAATGTAAAATAAGTTGAAAAGGCATACAATTTTAGAAAGAAGATAATCCACTACATCATATGAGGGGTAATTTGCCTGGTGTGTATAAATGTTTCCAGAAAATGGCACTAAATGGAAAAAAATTGCATTTTTTTACATTTCTACACCTTCAATTGTATTGAAATCTATTAAACCTATGGAATTTCCAACTGTTTTCATCAGCTAATGCTCTTACGAGAAACATGGCACCCCACTGGTATGAAATGAAATACTGCAGGGGGTGCCAGAAATGCAAAACTACTCCTACCTGTTTTCTTTTTTTTAAATGGCGCATGTACTAAAATGGTCATAACTATTAGGGATATGAAGAAAAGGTAAGCAAGGTATACCATTTTGGAAAAGACATTCACCCACATCAAAAGAGGGGTTTTATGCCTTTCTACCGCCAGGCTGGAGTGCACAAATATTTCCATAAGGTGGCGCTATAATAAAAACTTTTGTTTATAACATTTACATATATATTTTTTCATTTCCATCACTACTACTGTATTCGGCACTTGCTACCAGCCTGAGAAAAATGGAGCAACATTTGTCTAGGTTAACATATTATATGGGGGTGCCAGGAACATGAACTTACACCTTACACATTTATTTTTATGAATTAGCTGCCTGCATAAAATGGTCATAACCATTACAAATGTGCAGGAAAGTTACGTGAGGTATTCCATTTTGAAAAGTGGACATTCGCCTGCATCAGATGAGGGTCCATTTGCCTTTTTACTTCTAGGCTGGCATGCACAAATGTTTCTAGAATGTGCCACTATAGGAAAACATTGATCTATTTTACATCTCTATCTCTTAAAAGATGTAGATAGCTTTGAAAAACATGGACTATATGACTGTAATCATTAGATCTCAATCTTCCAAGAAAAATTACATCCAGTTGTTATAAGTTGACATACTGTGGGGACGTCAGATACACACACATCATCAACTAAAATCTATAATTTTTAATTCATTTTTTTACACATCAGTCACTTCAAAGATACTGAAATGGCTCAACACCATGGGATACCCTAGTGTGTTCAGGACCTGTTGTTAGCCTAAGAAAAATGGTACCCACTGGTACGGATTGACATACCATATTCTATGGCTATCAGATGAAACAGGATAGGGGGTCAATCAAAGTATGTGTGGACCTAGGACTGCCAGTTGAACCAGCCTGGGGGTAGGGGTCAGACAGTTTATGTGGGTATATCTGACTAACAGCAGGTAGTGGAACCAGGCTGGGGTGGTCAGGCAGCAGGAATGTGACTACCAGTGGGCTTTAAAACCAAGCTGGAGGGGGGCAGGGTACATGGTGGAGTTGGAGGCATGTCTTTGGGTGGTCCAATGCATTGCAAAGCGATGGACCCCACTGTGGCATACACAGGATTATTTTTTTTCTCTAACATTTAAGGGGATAAAAGTCACATTTCAATTAAAGGAGAAGGAAAAAGAAAGAAAGAAAGAAAGTGATTCCATGGTAAAACTACCCCAAAAAAGCTTAAGAACTATATTAAATTATGATATCTGGAAAGCAGATATCCCACTGCATCAAAAGAGGGGTCACTTGCCTTTCTACCCCAAGCTTGGTGTGCAAAAATGTTTCTAGAAGGTGTCACTAAAGGAAAAATTGCATTTTGTACATATCCACCCCTTCAAATGTACATAAATATTTGAAAACTATTGAATTTTCTACTGTATTCATTAGCTAGCGCTCTTAGATGGAAAATGACATCCACTGGTATGACCATACATACTGTAGGGGGTGCCAGAAGTATAAAAAAAACACAAACCACCACCTCTAATTTGGTGTCACAGGGGGTCCTTTGCTGGGTTCTGATGCCCACCAACAATGTCTAAAAATTAAAAAAATATGGGGAGGGGGCAACCCCAGTCACATGTGGGGCACAGGCTTGGTACACACGGCCAGTAACATGTCCCACAAGGGCTTGGCACTCAGAGGGTTAAGAACCAGAGTGGTGTGCAATGCATTGCGAAGAAATGTATTGCACATCCCTCTTGGCCTTAAAGGGTTAAGAATACCATGTGCATTGGGTGGAGGCTTGTTTTGCGGCACTGATAACAGCTGTCATTGTCTAATCTCTTGGACATGACATTCAGGACTGAGTTGAATCAAAGAGCATAGTAATGTAAGTGGGGGGTTTTATTAGATAGAAAGAAAAAGAAAGAAAGAAAGAAAGAAAGAAAGAAAGAAAGAAAGAAAGAAAGAAAGAAAGAAAGAAAGAAAGATATTATAAAGTGTGTCCTGCCTGGTGTTCAGACAGTTATACTATTGCATTCTATGGAAGAGGTGAGTGACTGACTGTGGTTCTCTATAGAATGTGACATAACCTCACTTCCTGACAGTTTGAACTGTTATATCTTTTGAATCAAACAACTGCCATCAGTGGGGGTGCCCTTGTATTCTCAACAGGAAATCCCTATAACATATAGGATTACATTTAAAAAAATAATGCTCTTTTATGTAAGCTTTCTTTTGCAATACTTGAATCCTCTCTAAAGAACCTTTTTTTTATTTTACTAACGCCTTTTGAATATAATATTACATATTTTTGCTCTCCCCAGAGATGTTACATTCTATGCAACAATTTCTCATTTGCTAAAGATTCACTAAAGTATTTTCCCATATAGGAAAAATCATCTATTTTAAAATGTAAGACCTTGGAAACCAGATACGTTCTCATGGCAGTTGGAGAGCCTCCCGCAGCCGTTCATGTATAAGCTGGCAAGCTTAGGATATTGCTACAGACGTGTTGATATGACTTCCAGCTTTCCTCGTGTGGGAGGAGGAGTTTTTATATAATAAAAAACAAACACAACATAGCTTAGTAACTGTAGACATGTATGTCTTGCTAGATTACTTAGAGCCATATGGGAGTAAAACGAGAGGACTCCCACTACTGACAGATGAGTCTTTCCAGAGTTATTACAATTTAAACTGTTGTCTTTTACATGAACAGTGCTCTCTAGTGCCAGGAAAGTTGAACCACAGGTCACCTGGTGTTCACATAGTTATTCTTTTGCATTCTATGAAAGGGGTGAGTCGCTCACAACAGTTCTCTGTAGAATGTGTTCAAACTGTCCCAGTGTTCAAACTGTAAGGAAGTGATGAAGCTGTTACTCATTTCCTGTCAGTTTAAATAGTTGAATAAATATGGTAGTAGAGTGTGTTTACTGAGCAGGAATAGCACTATAGTTTGGTTTCTTTAAAGGAATAGTAATACCTTGAAACAAATGTAGCTCCAATTGATCTTCCTATAAAGAGGATCATGTAAAGCTTTATTTCAATATGCTTCGTGTTGTAGTTCAAAAGAAATTCACTGCTGAAGGATTCACCTCCCGCCCCTTTTACAGCCTGAAAGCCGCCTCCCCTTAGATGTGGAATCAGGTTGTGGGATTGGACAGTGCGCAGCAAGGGTCAATCTTCATTCACAGTGAATAAGGAAAACCCTGCCCCCTTTGACAAAGCAGTGAATTCCTTTTGAACTACAACACGGAGCATATTGATATAAAGAGTTACATGATCCTCTTTATAGGAGGATCAATTGGAGCTGCATTTGTTTCAAGGTATTACTATCCATTTAAGAAATGTTTACTGTTTTTAACCCTTTGTATTCTAGAAACATCTCCAACACATTGTTACATCTTTAATACATTGCTAAGAAATGCTTTAGAGAGCCTCTGGAATTCAGACGGTTAAAATACCATAAATGGTGCAATTGTTTTACGCTAGAATTGGTCCACCTCGTCTTTCTGCATCAGCCTCAGTGATTCTTCTTCTTAGTCTACTTCTACCTATTGATTGACTATCATACTTTTTAACCTGTTAACCCCTTAAAGACCAGCGGTACTGGGGTGTGTGGTCCTTTAAGGACCAGATAGGGAAGTTCAGCGGGCTGCCCCACGTGACTGATCACATGTGCTGGCATGCCGAACGAGGGATTGAAAGAGATTGCTCCGGTCTTGGAGCGATCAACTTCAGTCCCCGGTATTACCCACCGCGCTCCAAGTACGCAACGTACCAGGACCGTCACTGGTCCTTAAGTGCCGGACGAGCGTGACTGTCCGGGTACGTCAATGGTCCTTAAGGGGTTAAAAATTTGTGCATTTTTGGCTTGTATACCTGGAAGATGAGATTGAATCCTTAAAGAGATAGTAATACTTTGTTTTATCTTTGTTTTATTTTGTAGGCATCAAAAAAACATGAAGAACGATATAAGTCTTATCTCTCAAACATTTATGGTTTGAGAGATATTCACAAGCAAAGTTTCCCCTCCCGCCCCTTTTACCTAGTGTAAGCCATCTCTTCTCAGATGTGGAATGCAGTCCATAGACCAGACAGATAACAGCAGGGGACAATCTTCTTCCTATGAGAACAATGAAAACCCTGCCCCCCTTGACAAGTTTTTCAGGTTTTTCCCTTATCTTAATTGAAGATTGTCCCTCTCTGCAGTCTACCTGGGCACCTCCCTTCTGCTCTGGCTGAGCAGTGTTACATCAGTAAAAGGGGCGGGAGGGGGATACTTTGTCATTGAATTACTCATAAACTACAACTGACAGAATTGAAATAACTCTCTCTATGGCCCAAATACTATGAAGATTAATTAGAGCTGCTTTTATTATGAAACATTAGTATCACTTTAAAGTAGGGAACATTGTGTTTATTTGTTGCAAATTAGTGGTACACAACCATTAAACTACAGATCCCATCATATTTTTTTCTGAGGATAATGGATGTTGTTATCCAACAACAGCAGAAGAGTCACAGGTCGACCTGTTGAAGATGACGTTCTCTGTTTATGACAAATCACCCAGTAATCACTATCCAGACTGCAAAAGTCAAAGGATCAGCATGTTGCCTTTTCACTGAATCCCTTTTCAAAACTAATGAAAAGAAAAACAAATTCAAGTAAACTCAACGGTTTGTTATATTAAGAAATTGTGCCTTATTTAAGAACGTAAAGATAAACAATTCTAAAGAAAAGCGTTCAAGGGGCTAAAACCCCACTTAAATCAATGTGAATTTGGGGAATTTTTATTTCCCCCATAGTACAGTTTGTTGCCCCACAATTTCTCTTCTGTTTAACCTATTAACGACCCTTGACGGTCATAGTACGTCAACGGTCGATTTGACTTAACGACCGATGACGTACTATGACCGTCATCGAGTTCCGGGCTCCCCCCGCGGCTGCACGCCGTTCGGGGAGTCCAGAACGCAACAGAGCAATAAAGAAAAATTGCTCCATGGTCGTTCAGTCGGATCACGGCACGGATTCCCCGGTCCTTAAGGAGTTAAGGTCTTTATTACCTTTGAATAATAAAAAAATAAACGCAAATAGAAGTAAACTCCCAGTACAGTGCTGTTTCTTAAACTCTGAAAACAAAGCATCAGACATATTAATGTTTTTATTTGTCTGCCCTGGTGGGTATAAGTTTAAAGCAAATAAAAGTAGACCCACAGGACTCCAAATCTTCCTAAGAACTCTTGAGTGGAGGGAGTCTGGGGTTCTAGTGTCCAGAAACAAAGAATCATGTCCACCTCCAATTAGAGTTTCATTTTGAGAAAAGATTAGGATCAAAGCAGTCATAAGGGTTTTTTTTTAATATAAAAAACAATTGCAAATGCCAGCATGGTTAATTATTTTAATTCTTTTGAAGTCTAATGTGTTTTCGTTTTTAACCAGAGGGGATGTGCAATGCCTTGGACAACTCTCTGGCATTCATTGGGTTAAACACAATGCTGTGTGTTAATTGTAATGATTTGTTATCTGTAGGTGCCGTTTTTTCCTTCAAACCAGGCATAAGTATTCCTAATCATTTTCATTTTGCAATGCCTAAAATACTTCGACTAAAGCACCAATGAAATGAGAGATTTCATATTAACCCTTCAGGTGCTACAGTAGTGTCCAATGTTTTACTTTTTAGCCGGAGATCTCTACAGCCCAAAAAATAGATAACTTTTGTTTCTGCCGTTGATGGGGGCCTACAAATCCTGTCATCCCCAACCAGCCATTGGGGATTGCCCACCACTCCTCTTGCACGTGAGGGGTTCAAATGTGCAAGAGGTAGGCAGGCATTGTAATAAAGCAGTGGGGAATGCAAGCAGGGTGCTGGGTTGTATAGTTAGGGGCATTAGTAGCAGAAAAAGGGATGTAGTAATTCCACTCTACAGTTCTCTGGTTAGACCTCACCTAGAGTATTGTGTACAGTACTGAAGACCCCATCTCCAGAAGGATATAGATACTCTAAAGAAAATTCAGAGAAGGGCTACTAAAATGGTAACTGGTTTACAGGAAAAGAAATATCAGGATAGACTAAAGGATGTGAACATGTATAGCTTGGAGGAAAGATGAGAGAGAGAGAGGGGATATGACAGAGACATTCAAATACATGAAGGGATTCAACAAAGTACAGGAGGCAAGTACATTTCAAAGGAGTAAAAATGTTAAGACAAGAAGCCATAGTCTAAAACTAGAGGGACACAGGTTTAGATGTAATGTAAGAAAGTTTTACTTCACTGAGAGGGTAGTAGATAATTGGAATAGCCTACCAGCAGAATTGCTAGAAGTTAATACAGTGACAGAATTTAAGCATGCATGGGATAGGCATAAAGCTGTCCTTATCATAAGAAGAGACCAAGTTAACTTGATACACGTAGAAAATTATGGGATCCATAGTAATTAAGCTGTATTAGGTTAGTTATTTAGGCCATGTTCACAACAGTGATTTGAAAGTACCTGAGATACAATATTACTTATCTGCTTTGTAATGCATTCTCCTTGCGATCTCATCTCTGGGGTGGGTGGGAGAGTGGTGACTGATGGATGGTCTGTGTGGCATCAGCCATACATCATTGGCTGACACTGAAGTGTCCGACATTCATTCAAGGTCATGATGAGCATTTCGATGTCCGAGTTGTCAGGTTGAACAATCTTCACCAGGCCCGATAAGCTGCAGTTTGGCTTTGATGAACTTCCCTGAAAGCAATGCATAAACGTCAGTACATTGTACTATGCTTCAACAGGCTGCATTCACATTCCTAATGCTTAACTATTGTCACCTGTGTAAGAAATACTAACATGCAAGTTATTCTAGTATAGACTAACATGTTGAACCTCACATATATTTGTTTAAATATTTATATAAATGACAGAGCTTTAGATATTTGAAATTATAGTGCTGTATTTTAGTAGGCTGTGGGTAGCAATTTTCCTTGCATGCTGCAACAGAGCAGAAAGTAAGAGATACAAGGGAAATGTTTTACCCCACTTGCTAAAAAATGTCAGTTGAGGTCATAAATCTTTAGGTTCATCACATTTTGCAAACACATCTGTGAATTTTAAAAACTACTCCGGCGGAGGCTCTTCAGCAGAGCCAAGATCACGTTACTGAAAAAGAAATCCTTCACGGAAATGGTCTTCTACGTGTGCCTGCAAACCAAGCTGCTGAAGAGGTCCACCGGTCCCGGGACCCAATTCCCCTGCAATCAGCTAGAGCGCTGACACCAGGGAGGGGGGAATTTTGACTGCGATTATCTCTCAAACCATAAAGGTTTGAGAGATGGCACTGGGGCCATTTCATTTCTTTTTTTTAAGGGCTACACGATGCAGCTTTGGAAAAATTAATTGTTACTATCCCTTTAATATGACATTATAACACACTGTATATTAGTGTTCCATTGAGGCAGGAGTAGTCAATTTTTCATCCTCCAGAAGTTGGGCAAAACAAAAAACATAAAAGACATGTCCATATAATAAAGCAATACTTCCCCTGACTTATAGAAAGCTATCTCACTCCTTTTAAAATGGACGAATAACTACAAATGGGGAGCAGAGGAAAACATATAGTGGAAACACTGTCAAGTGTATAACGCAAATAATGGTTAACCCTTTGAGTGCCAGATGGGGTACACAAAGCACTGCTCTGCAATGCATTGCTACCTCTCTGTCACTCAAAGGTTTGCATCATATATATTTCTCCAGCATGGTAGGTATAAATTGCAATAAACATAGAAAAACACCCTGAAATACACAAGATACACTGCAATAGACAATAATCTTGAGAAAGGAAGGGGTGTCCTTCCAAAATGTGTTGATTTGGAATCCAATGATTACCAATTCACTTTTTTAGTAGTTATAACAAGGACACTGTGGAAACTGAGTTTTGTCCCATATACAAGACAGATCGCTAGGTCATTCATCTATGTTTGTATGGAGATCATTTTGCGGTGTGGATAACAGTAATAGGCACCAGAGCTTTCACATTAAAGAAAAGTCTGTGTGAGAAGTGGTTCATGTCATTGAACATTATACCGGCACACCTGTAAGTCCAAGTGAAGATGGCGGTGGTAAGTGCTACATAAAAAGAACTTGGTGGACCATATATACATAGTAACATAGTAAATTAGGTTGAATAAAGACACAAGTCCATCAAGTTCAACCTTTGCCTCATACCCTAGTGACACGAGAACTGTATAGCTTATCTGCTACCAAATAGGTTAGTCTTTATCAGACCTTCCTGATTTGCCTACTAATATACAGTAAACCCTGTATGTTCCCTTTTGAAAGAAATGTATCTAATCTTCTATCTAATGTATCCATTGTATCTACCATAACCACCTTCTTAGGCAAAGAATTCCACAGTTTAACAGACCTTACTGTAAAAAACCCCTTCCTCTGATGAAGTCTAAACCTCCTTTCCTCTAATCTCAAGGGGTGTCCCCTGGTCACCTGATCAGGCCTTGGAATTAATATATTGTTCATGATAAAGGATATCTTAATCATACACTCCCCCTGCCTTTAAGTCTTGGCATATATGTGTGTATATCTTGGAGATCTTGTGTGTGTTCATCTCACTTTAAAGTCATTGCTGTAACCTGTGCCCGGAATTATCCATCGTAAATCCACACGTGACCTTATCTTAACATCAAGAGAAAATTCTGTTATATGTGCACCAACGTTATTCCATCTATGTGTGACTTATAGTTTCCTAGTATATAACATTGGGTCATACGTTTTAATAAATATTTTTTATTATTATTAAGTATAGCTATATATATTGTTTTTTTGTTTATTTTATTTTTATGCTATGAATGCTAAGTATTCATAAGCATTGGTGGGCCATATCCGGTATGATTGGTAGGGATGGGCAAAACTTACCGCCTCAAACTAAAATCGGCGAAAAATGGCACATGCTGCTTGGCAAAAAATTTCCAGCGAAAAGTGCAGATTTTCCGCTTTTTTCGCCCATTGAAATCAATGGGAACATAGAAGTTACACACAACACATTACAAATAATATTTTATTTCCCAAAGGAATAGTATGAAAGGGGCATGAGGGTGCCTGTGTTGGTGGGGTGTGGAGAAAGAATCAATCAGAGGAATGTTTTTGGGGGGTTGTTTACTGGGATTGGGGAGCACTTAATAAAAAATAAATCCTAAATAAAATAAAATAAAAACCATAAGACATGGTATAAAGGGGACTGAGGAGGGTGCCTGTGTTGGTGAATGAATGAATCATTTGAACAGGGAATTTGTTTTGGGGGGCTTTCTTGACTGCTATTGGGGGACAGTTAATAAAAAAATAAATCAATAAAATAAGACATTTGTATTTAAAGTGACAGAGACAGGAACCCCCTGACATAAGCTGCCACTGGGGTGGACTGATACTTGACTTGATAGAGTATTTTGTAGAGGATGATTTGTTTGATTTGTTGTTAGACTTATTAGAGGCCCAAGCCCTGAAGAAACATTGATTTGTAGGACTTAAGCTTGTTTGGCACAAGCCCTAAGGAAACATTGATTTGTAGGACTTAACCCCTTAACGACATATGACGTACATGTACGTCATGAGGTTGTAGTCCCCAAAGGACCAAGGACGTTCATGTACGTCATGGAATTCCGGGCTCCCCGCGCGGCTGCACGCCGTTCGGGGAGTCCGGAATCGAATGGTTAAAAAAATGCTCCGTGGTCCTTAAGTGACCGCACCGTGCGTGCGCGGCCAGTCCTTAAGGGGTTAAGCTAGTTTGGCACAAGCCCTAAGGAAATATTGATTTGTAGGACTTAGGCTTGTCAGAAACAAAACCCCCAAAATTTGTTTATTTTTTTTTTGTAGGACTAGTTTTTTGTTTTTTTTTTTTTTTTTTTCAAAACACAAACCCTGAGAAAAAAATAAAAATGCCCTACTGGCCTAATGCCAGCAGATCATGTTGGCCAGTGGCCACTGTCAAATGTCTTCCTGAGTTACAACTGCTGTTCGTACTACTGCTGCTGAGTTGTTTAAGCAGCAGGATGATTAGGCAGCTGAAAGGGAATGGGATCAACAATAGCAGTAACATGGAAGATGGAAGATGAAAGTTCCACTTGCCATGACTGGCTCCAGTGATGAGCCTGGGGCAGTAGGAGAAGAATAAGTAGCCCCCAGTATTTGTGCAGAAAAGAACAAGTTGACCATTAAATCTTCTTCACTTGCCCCTCCTCCAAAATCATTATGGGTGTGTTGTTATTAGAATATATATTTTTCTCTTGAGGACAGGAATTGTGGCTTCCATCAGCAACTGCAATGTGCACAGTGTGTGTATGTGTGTCTGTGTGGTAAATAACATCTGGAGGCACAACTATATCCAAACACCATGACACCGAAAACCAAGTACTGCCGCTGTCACTATACCCCTTGTTCAGACCCCTCTAAGGACACATGACAACTTGCTGACAGTTTAATAGTAATGATGAACCCTCCCTGCCAGAATCCTAGAATATTCTGCGGGATGGAATGTCCTCAGATGCCACCTGATGACCTGGTATCAATTCTCCTCCACCACACTGGCATGTGTGGTCAGTGCACCACACAGTGTGCAATGGGTAGAGATGAACTGCCATATCCTAACATTAACAGAGTGGCTATCATTTGGCAGGGGGGGTAATGATGAGTGAGGTGGATTGGCAGGAGATGTACTTGCTATCCTAGAGGAAGAAGGTGATGTTGATGGAGAGCTAGTTGTTTCGCTCGTCATGGAACTTCCAGTGTCTGTCTGGGTTTCTTTATTCTTCCTCCTATTTGATCTCCACCTTTCTGGAGAGTCAGTGGGTACAGTAACAGCGGTGCTAGATTTCTGTAATGGGTGTTTGGCTTTAACATGTTTGGAGTAAATGTCATGGTGTCTGTTTTTCATGTGTGTTATCAGAGCAGTTGTGCCAAGGTATGTTCCCTCCTTTCCCCTACTCACTAACTTGTCACAGATTTTGCACTGTATCATTGTTGATGATGACTGCACTGTGCCTGTGAGAAGAGAATAATAGTCCCACACCCATGACTTCTGGGGGGAGGGATAAGGAACAGGTGAAGAAGAATGGCCTCTTTCTTCTTGTCCTCCACATTCCCCTTCACTTTCTGGCAGCGGATAATGTTGCTTCTCCAACACCACCACCACCACCACTAGTCCCTACGTGCTGCTGCTCTATTCCAGACATCTCACTGCTGCTTGGGGGAGGTGACGAGCAATGTGACAGAGGGTCCCCTGCTATCACACATGGCATAATTTTCTCCTTCCCCCCTTGAGTACTACAAGAATCACTAGCAGCAGTCAAAGTATTGATGGCAGCAGGTTCAGCACTGGCAGCAGGTTTAGCACTGGCAAAAGGTTCAGCACTCGCAGCAGGTTCAACACTAGTGGCAGCACATCTGACAGCAGGTACAACACTTGTGGCTGCAGGTACAGCAATGATGGCACTGGCAGCTGGGGCAGAACTTCTTGCAGCAGGCACAGGCAGCTGACCTATCCTGCTCTCACTAGTACTACCCTTTTCTCCCTCCCTTCCCATTCCCTTTTCTCCCTCCCTTCCCGTTAAATTCCCCAGGATCCCTTGGGGTGATTTGGGGGGACTGGGCAGCAATGGTACAGTAGTGGTTACTTCCTCCTCCTCCTCAGACTCAGTAGACACATAATGGTCTTTCCAGCTCTGCCATTGATTATTTTTTACCCTGCTCATAGTGATAGGAGTCACTATGAGCCTCTCCTGCCTCAATTTTTGCAAAATATCACAGCAGAACAGCACAGCACGTCTATCTCGCTCTGTAGCTGCTTCTGTTGTATCAGCCTTCAGTGAAAACGTCACGTTTTTATATCGGAAGTGCGAAAACAATGTAAATGAATTGGCGGAAACCTTCTAGCCATTGAACAAATGGCAAAAAATTTTGGCCAATAGGCATAAAATGCGAAAATTTTAAGCGCTAGTTTTAAAGCGGATTTTCCCGCAAAAAAGCGAATAACAACGTGGTTTTCACTAAATTTCCCTCGGGAATAAGGTGACAGCTTTCACCCACCCCTAGTGATTGGTATCTTTAGTTTATCGGGATAATTCATATCTGATTTTGCCTACTTGTCTATTACTCATTCAGTGTTCCCATGTGTATTACTACTTTTAGTTGTGTATAGTAGGCACACACTCCACCTTTTCCCAATACTGCAGCTAAGCAGATTACAGGTTTTAACCTGGGAGCTAAGATGGCTACATATGGGAGGACGTGGGGTGATTTACTTGGTGGAGGACATATTGTCGTCTTTTTTACATTTTTTATACTTGTTTATATTTAGTTTGTACTTATTTTATATTTTAAGGTGGGGGATAACTTTACATTTGTGTCATCTTATTTATAACACGTTTCAGTGGTGGTGTTAGTTTTTAATTCTGCTGCAGCCTTTTTCACAGATTTTTAGTAGTATGTTTAGGTGATTTTTCCATAACATGTGGTGTTTGCGCATTTGATTCTTATTTGTTATTATACACTGCAATTTTGGTTAAAATATGTCTATTTTTGAAAGAATTCTTACTTTACAACATTTTTTTCACTTGCGTAATATATCATCCTCATCAACAACAGACTAATCATGAAGTCCTGCAGGTAGATCATGTGGCAAAACAGTGTTATGCAAATTGCAGCATACTAACACTATACCAGTCACTTTAGTGGGGTGGCATTGTAGGGCCCCAACCTGTCTTATCCTGGCAGCACAAATGGCTTTTTAAGATGCCAAAGGTCTGCTCAACGATTCATCATAAATGAGTAACTGCTTTATTGTATAATTGTTCTGCTGTATTGTGAGGATTGTTTACTGGTGTCCGAAGATAAGGTGTACAAGCATATCCAAAATCACCTTGTGACATAATTGTAGCAAAATGTCGAACCAAGCAACAGATATTCAAATATATATATATATATATATATATATATATATATATATATATATATACTGAGATCCTATATATCTAAATACTGCTCTGTTTATGACAACATATTTTAATGTGCTGTATTTATATGGCTTTGTTCCCAGATATATTTATTTCCACAAAACTCAACTAGCCATAATGCCAACCAGTCATCAGCATAAACAATGCATTTGATCCTTCAGCAGTGAGAGAGAATCAGTTTTCTCCAGCATAACATTTTTTCAGCCTCTGTATGACGTATGTGAAACAAGGAATCAACATTATTCATTTGGCATAGTTTCTTGATTCATATATGCCATACAAAGTCTGGTGAATCATGAAAGAACATCAATAATATGGACACACATACTCAAACATGGAATTATACATAAAAGGGCTATTGAAGCAAGAGTGGATAACATCATTTTGCCATTGTACAAATCGCTGGTAAGACCTCACCTCGAATATGCAGTGCAGTTTTGGGCACCAGCTCTGAAAAGGGATACTCTAGAACTAGAGAGGGTACAGAAAAGAGCAACAAAATTAATTAAAGCAATGGAGCAGTTCACATATGAAGAACAACTAGACAAACTTGGTTTATTTACTCTAGAAAAAAGATGACTAAGAGGAGATCTTATCACAATGTACAAGGTCAATACAAGGATCTCTGTGGTGAGCTATTCATTCCAAGGCCTGATAAAATGACATGGGGCCACCCCTTAAGATTAGAGTAAAGGAGGTTTAGACTTCAGCGGAGGAAATGTTTTTTTACAGTGAGATCTGTTAAATTGTGGAATTCCTTGCCCAAGGATGTGATTTTGGCAGATACAATGGATATATTTCAGAGAAGATTAGATACATTTCTTTTAGAAGGGAATATACAGGGTTATTGGATAATAAACAACAGGCAATAAATTAATATACTATAAGCAGAGAATGATTGGAGAGGCTAGCGGTAATAGGTGGAACGCACACAGAACCTGCAGTCTCCTGAAATATAGCAACAAGGGAGACTACTGACTCACGCCTGCAGTCAGTAAGGAAGAGCTCGGCTCCAATAAGGATGGCAACAATGGAGACTACTGACTCGCGCCTGCAGTCAGTAAGGTCAGAGTCTGCCAGAGCCCCAGGTCTACACCAGAATGGATGTCTGTGAGGAACGGCTCCACAAAGCGGTTTGAATAGACAGAGCCACAGGTCAGCACCAGCTAGGATAGCTAGACAAGCCAGGTTCATACACGGAGTGGTTAGTAAGCCAGAGCCACAGGTCTGCACCAAATAGGATGTCCAATAGTAGTAGGCAATACTGGGAGGATAGTTGGACAGAGCCCCAGGTCAGCAACAGGTTGGATAGTCAGACAAGCCGGGTCATACACAGGATACAGGAGCAACAGTAACTAGAACTGCACTGAACACCAACATAAGGGTAATGATACACAGGCCCAGAGAGGTTTATAAAGGAGTAGGAGAAGGCAGGACCAATTAGGTCCCCCAGGCTGGGCCTATAACAGGCGTCCAGGCAAGTGCCCTATTCATGATGCCATAAAGAAGGAACCATATGCGACCAGGCCGCAGGCAAAGAGGGACGCATCTAGTGACGCCAGAACATCAGTCCAGAACCCTGCTCCCGGCTGAATGGCACAGGCCGAGGTAAGGCACTGTGACAATTAGTAGGCAAAACAGGAAGTTCTGATAAAGAATAAATTATTTGTCAACAGCAAAGCTTTATATTTCTCCTGTCTCTGGGTTATGAGGCAAAGGATGAACTTGATGGACTTGTGTCTTTTTTCAACCTAATTTACTATGTTATTACATACACTGCCTGTGTATGTGTTGCAACAGAATAGAACATTTACTCCATATTATTGCCATTCTTCCTTCTCATTCTTCGCCTGTCAATATACAGAACTGAAGTTGGGGAATATTAAAGGAACAGGGACACAATATTTTTAACAACTAAATACACAGAGAAATATTCAACAGTAAAGTGTAGGAATTCTTCAGCAAAACAAAGGCAATACAGGCCACATATGAAAAAAAAAATTAACATTGATTTTAACCCTAATGCAATAGAGGTATCAAACACACTGTGAAGGTAGGCAATGCAGACCTCACTGGCAATTAACGGATAAAAAAAAACAAAAAAGTAAAATCATTGAAAGCTGTGGCGCAGTTACTTTGCTACTGCATTCACATGACAAGCTGGAAGAATGCAGTCCATGGCATCATTTGTATAAGATGGGTAAATAACCGCTTTGCTATAGTAACATCTTCTCTAGCATTCATTGGAATATCATTCCATAGATATTTGTAAGGATTATCATGACAGATTGAGAGATAGACAGTAATATCTAAATCTCAAAATAGACAATGATAGCACACTATGCAAGTAGGGTGTTGGATTGTATATCTAGGGGCATTAGTAGCAGAAAAAGGGAAGTGGTCATGCCACTCTACAGATCTCTAGTTAGACATCACCTAGAGTATTGTGTACAGTACTGGAGATCCCATCTCCAGGAGGATATAGATACTGTAGAGAGAGAATTCAGAGGGCTACTAAAATGGTGACTGGTTTACAGGAAAAGAAATACCAGGATAGACTAAAGGATCTGAACATGTATAGCTTGGAGGAGAGATGAGAGAGAGAGGGGATATGATAGAAACATTCAAATACATGAAGGGATTCAACAAAGTGCAGGAGGGAAGTACATTTCAAAGGAGTAAAACTGTTAGGACAAGAGGCCATAGTCTAAAAATAGAGGGACACAGGTTTAGATGTAATGTAAGAAAGTTTTACTTCACTGAGAGGGTAGTAGATAAGTGGAATAGTCAACCAGCAGAAGTAGAAGTTAATACAGTGACAGAATTTAAGCATGCATGGGGTAGGCATAAGACTGTCCTTAACTTAAAAAAAGGACCAAAAACAGGTTTGATGTTTTTACTGTAGGAAAATGGGCAGACTAGATGGGCCGAAATGTTTCTTATCTGCTTTCAAATTCTATGTTTCTTTCTGCATACAGTTCATCACTTCTTCAAATGCATGAGCAGGACAAACTTAATGAAGCACAGATATATATCAACACACCTGACAGATGTAGATGCATATCACAAGTGTTAGAGGCTAAAACAAAGCGTGGTACCAAATCAGCAAGCAATGCCAAGGTTGGACAGTCTGAGTCAGGGCAGGAAGCAGTGGTCTTAGTGTCAGGAACAGGCAAGATGACTGATTGCTGGCTGTCAGGGAGGCAGCATTAAATAGCCTTTCATCAGGAATCTGCAGACCATAGCCACCAATCAGGTAATGGAGAAAGTCCAGAAGGTCAGGGGTAAACAACAGAACCAGGCTGCCACACAAAGCCTGTTAAAACCAAAACCCTCTAGTTGCTAGGCTGACAGTCCAGAACCCTGGGCCACAATGTTGCGAGTTCATGTCCAGGCACAGACAGATTATCAGCGACATAACCGAAATGTAACTTTTAAGTGAAAATAATGAGCAACCGTTGCAATGAAGAAAAACAAATTGTTTAGTGTTTTTATTTTTAATGTTATTATATATGCCCCAGAATTAGAATTAGTATTCAATGTTTTATGATTTATCCTTTTCTACTTTTGTTTGATGGTAAAATGTAAAATATTCTCAAGACTTGCATTTGTTTCACATTATGCAACTTTCTGGTTCCCCCAATAAAGGTTTCCTTATTTTCTTAGGAATGCAAGGGGTTAGTTTGTTTTTTAAATTAGCTTCCTTTGAAAAATGGCTTTTAGATGATCATCCATGTAATTACACAGCATTTAATATTCTTTAATAAGGCACCAATATTTTTCAATTATTGTGCTGAAAAATGATGGTAATTACTACATCGAAAAAGCGAAACTAATATATCTGACATTGCCTCTGTTTTAGACTGTATAAGTAAATTTCTATCCAATTTTGATACCTCTTCCCCCAGTTGTGGTGCTGTGAGATGCCTGGAGGATGGCAGAACATAAATGGGAGACATAGCGCAAGTGAAGGAACTTTCCAGAGGGACGGTGACAGGTCCAAAGGGTTTTTTCTTTGTTTATACCATGCTTTTCATTCTTAAAGGGATAGTAATACTTAAAATGTAAAAAAACAATATGTTGTAGGGTTTATCCCCCTGAGTAAAACAAGAGTACTCCCACTGCTGAAAGGTGTTTTATTCAAAAGTTATTAATGTTCAAAGTTGAATTTTTTAGGTACAATATCACAATGGCCTGAAATTGTACAGTGGTGCTGTTGCTACACCATCCTATGGAGATTTATGTCCCGGGACCAGAGCTGTCCATAGGATTGTGTAGCAACAGCGCCACTGTGCAATTTCAGGCCACTGTGATATTGCACCTAAAAAATTCAACTTTGAAAATTAATAACTTTTGAACAAAACACCTTTCAGCAGTGGGAGTACCCTTGTTTTACTCAGGGGGATAAACCCTACAACATTTTTTTTTTACATTTTAAGTATTACTATCCCTTTAACAATACATGAGTGCAATATATTTTGTTCAATTCAGATTGATGAATAAATTCTACGCTATATAATATTTTGTGTTTATTTGAGTTACACTTGTCTTATGTATACCACATCAGAGAAATATATACGATAGGCTTGGAAACCAAGACAAGTGTGTGACTACAACATTTAACCAATATCTGAGTTACACACATGACAGTGCTTCAATATATTTCTTCCTCTGTTGTCCATTAGTGGCCACTAAGAGCTAGAGGTCCAACAAATGACTACGCCAGC
This sequence comes from Rhinophrynus dorsalis, assembly GCA_037306005.1. Classification (NCBI taxonomy): domain Eukaryota; kingdom Metazoa; phylum Chordata; class Amphibia; order Anura; family Rhinophrynidae; genus Rhinophrynus; species Rhinophrynus dorsalis. Next base: position 46,962,188 of record CM074724.1, read on the forward strand.
TTTGAGGAAAACATCAGTACCTCAAGACTCAAATTTAAAAAGCAATAATGATTGTCAAACATTCTGAAGAAGTATCTACGGATACGAAACGTGTCGGATCTTGCTGACCCCATTGTGCTTCTATACAGTTTTTATTTTATTACAACTTTTATACAGTCTCATGAATATTTGGAATTTTATACTCCTATAGCCGGGAGGTGCTGTGGATTGAGGTTTACAGATCAGCCTGATTGTGCTCACCTGGCAGTATCAGCTGCTGTCCACTGTCTCTGAGACAGACTCCTGCTGGGATTCAGACATTTGGACTCACAGCCAGGGAGCACTGACATATGTGCTTGAAAAACGTACACCTCTGCCCGCTGCTGAATAAGTAAGATCCTAATACTTGGGAAATGGATCCCTAATGATACAGCCGTGAAGACGGGAGAGATTCAGTATATCAAGTGCGAATATCCTCTATAAGGCACCTGCCCGCTGATATTAGTTTATTTACGGTACCATTTTTTTATACAAGACCAATTTTTGAACATTGTACATCAAGGGTTTAATGCTTTTTTAATTATTTATTCTGTCCACCTCCAGAACGAGGATTGCCACGACAGTGTTTCATTCATTTTTTATTTTTTCATAAGGGTTTCAGCGTATCTGGATAGGTACCATTACCTATACTTATTGTTTGTTTGGTTAAACATTCTGTATATATTTACTATATTTTTCATAGCTTGCAAAAGCAGCAGTTGATATGTTTTGAATAGGTCCCAATAATCAACCATATTAACAGTATAAAAACATGGTTTATAATTCCTTTCTACGTCATGAATAGACCGTATTGATCCATTATTGTATCAGGCTAACAACTGCTCTTCCTCTAGTTTATAGAAATTAGTATTTTCTTTTAATAGTACAGTTTTCAAAGCATTGAAAAGTATTTTGATGTATTTTGATGTTTTGTTGTGAAATGAAAATTATTGTTAAAATGTCTTTAAAAAAACAAAGGTAAGGAAACCATGGAAAACAAAGAACAAACCTGCACTCCTCCATACCAATGTGCAAATGTGTGCCCTATCTTAGGCGTATATAATAACTGTGTATATTTGTGTGCCCTGACTTAGGCATATTTAATAAATGAGGATTTAGTCCATCATTTGGCCAAACAATGTTAAGCTTGACAACGCCGTCAAGGTACTTCAAGATCTGGCAAGTACCTACTCTATCTAAATTAAAAATTAAAAATATAAGGCTTTGATAAATGTTATAATGAAACTCGTAACTCAGTTGTAAATGACTTGAATGGACAATACTTAAAGGGATAGTAATACTTAAGTATTACTAATCCCTATATCAAAGTCCTATTAAAAAAAATGTATTGCCCCCAGTGTCATAAAGGTTTGAGAGATAATCGCTCCTAAAGTTGCCCTCTCCCTCCCCCTTCTCCGTAGTCAGCGTTCTAGCTAACTGCAGGGAAGTCAGTCATACGACTTTCAGGCGGCTCTCCAGCACAGCCGCAATCGCGTTAATAAAAAAGAAATCTTTCACTGAAATGGACTTCTACATGTGCTTGGTTTGCAAGCACACGTAGAAGACCGTTTTAGTGAATTTTTTTTTTTTTATTAACGTGATCGTGGCTCTGCTGCAGAGGCGCCTGATGATCGTAAGACTGGATTTCCTTTCAGTCAGCTAGAACGCTGACTTCGGGGAAGGGGGAGGGAAAGAGCAACTTTTGTAGCGATTATCTCTCAAACCATAAAGGTTTGAGAGATGACACTGGGGGAAATACATTTATTTTAATAGGACTTTAATTTAGGGATTATAATACTTAAGTATTACTATCCCTTTAAATGACAGTGTGTGCAATTAAAAACAAGAGGACATACAACTATTTTGAAAGGTGTAAAAAAGAGGACTTGCCTGATATAAAATGTCTTTGGCCTGCAGGAAGCGGATACTGGCAAAAGAGGATTATGGATCCTTCAATCCTATTTATAAGCCAGAGTTTACCACCCCCACAGGCCGCAGGCTTTTGTTAAGAAAACCATGGGTATATGTACAAATTAGAACATCTAAAAGGAAGATTATGTAAAAGCTGTACGTGGATTGCACAGTACATATTGTATACAACATACTGAGCAATTTGCAGTATGTGTGTGTGTGTCACACTTGATGACATATACATAATTATGTAATTCAAGAGAAAATAACAACTTAAAGTATTCCTTTACACTGTCAGAAGGCAATTTACAGATAATATAGAAAATAGCAATGTGTCATTTTAAGCACCTAAAGATAAATAAGAATGAACGTAAGATGTTATTTACCACATATAGCTATGTCAGACCTGTTTACTTGGTGGGGGGTCATATCAACACACAAAAATATATTTTTATGGTAAGAAAAATATTTAAAGCAAGAGACATAATTTACCAACATCATTATAATTTGCATTGCTTCACTTTTTAACCCTTTGAGTGCCAGAGGGGTACGCAACTCATTGCTTTGCAATGTGTTGCGTACCCCTCTGGCACTCAAAGGGTTAACGTTTTGAGTAGAATGCGGTATACAAAGTGCTAACTAAAGAGAAAAGAACAACATGTCCAGTGTCAGACCAAGTCCCAGGTTCAGTGTTTTTTGTTTGTGTTTTCTGACTGAGCGGATGTCAGTGTCCTGCATATTAGAATCGCTTCCGCCTCTTCTAGTGCAGTAATTCGCAGGGCTGGTGCAAGGATTTTTGCCACCCTAGGCAAAACCTAACTTTGCCACCCCTTGGCTCCGTCCCTTGTGTCCCACCCCTTTATACTCCGCCTACTTATACCCCACGTCTTTTCTTGTCCCATCAGCTGCAACTTGCCACCACCAGCTCCAACTTGCCCCTATCAGCTCCACTTTGCCCCCTATCAGCTCTAACTTGTCCCTACCAGCTCCACTTTGCCCCCTATCAGCTCCACTTTTCCCCCTATCAGCTCCAACTTGCCCCCACCAGCTCTACTTTGCCCCCTCAGGTCAAACTTGCCCCCGTCAGCCCCAACTTCACCCCCATCACAGACCTGTAGCTGCTGGAGCTCCCGCGCGCTCTGCATTACTAAAGAGCCAACGGCAACGAGGGAGCGCAGCAGCTACACAGACCTGACTGTGTTGCAGTGCCCAGAGGAGGAGTCCTGCTAGCGGGAACAGCTGGCCCTGGGCGCAGCTCTTCTCTGTTGCATGACTGCACCCCCAGTACATGTGCAAATGTTTTAAAATCATATATTTGTTCAAAGTGACAGTTTCACTTTAAGGATGTTTTACTCTACTTTTATACTGTTCTGAATCCACCTTTCTTTTTGTCTTCTCAATACACAGAAAAAAGCAGCAGAAAAGAGCATCTCTAATTTTGGTCATCTTGACATTCTGTCTGCTATATCTAGGAATTTTGGTTAATGTCATGCAGATGAGCCATGTTTCTTGCTTTTTATCTACTTTGATGTGAATCTAAGCACACACCTGCTGTGTTACACATTGTGTTTGAAGCAGTTCCCAGTTTAAACATGTTTATTGCCAGTACACGTACTGCAGACAGCTGATCCTTGGGTAAGGAATTATTAGTTGCATTGATGTAAATACGAGTACCTTGGTTTTTGTGACACAATGTGTTACTTTTCTGGCACTCAAAGGGTTAAGACAAGCATTCAAGAGATCCTGTCTATTTTTGACTTTGGTGGTACAAATCCTAAAGTTTAATACAATGCAGAATTCCACAGAAGTGATTAACAAAATTGTTAGTCCAAATAAAAAAGTGTCACAAAGTACCAAGGTACTCCTATATTGGCATCACTACTATTGAACTAATATGGACTCTACTAATTCATTTATTATGGAAGACACCACATTTAGACACATGAAGAAAGAGAATCTAAATGAATGAAAAAGGAAACACAGAATAACTGCTATTTTTCTTATCTGAAGTTTCTCCCTCCTGTAGAATTCTGCATTGTTTAAAACTTTGTGATTAGTTCCACTGCCCTGAAAAAGAGAGATGATCAGTTGATACCTTGGGGGAGGTTCACTAAGTGGTGATAAAAAGGTGATAACGTGTATATTACTTCTCCATGCATCACTTCTCCAATTCCTGTGTTATTATATGGAGCTTATGCACTAAGATGTCTTCAGCTTTGGAGATCTTAGTGCTTAGGCTGTATATAATAACATAGGAATTGGAGAAGTGATAAACTGTAGAAGTCATCTCCACTTTATCACCTCTTTATCACTACTTAGTGAATATCCCCCCTTGTCTTAAAATACAAATAAAAAGGTATAACCAAATACCAAGGTGTCATGTATTTGCATTATGGACTAATTGACTAATACTGCTACTACAAATTGGATTATTTGGTTTTGGGGAGGTTTAGTCTTAGTAACATCTAATGGCTGGTAAGAAGAACAGGAGAAATTCTACCTATTTATCTACATTGCCTTCTGCACTTACATGCGTTTACTGGACCACTCTGAGGTCTGAGTTTAATTCACTTGTCATCACAACAGACAATAGGTTTAAAGGGATAGTAATGTTTCTTAATAAAATCAGCTCTAATTAATCATCATAGTATTTGGACTTTGGAGAGTGTTATTTCAGTTCTGTCAGACTTGTAGTTCAAGAGTAATTCAATGACAAAGTATCCCCCTCCCCTTTTACTGATGTAACACTGTTCAGCCAGATCAGAAGGGAGGTGCCCAGGTAGACTTCAGAGAGGGACAATCTTCAATTAAGATAAGGGAAAAACCTGAAAAGCTTGTCAAGGGGGGCAGGGAGTTCATTGTTATCATAGGAAGAAGATTGTCCCCTTCTGTTATCTGTCTGGTCTATGGACTGCATTCCACATCTGAGAAGAGATGGCTTACACTAGGTAAAAGGGGTGGGAGGGGAAACTTTGCTTGTGAATATCTCATAAACTATAAAGGTTTGAGAGATAAGACTTATATCGTTCTTCATGTTTTTTTAATGCCTACAAAATAAAATAAAGATAAAATGAAGTATTACTATCCCTTTAAACACTGGGAATGGGAAAACTCATAGAAAAAACCCTACACATCTTTCTGCAGACCAGAGGATTAGATTGTTAAGTAACAAGTTGTAGACTACAGCAGACTTCCAACGTAAAAAAGTATAGAGACATGCATGAAGGAAACATACCCTTTCAGTCACGCATTCCTACTTTAGAGTTACTTTTTAACTTGCTGTAGATAGTGAAGGTTCCTCAGAGCACATAGCTCTTCCACTGTAGTGAAAGGTTACGGACAGAGATCCTGCCCATCCCAGTGAACGAGAAGAGTTCACACCTCTGAAGGTGAAACCCGAGGCTGCAAGTGTCCAACATGTCCTTTCACTGAGCCACAGAGACAGTCAAGCTGAGTTTTCTTATCCACATATTGGCTGTAGGGTTAAAAGACTGGTCCGATAATGCTGGTCATGTGGGTTTTTGTAATGCAGGTGAGCAAAATTATATATCAATGCAAGCCAGTTGGAATAAGCATACAGTATATTAAAATTCCCTGTATCATATAAATTGTGGCATTAGTGAAGCCATATGAAGAGCATTTATAACTTAGTACTACCCTGCCCAGGTCCTGCCAGTTCAATGTCACCTATTTATCTATGTGACAACGGATCAGCAGTCAGCAGGACAGTACTGCAACAGATGAATGTATCATGTAATACACTGCTGGTATCATGTTCTATTGTATTGTTCTGCTCACGTCACATGATACTCTTCTATTTCATAGCAACATTGGACATTATTATTATATTATGGCGAGGTCTCCGATGTTGTTTCACAATGCGTTTCAGACCTCTCTAACATTCAAGGGGCTAAAATTCCCATTTTATCCCCTTAACGACCCGTCTTGCCGGTTCGGCACATAAGGATCAATGATGGTCCTGGTACGTCATGGAATTCCGGACTCCCTGTGCGGCTGCACACCCCTCGGGGACCCCGGAATGCAATGCAGAAAAAAATGATCCCTGGTTCTTAACTGCGGACAGCACGCTGTGGTGGCTGGTCATTAAGGAGTGTAATCACTGGGAATTTCCATCTATCTCCATGATGTAGTTTACTTGCTCCAGAATTGTACCTTCTTAGCTTAATGAATAGGGCGCATAGTAACATATCTGATGAGGATGAAAAAGGACATGCATCCGTCAAGTTCAGCCTTGGCCATATCGCTTTTAAAGGGATAGTAATGTTTCACAAAAACAGCAACTCCAATTAATCTTCATAGTACTTGGGCCATGGAGACTGTTATTTCAATACTGTCAGAGTTGTCGTTCAAGAGTAATTGAATGATAAAATATCCCCCTCCCTCCCCTTTTACCCAGTGTAAGCCACCTCCCCTCAGATGTGAAATCTGGTCCGTGGACCAGACAGTTCACAGCAAGGGACAATTTTCTTACTGTGAGAACAATGAAAACCCTGCCCCCTTAACAGGTTTTTCCCTTATGCTAATTGAAGATTGTCACTTTCTGCGATCCACCTGGACACCACCTTGCTGCTCTGAGGTGAGCAGCATTGCATCAGTAAAAGGGGCTGTAGGGGGATACTTTATAGTTCAATTACTCTTGAACTACAACTCTGACAGAATTGAAATAACACTCTCCATGGCCAAATACTATGAAGATTAATAGGAGCTGCTTTTATTGTGAAACATTACTATCCCTTTCATGATCTGGAGGATGACATTTGAATATTCCCTATATCAGCAGTCTATCTGCATTGAAAACAACTATCATAACGCTTATCTGAGCTACAACGGTATTAGATTGTTTTTGAATGAATTTACAGTATCTCCAAGAACAGCCTCCTGAGGCAAAGAATTTCACAACCTTACTGCCCTTACCATAAAACTGTACTGCCTTTGTTTTTAGTAAAAAATGCCTTTCCTTTAGTCCAATGCCATGAAGACTCTGACAATAATGTTAAAGTTGAGTTTTTAATGGTTATTCGTGGAAATTATTATGCACAATGTGCTCTTTGTTGTCATTTTGACTTTGAGACAAAACAATAACTATATATTTATGAATTGTCTCCTTCATTATATACTTGAGAAATTACCTATAAAATGCTAGGGTGCCCTGAATGTTCCAGATTGCATGTCAGGATTGCCTTGAGAGAAAAAAAGATTGAGAACCACTGGGCAAGTCTTAATAGATGGCCCCTTGTATTTTTGATTAGCTCCTTGAGTAAATAGTTCACCAAATAGTAATTTGTATTGGCCTTTAAAGGGATAGTAATACTTAAAATGTAAAAAAAAATATGTTGTAGGGTTTATCCACCTGAGTAAAACAATAGTACTCCCACTGCTGAAAGGTGTTTCATTCAATAGTTATTAATTTTCAAAGTTGAATTTTTTTAGGTGCAATATCACAGTGGCCTGAAATTGTACAGTGGCGCTGTTGCTACACGATCCTATGGACAGCTCTTGTCCCAGGACCATAAATCTCCATAGGATAGTGTAGCAACAGCGCCACTGTACAATTTCAGGCCACTGTGATATTGCACCTAAAAAATTCAACTTTGAAAATTAATAACTTTTGAATGAAACACCTTTCAGCAGTGGGAGTACTCTTGTTTTACTCAGGGGGATAAACCCTACAACATATTTTTTTTTACATTTTAAGTATTACTATCCCTTGAATATATTCTTGGTAAGGCCTTACCAAGGATTTATATAGAGGTAGAATTACATTTTCATCTATACCCCATTTATAAGTGATAGTACCCTATTGGTTCTTGTAGCAGCTGAGTGACACTTCACACTGTTATGAAGATTATTGTCCATCAGTGCCCCTAAATCTTTCTCTAACAAGGATTCCCCAAGTAGTTTCCCATTTATCTGCCTATTTAATCAGTTAATCCAAATCTTTCTACAATGAAACAACATCCTGCTCTGTATTTATTTCCTAACACAGTTTAGTGCCATCAGCAAAAATTGTGACTCTACTTTCAAAAAACACTTCTGGAACATTCATAATCAAACTAAAAAGCATTGGGCCCAAGACTGAAACGTAACACATTCCACAAACAACCTGAAAATGTTACATTTACAACTCTCTGCATTCTGTCATTTAACCTGTTCTCTGTCCATACACAGATATATATCATCTCCCAAGATAAACTACTTACATCAACAGCAATAGCCTTGTCCAAGTTACCATTTACCCTTTCGCAGAATGCAAATAAATTAATTTGAAGTTATTTATTATTCATAAAATGATGCTCTAACTAATAAAGATTTGTCATCACATAGTCCTGAAAACTATTATCCTTCTAATATCCTACCCACTATGGCAGTCAAACGCACAGGTTTATCATTTCCAGGTTTAGATCTTGCCCCCCCTCCACCCCCACCCTTCTGAAAAATTGTACTATACATGCTTTCCTCAGATCACAGAGCACAATGCCTGATGAGAGTGAATCAATAAATATTAAACTTAATGGCCTTGCTCTAAATTATCTAAGCTCCTTGAGTACCATTGGGTGGGAGCCATCAGGATCAACATGATTTATTCAACATAACCTTTTCCAGTCTCTTTTGGACTTTGTCTTCTGTAAGTCATGTAAGTGATGGAGGAAATTTTGCTAATTAATCCGCCAACACTATTTTAAAGGGATAGTAATACTTCGTTTTATCTTTATTTTATTTTGTAGGCATTAAAAAAACATAAAGAATGATATAAGTCTTATCTCTCAAACTTTATGGTTTGAGAGATTTCACAAGCAAAGTTTCCCTTCCCGTCCCCTTTACCTAGTGTAAGCCATCTCTTCTCAGATGTGGAATGCAGTCCATAGATCAGACAGATAACAGCAGGGGACAATCTTCTTACTGTGAGAACAATGAAAGTCCTGTTCCCCTTGACAAGTTTTTCAGGTTTTTCCCTTATCTTAACTGAAGATTGTCCCTCTCTGCAATCTACCCAGGCACCTCCCTTCTGATCTGGCTGAGCAGTGTTACATCAGTAAAAGGGGCGGGAGGGGGGATACTTTGTCATTGAATTACTCTTGAACTACAACTCTGACAGAATTGAAATAACACTCTCCAAAGTCCAAATACTATGATGATTAATTAAAGCTGCTTTTATTATGAAACATTACTATCCCTTTAAGGGTTCAATAGCAGCATTCACTTGTTTTCCATTTATATACTTGTAGACATTTTTATGATTTTCCATGCTGTCTGCTGCAATACTTTTATCATTTTGGGCTAGCCTAATGGCTTGTTTGCAGATTCAATTGCATTCTTTATTTTTTTTAAATGATACATCATTCTGACATCTAAAAAGCCTGCTTCTTATTCCTCAGTTCTCTTAATATTTTTATTAATCCACATTGGTCTTAATCTGTTCTTCTTGTATTTATTATCCACTTTACATTTAATATTTTCAAAAAGCATATTGAACAAATTATATTTTCCTTCTGCATTTTTATTTTTGAATATTACAACTCATTGGATGTCCTCTATACTGTATTTAACAATATAAAATTATCTTTTTTTTTAAAGTTGAATGTTTTAGTTTAACCATTTTTTGTTCTTACTCATTTATAGCTTCACAATAGCCAGTGGATAGTAGCAGTTACTGAGTAAATATATTGATTATATGTTTCTATTGATTATAGGAAGCGAACTTCATTTTATTTTTATATTAGTATTATTTTATTTCTTTTCACATTTAATTTAGTTCTTCTTCACATTATGGTCACTGCAGCCTAAATTATCCATTACCTGTATATTGTATACCATTGGAAAGTGCATCGAGCTCTACTGGTCTCTTAATCAGGTTGTTCTCATGTAATGGTGTTTTGTCCTGCTGATCTCATGTAATTCTTCTCTGTTCTCATTGCTTTATTGGTCTAATGTAATGGTGTATTGTCCTCATGATTTCATATAACACTCTGCTGGTCTAATTCTCCTGCTGGTCACTTGTAATGTTGTATTGCTAAGCTGATCTAGCTTTTCTCATTAGCTTGCTAGTCATGTGTTGGTGTATTGCTCTGCTGAGGTCTTGTAATACTCTGCTGTTCTCATAGCACTTCTGGTCTCATGATGTGGTGCATTGCCTTCCAAGTCTCCTATGGCTTGCAGATCATAGCAAACAAACTGCACCAAGGTAACATCTAATTGCTATTTCATATTTATTGTAAGACTGCAATAAGTAAAAATTCAAGCCCATGTACTGGGAGCTTCACTTACCCTATTGTATTCTCAAACCAGAATCATCAGTAACGCCATGAAAGTCAGAAGCAGCAATGTTGACTCTGTACAAGAGGGATTCCATTTCTCACAAATGTGAAAAGCAACAATGTATCTGCACACGAAGCACAAGTGATAAATAGCAATAAAACACACATTTTATTCCAATAGTTAAAAGCGGAGAAATACCAGAACAGACCAAAGGACCATCACCCCACAAAACTCCTAACGTGTTTTGGACCACTACAGTCTTTACTCATAGGTTTTATTGATACTTATTATTTTGTGCTTAGTGACCAGTGTTGCTGTCATATGACTTGCATATTGCTGCACTTATTTACATAATGATGCATTGTGGTCAGCATTTTTCGAGAAAAAGACTTAGACGGAGAAAAATGTCATGATCTCGTACCTTTCTTTTTAGTAAATCAGCACTTACCACACCTTTGTATAGGCATGGCCCAAACATCTCTGACATATTTGTAATCCGGGGGATTTGTGCACTATGTTAAGCTTTTTGAACTTGAAGAGATCCTAGCCCAGAGGCCAAGGATGAACAACTTTTAGCACTCCAGCCATTGGAGACTGAATATCCCTTCATCTCCAACCAGCTGTTGGCTGGTTGGGGATGATGAGAGTTGTAGCCTCCATTAGCTGGCGTGCCAAAGACTGTCTATGCCTGGCATTTGCTCCATAAAATTACATAGGACTTGGACAGTTTATCTAATCTTCATCTCACCTTAGTCCATCTCTCCCATGAGTGAGCAACCTGTGTGTCTTCTGCTGTTGTTGGACTGCAACTTCTAGATGAAGATATTGGAATTCCAAGACCAATAAAACTGAAACATTACAATTTTCCCAACAGGGATACAATCACAAGGTGAAAACTAGACATCTCTAAAACATTATTTTTTGTTCCTTGTATTCTAACAGGGCTCAAAATTTCCACTTGCCACTAGCCAATGGTGAGTGACAATGTAGCCCTGGCGAGTAGACATTCAGCCCTGGTGGGTATGTTTTGGCTTGCAGTGGCGAGTAACTTTTCAGGTCTGGCTAGTAGCAAAGGACTTAAAATTATAAGCTCTGATTCTAAACATACTCTTAGATGAATAGCACTCATACATCTTCACAGCATTTCTTAAACTACTACAGCATTAAAACGCATTCTGTGTTTGATTAAAATCTATTTTTCATGCAGCTTTTTATAATACGGTTACGGATAAGTATGTGAAGAAAGAGTGTATTTAACTATGTCAAACATGCATTTCCCTAAAGAAAGTCGTGTGGCATTGGTGCGGGTGAGAAAGATAAACAGTGATAAGATTAGTCTATACCGCTGAGATTTTAAACATTATTAAGTCCTGGAGGCTAGAATATCTTTTAGTACAGTTAAACTGTCATGCAGATCATGTGATTAAATCACCACATAAACCAATTATTAGGAGGAACATAAATCTGTATCTGTCTTCAGACTGCAGTAAGGTACTTTAAAGCAACAGGTCTTTATTCAGTAAGAAAATTTGTATCTCTTTAGCAATAAACAGTTTCAACTCAGATGCATGACAGCACTGAATCTGTTTGTCAGGTAGATTACATTATCTATTGAAAATAACATTTGTAGTTGTTTATCTGTGATGTGATGTTACACTTGGCCTTATCTATAAAAGGAAAATAATTATTGGGCAAATTGTACTGTAGAGGAGAAGTAAACATTTCCAAAATTCCCACTGATTTAAAGGGATAGTAATGTTTCATAATAAAAGCAGCTCTAATTAATCATCATAGTATTTGGACTTTGGAGAGCGTTATTTCAATTCTGTCAGAGTTGTAGTTCCAGAGTAATTCAATGATAAAGTATCCCCCTCCCGCCCCTTTTACTGATGTAACACTGTTCAGCCAGATCAGAAGGGAGGTGCCCAGGTAGACTGCAGAGAGGGACAATCTTCAATTAAGATAAGGGAAAAACCTGAAAAGCTTGTCAGGGGAGGAAGGGCTTTCATTGTTCTCATAGGAAGAAGATTGTCCCCTGCTGTTATCTGTCTGGTCTGTGGAGTGGATTCCACATCTGAGAAGAGATGGCTTACACTAGGTAAAAGGGGCGGGAGGGGAAACTTTGCTTGTGAATATCTCTTAAACCATAAAGGTTTGAGAGATAAGACTTATATCATTCTTAATGTTTTTTTAATGCCTACAAAATAAAATAAAGTTAAAATGAAGTATTACTATCCCTTTAAATGGGGCTTTTAACCCCTTACATGCTAGATTGGTCTCTAACATCCTCCTCTAGACTGTCACCTCTAACGAGCAGGGTCCTCTGATCCTTTTATTTTCTATGTTCCATTTGTACTATTTAATATCTCTGTATGTCTATTCCCTATTGTACAGCGCTGCGGAATAAGTTGCCACTAAATATAATTAAAGAATAATGTTAATAATAGTAACGCCTGCTTTGCATATAATACTCTGCTGGTCTAATTCTCCTGCTGGTCACATGTCATTTTTTATTGCTGAGATGATCTCATGTAATACTCCGCTTTTCTCACTACCTTGCCAGTTGTGTTGGTGTTTTGCCCCACTGAGTTCTTATAATACTCTGCTTTGCAAGGTGTTGGAGACCACTCTGGCTTTCAAGGGTTTAAAGCGGCCATTGAACTTCAAATTAATTTTTATAATTCTTATTTCTTCGATATGGTGCATTTGGTTTGATCCAGAATTGATCCAATTCAGCTTTGTATATCAGTCAACAATTGAAATTTAAGGGTTTAAAAAGCTCAATATACAGTATGTAGTGCCAGACAATACCTTCTGGTAGTTTGCAGAGCAGGAATGGGGTAGAGAACTGTTTTTAAAACAAATGTTGTTATAAAGAATGTCTATCACTTGGCATTATGCCCAGAAAAAATATATCAATAAAAACAGCAACATTCATCTTGGCAGATGTCAAGATGTTAATAGATCACATACAGCTATAATTTTCATATACTCTAAAGCAAGTCTAGGTAGCCTGCAGCTCTCCATTTATTATTGGACTTATCTGCCAGCTATTGGTGGGAGGAGCAGTTCCACTAGTGAATGAATAATAGGAGAACACACTGAGGATTAGTGTATGAAACTTACCAAAAAAGTGCTAATACATGCAAAGCTGCCCAGGCACCCCTAGGCAAGGCACTCTAGGCTTCCTTAGCTCTGCCCATGGCCACACCCTCGCTCTTCACATGACTACGCTTCCTGTCCCATCCATGGTTTCCTGGCACAGAAAATACCCTTGGACTATATCAAGAAAGGGATAAAAAAGCTTTTATTCCTAGAGAGATATTCAACGTATTGATTGTTCTAGCATCCAAAGGATTAAATAATACCCTGTAAAGGGGGGGTATATAAACTGGATCAGATACATTGAGATTGCTCTGGCCACACCCACAATTCAGAATATGGGTGTGTCCAGCACAAATGAGGTGCCCCTCAAAATTTGGAGCTCTAGACAGCTGCCAACTCTGCCTAATAGGAAATAGGCCCTGAATACATGCAGTGACTTGGGGGTCTACATGCCTCTCTTCATCAGGCATGCTGGGCAAAGGGAAGCATTGAGCCTTCTGAAACACTGCAGAGCATTAGAACTTCAACAAAATAAAGCTTTTTCTGAGGTTGATGCAATAATCCTTACTATATTCTCCTAATCGTCATACACTATGTGGACTTTTGCTGAGGATGCTGGGAACATACTGCTCTGGATAAAAAACTTTTTCAGCACTCTTGGGACTTATCAAAATGATGGTAAATTTAGTCATGTTGGATCAACATTTTGTCCCCGTTCTCGAGCCTTTCTCAAGATGCCCTGGATATCATTTGCTCTTTATCTGTAGCTTACTGTATATTGTCATCTCTGTTGACATGTAGGTCACAACACCTCACAGCAAGAAATGGTCTTTAAAAGACATGAATGACTCATAAGGGACAAGTTATTATCAGATTGAAAACTGAAAAGACTAGCAGTAGAGTAAAAAAAAATGTTGAATTCAAATAAAAACAGTAAATAAAAATAACTGACTGCTGCTTGAAGGGAGCCTACCTAAGTAAGTCCTTCTTATAAATAAATGAAGAGTGATTTATTATAAGGGTACAGTTCTGCTAGCAAAGTCTTCTTGTTGACCTAGACTTATACTTATTACTCCAGGATAGTCCTTGCCAATGATCTCTAGCTCCCCATTAGTACACCTGTTTTCCTGACGCTAATGCCTTTTCCTGTACAAATCAGTATCCTGTTAGCATTTCCTATTGCTTTACTGCACTACTTGCCTACCTTCAAGTCATTTGACATAATAACTCCCAAGTCCCTTTCTTCTGATGTTGTTGTTGGCAAAGTACCATTAAGAATGTATTCCACCTCAGGGTTTCTGTTTTGTAAATGCATTGTCTTGCACTTTGCAGGAGTAAACTAGATCCCATATTGTTGTTTATTCCTTAGATCTCCCTTAATCATTATGCATTTGGTTTATTTCACCCAGAGTGTCACCTCTATTACAGATCTTTGCATTATCTGCAATAGAAATATAGATTTTGATGTCCAACCTACTGGTGCCAATTTATGTAAGGAGGCAAGGAAAGCATTGATCAGAATGTGGATGTCCAAACTACTGGTTCCAATGTATGTAAGGAGGCAAGGAAAGCAAAGATCAGAATGTCCTGTATAAAGGATACTTTTCCTATTGCCATCTTTAACAAGTTCACAATCACTGGCACTTTCTTTCAGTTTGGTGATAAATTATATATGATATATTTTATATACTTGGGCCTTGTGCAAAAAAAATATAATTCTGGGACAAACTAACTCCACCATGGGGGGAGCTAAAAATTCCCCTTGAATGAAAGAGAGGTCTCCAATGCATTGCTCTCACATTCAAGGGGGTAAAAACACCCCATTAAAATCAAAGGGAAATTTGGAAATTTTAATTTCCTCCCTTGTGGTGCAGTTGGTTTACTCCAGAATTGCTCATCTTTTACATTCTACAGAAGAACCTTTGACTTTGTCAGATGAGCTTCCCGCAGATATCAAGGCCAAGAAAATACAAAGCGGGGGTTTGTTAAAGGATAACTAACACCCATCCTAATCTTCTCTATTACCAGACATGGTCTACTATTATCTGCCACAAGAAATAAGTAAACCATATTGACTGAGTTAAGTCCTAAATTTAAGAGGAATATATGGCTCTGGGAGAGTAATTACAAGCCAATCCCAGTTTCTGGGTCATTAAGGCATATGGAATCACCAGGCTTATCTACCATCCCTTCATAGCATGCCCACTATATGTTATATACTTGGTCCATATCAATATTTACTTAATTTGATGGAATACAGTGTTTATTTTAACTTTATTATTTTAGTATATACATTTAAATATTGTTCATGCTGTTTTTTAATTCTTTATATTAACCATGAATTTGATATATCAGTTTTCCTTTTTCTTCCACTTTTCCTGATGTAAGTACCCTCTACTTACAATCTTTCAAATGACTATGAGTCTGTACTTGCATAAACTGATATATAAAGTTAATATCTCATAAAGCTCTTTCAGAATCACCTAAGTTATTGTAAGGTGTTAGTCCACTTTAACTGTGTTCAATTGAAGCCTTTGGGGGAGATGCACTAAGGTGTGATAAAGAGGTGATGACTTCTCCATTGATATCACTTCTCCAAGTCCTATGCTATTCTATGGAGCCATTGTCAACTTAGTGCATAGGCTCTATAGAATAATATGGGGGGTGATTCATTAAGCGGTGATAAAGAGGTGATAAAGTAGAGATGACTTCTCCAGTTTATCACTTCTCCAGTGCCTATGTTATTCTACGGAGCCTATGCACTAAGATTTCTTCAGCCGTGTAGATCTTAGTGTATAGGCTCTATAGAATAACATAGGAACTGGAGAAGAGATAAACTGGAGAAGTAATCTCCACTTTATAATCTTTTTTTCACCGCTTAGTGAATCTACCCCCTTAACTGAAGAAGGGATATCACTGGAGAAGTAATCTCTACTTTATGGCTGCTTTATCATGCCTTAGCACATAATACCCCTTGTATTTCTTCCAGAACCTCTGCAGTCTATGGAGCTCAGTTCTAGATCCATTGATCTACATTATAAAATTGTCTCCCCCATTCCAGCTTGTAATTATGCGATCAAGTACTGTGTGCATAGTAGCTATTTAATACCAGGATCAGTAATATTCATCTGTGAAGATGAAATCTTTTAGTATGAATAAATTAAACAAACATTTTCACCTGACATAATGTGTCTGTTTTTACTGAAACAAATCAAAATCTTTTTCTTTTTTCTTTTTGCATTAGCGAATAGCTCATCATTTGTCCTCATTTTTGAAAGCTAATATAATGTTGATTGTAATGTAAATCTCATTCACTCGCCTTTTACCCTTTCTGATTTGCATATTTATTCTCAGAAAAAATGAAATTCTGTCAAGGGAAAATACAGAGCTTAGAATGTTAATGTTCCCTTTGGCTTTGAAAATACTGGGGAAGGGAGGCTGTATGAATGCTCTGGTGCAATTCATTTCCTGCGCTTAGATCTTAATATAAAAATCATGTACTTGCACATCTTAGAATGTAATCGAGCTCGGGATCTCTTTAATGCACACACACACTCCACCAGTGTTAAGGCTTTAATGCCTCAAACCTTTGCGTGCCAGAGGGGTATGAAACACATTGCAGAGCAATGCGTTGCGCACACATATGACACTCAAAGGGTTAATAACTAGAAGGGTGCAAAGTGAATTGAGAAACAGTCTGTTGCACATCTCTCTAGTAATTAACAGGTTAATGAATATGTGCCCTACAGCGTGTGCAGGAAAAAGGAACATTTTTACAGTGATTTCCTCTGTTACTCGTTAGTACATGGAGAGCAGCATAAAGAAGAATATTTTCAGAATAAACAGCGTAATAAATAGACTTAAAGGGATAGTAATACTTAGTATGAAAAAATATATATTATAGGGTTTATCTTCCTGAGTAAAATGAGGGCCATACCAAGAGGTGTTTTATTCAAATGTTATTGCAGCTTAAACATTATTTTTTTTGGTGCTATATCTCAATAGCCTGAAATGTTACAGTGGCGCTGTTGCTGCACCACCTTATGGACAGCTCTGGTCATTTGGCCATAAACCTCCATAGGATGGGGTAGCAACATCGCCACTGTAAATTTTCAGGCCATTGAGATACTGCACTTAAAGAATTTGAGTTTGAGCTGCAATAACTTTTGAATACAAAAACAGCTCTTAGCAGTGGGAGTACCCTTGTTTTACTCAGGAGGACAAACTCTACATTATATTAAGTGTTACTATCCCTTTAAGGACATCACAGCACCAGGAAAAACCAAACAATTCCAGTATCAGTGTTAGAACAGAATCATAGCACATTCCCCTGGTTTATTTTTTTTACTCCGTTGTATACAGGGTCTTCAGCATTTAGATGAAACACTGAGCCTGATGAACTAAGAATAACTGAGCATTTATCAAGAAAGTTAACTCCACCATTAAAGCAGCAAACTTTTTTTATGAAAATGTATTTATTTTAGAGCTTTTCCTGCTGAGTAAAACAAGGGCACTCTACCTGCTATCAATTGTTTTATTCAAATGATATAACAGTTCAAATAATCAGGAAGTGAATTTACTGTGCATTTACTTCCTGATAGTTCTAACTGACAGGAAGTGAATTTACTGCGCGTTTACTTCCTGATAGTTCTAAATGACAGGAAGTGACAGGCAGTTTTTATTACAGTCTATGGAGAACTGTAAGTCACTGACTTGTAAAAAAACACGGGTATAAACTAGAATAACTCTGAAAATATGCATCTGTCTGCATATTTTATGTTACTCAACAGGAAATGCCCTACAATATATGTTTTTTTATAAAAAAAAAAAGTTTACTGCGCCTTTAAGATTACAATTCCCATTGATTTAACTGGGGTTCTGAATAGTTACATAGTAAATTAGGTGGATAAAAGACACCAGTCCATCAGTTTCAGTTCATGCCACAATATAACACAAAAAATGAGAATGACTTAATCCTTCCCCACTCCCAGATGGATGCTAGAACTCTCTAGCATTCAAGGAGTTCAAATCCCCATTTATATCAATTGGAATTTAGGGAGGTTTTTTTTTATAGTCTTTATTGAAAGTATTAGGGGTACAGAATCAAAAAGTGGGAAGGGGGTATGGGGAGCAGGGGAAAGGGGGATACATTGACATAATCATATAAAGCATATAAAGATAATTCATATAAAGAGGATCTCCAGAATCCATCAATTAAGAACAGACAGAATAGAGGTATACCAGTTTATCTGTCCGGGTTCCCTGGTTCATTTACCCCTCTGCATGAGGTGTGTTGTCTAGAGAAAGTGTGAGGAGGTGGTGTGACTGTAATGTAATAAGACTGGTCCATGAGAAAGAGAAAAAAAGGAGGAAAGGGAGGAAGGGAAATTAGTTCAGCTCTGAAGCTGAGAAACTAAATACATCAGTGGTTAAGGGTCTCAGTCGCTGCTGTTGAGCAATATATGGGTTAGAAATCAGAGGATCATCACATTATGATCATGAGCAGTATGACCGTCAACACCAGGGGCAACAAACCACGATGAGAGGGTCAAGGAGATAGTATGATGCTACCCATATCAGGTACATAAAGCATCCGCGTTTGGATGGAAAGAGAACCAAGATGACCAAATGGTCTGAAACTCAGTGTGTGTACATGTTGAGAGAGCATGGCACTTCTCTATGGAGACCAGGGAGTCCATATAGGTGAGCCATAACTAAATGTAGTTGGTTTGTACTAATTGTAGTTGATTTGTACTAATTTTTCTCATGTACTCATTTCTTTCAGTCAGCATGTCTTTTTTTAACAAACCACCTCCTCATTTTTTAGTCTAGTCCCCAATTTATTATTATGATTTTTATTATTACAGACTGCTGCTGGGAGGAGGATTCATGCTCAATGCACCTCAAAACTGTATCAGTGATACAAGTGGAGGAGAAGGGGAGGAGAGATATATAGGGATCCTCCTTCTATCTCTGCTTCCAGTAACATAGTAAATTAGGTTGAATAAAGACACAAGTCCATCAAGTTCAACCTTTGCCTCATACCCTAGTGACATGAGAACTGTATAGCTTATCTGCTACCAAATAGGTTAGTCTTTATCAGACCTTCCTGATTTGCCTACTAATATACAGTATACCCCCTGTATGTTCCCTTTTGAAAGAAATGTATCTAATCTTCTTTTAAATTTATCCATTGTATCTACCATAACCACCTCCTTGCATGAACGTCCGCAGGGGGGGGCAAGGGGGGGCACTCCCCCCCCCCCTGGATTTTAATCTCTCGCGGGGTCTGTAGCTCTCGCTCACACTCTGCAGCACCGCTCCTTCTGCAACCAGCGACGATCACCTCTCCTCTCCGCGATGCGATGTCCGTCACGCACAGTTGGCAGCCAATGAGAGAGGGGAATCCACCTCTCCTCTCTCATTGGCTGCAGTGGAGAGGAGAGTTGTATACCCCTCTCTCATTGGCTGCCAACTGTGCGTGACGGGCGTCATGGAGGGGAGAGGAGAGGTGATCGCTGCGGGCAGGTGAAGGAGCGGTGCTACAGAGGGCAAATTAGAAGCTGATGTGGCAAGTTATAAGCTGATGGGGGCGATGTGAGAGCAAGCTGGAGCTGATGGGGGCAAGTTGGAGCAAGTTGAAGCTGATGGGGGCAAGTTGGAGCTGATGGGGGCAATGTGAGGGCAAGTTGGAACTGATGGGGGTAAGTTGGAGCAAGTTGAAGCTGATGGGAGCAAGTTGGAGCTGATGGGGGCAAGTTGGAGCAAGCTGAAGCTGATGGGGGCAAGTTGGAGCTGATGGGGCAATGTGAGGGCAAGTTGGAGCTGATGGAGCAATGTGAGGGCAAGTTGGAACTGATGGGGGCAAGTTGGAGCAAGTTGAAGCTGATGGGGGCAATTTTTTATAATTCAGTTATAGTGCCTTGATCATGGGTGTATGACTAGTGTGGTGCATTGAATAGTGTTAACATTAAAAAAAGATTAGAAATTGCAACAGTTAAATCAGACAATGGCAACTTGATTCTTCTATTAAAGGGGAACTACCACCCCGCAATAACTTTACATTAATTAATTCTTCATCCGGCTCCAAAAGGGACTGACAGCGCAGGCGCACAGACGTCACTATGATGAGATGTCCATGCTTCCTGCTACTGTGAGCCTCCAAAAAACTGGAAAATCTTTGAAACTAGGTAATATTTCTGGCGACTAGTGCTACTAAGCAGCTAGTCGCCAGATGAAGAATTAATTAAAGTTATTGCGGGGTGGTTGTTCCCCTTTAAGCTTTTGTATTAGGTTTCTCAACCCTTTGCATGCCCGAGCTTTATGTGATGACTATTCCCCTCCCCTT
This sequence comes from Rhinophrynus dorsalis, assembly GCA_037306005.1. Lineage (NCBI taxonomy): Eukaryota > Metazoa > Chordata > Amphibia > Anura > Rhinophrynidae > Rhinophrynus > Rhinophrynus dorsalis. The sequence goes on from CM074724.1 coordinate 46,982,847, forward strand.
CATGACATTGTGAAAAAAGGAGTATGGATGTCATTAAAATTATGCCCCCACCCCCCCGGAAAATTTTCTGCAGACGCCCATGCCTCCTTGGGCAAGGAATTCCACAATTTAACAGAACTGACTGTAAAAAAACCCTTCTTCTGCTGAAGTCTAAACCTCCTTTCCTTGAATCTCAAAGGGTGTCCCCTGGCCACCGGACCAGGTCTTGGAATGAATAGCTCACTGCAGAGATCCTTGTATTGACCTCTCATAGACTTGTACAGTGTGATATGGTCTCCTCTTAGTCATCTTTTCTCTAGAGTAAATAAACCAAGTTTGTCCAGTCGTTCCTCATACGTAGGGATGAGCGAAACTTTCCGCCTCAAACTAAAATCGGCAAAAAATTACACTTTCCATTTGGCAAAAAATTTCCTGTGAAAAGTGCAGATTTTCTGTTTTTTTCCGATTTTTTTGCCCATTGAAATCAATGGGAACATAGAAGTTACACACAAAACATTACAAATAATATTTTATTTCTCAAAGGCGTTGTATAAAAGGGGCATGAGGGTGCCTGTGTTGGTGGGGTGTGGGGAAAGAATCAGTTGAACAGGGAATGTTTTGGGGGGTTGTTTACTGGGATTGGGGGGCACTTAATGAAAAAGAAATCCTAAATAAAATAAAAATAAAAACCATAAGACATTGTATAAAGGGGTCTGAGGAGGGTGCCTGTTTTGGTGAATGAATGAATCATTTGAACAGGGAATCTGCTGTGGGGGGCTTTCTTGACTGCTATTGGGGGGACAGTTAATAAAAAATAAATCAATAAAATAAAATAAGACATTTGTCTTTAAAGTGATACAGACAGGAACCCTCTGACATAAGATGCCACTGGGGTGGACTGATACTTGATAGAGTATTTTGTAGAGGATGATTTGTTTGATTTGTTGTTAGAGGCCTTTGTAGGACTTAGACTTATTAGAGGCCCAAGCCCTGAAGAAACATTGATTTGTAGGACTTAAGCTTGTTTGGCACAAGCCCTAAGGAAACATTGATTTGTAGGACTTAGGCTTGTTAGAAACAAACCCCCCAAAAATGTTTATTTTTTGTAGGACTAGTTTTTATTTATTTTTTTATTTTAATTTTTTTTATTTTTTTTTAAACACAAGCCCTGAGAAAAAAATAAAAATGCCCTACTGGCCTAATGCCAGCAGATCATGTTGGCCAGTGGCCAATGTCAGGTGTCCTCCTAAGCTGCAAACTGCTGTTCGTACTGCTGCTGCTGAGTTGTTTAAGCAGCAGGATGATTAGGCAGCTGAAAGGGAATGGGATCAACAATAGCAGTAACATGGAAGATGGACGATGAAGGTTCCATTTGCCATGTCTGGTTCCAGTGATGTGCCTGAAGCAGTAGCAGCAGAATAAGTAGCCCCCAGTATTTGTGGAGAAAAGAACAAGTTGGCCATTAAATCTTCTCCACCTGCCCCTCCTCCAAAATCATCATGGGTGTGTTGTTATTAGAATATATTGTTTCCCTTGAGAGCAGGATCAGTGGGTCTCCTCAGCAACTGCAATGTGCACAGTATGTGTGTGGTAAATAACATCTGGGGGCACAACTGTATCCAAGCACCATGACACCCAAAACCAAGTACTGCCACTGTCACTGTACCCCTTGTTCAGACCCCGCTAAGGACACATGACAACTTGCTGACAGTTAAATAGTAATGATGAATCCTAGCATATTCTGTGGGATAGAATCTCCTCAGATGCCACCTGATGACTTGGTATCAATTCTCCTCCACCATACTGGCACGTGTGGTTAGTGCACCACACAGTGTGCAAGGGGTATAGACGAACTGCAACATCCTAACATGAACAGAGCGGCTATCATTTGGCGGGGGAGGTAATGAAGAGGAGGATTGGCAGAAGATGTAGTTACCCTAGAAGGTGATGGCGAGCTAGTTGTTCCACTCATCCTGGAACTTCCAGTCTCTGCCTGGGTTGTTCTATTCCTCCTCCTCTTTGATCTCCGCCTCGCCTCTTGTTGCCTTTCTGGTGAGTCATGGACAGCAAAAGTGGATAACAACGTGGAATTTCTTGTGGGAACACAGTGACAACTTTCGCCCATCTCTACTCATACGTCAAGTCCTCCATTCCCTTAATTAATTTTGTTGCTCTTTGCTGTACCCTCTCTAGTTCTAGTATATCCTTTTTTAGAACTGGTGCCCAAAACTGTACTGCATATTCGAGGTGAGGTCTTACAAATGATTTGTACAATGGTAAAATGATGTTATCCTTGGGATTATTTCCTCCCAAATGCATGACTTTACACTTCCCCACATTAAACTTCATATTCCATTTGTTTGCCCAATCTGCCATTTTATGTAAAGCCCTCTGTAGAGAGCAAATATCCTGTTCTGAATTAATTGCCCTGCATAATTTAGTGTCATCTGCAAATATTGATATTTTGCTTTCTATATCTATTTCCAGGTCATTTATAAACATGTTAAAAAGCAGAGGGCCTAATACTGAACCCTGAGGTACTCCACTCTCCACATTAACTGTATTGTAGAATTGTCCATTTACAACCACACACTGTTCCCTATCCTTCAACCAGTTATGTATCCAATCGCAAAGGTTATCTCCTAGCCCTAATGTCCTTATTTTATACACCAGTCTTCTGTGTGGCTCTGTGTAAAATGCCTTTGCAAAATCTAGATAAACTACACCAACTGCCTTACCATTATCTAAGTTGCTACTTAATTCCTCACAGAAGCTGAAAAGATTAGTTTGGCATGATCTATTCCTCATAAAACCATGTTGATTCCTGCTAATGATCTTATTTTTTGTGTTGTAATCCTGAATATAGCCCCTTATTATCCCTTCTAGCAGTTTTCCTACTACAGAGTTCAAACTTACAGGTCTATAATTCCCAGGTTCTGTTTTAGTTCCCTTCTTACCTCATCCATTTGGTGCAGGGCTGGGTTTAGGCAGGTGCAAAAGGTGTGGCAAACCCAGCCCCACTCATTTACCGGCCCTTCACTTGTCACTCACTGACACTCTCTGCAGCTGAGGCAGAGTCCTGTTTATTTGAGTGGCGGGTCTGAGGAATCTGCTGAATCCTATCTATTGGCTCTTGTTGCCTCTGTGGCCTGCTGCAACTCCCTCCACCCGTTACGAGAATACATGAGCAATGCTTGCCTCTCGTCTCACATACTCAGGTGACAGAGAGCATTCTGTGAAGAGGCGACGCTGGTGCAGGAACAGCAAGATGCTCACATTTAGTAAGTCAGTGTGCTGCACGTGCACGGCCGGGATTCATCAAACTGCGGGAAGAGCAGCATAACACTGTTCTTCGCCGCGATCATCGATGGATATCTTTGGGTATTCATTAATGATTTTGCTTAAATTGGTCAGTCATGGGAAAAACACACGTATACGCATAAGCGAAAATGTGTATGCATGTGTTTGCCTCATGCATTCAAATGGGATACGCCAGCTTGAAGCTAGCGGATCACGTTTGCGGATCTATCTGGCCATCGCTTATTGAAGAATAAACGTTGGCCAGATACATTCCGATAGTTGCTGAATGGACGAATGGTTAATACGCAGAGAAATCCTCTGATTTTCCTGCGTATTAATCCATTTGCACCTTGATGAATCCCAGCCTTTTTTTTTTTGCCTTGTTCAAAGTCCAGGTTGCTCACCACAAAGTGAGACTGCACGTGTGTAATAGTCACACTCAAATCAGCCAGTGAGGTCCTGGCTTACGAGGCATAGGTTACACCGCTGCTGTCTTCCCTTTGAGTGCCAGCCACAGTGCCAGAGAAGTCTTTGGCACTCAAAGGGTTAATAAAGTAGGAAGCTCCAAAGTTAAAAATAAATAAAGAGACAGCACACAGGATTCTAAGTGTAATAGTAATAAACAAATTCAATATACGGCATACACCAATACAACCTATAAAGTGATCTATATATGGCTTAGAAAAAAGTGTAATGCACAGAGCTATACGAAGAGAGAATTAACTACACCACGGTGAGAGATAGTCAAATGGAGGATGGATATCTTAAATGAGAGAGAGACAGATATAACTGCCCACGTACAAGTCGTAAAGGTGACTGGTGTGATGAGTGAGGTTCAGATACCAATACTGCCGGCATCACTTGTGCCCAGTCAATGATGACGAGTGGATGTTCATTATCCTGCATAGACACAATATTGTTTGTGCTTACCGGATAGTAGTTTCTTGCATACACGCCTTGAATAAATACTGTCACGGCATAGGATCTCGTCTTTATCAATGGGGCCCAGAGGAAGCCAAACGGGACATTCATCATAGACCTAACAATGGCAGAATGTGCCTGCAGTGAGCACTATACCATTTCTATGCTGTAATGCAGGGCTGTCCAGCTTTATTCAGTTGTAGACCACATGATCAGTAAGGCATATGTTTGAGGGCCGAAATACTTACAGACATCTATTCTTTAACCCTTTACTGATCAGAGGAGTATGCAATGCCTTACTTTTCAATGCATAACGCACCCCTCTGGCTCTTAACCCTCTGGGTGCCAGAGGGGAACAGAACGCTTTTACAATGCATTCTGTACCCCTGTGGCACTTCAAAGGGTTAAAAGGGTCAGTATTGTGTGTTTTTGTGTTATTTGCCCCCTAACCATTTGAGTGCTAGAGAGGTATCCAACACTTTGCAGCGAAATGCTTTGCATACCTCTCTGGCACTCAAAGGGTCAAAGGAAACCTGAATACCTTTTTTTGTTGTTGCTGTTTTGTTCCTCCGTGATTGTCAGATAATATATGTAAATCATAAACACATTATGCAAAGCTATGCAAAACATTATATAAACAAGTGCAAAATAATTCAGGTAATCTCAGAACTTTAAGTATCCTGTATGCTTTCTGATTTGCATATGTCTGGCTCCTGTTTTAGGAATTGTGCGATGTTTAAAGGAATGAAATATTCATGGCGTATGCTCTATACTCACAGAAATTTTGTAAGAAGCTATTTTTTTGTTTGTTTATATTGGTTTGGCTAAATGCATAATTTGTTCACTGAGTGAAACGCGCCAGATGGTTCTGTTGGGTAAAGGACCATATCTGACGCCTACTAGAAAGTGCTATATATTGTATGCACTCATCATGTAAATAAAAAGAGGATTTAAAGTGAAAGTGATAGTTTCAACAAGCTTTAACCCCTTAAGGACCATTGCCGTGCCAGGACCGTCACGGCGGTCCAGCACTTAAGGACCAATGACGGTCCTGGCACGGCATGGAGTTCAGGGCTCCCAGCGCAGCTGCAAGCCTCTCCGGAAGCCCTGAACCGGAAGCAATAATAAAAAAAAAAATGCCCCGTGGACCGCAAGTGCCGGCTGCAAAGGATCTATCTCTTGTTGATGTAACTTTTATATTTTTCTTGTAATATCCTTGTAAAGTTTCCTTCTCAAGCCCCTTTTAGACACGTCAGTGATCTAGCTGACAGACTTGGATTCTGGTCTTGGGAGCGGATGGCTAGTCTGCGGAACTGAAACAGCATTGTATACAAAGAGAATCTTCATGAGAACGGTCTGCAAAGTGTGCCTGGCTCAGACCTTGTATGCAATGTTATTTTCGGCTCTGCAGACAAGCAGAAATAACATTGCATACAAAATTAAAGTGAATGATATTTAAGAATAAAACCACAAATATTGGTTGATTTGGGAAAAGTATTTTTTTTCAACAATCACATCTAAGAGAACCGTAGAAAAGTGTAGCTGACATTTTGCTTTCTCCTGGGCAAGGTTTCCAATTAGGCACAGTAGGGCAGTGCCTTAGCCATACCTGGGAACGCTACCAATTTCCCCGGAGACACCATTTTTTGAAGTTGATTACTGGGTTTCTGGGGACAGACACTGATTTTCCAGTAGTGGGGAGTTTCTTATGAAACATTGCACACTTCTAATCCTTCCCAGCCTGTTGCTCCCGTTTCCTGTTCTGGCTACACCCATATTCTGAGTTGTGGATGTAAGAAGGGCATTCCCAATGACCTTGTACCAGATCGTGGTTTATGAAGGGTGGTTTATTTGCTAGTGTACATAGTCCATGTGTATTAAAGCAAATTGGAGTTATTCTGGAGTAAACCAACTGCACCACAGGAGAGAAATTAAGATTCCATTTGAATTAAATTGTGTTTTTAACCCCTTGAATGCTAGAGACGTCTCCAATGCATTGCGAATCAATGCATTGGAGACCTCTCTGGCATTGAAGAGGTTAAACAAGCTCTATTCAGGTGCATGGGAATTTAAGATTTATATTTGTCCCCTGTGATGCAGTTGGTTTACTCCAGAATAACATGGGCTATAGTTCCTTACTTGTCATTGTTTAACCCTTTGGATGCTAGAGAGGTCTACAGAGCACATTGAAGCTACGTATTGGAGACCTCCTTATCATGCAAGGAGTTAAATGTTTTTTGTGTTATAGACCAGGGGTATATTCTGTGCCAGGGATAGGTGGCTATAACTGGGGTAGTGCTAACGGATGACTGATGCTGAGGCCTTGCCTAGGACATTCCAGGGATGTAAATCCAGTGCAGGCTTTCACCGATGGCTAAGAAATAGACTCCAATGGGTTAATACTGACAGTGCTTGGGTCCAGCAAATATAAAACTGCTGAAAGCACGAGGGATCTCAGAGGTAATCTGCGGCTGGCTTAAGATAAATAGTCCCTCTTGGTATAAACCTTCCTTCAATTATTTCCTACTAATTAAAACAATGTCACAGTTAATTAAAACAATACTTAATAACTGGAGGGAAGATGATATATCAGTATTTTATTTTCTGTTATAATTATAAGTTGAGATACAAACAGCTTATACAAAATTATTAAAATTACATTAACCTTTTGAATGCAAGAGATTTCTCCAATACCTTGCTTGGCAGTTAACCTTTTAGGAGCCAGAAGGGCTTTGCAATGCTTTGGAATGCATTATCTACCCTATTTTGGTCTGAAAAAGATAGATAGCTAAACAGATAGCTAGATAGGTAGACAGACAGACAGACAGACAGACAGACAGATATAGATAGAAAGATAGATAGAAGGATATAGACAGACAGATAGATGATAGATAGATAGATAGATAGATAGATAGATAGATAGATAGATAGATAGATTAGATACAATTTTTGCAGGACTTCTCCTGTTGAGTAAAACACACTGCTGTGAGATAATTCTGTCAAAAGTTATGTCAGGTTAAACTTGTTTGATTTGTAGGGGGAGATTCACTAAGTGGTGATAAAGTGGTGATAAAGAGGTGATAAAGTGGAGATGACTTCGTGGGGGAGAACACTACAAAAAACACAGAAAGGAGGCGCTTCTAGTGTAGTATGTTAAAATGTCTTTCAATTGATACAAGATGTTGATATATACTCACAAATGGTAGAGCTTGGTGTGACACTTACGTGTCCACCAAGTAAACAAGCTGTAGGGATCTCAAAACCGTCCCAAAGGTTCTCACTGATGATAGACAACTATATCACGGGCTGCACCTCTCCAACATCCAAACGGGGAAGCACATAAAGGGAAAAGAAGAAAGAGAGAGGGCGCCCAGTAGTGCCTGTGATCTCTAAATATCACTTATAAGTGAAAAATGAAAATATACTCACAAAGGTGAAGGCTGATAGTTGACTTATGTCAAAATCAGCTAAACATGCATGTAGGGAATATTGGTCTGTCCCCACTCAGACACCTCCAGTCCCAGGAGAACTGCTACTTCCAAAGGAAGGAAAAGACAGCTGCTGGATGTCTCTCAAATATATAAATTTATTACATATGAAATAAAATAAAATTCAAAGACAAATTGTACGGGCAAAAACGTAACGTTTCGCGGTCCTAAACCGCTTTCTCAAACCAATTGGTCAGCATAAAAGAAAGAAACCCAGCAGCCAAACTAAGATTTAAATCTCCCTCCCTAACATCTCATTGGATAACCACAATGAATCAATCATAGGTCAGAGGTTAAAGGTTACAATATAAGAAATCAAAATACATACAAGTATAAAATACAAAGTGAATACACTGAATACAAAAATACACTTAGGGTTAAATCTAAAGTTAACCCTCAAAAGAGAAGCCTCTCATCCATCATCCGATCAATAATAATATCTCTATAGGACATACATACCTCTAATAGTTAGATGTTTCTTCATAAACTTCACAGAAACCCTTATATTATTTTTTCTCAAAAGACAGATCAAATAGATCTAACCTAAAAACTTAAAATACTAGTTAAAGGGATAGTAATACTTAAAATGTAAAAAAATATATGTTGTAGGGTTTATCCCCCTGAGTAAAACAAGGGTACTCCCACTGCTGAAAGGTGTTTCATTCAAAAGTTATTAATTTTCAAAGTTGAATTTTTTAGGTGCAATATCACAGTGGCCTGAAATTGTACAGTGGCACTGTTGCTACACGATCCTATGGATAGCTCTGGTCAGTTGACCATAAATCTCCATAGGATGGTGTAGCAACAGCGCCACTATAAATTTCAGGCCACTGTGATATTTCACCTAAAAAATTCAACTTTGAAAATTAATAACTTTTGAATGAAACACCTTACAGCAGTGGGAGTGCCCTTGTTTTACTCAGGGGGATAAACTCTACAACATATTTTTTTTTACATTTTAAGTATTACTATCCCTTTAAAAATGCAACAGATGGTAATATAAAGGATCGCAGTTAACTCCCAATCCAAGGCGCATCCAATTCTAATTGGTATTCCCAAACACACATCAAAGAGATTCACATAAACGTTGTACATAATCTTTAATATTTTGAACTTTAATACTCATACCTGATAATATATTACTAAAGTATATAACTGAATTCGATCACGTTACCTTACATAAGTTTTCGTGTCAAAGGAAGTGACGTTTGCGTTCCAATGGAACTCCAAATGCTGCAGTTGTAAGAATGACAAACGGAAGTGACATATGCGTTCCATTTTTATGCGTTTCACCTATTTATACCGATAACTATATAATCGAACACATTCTCCTCCTCTAAAAAAAGCTGTACATATGCAAAATGTATACAAAACATCTACACAAATTGCAAAAGAATATATATATATATATATATATATATATATATATATATATATATATTATAAACTGTATTCTCACTGTTATAAAATATATAAGTAATAATAGATTATTAAGCGGTGATAAAGAGGTGATGAAGTAGAGATGACTTATCCAGTTTATCACTTTATTCTATGGAGCATTTCCACTAAGATTTCTCCAACTTTGGAGATCTTAGTGCATAGGCTCTATAGAATAACATAGGAACTGGAGAAGTCATCTCTACTTTATCACCTCTTTATCACTGCTTAGTGAATCTCTTCCCTTCTCTTTCTACTTTTTCTTTAAAGGGATAGTAATGTTTCTCAAAAACAGCAGCTCCAATTAATCTTTATAGTATTTGAACCATAGAGAGTGTTATTTCAATACTGTCAGAGTTGTAGTTCGAGAGTAAATGAATGATAAAATATCCCCCTCCTGCCCCTTTTACCTAGTGTAAGCCTCCTCCCCTCAGATGTGGAATCTGGTCCACAGACCATACAGCTCACATCAAGGGACAATCTTCTTACTGTGAGAATAATGAAAACCCTGCCCCCATTGAGAGGTTTTTCAGGTTTTACCCTTATGTTAATTGAAGATTGTCCCTCTCTGCAATCCACTTGGACACCACCCTGCTCCTCTGAAAGAGCAGTGTTACATCAGTAAAAGGGGCGGGAGGGGGATACTTTATCATTCAATTACTCTTGAACTACAACTCTGACAGAATTGAAATAACACTCTCCAAAATCCAAATACTATGAAGATTAATTGGAGCTGCTTTTATTATGAAACATTACTATCCCTTTAATAAAAAATCAATAGACATGGCCTCTAGGCAGTGCTATTTCATAGGTCCCTATGGATACATCCTTTCATAGATTGTAAAGCTCTGTAAACACTGAAATAAAAGAGGCAAATATAGTCAAGATGATACCTTTATTGGCTAACTAAGCAGATGTAGAATACCAGCTTTCAAGACCTCTTAGGTCTCTTCCTCAGGCATGTTATACAGATAAATATGAAAACATCTCTCTTAAAGGGATAGTAACACTTCGTTTTAACTTTATTTTATTTTGTAGGCATTAAAAAAACATGAAGAATGATATAAGTCTTATCTCTCAAACCTTTATGGTTTATGAGATATTCACAAGCAAAGTTCCCCCTCCCCGCCCCTTTTACCTAGTGTAAGCCATCTCTTCTCAGATGTGAGTCTGGTTGTATGACAGTACAGATAACAGAAGGGGACAATTTTCTTTGTATGAAAATAATGAAAGCCCTTCCCCCCTTGACAAGTTTTTCAGCTTTTTCCATTATCTTAATTGAAGATTGTCCCTCTCTGCAGTCTACCTGGGCATCTCCCTTCTGATCTGGTTGAACAGGGGGGGGATACTTTGTTTGTGAATATCTCTTAAACCATAAAGGTTTCAGAGATAAGACTTATATCATTCTTCATGTTTTTTTAATGCCTACAAAATAAAATAAAGTTAAAATGAAGTATTACTATCCCTTTAAATACAAGTACACATCGCATTGTTTGGAATGGAAAGCAGATAGGATCAGCTCAGTCCAGACCCAGGTTCTTTGATCAGTCAATAGTAAAGGAGTATGATGTAAACTGCAGTGCATACTAAACAATACAATGTGTACTTGTATATTAAAGAGATATTTTCATATTTATCTGTATAATATGCCTGAAGAAGAGAACTCCTGTATTTCTACGGCTAACACTGCACCAACTCTCATCTTTTAATAAACACTGACATAGAAAGGCATTATATTGAGCTGTTAATAACTTTTGAATAAAGAATCTCCCAACAGTGGGACTAACCATGTTTTATTTAACCTGAAAAGCCAAACAGTAAAACTGTGTTCTAAAAAAAAATGACTGTTTCTTTAAGAAGAGGTTTTTAGAGAGGTAATAAAGAGTTATGATGTCCTTTAATGTGAATACATATATGTAACTTTTTAATGTCCCTTATACCCATTTGTAATACACTGGGCACCCTTCCGGTAATCAATGGGTTAATCTGTACTGTTATCAATAAGGTGAGGATGTAACATGAATAAAATTGCCTTCTCCCAAAGTACAGATCGTAAGTACCACACTGATTCTGGCATAAGTATGCAAGCTAACATCACTGGGGCAGTCAGAGGAGGCAGCAGATCACGAGTAGTAACCAGAGAGTAAGCTTACTACATAGGAACATTTGTGGATAATATCTCCTGAATACGGAAATAGTCTTTGGGTGGGTAGGTCCACATGACACAATTTGAGTCTTATTGGAAAAGAGGCTTTGTTGGTGGAACAGGAAAAGGACATAAAAGAAAAATTCATAGTTAAAGGCTTCTGTTTGTACTTGGGATACTAGAGGGAGTCTCCAACAAAGTGTATGTGGGGGTGTGGATTGGGAAGTCTAGTGCGGTTTGTCTAGATCAGAGTTTGTTTCTCAACCATAGTCCTCAAGCACCCTTACCAGTGCTTAGCTGAACTAATCAGAGTGAATGTTCTACTAATTACACACTTGAACATACTTGAGGTCCACAGTTGAGGAACTCTGGCCTAGGGGAAACAGAAACACAAGTTTGGGCCTGGAACTTTTGGACACTGCAGACATTTGGATATAGCATAAATATTCCTGTTAAACAGCAATTAGTACATTTTACTAAGACTGCATATAGGATATTCTGGTAGGGGAGCTAAAGTGACCCCTCCGGCTGGAAGTGGGGCTGGACATAACCAGGAGCTCTGTTTCTCTGAGCTACTGGCTTCACTGGTTGAGTGCACAGCCCTGTAGACTGCTAGGGTCAGATCATAAATCCCATCCATGGTGGGCTATAGGAACTGCAATAGTGGCACAAAGTGACTGAACTGCAAGACTTCCAAGTCTCACAATTCAGTCTCTCTATAGCAGGATGAGTGAGAGAGCATTGTATCATGTTTCTGACCTCCATTTTACTTTACGGCTGCTCAGCTGGAACTCACAATGCAGCGGTCCTGCCATTCTCAAAAGGTCTGCTCTCAGAAGAGACCTGCTAAGAGGGCAATTATCACATACAAGTTGTCCTTTAATCATGTTAAGAACTACTTATTAGCATAATTCCCTTAACTGAGCTATGTTTTTATAGAGCAGTGGTTCTCAACTCCTGTCCTCAGGACCCACTAACAGGCCAGGATTTGATTTCCTTGTTAGAGTACAGATGAGTTAATCAATGTGAATGAGCCTCTGATCACATGATTTCCTTGTTAGAACACAGGTGAGTTAATCAATGTGAATGAGCCTCTCATCACCACACCTGTGTTCTACCAGAGAAATCCCTAAGTCCTGGTCTGTTAGTGGGTCCCGAGGACTGGAGCTGAGAAACACTGTTATAGAGCATTTTGATTGTCCTGACCATAACTTTGACATATTTGCCAACTCTATATGAATGCAAACAATGAATAAGCTTCAGAGGAAATGAATTAGCCATGTAGATTTAGAGAACAAATTGTTCAGAGTTTAACATGATCCAGCTGACAGACATTTACATACAAGCACAATGGCCCTCTGGCAGAGAGAGGGTATTGTCATTATCTAACATTGTAACCTTATATATTTCTTCTCAAACAGTATTTCATTCACAATGCAACAAATTTGATAGAGATAAATACACATTACATTTGTATATTTTTCCCTCCATTTATATGTTTCAACACATGTACTTACTAGAACTCTCCTTTACATTTGTTATTTATCGAGACTAAGAGTTTACTCGGAGAGAGATATAGCACTTCTACAATGGAAATCTTTTTTTTAACCATTTGTTCCTCCCTGGCTTAACCCTTTGAGTGACAGAGAAGCATCCAATGCATACACCCTCTCTGGCACTTAAGGGGTTACAATAACCAACTGGACTCTAGACAAGTCTCCCAAGCAGTGCTTTGGAACAGAGGCTAAGCAATACCTTCTTGATGGGGGGGGGGGCAAATTATGCAACCAATCCCTTCTCTTGCTGCCATGTTCTTTTATTGTATACTATATATTTTATTGGTGTTTTTTACATATCTACATCTTGGTGTAATACATATTGGCGGGGGTAGCCAACTCTGGTCCTCAGGATCTCCTATATTCAAAAGATACTGTGTAATGGCTCAATAGGACACTGAAGCAGTAACATTAACCCTCCTGGGTGAAATGACTCACATTCCAGCAATGTCCATGTTCAGAGACTACACCCCTGAAGAAGTGGAGTCGGAACTCCATGTTGGTATCACCGTCCTAGTTGCTGATTTCACTAGGTCCCTCCTATGCCCCTGTGGTATCCCTGCCCCTTTGGCTTCTGCGGGCCATGCTCCCTCACGGTCCTCACTGTTGGCCTTCACCCATGAGGCATCACTGAATTCTCCCGGTGCCTCACTCCTACACTTGAGTCAGACTGTGTTTAAGATTATTGTATTCTCATACCTCCCAAGTGTCCCTATTTAGGAGGGACAGTCCCTCTTTTAGATCCAAATCCCTCTGTCCGTCTTTTCCACCCTGGTGTCCCTCTTTTTAGGAGATTAGACTATGTGGTGTGTATATAAGTGTATCACACTGATCCACAGTAATAAAACTGACATTAATATTTGTTTAAACATCATAATATGTGTTTATAAAATTAGTATGTGTAAATAAAATACTTGAGTCTTGTTACAAGTCATTTATTATGTTACACAAGAAGGTGTCAATAGATCATGAAATAGCCTAAAAATTCCCGGTAATGCCCTACCCACCAGCCATGCCCACAGCAACACCCTCTAAAACACAAGTGTCCCTCTTTAGCAATTTGAAACGTTGGGAGGTATGTATTCCGACAACAGGACTTTCACTGAAGCCACTAAGAACTGCTAATACAGACTCTGGAGAACAGTCCATACTAACACATCATGGACTTTTGGACTAAGGCGTTGACCAGGATTTGAGAGCATCCATCGAGCCAGTGCAGAGCAAGCACTGCGGGACACAGTTTCGTTGGCTACACAAGGAAGGGACCTTTGTATATGCACAAAGCTCAAGATGGGCAAAATGTGAGTGCAACTATTGTGTCTTTTATTTCATTTTGTCAAATAAATACTATGCCTAGATTTTACTCCTTCATTGTTTGTGTTTCTGCCCAACGTTTGCACTTCCCATATCTCTCCATTTCCCTGGCTCCCCAAAGCCTTTAACCCTTTGAGCGCCAGAGGGGTACACAATGCATTGCAGTTGACAGTAATAGGAGCATCTTTAAATATTAAAATATTTATTTGAAACAATAAAATCAATAAAGGATGTCAAACAACTCACAGTACTCAGGTCCAAACGACACAAGTCAGTACTCTCGATCCACGCGTTTCACGTTATACACACTTAATCATAATCTCTGGATCTCCTAACAGTGCCCGTTTTCAAGACTTCTCTATTTAACCCTTTAAGGACCAGAAGGGTGTACAACAGATTACTTCACAAGGCTTTCCACACCTCTCTGGTCTAAAAGGGTTAAGTAACCTGCCACAAATTAATTCACTTGTGCCAAAGTAGAGATATCCTAAAAATCATGAACTGTTGGTGTGAAGAAACAGGAGGTTACACTTTCATGTTCCTGTGATATATGAGGACTGTGGGATTACATGGACATTACAGCAATACATCTGCTATGTCCTTTGAACTCAACCTCGCCATCTATTGGTTGAACCTTACATTGCAGCATTGTGCTATGCACTGCCATCTATTGGTTGGTGACAAGCATTGCAGCATTGTTCGATGCACTGCCATCTATTGGTTGGTGACAAGCATAGCAGCATTGTTGGTGCACTGCCATCTATTGGTTGGTGACAAACATTGCAGCATTGTTCGATGCACTGCCATCTATTGGTTGGTGACAAGCATAGCAGCATTGTTGGCGCACTGCCATCTATTGGTTGGTGACCTACATTGCAGCATTGCTGTGTCCCATGCGAGAATGCAAATATATCACTGTTGCATTCTGGGATGTTCAGTTTTCTTCAGTGTTTTCATTATACTCCCCCATCCTACACCCCAAAATTGTTATACCCTGTTATATTTGTTGTATGATATTTTGTTATATTCATGTCACCGCAGGTTAAATGAAGGCTGTGAAAGGCCTGGTATTCCATTTCAATAAACGTAGGTGTTTTTTTTCTACCCCTGAAGCAGATGTTCAGGCTTTGTTATTGGGGGTGGGAATTGATGACACCAGGCCCAAGTAACCAAAAGCGCCTTGTTAAAGGTGGTGTTGTTTTACCAGGGCAGAGGGACAGATGAGTTCTTGCCAGGAGGAAGCGTCGTGTTCGCAGAGGGGTTAGTGCCTGCCCAGCAGAGACTTTGCAGCAGAGGGGATGATACCTGCTCTGCAGTGACCTGTTCCAGTGGGTAGAAGTGCGAGTCCCTACCCAGGTCACTGCTCTCCATTGGGCTGGCTGCACCTGGAGGTCTTCAATCCTGTTGACCGCTCCTCCTCTGGGTGGTGCAGCTAGATCCAGTGGCAAACTGCCCAGGTCTGTCCGGTGGTCCTCTGAGGCCAGTCCGGTGTAAATTACCTGGTAGGCGCCACCCTAACACTACAGGGGCGGGTGCCTGCCGCTGGGACCGTCACAGTTGGTACATCATGAAGACCAGGTTTGGCTACCTCAGACACAGAGTATAGAAAATTTAACTGTGTTGTTATTAACCCTTTGAGTGCCAAAAGCATTATCAACACATTGCTTCATAATACATTGGATACCCTCTGGCACTTAAAGGGTTAATATCAGGACTGGCCAACCTGCAGCAATCCATTTGTTGTTTGAGTATAACTCCCATTATCCTGATCTGAATGTAAGGATAGCTTATTCTCTCTATTACCCACTCTCTATATGGAATTGCTGTCCTTCACTCTTCTCCAGATATTAAATAATGAGAGAAAAAATACTGGAGACAAGAGACTGCTTGGTTCTATTCTCGATCTGCAATGAGGGATACGGGTTACTTGATCATTTTAATATAGTGTAGGGGACGTCATATAGAGAACGGACAGATGGAGAAAAAAGTCTTTAACCATTTGAGCTGCACAGTTATCCAACACATTTCAATGCAAGTTATTGTGTCTGGCATTCAATAGGGAATATTCACTAAGCAGTGATAAAGCAGAGATGACTTCTCCAGTGATATCACTTCTTCAGTTCCTATGTTATTCTATGGAGCCAATGCACTAACATTTCTTCAGTTTTGGAGATCTTATTGCAGTGATTCTCAACCAGGGTGCTGTGGCATTTTGCTGTGCCACAGACATCAGCTTAGGGTGCCCCATGTTTTCTATGAAGACTAACAAAAATGGACTTTTACATAAAGATTTATAGAAATTGTTATGCACATTACGTTTAATGTTGTTATGATTGTAAGACTTAATAATAGCTCTATATTTATGTATGGAACCTTCATTACTCCCTTGATAAAGTACATTAAATATGTTAGGGATACCCCAAATGTTCTAGATAACTTGTTAGGGGTGCCCTGAACAAAAAAAGATTGAGAACCAATGTCTTAGTGAATAGGCTCCATAGAATAACATAGGAACTGGAAAAGTGATATCACTGGAGAAGTCATCTCCACTTTTTCACCTCTTTTTCACCGCTTAGTGAATCTCCACCAATGAGTTGGATACCTCTCTGGCACCCAAAGGGTTTTAATCCAATGTGGGATGAGGTAGTTTATATGAAGTCCCGCATTAACCTATCAAAGGCATTTTCAGCACTTAAGACAGTGTTTCTCAATGTTAGTCCTTGGGGAAAACCAAAAGATCAGCTTTTCAAGATACCCTGCTTACTCACAAGTGTGGAATCAGTGGCTCAGTCAATGAGATTGTGCTTTATTAGTGGAATCCTTTAAAGGGATAGTAATACTTCATTTTATCTTTATTTTATTTTGTAGGCATTAAAAAAAACATGAAGAACGATATAAGTCTTATCTCTCAAACCTTTATGGTTTGAGAGATATCCACAAGCAAAGTTTCCCCTCCCGCCCCTTTTACCTAGTGTAAGCCATCTCTTCTCAGATGTGGAATCCAATCCATAGACCAGACAGTTCCTATGAGAACAATGAAAGTCCTGCCCCCCTTGACAAGTTTTTCAGGTTTTTCCCTTATCTTAATTGAAGATTGTCCCTCTCTGCAGTCTACCTGGGCACCTCCCTTCTGCTCTGGCTGAGCAGTGTGACATCAGTAAAAGGGGCGGGAGGGGGATACTTTGTCATTGAATTACTCTTGAACTACAACTCTGACAGTATTGAAATAACACTCTCCACAGTCCAAATACTATGATGATTAAATAGAACTGCTTTTATTATGAAACATTACTATCCCTTTAAACTTTTCCTTTAATCACTGGCTCAATCATTGTGATTGAGCTATAAGATTTGGTAATGGGACCCCAGGGTCATTAACAAACAGTACAAGGTAACCAAAAAGGAGACCAGAATCCCTCTGTCCCTCCCTGGTGTCCCTCTTTTTAGGAGATCAGAATGTGTTGTGTGTATATGAGTGCTCCACATCAGTCGAACTCACATTAATATTTGTTTAACCCCTTCAGGTCCTGTGACATGCCAGGAACATTACTAGTGTCCATGCTGGAAGGATTAGTGATGGTCCTGGCATGTCATGACTTTTGTGATCACAGCATAATGACAGAAAGCCAGTACATGTGATCGCTCATATGTAACTGCTCCCTGAATGTAGTCTATGCGGTCTGTAAGAGTACAAGTACCCGTGGACCGGCGGTCCTTAACTGGTTAAACTGCAGTATACGTGTTTATAAATTAGTGTGTGTAAATAAAATAAAATCAATAGCTCATGAAATTTCATACAAAGTCTTGGTAATGTCCCGCCTACCACTCATGACCCTCATCAACACCCCCTAAAAGAAAAGTGTCCCTCTTTGGCCATTTGAAATCTTGGGAGTTATGGGATTCCAGATCCCTTAATACATTGTAGATGGAAATGGGGGCTCCTTCTCCCTAGTCTTAAGGGATCACCTTGGGATTGGCCATGTGCTCAGTAAATATTAACGTCTGTGCTACAACAGCAAGTTAGCGGTTGTCAAGGGTACAAAGTTAATGTGTTCGTTCATTTAGGTTAGGTGGGTTGAGTGTGCCTTTAAAGGTATAGTAATACTTCGTTTTAACTTTATTTTATTTTGTAGGCATTAAAAAAACATGAAGAATGATATGTCTTATCTCTCAAACCTTTATGGTTTATGAGATATTCACAAGCAAAGTTCCCCTCCCCGCCCCTTTTACCTAGTGTAAGCCATCTCTTCTCAGATGTGAGTCTGGTTGTATGACAGTACAGATAACAGAAGGGGACAATTTTCTTTGTATGAAAACAATGAAAGCCCTTCCCCCCTTGACAAGTTTTTCAGCTTTTTCCCTTATCTTAATTGAAGATTGTCCCTCTCTGCAGTCTACCTGGGCATCTCCCTTCTGATCTGGTTGAACAGGGAGGGGATACTTTGTTTGTGAATATCTCTTAAACCATAAAGGTTTCAGAGATAAGACTTATATCATTCTTCATGTTTTTTTAATGCCTACAAAATAAAATAAAGTTAAAATGAAGTATTACTATCCCTTTAAGTAAAATATGTTACACACAAAATAATGTATGGGAAGAACATGTAAAGACATAACAAGGTGGAGGAACAACTGGTGGTATGTTTTGAGATAATGTTGTTTTCTTGGCAGAAGCTTGAGGACTGTTTAATAAGCAATATACAGTAGATTAAATGAACCACGGCATAAGGAGTAGGTTGGAGTCTGATTCAAGGTGACCTTGAACAAACTACTATCTCACAGTGCCTCTAGGAGAGAGACAGAAGTCCAAAACATTATGGGCATTATGCACAACACAATAGTAGACTAATTTGTGGACAAACCAATTACACCATTGGGGAAAATGCACATAGATTTAAATGGGGTTTTAATGCTTTTGAATGCTAGAGAGGTCTCCAGCGCATTGCTTCGCAATGCGCTGCAGACCTCTCTAGCATTCAAAGCATTAAAAACCCCATTAACTCAATTGCAGTGTTTATTTGTTCCTTGCGGTTTATTTAAATTGCCTTTAAATTACTCCACTTCTTTGTGCATATGGTTTTGAATACATAGATACTGTGTCAACAAGAAAAATGACAAATTTAAATGCATCACTTTTAGGATTAGAAGTATATTCTATTTAGCAATAAAACTGTAGTTTCAGAAATATTAGTCATATATTGTTTCTTGTGAATACAAAGATGTAGATTTCATTCTTGATGGGATCAGATCTTATTGCTTTACTCTCTTGATGACAATTATGGAGATAAATGCTCTCGGAACGTGATTGAATATTTAAAAGAAGGAGAAAGCAAATCTTCAGCTGTTACTTGTTCTGCAGTTTATTTTCTTCTCTTCTTAATAAAAATAATGAAGAGAAGCGCTTTGTGAAGGTGTTTGCCACGGGAGTCACTACAGATGGGGAAGAGGGAGCAGGTATTTCAGGACCTGGCAGACAAGAGGGCCCAATCTGTCCCAAGATCTAATAGGCAGTGGCGACTCTAGGATTTCTGCTTAGGGGGGCACACATGGGGCCAGCAGAAAAAATGGGGGGCCAATTTAATGAGCAGTAACAAAGCCTTTACACCTAAAATAATGATATTCAGGCCACTGGTTATGTGTGTACGCACACCATAGCAATGGAAAACATTGGTAGACTGGTACAGAGCTATGTCACCACCATAGCAAAACACCACAACCAGAGCAGTACAGTTAGATGCCACCACCAAAGCAATACAGAGTTATATGCCACCACCAGAGAAATACACCACCCCCAGAGCACTACAGTTAGATACCACCACCAGTGCAATACAGATTTTTATGCCACCACCAGAGCAATACAGAGCTATATTTCAGCTGGGTGAATAGAGAGAGCAAAGGTGGCGAGAGAAAGGGCAAAGGGGAGAAGAAAGGAAAGGGGAAGGGTGAAACAGAGATAGCACCTTTTGACCAGTGCTGCTTACTGGTTGACATATGTGCAAGAAAATAGCTGGTATAAAATGATCCCCATCCCACTGGGCATTTTATTTGATGAGGCGTTTGAAGTTGTAAGGATTTCTATTGCTACTACTTGGGTGATTTGATGTGGTGGGTGCTCTTTATTTGCAGGAAGATGTGTTATGTTGATGGGGGCTTTTGATGTTGCAGGGGGGACGATTGATTATTAGGGAGTTTTGTTATGGCATGTGTTATAGTTGATGTTGAGGGGTATATTTTGATGTGGTATTGTCCATACTTGTCACAAAAACTAAAGCAATTGAACTCTTTAAGTGCCAGAGGTGTGTCCTGCATTTGCTTGAATATAAGGCAATCAACCACCCACACAAACATGAGATTTTCATGAAGGAAAAAAGAAAAGGCCTGAATATAAGGTGACCCTAAAGACTAATTCAGCAAGCTGAAGTGGTGCAATTCTGGAGCAAACCAACTACACAAAAGAGGCCAATAAACAGTCAAATGGAGATTTTAACCCCTTGAATGTAATTAATTAGAAACAGCTCTAGCATTCAAGAGGTTAAAAAGCTCCATTTAAATCAGTGGAGATTTGGGGTTTTCTCATTTACCCCTATGGTGCAGATGGTTTGCCCCAGAATTGCACCACTTTAACCTGCTTTAGGTCCTTTGCAATCCTCACCCCATCCATGTCCTCAGACCACATCCCATATGGGGCCTTAACACCAAAAATCCGACAGCACAGCCCTCAGCCATCATATAACCATCAGTCACCACACTGTCTCTCTTCCGGTTATAGACCCTGTTATGGCAGTCAGCCCCATCCCTTATCAAACCTCCCCACTGAGTATGCAATAACCATAATCATCACCCTCATTTCAGAGGAGCCATCAGCCACTTTCCCTCCACAATAGCCCTCAACTACCTCTGAAGTCATATACACTTAACCCCTTGAGTGTCAGAGGGATATACAATGCACTGAGAAGCATTGTGTTGCTCAATCCTCTGCCACTCAAACCTAAACCCTTTTGAGTGCCACAGTACTTGCCCAACACACTGCTGGACACTCCTGTGGAACTCAGTAGGTTAAATAGCTCCATGCTAAACTCAGTTTCCTTTCTGAGGCCTAAAATTCAGTCATACACATGGGAGCAGGGCCAGACTTGGAATAAAAACCAGCCCTGGATACCAGTCCCACATTTCTTCAAGTGGCCCATTTCTACAATTACTCTGGCCCACTGTCCCAGCCCAACCCATTTTGTTGAAATGAGAAGGGGAGGAAGAGAGGAAAGAAGGGGGAGAAAGAGGCAAAAAGGATAAAGAGGGAGATAAAGAGAAAAAGGAAAGGGGAGAGAAAGAGGCAAAATGGGGAGAAACAAAGCGGTAAGAGGGAGAAAGAGTTAAATATGGAATAAAGAGAAACAGGCAAGGGGGAGAAAGTCGCTCTCCACTCTTGATCCCCACTCTTCCATCTTTCTTCCTCTTGCCTCATTCTCCCACTCATGACTCCATCTCCCCCTTTTGTCTCTTAATCCCTCCTTTTGCTTCTATCTCCCTTCTTGCTCCCCTTTTTGTATTGTACGCCGGCCTACACATCCCATAATATTCAGCCAGCCAATCGGAAAGAATTTTCCCTATCTGAAAGTATGTAGTATTACCATCCATCACACCAAGAGAACAACATGTTTTCCCCTTTCTCCTGACTGTAGGTGGGGTCTGGTCCATAGACATCACTTTACACATCATCCTAAATGCCTCTAAGGTTAAAATCAAAATACTTACTGTTTTCACTGCCCCATTCTGCCAGATCTGTCAGAGACCCCAGCTCTCTAGCCAGGGCCAGCCCAAAGAATTATGCTGCCTGGGTCCATGGATAAAATGCTGCCCTCACCCCAAAAAACACCCATTAAAAAAAGTAAAAAGGGGAAAAAAACATATTGGTTAGGGCTGAGCAATCATAATCTCATTTCTGAACTAACAATGTTAGTGCAGAGATTATATTTTTATGATGCCCAAGCCTAACCACAGTTTTTTCCCTTTTAACCAATAAAAAATAAGCTTAACAGGATACACACATTGCCCCCCATATCTCCACAATGCCCCCTCCATCTTCACAATACCCCCTTCATCTCCACAATGCCCCTTCCACAATGCCCCCTTCATCTCCACATTGCCCCTTCCACAATGCTCCCTTCATCTCCACAATGCTCCCTTCATCTCCACAATGCCCCCTTCATCTCCACAATACCCCCTTCCACAATACCCCCTTCATCTCCACAGTGCCCCCTTCATCTCCACAGTGCCCCTTCCTCTCCACAGTGCCCCCTTCCTCTCCACAGTGCCCCCTTCATCTCCACAATGCCCCCTTCATCTCCACAATGCCCCCTTCCACAGTGCCCCCTTCATCTCCACAATGCTCCCTTCCACAGTGCCCCCTTCATCTCCACAATTCTCCCTTCCACAGTGCCCCCTTCATCTCCACATTGCTCCCTTCCACAGTGCCCCCTTCATCTCCACATTGCTCCCTTCCACAGTGCCCACTTCATCTCCACATTTCTCCCTTCCACAGTGCCCCCTTCATCTCCACATTGCTCCCTTCCACAGTGCCCCCTTCATCTCCACATTGCTCCCTTCCACAGTGCCCACTTCATCTCCACATTGCTCCCTTCCACAGTGCCCCCTTCATCTCCACATTGCTCCCTTCCACAGTGCCCCCTTCATCTCCACATTGCTCCCTTCCACAGTGCCCCCTTCATCTCCACATTGCTGCCTTCCACAGTGCCCCTTTCATCTCCACATTGCTGCCTTCCACAGTGCCCCCTTCATCTCCACATTGCTGCCTTCCACAGTGCCCCCTTCATCTCCACATTGCTGCCTTCCACAATGCCCCCTTCATCTCCACATTGCTGCCTTCCACAATGCCCCCTTCATCTCCACATTGCTCCCTTCCACAGTGCCCCCTTCATCTCCACAATGCTCCCTTCCACAGTGCCCCCTTCATCTCCACAATGCTCCCTTCCACAGTGCCCCCTTCATCTCCACAATGCTCCCTTCCACAGTGCCCCCTTCATCTCCACATTGCTCCCTTCCACAGTGCCCCCTTCATCTCCACATTGGTCCCTTCCACAGTGCCCCCTTCATCTCCACATTGCTCCCTTCCACAGTGCCCCCTTCATCTCCACATTGCTCCCTTCCACAGTGCCCCCTTCATCTCCACTGCCCCTTCCACAATGCCCCCTTCATCTCCACATTGCTGCCTTCCACAATGCCCCCTTCATCTCCACATTGCTCCCTTCCACAATGCCCCCTTCATCTCTCCATTGCTCCCTTCCACAATGTCCCCTTCATCTCCACACTGCTCCCTTCCACAATGCTCCTTCATCTCCATATTTCCTTCTCCACAATACCCCCTTCATCTCCATAATGCCCCTTAAAGCCCCTTCATCTCCACGATGCCCTACCTTGAGTCCCTTGTGGTCTAGCGGTGTGGCAACTGGCAAGTAATCTGTGCCTCCTCCGCCACGGACATAGAAGAAACTCCCGCGCGCGGTACTCCCTAATGCAGAGCGCTGGGAGATGATGTCATCTCCCAGCGCTCTGTATTACTAGAGAGCCTGCAGCCGGGAGATCTGCTGGATTGCCGCCCTGTCAGTGTGTGGACTGTGTGTCACATCATGGACGCTGCGAGGGAGCGCTGATTTAAGCTACCAAGCGCTCCCTCGCGGAGTCCATGATGTGACACACCGTCCACAGACTGACAGTCAGAGCAGCAACCCAGCAGGTATATTTTAAAAAAAAAACAAACACTGAACAAAATTGGGGGGGCACATGGGGGGGCACAGTAGAATGTAGGGGGGGCACTGGCCCCCTCTGGCCCCCCCCTGGCGACGCCACTGCTAATAGGCTCTAGCTGTCACAGCTGAGAACTCTCCTAATTTTCCCAGCAGACTCCAGGTTTGCACTGAGTTATATTGTCTCCTAGGGACAGAGGCTGATTCTCTAGTGGTGGGGAGTTTCTTATGAATCTCTGCTCACTTCTGCATCCTTCAATGTAAATGACAGGAATGAGCCAGTACCAACTAGGTTAATATGACCATGAGACTCAGGTTATGTAAAAACATTTGTATGCATATTAGAGTAAATTCTTCATTAAAAGTACCTTTTATCGTTGCAACCCGTATCAAGAGCTAGGAAAGACTTCCATGCGGTTACCAGTCACGTGTTACAGACCCTCAATTCTGATCAACTTGTTTAACAAATCCAGCGCTTACTCATGGTCTTGATCATGAGTAAGCTCTGGATGTATGAAACGCGTTGATCAGAATTGATCAGAACCTGACTGGTAACCGCATGGAAGTCTTTCCTAGCTCTTGATATGGGTTGCAACTATAAAAGGTACTTTTAATGAAGAATTTACTCCAATAAAGCATACAAAAGTTTTTACATAACCTGAGTATCATGGTGATATTAACCTAGTTGGTGCTAGCTCATTCCTGTCATTTACATTGAATGTGTTGGAATCTAGAGAGAGATTTGAGGCGTAAACACACATGGTTTCTATGCAAAATGGAAGAATATTGTTTGCACTTCACTAGTTGAGACTGCAACAGTTAATCCTGTGTATCAGGTATATTTTACTTGGATTGTGATCTTGATATAAAGGTTGAAGTAGAGCTGCTTAAGCTTTTTTTTTGAGTTTGTACACTTCTGCATCCTTCCCAGCTTATTCCTCCCATTTCCCGCCCACTTCTTCTTCCCCTCCCTGCTCTGCCCACTTTCCACCCACTTCCCGCCCACATGAAAACCTGCCCCCATCTGTAATTAAGCCCCACCCCTTTTGACATGACTCTCATCATTTATATCCTCCAGCAGCACCACATGAATCTCTTCCAGGTATGCTAGTTATGCCTCTGTGAAAATATTTTTAGGATAGGAGGTCTACAAAACGTTTGCACCAGGGGTTCCAGTGACTAGTATTGTTTGCATTTTTCAGACAACACAAAGTGAAGGTGACGTACTACTTCTACGAATAAACAATTTTGGAGCAAACCATCTGAATGACAGGCAAAATTAAAATTGCCCACATTTATATTGATTTACCCCTTTGAGTGCCAGATTAGCTCTCAAAGGGTTAAATGGGTACATCTCTAGCAGTTACAGGGTTAAAAAGCCCATTTATATAAATGGGAATTTGTATATGTCTGCTAGTTGGTTTGTCCCATAACTGCTCCATCTTTTTGGTGCAATATACAAATTTACCTGCTCATTTCCTTTTTTCATTGGTTGTACAATCACACGTCTGCATTTTAGGGTATGTATGAGTACATAACTCTTACTAATAACTCAACCCCACTCCTGCCATGACCCCACCTTCAGTCCCATCCCTTGACCTTGAACTATAACAACCATCAATTAAAAAAGATTTAACCCCTTGGTTGCTAGCATCTAAGGGGTTAAATAATAGCCTTTAAATGGGGTATATAAACTGGCGCAGTGACACTAAGTTTGCTTTGGCCACCCAATTCAGAACGTAGGTGTGACCATCACAGCTGAGGCACCACTCAGTTGCCTACTCTGTCTACTGGGAAATCTATCTTTCCCTATTTCAGTTCTAGCTGCACCATAGGAAGCAATACAAATTTCTCAGACTCCCAGTGACTTAAATGTGGCTTTTGCCATCTAATCACTGTGATTATCTCTAAAATATGCCTACAATGCCATTCCTTCACCACATTTAACCCTTTGCACAGCAGAGATAGGGAAAGACACTGACAGTGGGAGAGAGAGAGGGAAGGAGACTGAGAGAGGGAGAGAGAGGGGGAAGGAGACTGAGAGAGGTAGAGAGAGAGGAAAGGAGACTGACAGAGGAAGATAAATAAGGAGACTGACAGAGAAGAGAGGGAAGGAGACCTATAAAGGAGGAGAGAGAAGGAAACAAAGAGGGAGACAGGGAAGGACACTGACAGAGGGAGAAACAAAAGTAGACTGATGGGGAGAGAGGGAATGACACTGACAGCGACAGAGAGAGGGAAGGAGACAGAGAGGTAGAGAGAGGAAAGGAGACTGACAGAGGAAGATAAGAAGAAGATTAACAGAGGAGAGAGGGAAGGAGACAAAGAATGACAGAGGAAAGGACACTGACAGAGAAAGAGAGAGGGAAGTGAACTGACAGAGAGAATGAGAAGGAAAGAGACTGATGGAGTAGAGAGGAAAGGAGACTGATGGGGAGAGGGAGGCAGACTGAGAGAGAGAGGGGAGTACACTGACAGAGGAAAGGGAAGTAGTCTGAAAGAGGGAGAGAGGGGGAAGGAGACTGACAGAAGAAGTAAGAGG
Organism: Rhinophrynus dorsalis; assembly: GCA_037306005.1. Taxonomy (NCBI): domain Eukaryota; kingdom Metazoa; phylum Chordata; class Amphibia; order Anura; family Rhinophrynidae; genus Rhinophrynus; species Rhinophrynus dorsalis. The sequence continues at coordinate 47,009,291 of CM074724.1, forward strand.
AAAGGAGATTGATAGAGGGAGAAAGAGTGAAGCAGTCTTTGAAAGAGGGAGGAGTCTAAAAGAGAGGGAGGGAGAAGAGGAAGGAGACTGACATAAAGATGGGAGTACGAGCAGGGCCGGATTTGCCATAAGGCAAAGTAGGCACCTGCCTACAGGCGCACGCCGCCGAGGGGCGCCTGCCATTGGGATTCTCTTTTTTTTTCTTTTTATTCTTTTTTTTTTAAATAACTAACCACCTTGCTGGCTGCGCCGGCGCCCGCTCCATGTCGCCCTCACATTGCCCCCCATTGTCTATTTCCTGTAAGTGCTGCACTCCCTCGTCGGCTCTTTAGGAATGCAGAGCGCTGGGAGATGACATCTCCCAGCGCTCTGCATTCCTGAATAGGAGACCGTGCGGGAGCTCCAGCACTTACAGGACTGTGCCAAAGGAGACACAGACCTGTCCTGCTAGGGAGGTAGGAAACGGACAACAGGGGGAGGTAGGAAATGGGCAATGGGGGGAGGCAATGTGAGAGCAACATGGAGATGGTGGGGGCAAGTTGGAGCCGAAGGGGGGCAATGTGAGGGCAATATGGAGATGGTGGGGGAATGTGCAGCTGATGGGGGGCAATTTGGAGATGGTGGGGGCAATGTGGAGCTGATGGAGGGCAATGTTAGGGTAACATGGAGCTGAATGGGGGGCAAGTTGGAGCTGATGGGGGGCAATGTCAGGACAATATGGAGATGATGGGGGAAATGTGGAGCTGATAGGGGCAAGTTGGAGCTGATGGGTCAATGTGAGGGCAATATGGAGATGATGGGTGCAATGTGGAGATTAGGAGCATTGTGGAGGTGTCCAGTGGAGATGGCCAACGGGGGGGGCGCTTCAGATTTCTGTGCTTACAGGCTCCTGAGATGTAAATCCAGCCCTGAGTAAGAGGAAAGGAGTCTGACAGCAGAGGAGAGGGAGAAGGCGTCAGAAGGAGAGGAAGAGAGGGAAGTAGACTGATAGAGGAGAAGAGAGTGAAGGAGCCCGAAAGAAGGGGGAGAGAGCAGGGGAAGGATACGTGAAGTCTCCTAGTCTCTCTCTCGCTCCCTCTGTCTGTCTCCTTCCCTTTTTATTTGTCAATTTCCTTTCCTCTCTCCCTCTGCTATTCTCCAATCCAACTTTTCCACACACGGTCTCCATCCAACTTTTCAACCATCAGTCTCCTTCCCTCTCTTTTTCCTTCAGTCTCTTACTTCTCTTCCTCTGTAATTCTCTTTACATCTCTTCTTATGTCAGTCTCCTTCCCACTCTTCCTTTATCAGTCTCTTTCCATGTCTTTTGCATTCTCCTTCCAGCTCATTCTGTTGACTACCTTCTTCTCTCTCCTTCTTTGAGTCACCTTTCCCCTCTCTCTCTCTCTCTCTCTCTCTCTCTCTCTTCCTCTGTCAGTCCCCCTTCACATCTCTCCTTCTGACTTCCTATTTGACCCTCTCTCCCTCTGTCAGTCTACTTCCTCCTCTCTTCATTGGCCAGTCTCCTTAGAGATACCACAGAGCTTACAATTGAAATAGTGCTACATTAATAATATATTATATCTTACAAAACTAGTGTAGCTTCATTTTATCTGTAAGCTCTGTGTTATATCTTGTAGATCTCCATTTCAATTATAATACCACAGACTTTACAACTGAATTGGAACTACTCAAGTGATACCACAGAACATACAATTGAAATGTAGCTACATAAGTGAAACCATGGAACTTACAATTGAAAGGATGTAAAACATTAACACCAAAGGGCTTACAACTGAAAATGTATCTTCATAAGTAACTCCACAGAGCATACTATTGTAATGGAGCTACACAATTGACACCACAGAGCTTACAACTGAAATGGAGCTACACTGATAAGACCACAGAGCTTACAATTGTAAGTGAGATACAATACTAGTGTAGCTCCATTCCAGTTGTAAGCTCTGAGGTATCACTTGTAAAGCTCCATTTCAATTATAAGCTCTGTGGTATTACTATTCCATCCTCCTACTTTCCCTCTCCCTCCAACTAGGTGTTTTGTTTCAATTACCACATGCACCTTTTCATGTCTCTTTGAGGACCTGCCAGGCCCTGTCTTCCAACATATTGTACAACCGGACTTATGGCTGTACAATTGTATGGTAGGACCCGGCAGGTCCTGAATAATAATAGAGGGGCATGGATGGAAGCAGAGGTGAATTCACATTTGCTGCACACTGGGTAAAATTATGACTGGCCCAGAAGCAATCACCTCCTTGGCCAATCTGCCCTGACTGTAAGCAAGATCAAAGGAACCGTGCGCGAGGTGTTAAACTCAGTGTGTGCCAGAGTAGTCAAGCACATTAGAGGGTATATTGACTGAAAGGCATAAGAGTTGTTAGATTTTATTCTGAAACTACTAGCAGTAGGCAAACTGAGATTATAACAGCAAGAAGAAATAATTGACCACTATTTTGACACCCACATATGTCCATGTGATACATTAAGAGCCTCTTACTCTTAGGGTACACTTCCCCTTAAGTTTGACTCTGAAGCCCTGGATGTGAAGCAGGAAAAAAACCATAGGCAATTGGTAGCATTATAAAATAGTAAATATATTATTATCTTTATGGTGTAGTTGGGGTTGTTCCAGAAATGCTTCTCATTTTTGCATATGAATCCCCCAAAATGTCCATCCCTGCCGATTAAATGTGGATATGTGTGTTCCTGTTTTCAGGAACACATTCATCCTTAACAAAGTGCTCTGTTCAACAAATGCACTAACAATTCTTCATTCTTACACAACACATTCTGCGAGCTGAATAGGAGTTGCTGTGAGACTGTGCTCTCCAGTTTAGCGATTAACATCACAGATAAATGAAATGAAAGTTCAGGCGTGATCTGAATGTGGATACAGGTCACAGCAAGTCTGAAGCTCAGCCAAGTATTCTGAGTCTGACTGCAGTTTATTTGATAGCAAGTCTTCCACTAGGAGCTGACTTCAGATGTTTTCCTTTAAGTGATGACTCTCACGTTCTCAGCTGAACTGTGCAGATCATTTTAAATCAGGTAAGAGGTCCACGTCTTTATCATCTTGAACGTATTACCCTTTGAGTGCCGATGTGTGTGCAATGTATTGTTTTGTTAGGTGTAGTAATTAGAAAAAGCAAAATGATAAAATTTGCAAAAATAAAATATTTATTCAGAAACCATTTTCACTAATTTCAACTGTTATTAAAAGTGTTGCATCTGGGTCCATCAAGTTAACCTTTTGAGTGTCAGAGAGGGTATATAATACATTGCAATGTGTTGGATACTTCTCTGGCACTCAACAGGTTAAGACCACTGATGCAAAAAAAAAGATTTAACCCCTTAAGGACCCATGACGATCCTGGCACATCATGGTTCCAACATGAGACAAGGACCCATGACGTGCCAGGACCATCATACATTTCAGGACTCCCCACACGGATGCACTCCCTTTGCGGAGCCCTGATTTGGATCGCTCAAAACAAACAAACAAAAAAAAAAGGTCCGTGGTCCTTAACCCTTTGAGTGCCAGAGGGGTATGGAATGCATTCCGTACCCCTCTGGCACTCAAAGAGTTAAGTGCTGGCTGCGTGTGCGTGCGGTCGGTCCTTAAGGGGTTAATAATTAATCTTCAATAACAACAGATAGCCAAATCTGATTTTTCAGACCTTTAAAAAAAGTTTATTTTATTACATTTTAGTTATTTTTCATAGTCTTGGCTTCAATTTAAGATAAGAGAAAATGAAATCATTTTATTTAGGACACCGGTGATTTCTTCTTATTTTTAAAAGGCTTAAAGAGCAATTATCATATTTTACTAAGTCTTCTCTAATTGGGGCAAACTTAGTAAAGTAATCTGGAGCTTCTCTATGAAGTCGCAAACCGGCTCCTATAAACCATTCCAGGGATAAGAAAACTGACTCCCTCCGTTGGAATGCAAAATAGAAGTCTGTGACTCACAGACACAAACTCCTGCGGGGAGATGCACTAAGGTGTGATAAAGAGGAGATGCCTTTCCAGCGTGATAAACTCTCCAAGTCCTATGTTACTCTCGGCACCCTGTGCACTAGGATCTCTCAAGTTGGAGATGTGTTACTATCAAAGAGAAGTTATATTCCCTTTATCACACATCTATCACACCTTAGTGTATAACAACACTCTCCCCCCCACCCCAGTTTTGAATGTTCAGTTTTCATAGACCATTATGTTTGGCTTTCAAGTAGGATGCAGCTGATCCATTGGAAATCTGCATCGTGCAGGACAGGAAACTGCCCTGTGTAATGCAGCAAAGTAGGGGAGAAGTGGGAGTCTCCATTCAGACCCTGATTTTATACCCCTGTTGGTGCACCACAGGTCACTGTACAGCTCCAACTAAATCTGCAGTTCTGCTCACAGGGGTGCAGATCTGCCGATACGGAAGCTATCTGATGATTGTTGCACTTTAAGGTAAGTTTTTTGTTGTTGTTAATGTTGTTTAAAGGGGAACATAGAAGGTGGTTGACTTAAATGGATTGTGAAGATAGTAAAACTAATAGTAATAATAACTTTATATTGGAATGCTTCCACCATAGTCCTATTGATGTAGGTCAGTTGTAATTTTCAGCAAGGTCATGACAGACTGGAGATCTGGGACTGTTTTTACCTGTTATTAAATGCTACCAGCAGAGCACTATACCATTGCAAGGCACCAGAAGGACAGAACACTATGACAGAATGAGGTCACCTCGCACCAGGTGAAGGCTGGCCTGGGGGACAGGGGGGCAATTGTCCCCTGGGCCGGTCATATGTCTGGGATGGTGGGCCACTGCTCCTCACTAAATCTCCCAATTGCTGCTGTAAATGGAGTTACACTAGTGATAACATAGAGCTTACAATTGAAATGGAGCTACACAAATGACACCAAAGAGGAACAATCCAAATGGAGCTACACTAGTAGTATAACCCATTCCCTTGTAAGCTCTATAGTATCACTAGTGTAGCATTACTTAAATTGTAAGCTTTGTAGGAGCGCACTAGTGTAGCCTCATGTCAGCTGTAAGCTATGTGGTATCACTTGCCTTACTTCACAACATTAATGCCAATTTTAAAATTAAGAAAAGGCGGTGGGCTGGGACAGTGGGCTTGAGCGATATAGAAATGGGCCACTTGACTGAATTTGCCCCCGGGCCACAAGTTGCCAGCCCTCCCCTGCCTTGCACCTTTCTTTTTTGAAAATCACCCCAGATGTGGGTGTATATTCTGAAGAGGTTGAGACTCCATAAGCCAGGGGTATTCAATTCCTGAATCTCCAGCTGTTGGACTACAACTCTCATCATCCCTAACCAGCCAGTAGTTCATAATTAACTAATTCTGCCCTAATCCTCCATTATTTTCCTATGATAGGGAAATGAGTTATATACATACATATTTTAGTAACTTTACTGATCATTTAACACACCACAGCTTAATCCCTTGGATACTAGAGACGTGCCCATTGCATTGTAAACAGTGAGGTTAATGTAGAGTGGAAATGTTGTGCAGTTCTGGTGCAATAAACAAAGGTAGGTGGCTCTCAGCCCGAGCAAATCGTTTAACACCTCAAGAACCACTGAACATTTTTTTTCAGGTATGTCATTGGTCCTTTAGGGACGTTTACCCCATGACGTACATGTACATCCTTGGTCCTTAAAGGGATAGTAATACTTTAATATTACTAATAAACATAGTGTAGCTCTTTAAAAAATAATTAAATTGCTCCCAGGTTCATCTCTCAAACCTTTATGGTTTGAGAGAAACCGTAAGCAAAGTTCCCCCCTCCCTCCCCCTTCCCTGAAGTCAGCAGAGTAGCTGATTGCAGGGATATCCTTATTTGCATCAGGCGGCTCTGCAGCAGAGCTGAGATCGTGTTAGTAAAAATAATTATTTCACTGAAACGGTATTCTACGTGTGCTTGCAAACCAAGCACATGTTAAAGCCTGTTTCAGTGAAATAATTCTTTTTCAAGAACGCGATCTTGGCTCTGCTGCAGAGCCGCCTGATGAAAAATAAAACCGGATATCCCTGCAGTCAGTACAGCGCTGACTTCAGGGAAAGGGGAGCAAGGGGGGAACTTTGCTTACGGTTTCTCTCAAACCATAAAGGTTTGAGAGATGAACCTGGGAGCAATTTAATTATTTTTTAAAGAGCTGCACTATGGGGATTAGTAATATTAAAGTATTACTATCCCTTTAAGGGGTTAAACTGATTGATTCAAGTCTGCAACACATTAAGGTGAAATAACAAATGGGATGGGAAGAACACTGACGCGTATTGCTCCTACAAAGGGGACATCATCAGAGTGAAAACCAAGTGCATCACATGGTATAAACAGAAATGTTATGTTGTTAATTTAAATGTGGCTTTTAACCTCTTGAATGCTAGATAAGTCAGCAACACATTGCGAAACAGTGCGTTGGAGACCTCTATAACATTTAAGGGGTTTAAATCAGTGGGAATATGGGGAATCGTGCATTTGTCTGCATAATGCTAACACTTTCCCTTACTAAATCATACCCATTTTGTTGGAGATGTTCACATCCAAAGGGTTAATCGTCTTCTTCAAAATAAGAAATATTTATCATTAGCACTCGGTACAATTACTCTATTATCTTTATTCCTCTTTTGTTCCAAAGTATAATTTTCAAGGGGATGTAGAGGAGTTTCATACATTGTTTATACTGTCCCCGGCTAAGAATTATTATGTGTTGAATTTAGTGCCTGGTATCAGTGTCAGTTAATCTTGGAATGAAGAAAATGTAAATGTTCTGAGAAGGTCAAGGAATTAAGGTTCATACACAGGATTCTAAAGAGAAGAGTTTCTGTATATAAGGGTCAAATGAAAATTCCCATTCGTTTAACCCTTTGAGTACCAGAAGGGAATGCAACACATTGCAGAGCAATGTGTTGCATACCCCTCTGGCACCCAAAGGATTTTAAATTAAGCATTTACCCCTTGAATGCCAGAGACATCTCGATAGCATTGCAAGACACTAATTTGGTAACCACTATAGCATTCTTGTGATTTTAAATTGCATGTAAATCAATGGGAATTGGGGGAATTTTGATTTATTGCATATGAAATTGCTCCTTTTTAGATTAATACTACCCAAGATCATCAGCACAAAATAGCAAATGGGAAAAAAATTATGTAATTCGATTAACGTTATTTCATAAGGGGGATTAAAAATAAATCCAGATATATTGCCCCAAAATATTTTTACCTAAATATCTGTAACACTAATTCTATAGTAGTTGAAAAAATATATAATATTCTGATTTATATTAATATATATAATAAGTTTTTATACTTGAGAAAGTTTCAATTATCATATAACATTTCTGTACTTCATATTATCCCTAATATTGTAGTTGTTCAGAATCCACAGAGAGCTCAGATACTACTGAAATAGTAACCCTTTGAGAACCAGAGAGGTGTCCAATGCTTTGGCACTCAGTGCGTTAAACCCTTGAATGCTGAATCTCTTTCTATTATCTATTTGATATAAAAATGTGGGTAAGATTCTATTAGTTGTGAAAGTGGAAAGAGTTTGAGGTCCTAGACTGCAGCACAAATTCAAAAGGACTAGGGTATGTGGAAATAAAAAACACCACACGTAACTTGGGTAAAAACAGGCCAGGTTTATTAATACTTCACAAATAACAAATACCAATAAAATTAGTACCGTAAAATCTTGCTTATAATATGCACAATTTTGCCCCTCTTCACCTTACGTGAAGTGGGGGGGTATTATACACTAGACAAAAAATGTATTAAAAAAAATTACCATTGCCACCACTTCCCTCACGACTTACCCATATACTCCTCCTCTGTAGTCCATCCGCTTGCCTCAGCCTGACAGGGTCCCAGCGGACCTCTTCTTTGTGGCCAATGGGTAATGTCTTGCGAGTAACTTGCACAAGCAGACAGACTACAGAGTAGGAGGAGGATATGGGTAAGCTGGGAGGGAAGTGGTGGCAACTGTAATTTTTTTTTGTCTGATAGGGGAAAACAAGGGTACATATTATAAATAGGCACTCTTGTTTTCCCCTAAAATCTTGGGTATAATATACACCTGCGTATTATACCAGGTGCGTATTATACCTGAGATTTTACGGTCGTACTATAAGCCAACACTAAGCATAACACTTAACCCCTTTTAAACCAGATTTCCCATTAAAGGTATAGTAATGTTTCATAATAAAAGCAGCTCTAATTAATCATCATCGTATTTGGACTTTGGAGAGTGTTATTTCAGTTCTGTCAGAGTTGTAGTACAAGAGTAATTCAATGACAAAGTATCCTCCTCCCACCCCTTTTACTGATGTAACACTGTTCAGCCAGATCAGAAGGGAGGTGCCCAGGTAGACTGCAGAGAGGGACAATCTTCAATTAAGATAAGGGAAAAACCTGAAAAACTTGTCAAGGGGGGAAGGGATTTCATTGTTCTCATAGGAAGAAGATCGTCCCCTGCTGTTATCTGTCTGGTCTTACAACCAGATTCCACATCTGGGAAGAGATGGCTTACACTAGGTAAAAGGGGGATGGAGGGGAAACTTTGCTTGTGAATATCTCTCAAACCATAAAGGTTTGAGAGATAAGACTTATATCGTTCTTCATGTTTATTTAATGCCTACAAAATAAAATAAAGATAAAACGAAGCATTACTATCCCTTTAATGAACATCTTCCCTTGCATGGCCAAAACAAAAAACGGTCTCATACCTAAATCAAGCCGTTATGCACATTTTAAAGTGACTTTAAACCAGTTACACAGAACAAGCCAGCTCCAAATGGGTAATGTAACCACCCGCAGCAACAGCCCGGTACCATCCTCCCTAGGGTTACCTCCTTAAGGATCCAGCCTGAATCATTATGTCACACTGAACATGCCCCCTTCCAATGCAGGGCTACCCCATGCCAACACCACCTCAGAAGCCTGAAACAGGGGCAGGCGGGCGGGGCTCGATCCACCTAATGCTATACCTCACTAACTTTCACTTCCTCTTCCCCCCAACTTAACTCGTCTGGCTATCCACCCCTACCCACCTAACTTCCTACAATCCTCCCCTTTTGCATGCTCCCCCTTCACTATTTGCTCCGGGGGATCTCAGAATCATGTCTGCCTCTGTGGTATTCATTACTAATTAACCCTTTGATTGCAAGAATTGTTTGATAGTAGTCATTTACATTTTCTGCTCAGATTAAGGTATGTGGAGCTTTGTTTTCATTATTAGGTTTTCGTGTTTCTTTCACCCTTAAAGTACCAATGTGTGGAACAGCCCCCTGGTCCTTAAAGGTTAAACAGAGTGTCCCTCCATATCTGCCTATCTTACCTTGTATCCTTCTATACTGGAACCCCCTGCAGTGATCCAGAGTACTGGGGTGGGAGAGGGGGTACCAAAATAAGAAGGTGTGGCTTGTCCCTAGGAAGAAGTCAGAATGGCGGGGGGGTACCAAGGCTGGCTACAAAGAAGTTGGTGAAATATCTTCTGTCCCTGGAGAGCCAGTAATTAATAGCCAAAACTAGTGTGTCTGGACACTTCCCATGTTTGATGCCCATGTGCAAATGGAGAACCTCAAAACTTCGAAACGTAGATGTATCAATGTTATTTATTGATGCAACAAGTCAATAATTACCAACAGAACAAGAGAGTGTGTCTTCAGTGGGAGCAATACAGTCTATTCAGAGACTAGTTCTGCATCTAATAACCCTTTTTTTCATCCTGGTCATCATATTAACCCTTTGAGTATATGTAACACACACAGGAAAAAAAATCAATGTTTTTTAATGGCAACAATAAAAGTTAAGTGTTAATATAATGAATAGGATGAAACAAAAGGGCTATTAGATGCAGAACTAGGGGGACATTCACTAAGCGGTGATAAAGAGGTGATAAAGTGGAGATGACTTCTCCAGTTTATCACTTCTCCAATTCTTAGGTTATTCTAAGATTTCTTCAAATTTGGAGATCTTAGTACATAGGCTCCACAGAATAATATAGGAACTGGAGAAGTGATATCACTGGAGAAGTCATCTCCACTTTATCACCTCTTTATCACACCTTAGTGAATCTCCCCCCAGGTCTCTCTTCATTGAGAAATGTGATCTATGAAACTGAATAGACTGTATTGCTCCCACCGACAGACACAGTATTCTTTTGTTCTGTTAGTGAACCTCAAAGCTGGCAGTCTGGTTTTTGATAGCTCAACAGGGGGATCCTGTATGTACTAACATGATTCTAGTCTAAAATAAGAGCTGGAACCAAATTGAGTGTTCTGCTCCTGCCTACCTCCTACATATTATATTATCTATTCAGAAGAATTGTGAATATCTCTCAAACCATAAAGGTTTGAGAGACAAGACTTATATCGTTCTTCATGTTTTTTTAATGCCTACAAAATAAAATAAAGATAAATCGAAGTATCACTATCCCTTTAACTGCATCAAATGAGCTGAGCTGACAGATTCATACATTTCATACATTTCTTCCAGTTTGTGATACAATTACACATTAACACTATTTAAATCACTATTCTTTTTCAAATCAAGAGTAAAAAAAATGAATCAAATAAGAAAAATAACACTTTGATTGTCAGAGGATTGTGCATTGAACTGTAAAAGCCTCTGATTCGTGAATAGTTAAACCCAGAATTTTCTTGTACTGTGTTAGAAAAGGAGATGTCACCGGGGGACATTAGCATGTACAGTAAGGAACAGGCTGGTACAACCCAATGACCCTCACCCTCACCAAAACAAACAAGTTCTTTATGATCCTGTATCTATCTATAGTCAGGGATCTGAGAATCATACACTAGGGAAGACTGTGTAGCAGATCATCACTGGGCTGATTTATTACACAGCAAAGTGGTACCAACACTACTGTATGTTTGGGATTATTTATTTTTTTTATTACAAAATTTTATGGTTTTCAAACCCTTGAGCGATCAGAGGTCAAGAAAGAGTTGGATTGCAATGCTGCTGGGATGATTGTAACAACTCACTACAGCCCTATGCACAAGAAAACTGCAATCCTTTGTAGACAAATAAATGTTCTCATTAAGTTAAAAGGCTCTGTTAGAGCAACACTATCACATTAAACAACTCTGGTGACTCTGAAAGAGCTTCCTAATTCACTTACACATTGTATTAGAATTTTGTTATTTAGAAAACTAGTTTCTGAGTTATTTAGATTTATGGATTGACACTTCTTGCCTTAACCTTCCATTACCTCCTTCACTCACTCACACTGCTCAGAAATGCACAGCCTACCTTCCCTTGCACTGAAAGGGTTAAATGTCAGTGAGTTGGGGGGGGGGGAGACAATGCCGGGTGAAGACAGGAAGTGCCTGTACGGCATGCATCAATTAGCATAATGTATAATTCTAAATAACTCAAAAACTAGTTTTCTAAATAAGAAATTGTTAAAAATCTAGACCAGCTGTATACAGTGGACTGTGTATATAATCAGAGGCACTGTGTAAACATACCTGGGAACTTCCTCATCTTGAACCCCTGAAGAGGGGTTATGTGCTGCTGACCGGGAAGATGTCAATTACATGGTTCCCATCATAAAGGGGTGTGATTTAATTGGGTGGGCAGCACTTTATCAGCTTTGTGTCATGAACATACCTGGGAAATCTCCGTATTTGCCCCGGAGACTCTGGTTCTGACAGAGATTTACCAGGTCTCCGGGGCAGAGGCTGATTCCTCCAGATGTGGGGAGTTTCTATTGAAACTCTGCCACATCTGCTTTTTCTCCCGCTGTTCTTCTGTCCCCAGCCTTCTGTGTGACACCTTTAAGCCCTGCCCCCCACTCACGTCAAGCCCAGCTCCTTTTTGACATGATTAGCGTCATTTTTGTCACCCCTGCTGAATAGAGGACTCCCCTCCCGGTAGCCCTCAACTAGAAGTTCCCAAGTATGGTCATGAAGTGGGCAGGAAGTGGATCGTAAGTGGCAGAACAGGGTGGGAAGGAGGAGAAGTGGGTGGGAAGTGTGAAGAACAGGGTGGGAAGGAGGATAATTTCATGGGAAGTAGGCAGAACAGGGTGAGAAGGAGGAGAAGAGGGTGGTAAGTGGGAGGAACAAGATGGGAAGGAGGAGAATTTGAGGGAAGTGGGGTGAACAGGGTGAGAAGGAAGAGAAGTGGGTGGTAAGTGGGTTGAACAAGGTGGGAAGGAGGAGAATTTGATGGGAAATGGGCAGAACAGGGCGAGAAGGAGGAGAAGTGGGTGGGAAGTGTGAAGAACAGGGTGGGAAGGAGGATACTTTGATGGGAAGTAGGCAGAACAGTGTGAGAAGGAGGAGAAGAGGGTGGTAAGTGGGATAAACAAGGTGGGAAGGAGGAGAATGTAATAGGAAATGGCAGAACAGGGTGGGAAGTAGGAGAAGTGGGCAGGAAGTGGGAAGAACAAGGAGCGAAGGAGGAGAATTTGATGGGAAGTGGGCAGAACAGGGTGAGAAGGAGAAGTGGGTGGCCAATGGGATAAACAAGGTGGGAAGGAGGAGAATTTAATGGGAAATGGGCAGAACAGGGTGGGAAGCAGGAGAAGTGGATGGGAAGTGGGAGGAACAGGGTGGAAAGGAGAAGAAACTGGCCACCACAGGAGAATCAGCCTCTGTCACCAGACACCGGTAATTCAGTCTGAAAACGGAAGTCTCCAGGGCAGGTCTGTTGAGGTCCCAGGTATGTATGTAAGACTGAGGGCAATAATCAGAAATAGGAACAATTGCACAGCAAACCGATTGTGCCATAGGCAAGAAATGAAAATTCTTGTAATTCCCATTCGTTTAAAACAAGGCTATTTAGCCCTTCAATGCTTGAGAGGTCTCCAATGTGTTAGAGATCTCACTAGTATTTTAGGGGTTAAAATCCACATGTAAATAACAGGAGATTTTCATGTGTGCCCTGTGGTGCAGCCGTTTGCTTCAGAAATGTTTTTCAATATGGTTCTAAATAAATTATTGTGATGACGATAATTACTAATATTATTATTACTACCATAAATCAAAAATTATGCATGGCAAATAGAAAAAATATTTCTATCACAGGGAATGTAGGAAAATAAATGTTGCAGTAACCTTTATATGAGGTTAATCCCTAACTGAACTTGTTTTTTTGTTCTTCCGATTGCATAATAGATCTTCAGTTTAATAGACAAAAACCTGATAAGAAAGCAACTCCCACACACATTTAAATTAAAAGCAAAAAAAAAGTGTCTGTAATTGCTCCAATTACCCTATTCTGTTGGAATTAAACAGAAACAGAGATGTCTAAATTTGACAACGTAAAATATGTTTTATACTGACATCCATTAAAATCACTGGAAGCTCACAATTAAGTTTGCCCATAAAAAAGAATTGCCACATTCCATAGGGGTGAGTTAATTGCTAGTGAGGATCAGATAAGTGCATTGGGTATTACAAGGAATTTATTTCGATCACGTAATCTCTGCAGTTCACTTTAAAGCAGTGTTTCTCAACAAGGGTGCCAAGGAACTTTGGTGTGATACGCACATCCCTTAATAGGATGCCCCATTTTATCTATGAAGACTTTGCCAAAAAATGTGATTAAGTTAAAACTGCATATTCATAGGAATGGTTACACACATTGTGCATATTTTAGTTATTCTTTTTATGTGGAAGCTAAGAATAACTATATATTTTTTTGTATTTTTAACCTCATTACACCTTTGACAAATGACATAAAATGTTGAGTACCCCCAAAATTCCAGACTGCATGTAAAGAGTACCTTAAGCAAATAAAAATTGAGAACAACTTGAAAATGAAATTGGTTGATGTACCATTAAATACTGTGCACTTACAGCTATTATATATATATCACTCCCATGGGTTGATGCCTTATTGTAGCAGGAGTGCTTGCACATGTCAATGAAGCTATGAACTTGAACTATGCCATCGGGTGCATATACTCCTGGCAGGGTCACCCAAGATGGACAGATCAAAGCTAAAACACCAAATTGATCCAAAATCTGTCAAACCGCACAAGACCAGCATGGCAGATTATGGTCCATTCCCTTAACATGAAAATGGCCAGTGGTGTACTAAGGGGGGGGGGGGGGTCCGTGTTCCACTCATTAGAAGGGTGCAGCCTTGCAGGATTTTATTTTTTGCCCTTTAAGTAAGTTAACTTCCAAATCAGCAGCAGTACCGGCTGCTGCCTGCCTGGAAGGAAGAACTGCGCTGGTCGCTGCGCATGGAGCCGTCCGTGGATGGTGATTGGAGGAAGAGGAGTCGGTCTCGGAGAAGCCACAGCCTCATGAGTCATTGCCATGTGCCTGCCCTCTATGAGGGTAGCAGCAGCCCTCATAAGACATCTGCCACAGGGGGGAGGGAGCACCAGTGAGCAGTGACAGTGTGAAGTGTTATGCATGATGTAGTGCGCTGATGCACGTGAAAAGTTGGTGGATGCCAGGCATGGGCAGGCACATACCTCCCAAGTGTCCCTCTTTAGGAGGGACAGTTCCTCTTTTAGACCCAAATCCCTCTGTCCTTTTTTCCCACCCTGGTGTCCCTCTTTTTAGGAGATCATACTGTGTGATGTGTGTATAAGTGTATCATATTGCTCCACAGCAACAAAACTCACATTATTGCTTTTTTAAACGTCAGTATATATGTTTATAAATTAGTCTGTGTAAATAAAATAATTTGATCTTGTTATAAGTCATTTATTAGGTTACACAAGCAGGTGTTAATAGGGTCATGAAATAGCATAAAAATTCTCGGTAATGCCCACCTACCAGCCACGCCCCAAGCAACACCCCCTAAAGCACAAGTGTCCCTCACTGGCAATTTGAAATGTTGGGAGGTATGCAGGCAGGACATGTGATGCATTGTATAGTGGGAGGAGGAGGACGCGGAGCGAGAGAGGCCTACCTGGCCTAGACCGTTTTAGTGAAAGATTTTTTTTTTTATTAACGTGATTGCGGCTCTGCTGCAGAGCCGACTGATGATCTATGACCGGATTTCCCTTCAGTCAGCTACAACACTGACTTTGGGGAAGGGGGAGGGAGAGGGCAACTTTAGGAGCGATCATCTCTCAAACCATAAAGGTTTGAGAGATGACACTGGAGGCAATACATTTATTTTTAATAGGACTTTACTATAGGGATTAGTAATACTTAAGTATTACTATACCTTTAAGAAAATGTACCACTCTCCCTCAGCTGAAAAGTTTTTGATAAGTGTGTCCTCCCAATTCTTACTTATGGCTGTTAAACATACACACTGAATGTCAAAACCATACAAAAAATGTAAAGTTACCCAGATAATTATGGAATGCTAAATTATGAATATAAGAAAAAAAGACTAAAAAAGTGTGCATGGATTTGTCAGCAAACAAACGTCTATGATGTAAAAATGAGAATGTAAAGAACCCACAATGGAGACAAGCAGGCACGTAGCAAGAGGATCAAACAAATTTTGGAATGGATTCCACTCAATACTAAAGGCCCCAAAATAAGACCAAAGACAAGGGGCTGGATTCTATTGCAGGTGCTAAATATTAACATCCGTTTTATCAAACATTTTCCTATTGAAGTCTATGGGGAAAACTGGAGAAAAAAGCAGAGATAAAATTAGCACCTGTAATAGAATCCAGACGAAGATTGGTCAATGAATTTTTTGGTACACAGTGGCAACAAAAAGCACAAGATTGAAGTTGTTGGAAACTTGCTGAGGAGGCCTTCATCCTGCAGTGGACAGACAATGGCTGAAGATGATAATGATGATATATATATATATATATCTTTAGATCCCTAAAATATAATCCAAAACATGCTTTCTTTTAAAACATGTGTAGCTATCCTCTCTGGATACCATTTGGTTACTTTTCTTTGCGGTATTTGCAATGAGACATAAAAGGTAAGGCAGTTAATGTATTGCGATTAGTACCCACTGCTCTAGATGACCACCAGAGGCCACATAAGCTGGAGGGACTCTGGCCTTCTCCCCACTGTCTGAGGAGGGTACCCTTTTAGACAAAAAGGGGGTCTATCTTTTACAATCTGTGGGAGTCTGGGAGGGGGGTTGTTTCTGCCACAGAGCAATAAAAGAAGGGTTTAAAACTAAAGCCACATCCACCAAATGTATTATGTTATAACTAGTTGAACAGCCTGTTACATGGGCCACAGTGCCACTGCCAGCCTGTCTCAGGGGAGTCATGCACAGTAGAGACTGTCCACGACGCGGCTGATACAGAGGCAGCCGGTCGCAGTGCAGTCATGCTCAGTAGATACTGCCCGCACCTTAGCCGATACAGAGCGGGACGCTCCTTCGTAGCACCCCACTCTGTATCAGCCTCGTCACGGGCAATCTCTACTGTGCATGACTGCGTCATTACAAACTTTCTAGCGAATTATTATATAGGATGACAGATGCAAGTTTATTTCTTAACAAACAAATAAATCAATATGAGGCGCAAATGGCAATTCTAAACCAGTCCAACAAAAATTAGCAGCCAAATCCAAACCACATTCCCAATGGTCCAAAACTATATATTTATACCCCAAAAGATCATCGCTTAATAATTCTTCAAAGAACAGAGGATACCATATAGTAATATCCTAATATTTAAACAATACTTATCTACATCACATATAATGCAAAAAGATTAACTTATATGTTTAAAAAGTCTTTTAATCTCAATATATCATAAACGTTCACAATATCAAACAATACCTCCTAAAACACTCCGTTGATTCGGATAACAATCCGTGAGCTCCCAATCAACTCCCAGCAGCGGATATATGTAGGCGAGATCTTGGTTTTACTGCGCCAAAATCGAGACTAACTTCCTATATAGGATCGTCTCTACCACTGCGCAAGTATCACCCAAAAACATCAACCTAAACCTAAACAGAACAGCAAGAAATCAAAAACAGCACACTGTAAACGTCATCCCAATCACCGGACTCTAAAACCATAAATTTCCTAGATACCTCTATTAAAAAAGGTCCATGAGACAACATATGTCACCTGAACCTTAATATAGTCCAATCACTAATCTATGACGCACTACCTCCAACTGAAAACCTTATAAGGGAATCGGGAAGTAGCTATTCATAAGCTGTATCAATACATCTATAAATTTATTATACACGGATGATCATCCAAATTGAAGATCTCCCAAAAAATATAAAAAACTAAAAATAAACTCACTTCTTAATAAAAAATAAAAATAATAAAAATATTCAATCATACATAAAAGTTCAAATAAAACATGATCACTCGTATACAATCTTAAAGGGAAAATCACTCCGATATTTTCTTGATCCTCCTTAAACTTCCTCTGTTTAATTCTTTATCGATACAATGTATTTAAACTTGAATCCCATAGACACAATGTAAACATTTCAACTTGCGCGGCATACAAATCCTTAGTACAAGTATATCCCATGTATTGCAGATATTTACCCTTGTCCTTTATCTGAGATATCCATATAACATATATCTCATAATTGTGCAAGACGTAAATGAATAACTTAATCCATTAATCCATTATCATGTTAGTTGCTCTCTACACTGTGCCATTTCCCTGTGCATGGTATGGGACAGATGTTAGGGACTTGCTGATATTAAAGTTTCAGCATTGGGTGGAGTGAGTGCTGGTATGCTGTACAGTGATCACTTTCTCTAGTGCATACCCTGCAGTGTAACCATTGACGTTGCATGGGATCTAACGTAAAATCTCAGGTATAATTCGCACCTGTGTATTATATGCAAATGTAAATTATAACCAATATTTCAGGGGAATACAAAAATGCCTATGTATAATAAACACCCTTGTTTTCCCTCCCTTTATCTGCCAAAAAAAAAATAGTTTCTGGTCTGCTTCCCTCCCTCAACTCACCCCAATATGCTCCCACCTCCCCCCCTTCTACTCACCCCGTCCGGAGGCATGTGGGATATCTGCACAGTGGGCATCATGCTTGCTTTTCCTGCCCGCTTCCTGCATCCCCCTTTACGACCTGTGTTAATTCAATATAATTCTACTGCCCTTTGAGGACCTGAAGGTCCTCTCAGGGCACTACAGTAGATCCAATGCATAGACCTCTATGCCCTGAAACTACAGTATTGCCCTTCAGGTCCTCAAAGGGCACTACCATTATCTTGAATTAACACAGGTCCTCACAAGGGGATGCAGGAGGTAAATGCAAGCATGCTGCCTGCAGTGCAGATGTCCCTGATGTATCATATGCAAGATTTCACAGTATGCTGGCAGATCTGTACATTCATCCCATTGGTTCTTCTCATACAATAACATCATGTGCAATAGCAAAACATGATTTCCAGGACAGCAAATAGACATCTTGAAATGGTACACAATAACCTGGTGAGCTCTACCTATTACTTATCAGCAGTGTTCAGATAGTTACATATATGCATGTTGTTAGGAGTAAACAAAATAAAATGTTTGTATATCAGATCACAACTTTACACATAAATAACATGTGACACACATAATAAACAGTGAGTTTTAGAAATGGCCTGCATTACCCCTTGGATACTAATTAGGTCTCCATCATATTGTGAAGCAAAGTATTGAACACCATTCTGGAATCCAAAGAGTTGACGTAATGCAACGTGTTCTACTGCAGTGCTGTATATCTAATTATCAATAGGAAATAAGCCTTTACTCTGAAGCTGCCACGCTGTGCACAATTTCACTGTAGCTGTCATTATCGTACTCTCCAGTCTTCCATAGCTGCCGTTCGATCGATCGATCTGAATCGTCAGCCTATTTAGCTGGATAACTGATTGAATGCCTCTCTCTTGTTTTGCAGATGATTTTAGAAACAATGGGCTTTATACAGAAAAGAAAAATGCAGCAATATTGAGAGAATCTGAGTGCACCCTAGGGTATAAATAAACATGTGCATTGATTTAAACGGGACTTTTAATGCTCAAAGTGCCAGAGACATGTACTATGTATTGGAAAAGCAGTAAGTAGCACATGTCTCTGGCACTGAAATATTTTTAATACCTTGAGTGCCAAAGGGGAACACAAGGCATTGCAGAGCAATGTGTTGCGTACCTCTCTGGCGCTCAAAGGGTTAAACCCTTGAATGATAGCAAGGTCTCTAATGCTATGGACGCCAGTTTAACACTTTGAGCACCAGAAAGCTGTCCAGTGCATTGTGTTGCAATGCATCGGATACCTCTCTGGCACTCAAAGTTTTAAATAGATTGAAATTTTGGGAGATCAATATTTTTCCCAAATGTAGACTAGGTTTACACCAGATATATATGTGCCAAAAAAAGTGGAACTATTAACCCTTTGAGTGCCATAGGGGTACACAACGCATTGCAAAGCAATGTGTTGCGTACCTCTCTGGCACTCAAAGGGTTAAGGGATATCCAGCTGCAGAACAGGAGAAAAAAAATCCCCAAAATGCGCACTCATTTGAATTCAGTGTTTAACCCCTTGAATGCAAAATAAGTGTCCAATGCATTGCCTTGCGATGCATTGGAGACCGAACTACTGTTCAAGAAGTTAAAGTAATACTAACATTTCCCAAAAACAGCAGCTCCAATTAATCTTCATAGAATTTGAGCCATAGAGAGTGTTATTTCACTACTGTCAGAGCTGTAGTACAAGAGTAACTGAATGATAAAGTATCGCCCTCCTGCCCATTTTACATAGTGTAAGTCACCTCCCCTGAAAGGTGAAATCTGGTCTCTTGACCAGACAGGTCACAGCAATGGACAATCTTCTTACTGTGAACATCAGGAAAACCCTGCCCTCCTAGACAGGTTTTTCAGGTTTTCCCTTATACTCACTGAAGATTGTCCCTCTCTGCGATCCATCTGGACAGTCTTGCTGCTCTGAGGTGAGCAGTGGTACATCAGTAAAAGGGGCAGGAGGGGTAAACTTTATCATTCAATTACTCTTGAACTATAACTCTGACAGTATTGAAATAACACTCTCCATGGCACAAATACTATGAAGATTAATTGGAGCTACCTTTATTGCGAAACATTACTATCCCTTTAAAAACCCCATTTAAATATATGCACAGTTATATTTGTTTGCTGTGGGTAAAGCTGGTTTGGTTGATACATATGCCCCATGAATTTTATTCAAAAAACAAACTCTTGCCTGTTCTGAAATTCAGACTGATGATTTGGACAGAACAAGCAAAACCGTTCAGGTAATTACAGTGTGTCTATACATCTGCCCCACCCTTGTTTTTTTATGTACAATCTATGTCATTATTCAAGTTGTTTTTTTAGGTGCCTCCTGTTCTGAGACAGAATAATAATAGTGACAAATTATTTGTATTAATTGGACTATCTCCCAACTGTTCCTACACTGTACAGAATTGAAGATGATACATTATTATGTAGTGCTCTGGGAACTGATTGGTGCCGTCTTATTTATCATATTTAATGAGTCAGTTCCTTTATTGGCCAGAGGAACTGTTTATGAATGGTGATGAACAGATTACCTGAAAAGACCCTACAGATTACCTTCTGAGACTGCAGATTATCTACTGAGACTCTGCAGATTACCTCTTGAGACTGCTGTTAAATACATATGTATCCATACATATGTCTGTGATTTTCATTTCTCTTATCTGTAACTTTATGTGTTACGTAAACAGAGATCCCCATAGCATTCAATGAAAGTTGTTTATCTGTTAAAGACAGATGCATCTGTACCAGGAAAGAGGTGCTCCCAGGTGACATTAAGCTGTGATAAACTCTCCAGTCCCTGTGTTATTCTACACAGCCTATACACTAAGGTCTCTCCAGCTGGAGAGATCATACTGCAAAGACTTAATAGAATAATATAGGAATTAGAACATTTATCACAATGGAGAATTTATCTCACCTTTTTCACACATTAATGTATAATTTCTCAGGTCTCCAGGGATTAACTTCATTGTCTGTGTTAGGAGGGTCCCATGTTGCTTCTCCCGGTTTTAACTTGCTCCACCTACCTCATAGTCTGTCAAGACCACTTTCCACCCAATTCCAACCTCCTCTTCTGTCTTGCTCATTCTATGATGAGGCCCTGCCCTTAGATGGAGCTAATTTACTAGTGAGGAATTATACTAGATCTTTCTATATAGTTAAAATGTTGCATATATGGACCTTACTCAGGATAGTAAAGAAAAGCTATTGTGAAGAAAACCATCTGGACCCTAGCGGACAAATGAAAATAACCATTGATTTATATGGGACTTTTAACCAATGCTACATCTTAGAGATCCCTCTAGCATTCAAAAGGCTAAATCCCCATTCTAATAAATGTGAATTTAAGGAATAGCTGTTTATCCCCTATATTGCAGTTGGTTTGCTAATTGCAACTATTTTGCTTCCTGGATATGGACAATAGATCTACACTTGATGAGGATCAAAATAGACAAGCTTATATAGAGTCCATCCTACGTCAGATATCCTTTGTTGATCCAGAAGACAAGCAAAACCCCAATTTTATTTTGATCTATTCTTACACAAGGCCTGAAATGCAGTCACAAACAATTAACCAGGGGTACAGCAAAATGCACTGAAGGGATATTTTTCAGATCTGGTGTAGAGATAGATCATATGGGGCAATGTTGATTTTAATATTGATCGGTGGTCTCTGTTCCTGATATACTCGGCTCTGAAATTACCTTTTACAATGAGGTCCAAAGAAGGTAAAAAAAAAATATTTTCTTATTCCAAAAGGTAACTGGATTTCACCCTGGATCAACATTCTACATGGATTGTAACCAAGGGCGGAACGCAAGAAAAGTTCTTAATCACTATTTACAGTGTACTTTTCATGACAAAATGATTAGAACCAAAAAGTTCCTGAATTCTGAATGTTTTTTTCAGAATTAGCCATCGCTTGAGCTTATTTTTGCAAATGTATTTCAAAAGTGGGAGTGGATAAAATGCCCTCCATTTTCTGAGAGGATGAGAGATTTCAGCTAATTCAGCCGTTAATTTAGGCACATTCACTGACACTGCAATGAATTTAGGAGTATTAACTAAATTTCCATTAATCCCTTAACGACCCTTGACGGTCATAGTACGTCAAGGGTCAATTTGACTTAACGACCGTTGACGTACTATGACCGTCATCGAGTTCCAGGCTCCCACCACGGTTGCACGCCGTTCGGGGAGTCCGGAATGCAACGGAGCAATAAAAAAAAATTGCTCCGTGGTCGTTCAGTCGCGTCCGCGTCCGGATTCCCCAGTCGTTAAGGGGTTAATTTAGGGGTGTTCACTAACTTTCTATTAACTTAGGTGCATTACCGTTAGTTTAAAGTAGAACTTTCAGATCATACTAAGTCGCCATGCATTCATTAAACGCACAGCGACTAGCTTGGAAATAGATGTCTTACCTTTAAAAAATAGGACTGAGTAAAGATATCCTTCCAGTTTGGAGACCGGAACTCAGGCTACAGTGCAGACATCTCGTCTGCACTCCTGCGATGTCAGTCCCGGTCTCCACTGAGTAGCACTGCAGTCAGGGCCGGCCAAAGACATTGTGCTGCCTGGATCCAAGGATGAAATGCTGCCCCACCACCAAAGTGTGCGTTTGGGCGGCTATGGGATATGAGGGAATGACGTCAGCAGACCGCTTACTGGTGCCCGAAAGAACCACATTTCCTTTTTGCCATTCAGCATATAGAGCTGTTACAGGGTAAAACAACTGCACTGTAATAGAAAGATAAAAATTCACCATCAAATTAAATAGAACTTTGGACCCCTTGATTGCTAGAGAGGTCTGAAATACTATGGAAACATCTCTAGAATGCAAAGTGTAAAAAGCCTTACTTAATCAAATGGAACTGTATTTGATTTATATAGTGCCTTTTATTTTTCCCCAAATGCTTCACCCTCCTTATGTTTATGACCAATAGTGTACAGTTGCTTTGTCCTAAAATAGCTGCTGTTTTTTTCTGTATACATATGCCCCATTATACTTGTATGTGCACTCTTGCCTAGCTGTACAGTACTGATAATTTATATTGTAACGCATCATCAGCGATCATAGTACTGTTTACTCAAGTCAATATAGTGGAACTAAATGCCCCACTAAAAACTGTACCCATAATCCTATATAATAATTAGCTAAAACGTGTGTAACAACGCAGTCATACGCAGTCCAGCTCTGTATCATCCACGGTGCGGGCAGCCTCTACTGCGCATGACTGCCCCGTGACTGGCTAGCAGTGGCACTGTGGCCCGTGTAACGGTCTCTTCAACTAGTTATAGTATAAAAGTGTGTCAGTATCCATCCAGCAGGATGTTAGACTGTTTGTGAATGAGAGAAAGGGGCATACTTTGATTATTGGTGACTTAATCCCCCAAAACATTAATAAAACAAGCTGTTTCATTGAAGTGTTAAAGGGGGTTGGGGAGACAGGGATGGAACTGGAAAAAATAGGAAGATGAGGAAAAAAGTCATACCTCCCAAGATTTCAAATGCCCAAAGAGGGACACTTGTTATTTAGACAATGTTGCTGGGAGTGTGGCTCATGGACAGGGCATTGCCAAGAATGTAGAATAAAGATGGCGTTAGACAGAAATCCTCCCTCAGCCGACACTGACGGCCAGACAATAGCGCAGACGTCTTTGCTTAAAGGGATAGTAATACTTCATTTTATCTTTATTTCATTTTGTAGGCATTAAAAAAAACATGAATAACGATATAATTCTTATCTCTCAAACCTTTATGGTTTGAGAGATATTCACAAGCAATGTTTCCCCTCCCCACCCCTTTTACCTAGTGTAAACAATCTCTTCTCAGATGTGGAATGCAGTCCATAGACCAGACAGATAACAGCAGGGGACAATCTTCTTCCTATGAGAACAATGAAAGCCCTGCCCCCCTTGACAAGTCTTTCAGGTTTTTCCCTTATCTTAATTGAAGATTGTCCCTCTCTGCAGTCTACCTGGGCACCTCCCTTCTGATCTGGCTGAGCAGTGTTACATCAGTAAAAGGGACGGGAGGGGATACTTTGTCATTGAATTACTCTTGAACTACAACTCTGACAGAATTGAAATAACACTCTCCAAAGTCCAAATACTATGATGATTAATTAGAGCTGCTTTTATTATGAAACATTACTATCTCTTTAAAGACGTCTGTGCCGTCCATCCTGGTCTCCTCTACGAGGCGTTGCATGGTACCTTAAGATACCGGAAGGGACTGACAGCACAGGCACGCAGATACCTCTAGAGCACTGTTGTCTGGCCGTCAGTGTCGGCTAAGGAAGGATTTCTCACTAACGTAGTCTTTATTCTACATAACAGTTTGATTGTTAAGCTTATCGCTAGATCCCTAATTAGGTGGGGTGGACTTTAGTTGGGGTGCTAGTTCCCCTTTAAGTGTCGGCTGCACGCGTGTGCACCAGTCCTTAAGGGGTTAAAGTTCTGCTCTCCAAACAATGATGCATTTAATTTTGTTATTATGAATGACCACATCTGTTTAAAATGAGTCACAATGAGTTGGAGGCGATTTGCTCTTTAGCCCCAATGTGTCTGAAGCATATAAAATTATATTTTATAGAACTTTTAAATCATTTGTTTATCATTCGTTACATTTATGTCCAGCTAAAGTAGGTTCGATTTGAGATAGACAGATTTTTACTGTTCTGGTATTAGCAATCTCTGATAGCTTTCGAATAAACGTAAATTGGTGAATAAATGGCATAAGCTGGGTCTCAGTGATAAGAGCTGCAAAGATTTCAGGATTACGGAAAACCAAATAACAGTTGGATGTGTAGGATTAAGCGCTGTAGATGGGGCATGTGGTGGATTAAATCTTTCATGCTTATTTAAAAGAAAAAAGTGATTGAATGACAACAACTTTAACCGAATAATTTAAGTGATTTGACATTTTGAATAGTTTTAACCCCATGAATGCTAGAAAGATCTCCAATGCATTGCTTTTGCTGAACGTCACCTATCAGTAACACTCACTACCCATGACTGCACACAATTTGTCTAAAAATATTGTAATATGTGTCTTAAACCTTTCACCAGGGCTAGATTTCTCAATAGGCAGAGTAGGCAACTTCCAAGTATTATAATTCTTGTTACTATTATTGGGTCCTGATGAAGAAGCTTTGATGGTTCGAAATGAGTTGAACTATGAGTTGAATGCAGGGCAATGTGTTCTGTACCCCTGTGGCACTCAAAGGGTTAAGAGTTGAAGTTCAACAGTACCTAGTGTAACAATGCTCATCTCAGATGTGGAATCTGGTCCACAGACCAGACAGCTCACAGCAAGGGACAATCTTCTTACTGTGAGAACAATGAAAACCCTGCCCCTCTTGACATGTTTTTCAGGTTTTCCCTTATCTTAATTGAAGATTGTCCCTCTTTGCGATCCACTTGGACACCACCTTTCTGTTCTGAGGTGAGCAGTGTTACATCAGTAAAAAGGATGCGAGGGGGATACTTTATCATTCAATTACTCTTGAACTACAACTCTGACAGTATTGAAATAACACTCTCCATGGCCCAAATACTATGATGATTAATTGGAGCCACCTTTATTTTGAAGCATTAATATCCCTTTAACCCTTTGAGTGCACAGCCATGCGTGGCATAGCCCTCTGCCACTCAAAGGGTTAAAAGCCCCATTTTAATTACACATATGTTTTATTTGTTCCCATTGATGTAGTTGGTTTGTACAGAATTGCTCCATTTTTCCACGTGCACCTACATTCTGCACACACTGTGGATGCAGTGGAGCATTCTAAATAACTAAATAATAATACTACTGGGTTACTTATTTCCAGAAGCCTGTATTCTGGACCATAGACTTAAGGAATAGTCTGTCAATAATTCATTTAAAGATAATGAACTGCAATCCTAAGAGGCTATAGCTTCATTTTAAGTCATGGCCAATTTACTGGAAAATATATCCTATCGAGCTGTTCTATTAAGTCTTATGGTTCTGTAAACTGTCACTCATTTTTATCTCTAACTGCTCCTTCTCACAACATAATGGTCTCCGCTGATTTCTTCCACCAGCCTGTGCAAATGGGAATGACGCATTTGATTTAATTTTACATGAATTCCTCCATCTAGTGGAACTTTTTTCTTATTTTATTTACATTGAACCTAAGGACCTTATTCATCATGTCAGTCTGTGAGTAGCACCATGGTTCAGGAATGACATTTCCCACTGAATTCCCAGAGCTTTCATGGGGTTAAAAACTTTTAAATCAATTGACATTTGGGGAATTTTACTTGCCCCTCCCTATGAAGCACCTGTTTAAATTGAGGAATAAACCCCTCGAGTGCATTGCACACCTATGGCACTCAAAGCGTTAAACAGAGTATCTTTAAATCCAGTATATAATGTTCTAGGCTGGCAAATGATTTGTATAAAACATGTAATGAGTTCATCACTTATATGACAGCTATAAGCAGAAGTGTCAATATATATCTATCAAATTGCCTTGCTTAACTCCTTGGGTGCCAGAGGGGTACACAGACCATTGCTTTGCAATGCGTTGTGTACCACTCTGGCACTTAAAGGTTAATCCTAACTCTGATTCTGGGAGTTATACTTTTTTAAAGTGATCTCAGTTTTAACCCTTTGAGTGCTAGAGTGGTACGGAATGTATTGCAGAGCAATGCATTCCATACCACTCTGGCACTCAAAGGGTTAAAGGGATAGTAATGCTTAAAATGTAAAAAAATATATGTTGTAGGGTTTATCCCCCTGAGTAAAACAAGGGAACTCCCACTGCTGGGAGATATTTTATTAAAAAATTATAACAGCTCAAACTTGAATTTTTTAGGTGCAATATCACAGTGGCCTGAAAATTTACAGTGGCGCTGTTGCTACACCATCCAATGGAGATTTATGGTCTACGGACCAGAGCAGTCCATAGGATGATGTAGCAACAGCACCACTGTAAATTTTCAGGCCACTGTGATATTGCACCTAAAAAATTCAAGTTTGAGCTGCTATAATTTTTTAATAAAATATCTCTCAGCAGTGGACCTAGAGCAGATTTCTTCATGCTATGTCTGCCTAACGCTAGTTTACTAATCTATGTACTGTGAAGACTGTCCTCTATATGTTGCTTGTGCCAATGGGAGGACTGTGGGTAAGTCAATGGACATCAGAGTGTTATCCTCTTAAAGAGCATGGTCAGCAGTCAGGGGTGTAGGAACCGGGGGGGGGGGGGAGGAACACATCCCCCAGGAAATAACGCGGGGGACAGATAATTTAGAAATCCCCCCCAGGAGCTAGGCGCACCTCCCCGGGGGGGGTGCAGGCCCTGGGTGGCCAGCAGGAGGGGAGCGCATGGCACAGCACTCCCTCCTGCTGGTCATCTCCTTGTAGCGTGGCCGATCACAACAGACCACGGGTAGAAGAGCTTCTGTATCCTCTACCCCGGTCTGACAGGAAGCTGCTTGCTGAGCGCAACTAGCAGCTTCCTGTCAGACCAGGTAGAAGATCAGAAGCTCCTGTACCTCGGTCCGCTCGGCCACTCTACAAAGAAGGTACAGAGGGGCTGGGGGGTAAGGAGACACACAGGGGGGCTTGGGGGGGCACAAAGTGACACACAGGGGGACAGTAAAAATGCTATTTGTGGAGGTTCCTACACCTCTGCCGGCACTTGAGGACCATGAAGCATTTTCTTTTATTCTTTGCATTTGATTCAGGGGTCCCCGATTGGCGTGCAGCTGCATGGGGACCCCTAAATTCCATGGCGTGCCAGGACCATTACTGGTCCGTAACGGAAGTTTAGCCGTGACGGTCCTGGCACGTGATGGGTCTATTAAGGGTTAAAACTATGAACTAACAAAACACAAAGGAAACTGATGTAACTTTCTCCAGTTCCCCCCATGCAAGCTATAAGAGAGATGTTAGGGGTTTTGCTCACATTAGTGAAATGGTAACACTTAATATAAAAATAAAATACGTATTGCAAGATTTATCCGTCTGAGTAAAATAAGGGGACTCCCACTGCTAAGAGATGTTTTGTTCAAAAGTTAGTGCATATCAAACTTGCATATCCTGGGTGCAGAACCTTCATGGCCTAAAGGTGTACAGTGGCACTGTTGCTGCAGCATTCTTTGGAGGTTTATGGCAAACTGATCACAGCTGTCCATAGACTGCTTTAGTAACAGCACCATCATAACATGTTTGTCTATGGAAGTAATGCACCCCCCCACACACATAAAAAAAATACAATTTTGAATTCTGATGACTTTTGAATAAAACATCCTTCAGCAATGGCAGTACCCAGTTTTTACTCAGCAGGATAAACCCTTCAATATCTATTTTTTTCAATATTAAGTGGTACTGTCCCTTTAAAGTTTTAATGATAACAGCGCACCGGTAGGCACGACGACATTACATTGTAACATAGTAACAAAATTGAAAAGGCTGAAAAAAGATATGCGTCCATCAAGTTCATCCTATTGAAGCCATTTCTAGTTAGGCCCCAGCTGGCTAATAAAACTTCCTTCCTGACTCCAAATAGCAGTTGCTTATTTCCCTGGATCAACATCCTATCTACTTTGAAACCAGCTGTCATAATTCTTATTATTGATCAGAGCTAGAAAGGTATCTATAACTTTTTTTAAATCAACTACAATGGCTGCAGAAGCACAGCATCTCCAAGCAAAGAATTTCATAACTTTACTATCCTTTCTGTAAAGAAAAACCCTTCCTTTGTTTTCTTACATACATTCATATACTCTAGTTCATACTCAGAAAATCACCAGTGTTAGCTGAAGGCTGTTTCCACAGGAGCTGTGCTGGAGGCTTCCTCTGTATATTCTTGCTACTTTTTTTAACCTCTTGAATGCCACACAAATTGCCATACCTGGGAACTCTCTGGATTTGCCCTGGAGACTCCAGTTTATGAAATTAATTACTCTGCCCACTTCTCTTCCTTCTTACCCTGTTCACCCACTTCCTGCCCACTTCTCTTACTTCCCACCCTCCTCCTCCCACTTCCTGCCCAGTTCTCCTCCTTTTTACCCTGTTTGCCCACTTCCTTCCTACTTCTCCTCCTTCCCACCCTCCTCTTCACACTTCCTGCCCACTTCTCCTCCTTCTTACCCTGTTCCTCCCACTTCCAGCCCACTTCTCCTCCTTCCCACCCTCCTCCTCCCACTTACTGCCACTTTTCCTCCTTCTCACCCTGTTCTGCCCACTTCCTGCCCACTTCTCCTCCTTCCCATCTTGTTCCTCTCAATTCCTTCCCACTTCTCCTCCTTCCCAGCCTGTTTCCACCACTTCCTACCCACTTCTCCTTCCCGCCCTGTTCTGCCCACTTCCTGCCCATTTTATAACAGAATGACAACAAACCCCATCCACCCAGTCAAGCCCCACCCACTTTATGATGCAAATTGCAAAGTTACAAAACTCTGGTCGCAGCACATGAGCCTAGGGTGACCACGGGTCCCGGAACGTCCGGGACTGTCCCTTATTTCAGGGCTATGTCCCGCGTCCCGGGTCATCTTCAACCGGGACAATGAAGTGTCCCGGAATGAAGCCAAGCCGCCCTGGATGTCAGCCTGCAAGCGGTGTGTCACAACATGGACGCCGCGAGGGAGCGTTTAGTAGCTCTCCCTCGCGGCGTCCATGATGTGACACACCGCTTGCAGGCTGACATCCAGGGCGGCAATGCAGCTTACCCGATCTCCTGGAGGCAAGCGCTCTAGTAATACAGAGCGCTGGGAGATGACATCATCTCCCAGCGCTCTGCATTACTGAGCACAGCGCGCGGGAGCTTCAGCTCTGTGCCGGAGGAGGCACAGAGCACTTTCCACGCCGCTAGACCACCAGGGACTCAAGGTATGAAGGGGCAACTAGGGTGACCACGTCCCGGAATGGCAGAAGGGAAATGTGGTCACCCTACATGAGCCCTCTCCAAGGTTCAAGAGGGTGTAGTTCCCAGGTATGCAATGCATTGAGGGCCTCTCTCACATACAAAAAACCTTGATTACAATAATTTTATTTGCTCACCATTGTTTACTTTAGAGACATGTTTGCAAGAACACTGTAGGAATCGTAGAGCAAACCAACTGCACCATGGGATAAAGTAAAAAATCCCTTTAATGGAAATGGGGATTTTAATCCCTTGAAAGCTAGGGAAGTCTCCAACGTATTGTTTTCTCCCTAACATTCAAAGCGTTGAAAGCCCAGTTTATATCCATGGGAAACGAGGCATTTTATTTGTCTCCTACAATGCAGCTGGTTTATTTAAAAAAAAAAAAAAAAAAATATATATATATATATATATATATATATATATATATATATATATATTTTTTTTTTTTTTTTTTTTAATATATGGCCCTTTAAAGCAATGGGTCCTTTCTAAAATGAGCTGATTAAGTGCCTATCTCTGGAATTTAATCCTTTGACTTTGTTTCTAGGCATAGGGTGCATGGGATTGTAATGTATATACAAAGAGGATGTGTGTAGCTTTAAAGGGATAGTAATGTTTCACAATAAAAGCAGCTCCAATTAATCTTCATAGTATTTTGGCCGTGGAGAGTGTTATTTCAATACTGTCAGAGTTGTAGTTCAAGAGTAATTGAATGATAAAGTATCCCCCTCCCGCCCCTTTTACTGATGTAACACTGCTCACCTCAGAACAGCAAGACTGTCCAAATGGATCACAGAGAGGGACAATCTTCAGTGAACATAAGGAAAAACCTGAAAAACCTGTCATGTGGGGCAGGGTTTTCAATGTTCTCACAGTAAGAAGATTGTCCCTTGCTGTGACCTGTCCGGTCCCAGGACCAGATTCCACATATAAGAGGAAGGGGCTTACACTAGGTAAAAGGGGTGGGAGGGTGATAATTTGTCATTCAATTACTCTTGAACTACAACTCTGACAGTATAGAAATAACACTCTCCATGGCCCAAATACTATGAAGATTAATTGGAGCTGCTGTTTTTGTGAAACATTACTATCCCTTTAAACAATGATTTAGTGATACACACAGTCAAGCCAGTTCACTGGGAGTTCACAGACAGCTGAGCTGTGTTCTAATACAACATACACATTTTATTTCCTTTAACCTTTTGAGTGCCAGCGAGGTATCTAACACATTACTTTGCAATGTGATAGCTACCTCTCTGGCACTCAAAGGGTTAAAATGAATTCCGTTGTTTTTAGGCTAATAAGCATGGGAGCTTCTAGTACTCTAAGAATCTGGTGCTTTATTAGTTCATTGGGCGGCCCAGTTCACCATGAGTAGAGATATTAGTGCCAGTACCTATCTCCAGCTGGTAGCAAGACCCTGGGGCTCTAGGCATGAGATGTGGGGCTTTAACATTCTCAGCCTGTACCTATCAGCGCCCCTGCTGATAGGTCTACTGTAATGCAGTCTTCTGCATTATGACTGTAAATCACAAACAGCTTTCCTGGAGTTTGGATCTATTTCAATGAGGGGTGTTCGCCAAAACAAGTATGTTAGTATATATATAGCAAATAGATAGCCCTCTGACATTCACATTGCCATGTACTCCTAGCAGGAGCATAGAAGAGCAGATAGACAGATAGCTAGACAGACAGACAGATAGAATTAGATTTAAAAAACATAAGATCTCAGATG
Source organism: Rhinophrynus dorsalis (assembly GCA_037306005.1). Lineage (NCBI taxonomy): Eukaryota > Metazoa > Chordata > Amphibia > Anura > Rhinophrynidae > Rhinophrynus > Rhinophrynus dorsalis. The sequence continues at coordinate 47,040,891 of CM074724.1, forward strand.
AAAGGAGAAGCACAGAGAGTATGGCAATGTCAGCAGCAGGATAATTAGACTGAGAACAAGATTCTAGCTCAGTGACATATCTGTAGGACAGACACAGAGAGAGAGAGGCAGCTGGGATGACAGTGAGAGACAATAGAGATAGTCACCAGTAGTACAGGGAAATAGACACCAGTTTATGAAGACACAAGACAGACGGGAAGAAGAACCATGCACTGCTATCTGCAGTTTCTCCAGTACAGGGCTCTCCAGTTGTAGCTAAAGAGAAAGGTACGTGTGTGTGTGTGTGTGGTGGGAGGGGGGGGGGTGACCCACTCACTGGCACTTTCTAGAATAATGTTTAAAGGACGATTATCACATTTTTAGTAAAAAGCCAGGGTGCAGCACAGAAAACTGACCTTGGATGGAATCATTCCAGAAGTCTGTGGCCTTCAGCCACAAAGTGCAGATTGGAAACCTCGGTCCCTATAGGCCCGCAGTGTCGGGATTTCAAGTCTTATAGAGAGGGTCTATGGGGACATCTCACAGGACAGGAAATCGCGTGGACGACGGAGTTACAAAAGCTGTCAGCAACTGTCATGTCTTCCGCCATGGGCATGACATCCAGGACTGATTGGCATTGTTATCTCTTCAATGGAGTCACTAGGGCAAAATTCTTAGGGTTAATTAGAAATTGTAATGCATTTATTCACACTATTTACTATGGTGGAATCCATTATGGTTTCACAGAAAATTTCTGTGGAATCCTAAAAATAAAATGTAATCTAAAAAGGAATATAATTCCTACCCTCTTACAGACCTTATTCACATACCTGGGAACTTCATCCACTTGAGTCCCCAGAGAGGGATGGTGTTTGCAAGTGGGGGATGTAAATGATGGGATTCGTGTAATAAATGGGTGGGACTTAATTGAGTGGGTGGTGCTTATTAACATTGTACTTGGTAAGTGGGGGAGAGAAGTGGGAGTAACAGGGTGGGAAGGAGGAGAAGTGGGCGGAGTTTCAAAGGAAACTCACCACCACCAGAGAAACAGCTTCTGTCCCCAGAGATCCAGTAATTAACCCTAAAAACCAGAGTGTCCAGGGCAGATCCAAAGTCTTCCCAGGTACACTGGTGTAACAATAGGGGTTGCACCGGCAACCAGGCCCGTCATTCCTGGGGCCCAGCCGCCCCCCTCCCTGCGCCAACAACAAGCTGAGGTCTGTGCCTTCTTCAGCACAGACCTCTATTAGATACTGAGCTCCCTCTTTGTCTCCAGCACTCTAGTGACGCAGAGCACTGGGAGATGACATCAATGTGGTTGGGGGGGGGGCCATGGCAGTTTTTGCACCAGGGCCTGGTGGCTTATAGTTACTCCTCTGCCCAGGTATCCGTATTCACACAAAATATGAGGATCAATTCTGGAGCAAACCAACTGCACCACAGGGGAGAAATTAGTATTCCCCGAAGCTCTCATTTATTTAAATGGGGATTTTAACCCCTTGATTGCTAGAGAGGTATTCATTGCATTGCTTTGCAATGCGTGGAGACCTCTCTATCAATCAAGGTATTAAAAGTCTCATATAAATTAATGGAAAGTTGTATCTGTCTGCAGCAATGCAGTTGGATGTGCCCTAGAATTTATCCTTGTGTCTTATGTGAATAAGGCCCTATTTCTTAGGTGCATAAACCACAAAATATGTAATATAAACATGTTTTTCCTATTCATCTCCAGGCAGCTGTGCATGACCATTTGATCCCTGTTTATACAAGTGATAAGGGTGATGTATGTCATGAATGTGATTAAAAAAGAGATAAGAATTTAGGTGAATTCAACTGGATGGGCTCTAATCTCAAAACAATTATCTCTGTTTATGTTTTAATTGTTTTTTTTTTGTTTTTTTTTAAAGACCCGCTAAAAATTGACCAAAAGTTTCAAGTTTATCTTTTATTTCAAATGATTTTAGAACTTTTTCACCTAAAGAAAAAGAAAATGCTGTGCAAGAAGAGTACATAATATCTTAATGGATTTTCATTTTTTTGGCAATAATGTGCCTTCACCCCTTGAACGCTATTGATGTCTCTAATGCATTACAAAGCAATGTGTTGGAGACAGAACATTCAATGGGTTAAAAGGCTCCATTTAACCCTTTGAGTGCCAGAGAGGGATCCAACACATTGATCCCTCACTGGCTCTCAAAGGGTTTATTAAATTATAGGAATTTTTAACATTTGTGTTTGCTTCACCATTTTACTTAGTATATCAGCCCAGTCTGAATACAACAGATCCACCCTGACCTTCAGCTGACATTGGGGGAGATTCAATAAGAGGTGATAAAGAGGTGATAAAGTGGAGATGACTTCTCCAGTTTATCACTTCTCCAGTTCCTGTGTTATTCTATGGAGCCAATTCACTAAAATGTCTTCAACTTTGGAGATCTTTGTGAATAGGCTCTATAGAAAAACATAGGAATTGGAGAAGTGATATCACTGGAGAAGTCAATTCCACTTTATCACTTCTTTATCACCTCTTAGTGAATCTCCCCCATTGTATTTGAGAAGTACACTAATCTCATGTAATATTATGGTGCTTTGTTTCCTTCCAGGGAATAAATCTCAAGACAGCGGCATTGCAGAGATGGAGGAGCTGCCTGTCCCTCACAACATCAAAATAAGCAACATCACATGCGATTCCTTCAAAATCTCCTGGGACATGGATCCAAAATCCAAGGATCGCATCACACACTATTTTATCGATTTGAACAAGAAGGAGAACAAGAACTCTAACAAATTTAAACATAAGGTAACATGTTAAAATCTAGATATATGAGGAAGTAATCACCAGATTTTACTGGGGTGGCCACGTTTCCATTCTGCCGTTCAGGAACTCTGTGAAGATGAGAGCAACATAGTTCTTGTCCTCAGCGCTAGGACAGCTATACGGGAAACGTCACTATATATATATCACTGGACAACAGGGCTCTAAAAACTGCTGGAACAGAAAGTAATGCCTGTTGTGGGCTACAGGAAAATGTACATCACCCTGAAAGCCTTAGACTAGCATTACACTACAAAAATTGCACAGTAGCCCCTGCTTGATGTTAGGATCCAAGTTCAGATCTGTCTCTATGGTGTTTAGAACTCAATTTCTTGTAGCTCAGCAGAGGCATCATTTTCTGTCAAAGGAGGCAAGAGGCCTTCTAGTGCTCTGGAATCTTCACTTCAGGACTCTGTATTGTCCATGCAGGAGGCTGCTAGGGACATGGGACACACATTTAAAATCAGGGACTGTCCTAGGCAATCAAGGACATGTGGCCACCCTAGATTTTACTATTGTGCATTATAACAGTTTTACATAAGGAAGATGTGGGAGCTCCATGCCCCAATGTAAAACATTCCTCCCAATTTCAAATGGCCAAAGAGGGACAGAGCAATTTCTTTGTCCCTGCACCAGTTTTATCCCTTTGAGTGCCAGAGTGGTACTCAACCCATTGCAAAGCAATGCGTTGAGTACCACTCTGGCACTCAAAAGGTTATCCCCCATTACAGACTATTATTTAATCACGTGGGTGCTAGAGATATTTATAGCAACCAAGTGGTTAAATCTTTTTTATTGATCTTGCTTGTTATGGGCTAAGGCAGTGATTCTCAACCAGCGTTCTATGCCACTTGTGTGTGTCACGGGCATCTACTTAGTGTGCCCCGTCTTTTCTATAAAGATTTTGATGACATTTGAATACTGAGTTTCAGTTGTATATTTCTGGAAATGTTTTTCTGCACGATATGTTTGTTTCTGTTATTCTGATTGTAAAACCTAAAAAGAATTGTATATTTATGCATCTGTATCCTCCATTATGTGCTGATAAAATGACCTATGGGTTAAATGATAGCAGCACTCCTCGGCACAAACTGCTATCATTCTGCAGAGGTTGAGACTGAAAGCTCCAGTACCGGAGAGCTCAGTTTCTGTGCTTGTCACTTCTGCCGGTACACGTGATCACTCCAGGAGCGATCGCTTGTACCAACATTTTCATTCACAAAGGCAATGTGTTTTACACACTGCCTTTGTGACTGCTCTCTGCCTCTCTCTTCCTTACTATGAAAGTAAGGAAGAGTGAAGCAGAGAGCAGACACAAAATCAAATAAAATCATGCAATAGTTGGGGGTGTTAACCCCTTCAATGCTGGTGCTCGGGGCAGGCTGGATGCAGGTCCATTTCTGAACTGCTAAGAGTAACTTTTTTTTTTATATAAATTTCAAACAAAGTAAATATTTTATTGAAACAAATTATTTATAAGTCAAATCTTCTAAGTTTAAACTAAAAATAATGGGAATGTAATTGTTGTGGAGCAATTCAATACAAATATACACACCACTAAGTCTTACCAATAAAAAAGTGTGAAAATAGAGTGGGAAAGAGGGACATGGGGATTTTCACCCCGGAGGACAATGCCCACTTAAAACTGCCCGTTTTGTAGGTATGAATGACCGTTCATACCTTCCATGTAGTCGCCATAAAAATTTAACCCATTGCACCCAAATGCAAGATAAAAAAATTGTGTTTTTACATTTTTTTTAACCGTTTTCTGTCATTTTAATAAAATAAATAGTGGGTTATCCATAAAAGTGTGGTATCAAAAGAAAGCCCTGCTTGTGCGTAAAAAAAAAAATCGTATATAATTTGTGTGTCTGGAATAAAGCAATTAAAGGGAAAACACTATTGAACAAATATATAGTCAAAAAGGTCAGAATTGCTCCTTTATAGTCCCGGAACCATAAATCTCCATAGGATGGTGTAGCAACAGCGCCACTGTGCAATTTCAGGCCACTGTGATATTGCACCTAAAAAATTCAACTTTGAAAATTAATAACTTTTTAATGAAACACCTTTTAGCAGTGGGAGTACTCTTGTTTTACTCAGGGGGATAAACCCTACAACATATTTTTTTTAAATTTTAAGTATTACTATCCCTTTAAGTGCAATCCACCCCAGAGTTTCCCAGTCCTTAAGGGGTTAAGCGCACCTTGCGTGCCTTGCCTAGGGGTTCCTGGGATGTAAACCCGGTCCTGGTGGTAGCTCCCTTTTTAAAATCAAATAATCATATGAAGCATCCATGTGTCCAGATGATGAATTCAGAACCAGTATAATTAAAAAAAAAAAAAGACTAGAGGGTGTTATCCTTTTCATTTCTAGCAAGCCCTAGATGATGGCTCACAGCAGCTATAATCTGACACAGGCTTCTTATACACAGCCATCTCTAGTGCACTGTATGCCATTTTATTTTAATTGGATTTAACATCGGTTATAGTTACTATGGCTTTCCAAAAAAATTGACTAGATTAAAAAAAATCTGTTTTCTGCCCTGTTCTAAGGCATTATAATGAGGTCTGCGAGTATCGTTGCTCCTATAATTTAGATCCAGGAAAAATAATTGCAAACGAATATGTCGGTTCAGTCATAAATTATGTAACGATTGGTAGAACTTACACTATATGCACCAAATCAAAAGTGGAGCAAATCTGGGGCAAACAAACTGCACCATAGGGTTCAAATAAAATATTCAATAGGCTTAACCTTATGAGTGTCAGAGGGGAATGCAAAGCATTGCTTTGCAATGCACGGATTAAATTAAGCTTGTAACTGCATGAATGACAGAAAAGACCAAACATCACAGGAGTTAAAAGCACATTCTAATCAATCTGGGGATGTTTTTATCTTTATCTGCTCACTAAGGTGCTATTGGATAGCCCACAATTTCTCCACATTGCTTTATACAGTTGCCTTTAAACTGAGAAACCCATTGAATAACTTCAGGGACCTTCAAACCCAGTCTGCGAATGACTGTGTTACAGGGTTGTGCTAGCAATTATCTTTCACATCCTTGTGTCCCATTGGTTGGATATTGGCTAAAGAGGACCTGCGATCAACATTCTTATTTAGAACCCAATGATGTCAGACATAGACAAGCTGTTCTCAAATCTGAGGTTTAATATATTTGTAGCAGCAGTAGGCAGCTTTTGGGACAACAGTTTTGTGGACTACAAATATCATCAGCCTTTGGCTGATTGGGGTGATGGGAATTGTAGTCACTAACAGATGGAATGCCAAAATCTGCTGGACCCTGGTGCATATACAGTTATAAAAGCACATAAAGGCATAGAAGGTGTGAATTTGTGAAAGGGGCCTGGCATCCAAGAGGGGGTCATCAGCTCCAGGGCTGATGAGGTTCTAGTTATACCCCATAGAGAATAATTTTGTGTTTATATTGGGGCCTTCCAAAGTCTAGTTATGCCACTATGGAAGATGTGCAGTATACATTACACTGTACAAAATGAATGATCTCATTTTACTGAAAGAGCTACATATTTTCAGTGGATTTAAGTCTGTGACTATCTCAATAGCATTTTAATTGCAATTCCTTCATTCTAAATTGAGAGTTCAGAAAAATCTGCTGAAGACTGCTATTTTCTACTTTTTGCATATTCATAAAATGCATTCAGCCCCATGCCATACAGTTGAATGGTCTGTTAAATTATAAATAACAGTTAAGGAGCTGTAGGTGGAGAACTTATGTAGCACAACTCAAACTAATTAGTGTTAGCTATGTGCTTAATCCTTTGGCAGCTATGGGGATCACCCCTGTTTGGCACAGGTGAACTATATATATATATATATATATATATATAGATAGATATATATATAGATAGATATATATAGATAGATATAATGTGTGTGTGTTTGACTAATTCATGATGTGCTGATCGATGCACCTGCCAAACATATATACATATATACAGGGCTTATAATTTTAAGTCCTTTGCTACTAGCCAGACCTGAAAAGTTACTCACCACTGCAAGCCAAGACATACACACCAGGGCTGAATTTCTACTCGCCAGGGCTGAACTTTCACTCGCTATTGGCTAGTGGCAAGTGGAAATTTTGAGCCCTGCATATATATATATATATTATACAGGGATCAAAACTTCCACTCGTCACTAGCCAATGGTGAGTGAAAATTCAGCCCTGGCGAGTAGAAATTCAGCCCTGGTGAGTATGTTATAGCTTGCAGTGGTAACTTTTCAGGTCTGGCTAGTAGCAAAGGACTTCAAATTTTAAGCCCTGTATATATATATATATATATATATATATATATATATATATATAGTACTGTGCAAAAGTTTTAGGCAGGTGTGAAAAAATGCTGTAAAATAAGAATGCTTTCAAGAATAGACGTTAATAGTTTATTTTTATACATTAACAAAATGCATAGTGAGTGAACAGAAGAAACATAAATCAATTCAATATCTGGTGTGACCACCCTTTGCCTCAAAACAGCATCAGTTCATCTAGGTCACTCGCACACAGTACGTTAAGGAACTCGGAAGGTTGGTTGTCTCAAACATCTTGGAAAACTAAACACAGTTCTTCTGTGGATTTAGGAAGCCTCAGTTGCTTCTCTCTCTTCATGTAATCCCAGACAGGCTCGATGATGTTGAGATCAGGGATCTTTGGGGCCATTCCATCACTTCCAAAACTACTTGTTCTTCTTTACGCTTAAGATAGTTCTTAATGACTTTGGCTGGGGTTGTACCAGAGTCCCACTGTTCTCTGCCAATTCTGAGCTGATGGCACTGCTGGACATCTTCCGATTGTGAAGGGAAGTAAGAATGATGTGTCTTTCATCTGCTGCACTAAGTTTCCTTGGCCGACCACTGCGTCTATGTTGCCTGTTTCTTTGTGCTTCTTCAAAAGAACTTGGACAGCACATCTGAAAACCCCTGTCTGCCTTGAAATTTGTGCCTGGGAGAGACCTTTTGCACAGTACTGTATGTATATATATATATATATATATATATATATATATATATATATATATGCCATGCTGGTCTAGTGCATTTGATCCTGCCATGGGACTAGAACCTGTGACCCTGAGGTTTGAGCAGATTCCCCACAGCTGGTGTATTAACACAACCATTTCTTCTAGTGGACTGTAAGCCGTTTTATTTTAATTGGATTGAAAAAGGGTTATAGTTCCTATGGCTTTCCAAAAAAATTGACTAGATTAAAAAAAAATTGATTATCTGTTCTGTTCTACGGCATTGCAATGAGGTCTGCGAGTATTGCTGCTCCTATAATTTAGATCCATGAAAAATAACTGCAAAATTAATATGTACGCTTAATCCTAAATTATGTAAGAATAAGTAGAACCTACACAAAATGCACCAAGGCAATAGTGGAGCCAGAACTGACATATTCTCTGTGCGGCACCACATATGTTAATATAGTGTGTGATCAGCAGCACAAAGGCAGACAGACATAATCCTCTGCCATTTCCACTTACGTCTTTCTCACACACATGCGTCTCACTCCCTACCAGTCAGGAGAGGAAATTACTGGTGCGGTGGAGTAATATATACATGTATTTGAAGATGAAAAGTATGGACAATCTAAAGATTGTAAGTCCATCTCTGTGTCTATCGACAGTTTAATTTGGTGGCATAAATGATTGATTCAACATGACCATTTTTAACTCTATAAATTGCCTCTAAAAGAAAATGGGACAATTCTGGTGCAAACCAACAGGGGAGAAATTAAAATTCCCCAAATCCCCCCTTCATTTAACCCTCTGAGTGCCAGAGGGGTACGCAACACTTTGCTTTGCAATGCGTTGCGTACCCCTCTGGCACTCAAAGGGTTAAGTGAGGCTTTCTGACCCCTTGAGTAATAGGGAGGTCTCCAATGTATCGCAAACCTCTCTAGCATTCAAGGGGTTAAAGCCATATTTAACCTTTTGAGTGCCGGAGTGGTATCTAACACATCGCCATGCATTGGATGCCACACTGGCTATCAGAGAGTTAAAGGGATAGTAAAGTCCCAAAAAAGTATGTTCTAAATCGTAGCTGCACTAAAAAAACATTTAATGCACTTAATCCTTTCTTTTAAACCAATATGGTTTGAGAGATATAATAAAATAAAGACCTCCGCTCGCTCCCCCTTCTCATGCGTCCGCTGTACAGTGGACGTCATGAAATCCTGCTTCCGGGACCAGACGGTGGCTCTTCAGTATCGCTGTCATATAGACATCTAAGTATAATTACTTCATCGGAATGGTCCACAACGTGTGCTTATAAACCAGGCAGACGTTGTAGACCATACCAATGAAGTAATTATAGTTAGTTATCTAGATAACAGCGCTCCTGAAGAGCCGCCTACAGTCGGGCGACCAGATTATGCCTCTGACAGCTTTACAGCTCATCAGGCAGAAAGGGGAGGGAACAGAGGATTTTATTTTCTTACATCTTTCAAACCATAATGGAGAAAGGATTAAGCGCATTAATTGTTTTTTTAGTGCAGCTACCATTTAAAAAATACTTTTTTGGGGACTTTACTATCCCTTTAAATCAGTGAGAATTTGTATTTGACCCCCTTGGTGCTGTTGGTTGATGGGCCAGAACTACTCTACTTCTTTGTCCATAAAAAAGATAATTTGTCTATACAAAGAATGATTCTTTCCTCCATTTTCTGACAAAATTTGGATAATACCATCTTATTTTCATAAGTAATTTTAAACATTCCAGTGTAAAAAAGAAAAAGATAATATAATTGACTTAAATTAGATGTGAATTTCCTAACAGGCATTTCTTGAACAGGAACCTAGGACTATTTTTTCTACCAGGTGGTAGTGAGTAAGTTCAGGGGTGGAGTTATGTGAAATGTGAAGGTGTGGCTAAGGGCACCTTTGGAGCTTTTGCTTTGAAGAGCCTGAAGTGTAAATGCAGCCCTGTACATACCCTGTACTAGTCAGTTAATTTATCTCTTTGAATTATGTTGTGAACACAGTTAAAGTCGTGGAAATTGTGTGACTGAATTGCATCCATTACATGGTTTAACGTTGCAACAGTTTTGCGACTAAATTGTGCCTATTTTTGATGTTCCTATGACCTAAACACACTGAGTTACAGACTACCAGGTAACCATTTTACAGCCCAATTCCTTTGTCCATTTATGACACGGGTTTAGCCATAAGTTTAACACAATAGTTGTATGTCTTCATTTGTGCCAATTTCTGTGCAAAGAATTACACCAACTGTGAACACAATTTGCACACCCAGCAACAAAGTGGCTTAGTAGGCAGAATTGACACCTCAAAACTAATTCTATGGAGGACTCCACTGCAAAATGTATATATTGTTTTTTGCCCCAGAGCCACTTTCCCCTTAGTTGTTCCTGTATAAAGATCATAAGGAAGTTAACTAGGTAAAGACTTTCCCTCGCCTCAGGGCCTTCCTGTGATCACAGTGATACGAGACAAGAGAGAAAACAAACAGGTATAAGCATTGGCCCACATAATTAATTTACTCCATTTGGGTGTGTGAGGGACGCATTTAGAGACAAATCTCTTGAGGTTGGTGATGTCACCTTTCTCTTGTCATTTTTAGTCAGTTTTCACAATACTGTTAATCCAGGCTTGGATAATATCCATGTACAATCAGTCATGTCTGTAATCTCTGGGCCTCCCTGTTTGACAGGTGTGTGATAACTATTTCAGCACTAGGGGGTGTACAATGCAATGATGAACAGCTGCCAATTAAAAGGTTAAACCATTCAAAAGGTTCAACTTCTGGCATTCAAAGTGTTAAACCTATACATGTCACGTCCAGCATGCTTCTCAACCTCTAATAAATAAAGGCCACGTACATTCTGGCCATATGCATATCCACCATGTACAGGGCCTTATTTACTAAGGAGAGAGAAGCCTCTGTACTCCTCATGGTTCTCTCTTACATTGTGGGATGAAGATGCTTATGCATCATTGTTCTTGCATCTCTACCATTGACTCACCTGGGACCCATCCAAAATCTGCTATTGACCTCACATGACAATCATTCAGTATCTGCTACTGACTTCATCTGGGGATCATTCAGTATCTGCTACTGACTTCACAGGGGATCATTCAGTATCTGCTATTGACATCACCTGGTGATCATTCATTATCTGCCAATGACCTTACCTGGTGATCATTCAGTATCTGCTACTGACTTCAAGGGGGATCATTCAGTATCTGCCAATGACCTTACCTGGTGATCATTCATTATCTGCCAATGACCTTACCTGGTGATCATTCAGTATCTGCTATTGACATCACGTGGGGATCATTCAGTATCTGCTGCTGACTTCACAAGGGATCATTCAGTATCTGCTATTGACATCACATGGGGATCATTCAGTATCTGCTGCTGACTTCATGAGGGATCATTCCGTTTCTGCTATTGACATCACATGGGGATCATTCAGTATCTGCTACTGACTTCACAGGGGATCATTCACTACCTGCTATTGACATCACCCAGGGATCATTCACTATCTGCTATTCTAATCACTCATGGATCATTCACTATCTGCTATTCTATTCTATTTTTTTTTTAAATGCTTTATTGAAAAAAATTCAAGGATCACAATGACAGAAAGCACACACAAAGTATGCGATAAATAGTTTGAAGGCATACATTGCAAAATACATTCTCAGTCTGTAGTACAGGCAATCATGTACATCAATCAGGATCATCAAATCAGACCTATCTGGAAAATCTTAAGTTGAGAAAGTCTTAGGTGGAACTCGCTAATAGCAGAAAGAGAGAGGTAAAGAGAAAGCGGAGAAAAGAAAAGAGGAGTAAAGGGGAAAAAAAACACATATGGGGGGAGGGAGGGGAGAGGGAAGCCTCAAAAGATTTGAATCAATGGATGAACCTGTCATGTCAAGGGAAGTCAGAGATATAGAGACTGATGTGGAATTAGAAAGGGCAATCAGCAAAAAATCCGGGTCACTTCCTGCTGTGCAAAATAAATCCTCATCATAGAAATGTGCCTCCTAACAGTGAGTGCCCATTCAGAGAGAGTAGGGGGAGATTCCTCCTTCCATTGGCGAGGAACAAGAGGTTTGGCAACCAGTAACATAGCGAATAACAATACTTTTTCCAAGTTAGAAAGTCTGGGGAGTTTAGAAAAGAACAGTGTTTGCCATATGTCCTTAGAGAGAGTAATGTTCAGACATTTCATAATAGAGTCAAGACAGCCCATCCAAAATGTCCACCATATATGTGACGGGGTGCCCCTTACTGTATGACATTTCCAGCAAAGTGGACTAATCGTAGAAGATATAGCATGTAGCCTAGAGGGGGTTAAGTACCATCTGGAGAGAAATTTAAAATGCATTGCCAATGATGACGCAGAGATGAAAGCCGAAGCCGCTGCCCTCCAGATGTGCTCCCAGTCTTCAATGGATAGCGACAATCCCAGTTCATGTTCCCAGGCCAAAGCATATTGAGGTTTTAATAGAATAGACAGAAAGGACAATAAGGTATATCATGTACCTAGTGAGCTGGTAGGTTTTTAGGGGCTAACAGAAGAGATTCGAATGTGGTGGGTTGAGATCTCCACACATACTAAAAGGGATAGTAATACTTCATTTTTACTATCCCTTTTGTTGTAGCCCATAAAAATTGGAATTAAACGAGACCAGCGGCACCTCTCAGACCTTTATGGTTTGAGAGATATCCGCATTCAAAGTTCCCTCTCCTTCTCTTTCCCCTGATGTCAGCTTTCTAGCTGTCAGATTTGGAGTCTGATCTGCAGACTGGCCGCGGATCTTCAGCAGTGCTGAGATCACGTTATAGAAACAGAAATCCTTCACTGAAATGGTCTTCTACGTGTGCAGTTTGCAAGCACACAAAGAAGACCATTTAAGTGAAGGATTTCTGTTTCTATAACTCAGTCTCGCCACTGCTGCAGAGCCGCCGCTGGTCCTGGGACCGGATTCCCCTGCTGTCAGCTATAACGCTGACGTCAAAGGAGAGAGAAGGAGAGGGAACTTTGAATGCAGATATCTCATAAAACCATAAAGGTTTGAGAGGTGTCGCTGGTCTTGTTTAATTCCAATTTTTAAGGGCTACAACATGAAGGATAGTAAAAATGAAGTATTACTATCCCTTTAATAGAGATTTGTTCCAGAAAGTGTAAAAATCTCCACATTTCAGAAGTTGGAAGGGCATATGTATCCTTTAGGTCTTAGGTCTTCAATGTGTCGTAGCATTCCATTAGAAGTTAAGTCTGCCACACGTAAAGGGTGAGGTACAGCCCATTTAGGAAACGAGGAGGAAGGGAGAGAGTAGGGGGTAAGTCTCCTTTAGAACACCGGTGAGGCCAAGGATGGGGAAAGGGCTAGAGTGTTATCCCTATTACATATAGACCATATGGAAAAAATATGTGATAGAATAGGATGAGAGCGTATGGGCTTGTGCCTCATATGAGGGCGGAGTAACAACTCAACTAGAGGGTCCTCCGGAGCGACCATCTTCCGTTCAATTTTAACCCAAGCTTTATCCATACTACTATGTGCCTAATCAACTGCGGACAGGAGGGCTGAGGTATAATAATATTTAACAGGGTTAGGAAGACCCAGGCCACCTCTGTGTTTATGTAAGTATAGATAACGATTGGCGAGCTTGGGAGGTTTGGCTTTCCATAAAAAGCAGTGAATGGCTTGATTGAGAAGGGAAAAAAAAGTAGAGGAGATATGTATTGGCAAAGTTTTAAATAGATAAAGTAGACAAGGAAGCACGTTCATTTTAATGACATTGACCCTACCATACCACAATAAAAAAAAGTGAGTTCCATTTTTCGAGATCACGCCTTATTGAGGTCAATAACAGTGGAAAGTTGAGTTGACAGAGAGATGAGAAGGATGAGGACAGGTTAATACCTAAGTATTTAATTGAGGATGTGGACCAGCAAATTGGAGTTTGCGATTAAAGGACAAGCAAACGTGTGGGAGATAACCATAGATCCAACGCTTCAGATTTTGCAAAGTTTGAAAGGTCTGAAAAAGCATCAAGTTAACCAAGGACAGCCTGCAAAGAGTCCTCTGGATCAGTGACCGATATGAGCACATTGTCTGCAAACATCACCAATTTGTGTTCTGATGGACCTATAGTAACCCCTTTAATACGTTTGTTGAGACAAATGTGTGGTGCCAGAGGTTCCATAACTAGGATGAATAATAGAGGGGAGAGTGGGCATCTCTGCCTACTTCCGTTATATATATATATTAAATCTGTCAAATAAGGGTCCATTAACCCTCACCCTGGCATTAGGATTTGAATATAGAGGGAAAAAAAGGATTTAGTAAAAAGAGGGCCAAACACAAAGGCCTGCAAGGATCACTTGAGAAAGGGCCAGGGAACCCTTACAAATACCTTCTCGGCATCGGTAGATAGGAAAATAGATGGAATGGTGTGTTCTTGGAGATGGTGAATAACGTTCAGCACCTTGCGAATATTATGGCGTGCTTCTTTGCCAGGTATAAAGCCAGCCTGGTCAGTATGTATCAGGGAAGTCAGGAATGGTTTGATGAGCTCAGCCAGGATCTTGGCGTATAGTTTAATATCAAGATTAATTAGAGAGATTGGCCTATAGCTTTCGCTACGCTGCAGGTCTTTGCCCGGCTTAGGGAGTACCATAACATGAGCCTCTACCAAGGATGGGTGTAAGCTAATATCTGTGGGAAGAGCTGCAAATGCTGGAGTCAGCATTGGCAGCAATTTATCTTGAAAGGTTTTGTAATATAATTGCGTGAATCCCTCCGACCCTGGACTTTTCCCTTGGGGCAGAGCCTGGATGGCTTTGCTAATCTCCATAGGCAAAATCGGAGCCTCCAGAGCTTCACAGGCTGAAGTGAATAATTGAGAAAGGCGAGCGGAGCGTAGGTATGATGAAATGCAAGATTCCATATCTGGCATTGAAGGAGACATTTCCCCCTGTAAATTATAAAGCGAAGCATAGTAATCTCGGAATACTGTCGCTATCGACGATTTGTCATAGACTAAGGAGTTGGAAGAAGTGCGAATGGATGGTACATAATGAGACATATATTAAGACCGGAGTTAGCGTGCCAATAAGGAACCAACCTTATTGCCATGTTCAAAAAAGGTACACCTAGTTTTTAAAAAAAGGCTTTCCATCCTGAGGTTGAGTAATGAAGTAAGTTGTGATCTAAGCCTAGTAAGCTAAAGTAGGTCCTGATCAGTTCCCATGATTTTATGGTTGGATTCCAGCTGGGCAATGTCTGAAAGAAGTTGCTGAATTAGACGCATGCATTTTTTTCCCTGGCAGATGCCAATATGATAAGATGTCCCCTGATAATACATTTATGAGTTGCCCAGATAGAGAGGGGAGACGTAACCCCACCTGTATTTTCGTTGATGAAATGGTCTAAAGCCTCTTTAATGAGTTCTACTACCTCTGGTGTCTTCAAAAGAGATTCATCTAAACGCCATATAGGAGGAGTTAAGTACCTTTACGCAGGCGCAAGTCTATTTGTATAGGTGCATGGTCAGACCAAGTGATATTATCAATCGCTGAAGATTCCAAAAGGTGTAGGTGGTCATAAAAGATAAGAAAATAATCAATACGGGAATATATATCATGGGGATATGAATAGAAGGTAAAATCCTTAAGATCTGGGTGACAAACACCCCAGGCGTCAACTACTTTGTAAGCGTGTAGGGTATTTCGTATAGACCGAAGAAGAGGCCTGGAGTAAGAAGAATATCCCTTGGAGCAATCAAGAGAGGGCTGTAAAGGGACGTTCAAATCCCCTCCAACAATCAATGCTCCTTCCCGTAAAGTGTCAAGTTTATCAAATGCATTTGAAAGGAAGGAATCTTGATTTGAGTTAGGTGAGTACAAGCACGCAAATGTGTAACGTTGGGAATCTATAGATCCTTTTACAAATATAAAGTGGCCTAATGGGTCTCAAATAGAGGAATTCAGGATGAATGGTGTTTTCCTATGAAAAAGAAGAGCCACCCCTAGCTTCTTTTGGGATGTGGAGCTTAGAAAGGCTTGGGAGTAAAATCTATTCGTTAGGGACATTTCCATACTTCATTTGAAATGGGCCTCCTGGAGAAAGACTATATTGCCTTTAAGGCGATGGAATTCATGAAGATCCATAGATAGTTTGGAAGGAGCATTCAGCCCCTTAACAGTGTATGACAAAAGAGTCAGAGAAGAGCGCATAGAGGGAGGTGGTGGAGTCATGTTCAAATTAGCAGCCATGGTGCATTAAAGGAATGGAAAACTGAATACATCCTTGCAACCCCAAGACATGAAGGCTCCAGCCATGACAGGGACGAGGCATAGGAGGGGAAAAAAAGGGGGGAAATAGTGGAGAAAGAAACGAGGAGAAAGAAAGATAGCAAGAGTAGAGGCTCACGTCAGGACTGATTGGCGAACCAGTCACCAATCGCCTAAATGGTAGGGGAAAAATGAGCCCTAGAAGGGCGAGGAGAGCAAAGACATAAAAGGAAAGACAAAGGTCCAAAAGTGGACTAATATACATCGTAACAAAGTAACCAAATTTACTGTAGCAAAATAGACTACATGAGCAATATACTCAACATGTACACAAAATCAGATATGTTATGTGTGTAAAATATAAATAACACGTGGATACACTGACAAGATAGGAGGAGCAGGATTAAAGGGGTAAAGTAAGTAATGAAGTGGAAGGACGTATAGTGCCCTCACAAAGCCTGGGAAAGGGCAAGCAAAGTAGCATATCATAGAAACCTTAAATGGAGAGCAGCACTACGGGTGTAGGGCATATTATCCAGAAAGGGTCAAATCAATAAGATCAAATAGCAAGCCGAGCTATCTTATAATAGAGGTGAGTAGTCGAGGGGGAATTTTAAGAAAACACCCTGGGGGGGCTATTACTGTACTGGGGGATAAAGATCAAGATACATCCCTGGAAACCCCGTAGAGTATAGAGAGAAAAGGAACCAGGGAAGCCACTGTGAAAAAGTATCAAACCCAGTCATGCAACAGAGGGAGATATTATTCTTTAGATCCTACAGAAAAGTAAGGGCAAATAATCAAAATGTGCCCAATGGTTAATAGCTAAACACTGTAATGCGCAATGGAACAAAACAATTATATAAAAAATTGCAATACAAAACTGAGGATGCCAATATATAACCGAAAACCCAAACGGTCATGGTATATCCCTGTGTCTATGAATGAGGTACCTCAGCAGTAAGTTAGACAGTTAGTGTGAGTCTGTATACTGTAGAATTAAAAGGAAAAATAGTTAATATAATAGGGGGGGGTTATAACCTCCTCCTAAATGCTCTGACGTTTAGATGTTAGTAGTGCAAGCATTGGGCAGATCAGCAAGTTTAAGACATTATCTCCTGTGGCGAGGAAGCACAAAGCCACGTGGGTCTGTACATTACCAACCAGAGGAGAGCCTGAAGAGGGCAGCTAAAATTAAGTATGAAGTTCCTATCAGGTCATAGTAAAGTACAAAAATATCAAAGAAAATCCCACCAATAACCCGTAAATAACCTGATCAAGGACCTCACTCAGTATGAAATAAAGCTAAAGCAAAACAAACCCAAAGATGTATATAAATATCAAAGCTTGGGAGTTCTACCCTGTCATCCAGTTCCGCACTCCCCTCGAAATGTGTGGAGGCAGCTGGCAGAATGACAAGGGAGATCCGAATAGGTCTTTACATTCCCAAACAAGACCCCTATTCCCGCAGCCCCCTGACGTGTAATCACTAAGTTATGTCTATATAAGCAACAAACCAAAAACAGGTCTAAACTCAAGTATAGTCTGTCGAGTGAAGGGTCCATAGTGGATCAAACCTGTAGAGGAAAAGAGGTGCAGGAGAGTTATATATATCAGGGGTCTTGCATCCATCGCCAACAAGAGAGATTCATAAGTCGGCCAATAGAAAACAGGAAAGTCACCCCACAGAGGTAGGCCCCATCGCTGAAGCTGGAGGTAGTGGAATCACCCTTGTGGCCTTCCTCTTCTTCGGCATAGGCTTCCATGGGGAAATCGGAGGGCCACAGTCCATAGCAAACGGTTTGTCTTCTAATCCGGTAAGAGTACCTTCAGGTAGCTGAAGGTGAATCACCATCAGAAATGCCCGGACTGAAGTAATAGGCTTTAACTCCTGTCTCCATTGAATTGTGGCTGGGGAAAGATCCTGGAAGATAGAGATTGTATGTCCCTCAAATAGAAGAGAGGAAGTACCCATTTATAAACTTCTTCACTATCTGAGAATGCTTGAAAATGGAGGATTACATCCCTTCTGTTGGAGGACCTTTAGAGCGGAGGGCTCTGTGAGCACAGTCCAGTTGGAAAATTCTGTCCGAAGGGGTTTTAGCAGGTAAGCAAAGAGGCGCTATAGGAACACAGAGAGAGAAGCAGAGGCATAAGCGGTGACATAAGTGGAGTTGAGTCTGTATGATCCGTTATCTTAGCTCCTTCTTGTACAGGCTTGGTAGATTTCTTGTGTGAGAAAAAAGTGTGAAGGGCTTTAGGTTGTTTGAAAGGTTTTCCGCGGACCATGGTCCGCATGCCGTAAGGAAGAGAACCCAGTGTGTAGAGCACCGCAAGACAGACTGTGTCAGTGTAAAAGCAGGAAAATATTGCTTTGTAATCAGGAGCTCGTTGATTAAGCAGCCATGTTAGTCGGCAGTGAAACCACGTCCCCCTACTATCTGCTATTCTAATTACCTGGGGATCATTCAGTATCTGCCCATGACCTCTCCTGGGGATTGTTCATTATTTGCTATTGACTTTACCTAGGGATCATTCAGCATCTGCCATTGACGTCACCAATGTCCCATTCAGTATCTGCTAATTACCTCACCAAGGGATCATTCAGTATCTGTTATTGACCTCACGTGGGAACCATTCGGTATCTTCTTCTGACCCCAACTAGGGATCATTCACTATCTGATTTTGATACCACCTGGGTGGTTGCCTAACCCTCTGGGGTTTAAAATGTTAATGAAATACATTTTCATTTGTCTTCTGTGGTGATTTTGATTTGCTCCAGAATTGCACCGCTTTAGATAACAAAATTGCAACCCTAAGCTTTTAAAAACAACTCTCCATATGCTATTACAGATTAGACTTATTCACTGTGTCTTTTACTGTGATAAAAAGCACCTTACTCCTCCAGTTACTTACGTCATTATTAGTCAAATGTGTTCCTAATGCTTGTTTAGAACACTTATTCCAATAGAGTCTCCTACACATGTTTTGATGTTTTCCTGAGTTTATGCAGTCATCCTAATTTTCCTTCCATTATTTCACATCAGTAGACTGGAGGCAGTTGACATTTGGCTTATAATGTGTAACAATGCTTTTATTTATTTATTTCGAAAATATTTTACCAAGAAGAATACATTGAGATTTCTATAATTTTCAAGTATGTCCTGAAGAGGTTTTACAGTACAAAGTTAAATGTTTTTCACAGAGAAAAAAAAATATACATAGATAAAAATAAAAATTTTATATAGATGTACATGTTGCTTTTATATACAAAGAATCCATTATTTTTAGGGATTTTAGACTGTGACAAGATCAGATATTTTGGGTGTGACCATATGGCCCTGGCTTCTCTGACACGTAAGGTATAGCAGTTCAGACATGTTATCGTCCATGGGTTTCTTTCTCTTACCTGCACAGCTGACCACTATACTAAGCACTAAGACTCGGTACTTTGAGTCGAGTATCCACCAGCAACTCAGGATATACTGCACTGATAGCTCCGGTTCATATAGGATATTCTATCTATCTAGTTCCTTGGCACATCTCTATGGGTAACTGCTCTATAGTGCACGACAAACAGCAATATACCTGGATAATTCAGGGAGAGACAAGCTCTTCTTGGTAAATCATGAACTACTTTATTTTCAACCAATACAACATTTTAATACAGTCCAGAGAAAGGGGCAGTCACCACATGGACAAAACTTGACACACTGGGTTTAACATAAGACAAAGGTTACTAAAAGTGGGGGAGGTGGACACAAGACTCTTATCACCTACTGTAGAAATCTCCGGGGGGGGGGGAGGTTAGCACAACCAAGAGATTCAGTCTAGCAACAACCCTGTATACAGTACATTACCAGTGAATCGCTGTTCACACCGTAAAACCATCAATATCGGCTGATAATCATCTGCAGCTCCGAGCCTCTGAGTCCAGGTGGGGGAAGGTTGGAGCAGGCTTCCATGACAATCCCTACATATTATCTATACCATTCAGTGTTAGTGTCCACGTGATCCCAGCTAGGGGGAGGAGAGGCTTCGCCTCTTGCACCGTGTGACCTGTGACAGTCCTATTTGTCACATTGGGGGTAGGATATTCCAGGCTTTCGGAGCTCTGAAGGAGAAAGCAGGTTGACCGGCTTCTTTCTTACTGTGTGGAATACTCAGTGAGTTGTTAGAAGTGGAGCAGAGGTTGTAGTTAGTATGAAAACTTGGAATAAGCATACTGCTCAGGTGGTCTAATGGCTTTACAGAGAAGTAGTTATAAATTAGGCAAAAAAGGTGAAAGGTAAGTCTAGATTCTAGAGTTAGCCAATTTAGTTCTTTAAACATATCACAATGATGGCTAGTCTAATAACACTGGAGGACAAAACATTGAAAGTCTGTGGGGCAAGTCCACTGCTAAACATTATGACAGTAAAGATACCAATTACTTTTCAGTATCCTATATACCTCTGGTAAGGTTAAAAAACATAATTGACTCAATAAATAACTTATTTCAAGGAATAATAAATATTATAAACTATTTGATGCAAAGTGAAAACTATTCCTATCCTACCGTATAGATGTCAATATACTGATTAATTAACACCTCCCACTAAGACCTGGTGATATTACTATAGATTTTACCACTCAACAACCATATTTTAGATGAAATAAAGATTTTAAAGGGATAGTAATATCACATAAAAAGTAATAGCTATATTGTAGCTATAATAAAAAGAGATTACCTGAGGTTATCCCTATCTCTCAAACATTTATGGTTTGAGAGATACATATGAAAATAAAATGATCCGCTCCCTCCCCTTTCTCATACGTCATATGTATAGCTAACGGCATGAGATCCTAGTCATGGGACCAGACAGAGGCTCTTCAGCAGAGCCGACAAAGCGATAGCTAGAATTAAATACTTCATTGGAACGGTCCACAACATGTGCCTGGTTTGCAAGAACACTTTGTAGAACGTTCCATTGAAGTATCTATTTTTAGATATAGCTGTGTTGGCTCAGCTGAAGAGCCGCCGCTGGTCATGTGACCAGAATCTGCTTCTGACAGCTTTACAGCTCGTCAAGCAGAAAGGGGAGGGAGCGGAGAACTTTATTTTCTTATATCTCTCAAACCATAAAGGTTTGAGAGATAGGAATAACCGCAAGTAATCCCTTTTTATTATAGCTACAATACAGCTGTTGTTTACGTGACATAACTATCCCTTTAAAACATTAGATTCAAAGTTAAAACTAATCCTACCCCATGATACTCAATAACATTATACCCTACATCCTACTGTATCCAAAACATATATCCTTGAGTGAGGTGGAACTAAAGTTAAAACATTAATTTACAGCAAAAATAAGTTTCTTCATTCAGTCCATTTGGGTTAGGGGGCTCCGCTTATAAATCCAGAATGGTTCCCACATGGAAAGAGTTGAGATTCATCCTAGATGTTTGGCAAGCACACAGTCAATGCCAATCACAAGGGATCCTTTTATCCATCTTTGTGGACTTTTCACAAAGTTCCATGGAACCAGAGCTGGATCATCCATTATGGCAACCTAGGCTACTGCCTAGGGCCCATGGCAATATGAGGGGCCCTGGCTGCAAGTAATGGGTCACAGGCCAAGGCCCTGCTGTTGCTGCTACTAACATCTTGTATCAGTTGCCCTTTTTGTTGAAAGAGACCAGCACCATCCAGTTGCTCCAACTTAAAGAAGAGCCACAAAGCTAATACCTGCTGTGTCAGAAGCACCTGATCAAGACATGTGGTGCTCCAAACTGGTACCTTGCCTAGGGCCCTATGGGGCCTTAATCCATCTCTGCATGGAACCCCATGGCTAACATTTTAAATGATTTTTCTTCCGTGTTCTACCAAATGATCACAGAGAGAGCTTGTTTGGGTCTACCAACAGACAGATTTTTTTTGTGTACAATCATAGTTTATTGAAGGGATAGTAATACTTCATTTTATCTTTATTTTATTTTGTAGGCATTAAAAAAACATGAAGAACAATATGTGTTATCTCTCAAACCTTTATGGTTTGAGAGATATTCACAAGCAAAGTTTCCCCTCCAGCCGCTTTTACCTAGTGTAAGCCATCTCTTCTCAGATGTGGAATCTGGTTGTAAGACCAGACAGATAACAGAAGGGGACAATCTTCTTCCTATGAGAACAATAAAAGCCCTGCCCCCCTTGACAACTTTTTCAGGTTTTTCCCTTGTCTTAATTGAAGATTGTCCCTCTCTGCAATCTACCTGGGCACTTCCCTTCTGATCTGGCTGAGCAGTGTTACATCAGTAAAAGGGGCGGGAGGGGGATACTTTGTCATTGAATTATTCTTGAACTACAACTCTGACAGAATTGAAATAACACTCTCCAAAGTCCAAATACTATGATGATTAATTAGAGCTGCTTTTATTATGAAACATTACTATCCCTTTAAGTAAACTGCAAACAGAGAGCTGTGATTTATAAATCATTTGACTTTAAATTCTTTTACACATTTAGATTCAAATAAAGAAGGTTCTTGTAACAAATGAACATGATTTGCACGTCTTCTTATTGCATTTGAAATGTCCTGTTACTGAACTTAACATTTTTGTAGTCTTCTTCACTATACTTTGAACTACAAATCTTCTTCAACTCTTCCTCTTCCTAAAACAACATTTGGATTGCTCTAAAGGATCATTAAATGTAAAATGTTTCTGTTCTTAGTTATCATTTTTGTGATACAGATGAATTATGTTGAATTATTAATGCCAATTCATTTTTTTTCCTATTATTTGTTTTAATTGTAGGTTCTAAAATCTCCTCTGTTTAAGAGCATTTCCAAAGGCTTTACCTACAAATTATTTATTATACCCCTTTTAAAACGTGTCTCTATATTTTGAAATCATTGCACCTTAAGTTACTAAATTGTCCAAACTGCATGTTATTTAGCCTTTTGGAGTAGTGGCAGCTTTTAGCCCTGAGGTACTAGGTAGAGCTAATCTCATCCTTATAAATAGCATCTGAGATAGCTCAATTTCTGTCACATCCGATGTCCAGAGGTTATACTGATGAATAATGAATATTGTATGTGAACAATAGACCAATATAATTGGAACTGCAGCACTCTGTTGTCAATTCTAGGTTTTTTCACTCCCCGCCATGCAATGAGAATATCAACTCTGTATGAGCCATATGCACTAGATCCCCCTCCCACCACACACACACACACACACACACACACACACACACACACACACACACACACACACACACACACACACACACACACACACACACACATATAGACCAGTGAACATGGTGCCCAAGGAGATTTCTCTTATTTGCAAATAAAAGGGCAGAAACTATTTCTTCATTAATATCATAGATGTATCTTTGTCCCCAAAATATGCCAAGATGATGTTGAAAGGGATAGTAATGTATAATAATAAAAGCAGGTCTAATTAATCATCATAGTATTTGGACTTTGGAGAGTGTTATTTCAATTGTGTCAGAGTTGTAGTTCAAGAGTAATTCAATGACAAAGGGTCCCCCTCCCTCCCCTTTTACTGATGTAACACTGCTCAGTCAGATCAGAAGGGAGGTGCCCAGGTAGACTGCAGAGAGGGACAATCTTCAATTAAGATAAGGGAAAAACCTGAAAAACTTGTCAAGGGGGGCAGGGCTTTCATTGTTCTCACAGTAAGAAGATTGTCCCCTTCTGTTATCTGTTTGGTCTATGGACTGGATTCCACATCTGAGAAGAGATGGCTTACACTAGGTAAAAGGGGTGAGAGGGGAAACTTTTCTTGTGAATATCTCTCAAACCATAATGCCTACAAAATAAAATAAAGATACAACAAAGTATTACTATCCCTTTAATAGATGTACATAGAGAAACAACATTCATGGTAACCCATAGGTATATTTCCCGATCCCATCTAATATTGGCCATCTTCTCCAAAACACTTTGAGAGTCTGTAAGATATGATCTAAGTTGTTTTGCACATTTTTGTAAAACATGGTCTACAAATGCTTATTTTTATACCATCTATAGTGGGTCTTCTGAAATGGTTGTTATGTTCTTCTGTAATTTTTTGGTAAGGTACAGGAAGGGCATATCTGCTTCCTGGATAAAGTTTAATTTTAATTCATTCTTAGTTACTATTCATTTCCCCATTGCCTTATCTAGCATTGAATTCAATGCATCATTAAATAGTTTCTCCAGATTATTTTTTTATACCGTGTCTTATCATCCAAGTGTATATAACCTTCCTGTAGACAGACAACCATATTTTGAATTACAATTGCACCTTCATTATCAACCTCTGCCATTGTTATTAAATTCTTTTTAGAAAGTTCTTTCATCGCTTCTCTTTCCAAGCTGATAATAATTTTTCATAAGGGGCTTAGTTTTTACATTATCATTATATTATCCTAAAATGGTTGATAAAAGGCATCAACATTTATTTTGAAGCATAAAACTGTAATTTGGCTGTCAAACCTGTTGGTGTAACATGATTTTATACCTCTTCATAATTATTGGTAGTTGTCTCCACATTCAAAGTAACATGACCTTCCTTTAATCCTTTGAGTGCAAGAGCGTTGCATACCCACTGGCACTGAAAGGGTTAATAAGATCCCAGACATTTTCTATCACATTCATCCCAATATACTGAAGTGTTTGTCAACCCAGGGGTTCCTGTTGGTAGTTATTAATTGCAGACTTAGCCTCAAAATACCTGTGAAGAGTTAATTTTCTAGCGAATCTGTGCAGATCCACAATAAAATGAAAACCTTTGGAATTAGAGTGCGTGGAAAATTTTAAACCTTTTAAAAGAAAGGAAAGCAAGAAAAAGATCAAAATCATTTAAGTTATAGATGTCCATAGCATTAGAATGAGCTGCGCTATGCTACGGGCATATCAGTACTATGAGCAGATCTCTTCAGGTTTTTGCTTCTTTTGATCTCCTGGGGGGAGATGAAATAAGGATGTTATTGCGATGTGTGCCTGGTGATGTACTAAGAAATAAGTATGTAAGGGCAGGGTAGTCTAATCTAATAATGCAGGGTTACCGAACTGCTGGAGATGTGTGAGGGATGCCCTGCTTTATACATTGTCAGTTGTACAACAAGCCTGAAGTCTTAGCCCATTCTCTCTGCTCCCACGGTTGTCCACTGGGGGGGGGGGGGGGGGGCAGGGAGGATCCGCTCAGACGTCAGCACCACAAACAGCACTACTCCTTTAACCCTTTCAGTGTCATAAGGATGGTGATTTCACACCCCTGTTGTACTTAAAGGGTTCCAAAATGAACAATAAAAAATAAATGTAAGCTGTCCAAAGACGGTAAATGTACCTTAGAGACAGAATATATTTTCATAAAATTGGGAGTACCATTCGTTAGAGAGATTAGGTCCTTTCTTACAGAAGCAGTACATTTATTTTCTTCTTTCACGTCTTACCCTCATAGTTAGCTTGATTCTTAGAAGCACATAAGTATTATTCAAATGGTGAAATGCAACTATCGATCTATATATCAGATATCCAATGTAAAGGTAAAGGCAGACGCAGACAGAGAGAGGCAGACAGAGAGAGACAGATATATATATATATTTAGAGAGAGAGACAGACAGAGATGGATAGAGAGACAGAGATAGAGGGAGATCGATAGATAAATAGATAGATAGATAGATAGATAGATAGATAGATAGATAGATAGACGGACGGACGGACGGACGGACAGATAGATAAGGATAGATAGATAGATAGATAGATAGATAGATAGATAGATAGATAGATAGATAGATAGACAGACAGACAGACAGATAGATAGACAGACAGACTGACGGATAGATAGATAGATAGATAGATAGATAGATAGATAGATAGATAGATAGATAAGGATCGATAGATATAGATAGATAATGTATGAACTGCTTATACCTAGGTTTTTCTTTTAACCCTTTGACTACCAGAGTGCCAGAGGAGTATCCAACATATTACGAAGGTTAAACTCATTAAAAGCCACAAATTCCTAGGGTAAAGTTCTGCTTTAAAGTCCTACTTTGAGGATAGGGAAATGCTGGTTAGAAAAACAATATGATTAGTGATTTATCCTAACTGACATTTGCAAATTGATTCTTATATCTGTCTTTTATTTGTAATACTGTGACTTCTCCCTCAAGGTGGTTTGTGCTTTTATTACTTTATAGCAGATTTGTACATTAATGAGAAGGAAACTGGGATATATGGACAGTTCCAGCTGAGTATGCCAAATCATTGTACAGAGTCGTCTGCCGTAAGACACCTTCTGGCAATCCATGTAAATAATATGTACGTTAGCTGAATCATGAAAATTTCTGATCAGCAGGAACTGTGCACTGTATCAGCCACATAATACAGCAGTAAAACAGCGCAGAAATCACTGCTTAAGGTTTAAAGTAAAGTTTTATTACAAAAAAACATATACTGTTCAGATTTTCCTGCTAAGTATACATGCTTCATTCATAATTTATCACAGATTAAAGTCACAAAGTGGTGGAGCTGTCATCACATTCTATGGAGATCTTGAGTCAGTGTCTCTCTCCTCCTGCAATAGAAAAATCATTTGGACACTGGGTGGCACTGTTGCTAAACTTTTAATAGGAAAAAAAGGTTTGAACTTCTATAACATTTGAATGAAGCAGCTCCCAACAAGGGATTACCTCAGTTTTACTCAACAGGAAAAAACCAAAAGCCTATGTTTTATTTGGGGGGAGGGTTATAATAAAAAGGTACTGTTCCTTTAATTTTGTTTAGAATCAGAATGCTGCTGATTTCTCATCTTAAATGTATAGTAATGTTTCAAAATAAAAGCATCTCCAATTAATCTTTATAGTATTTGGGCCGTGGAGAGTATTATATCAATACTGTCAGAGTTGTAGTTCAAGAGTAATTGAATAATAAAGTTTCCCCCTCACGCACCTTTTACTGATGTAACACTGCTCACCTCAGAATAGAAAGGTGGTGTCCAGATGGATCGCAGAGAGGGACAATCTTCAGTGAGCATAAGGAAAAACCTGATAAACCTGTCAAGAGGGGCAGGGCTTTCATTGTTCTCACAGTAAGAAGATTGCCCCTGGCTGTGATCTGTCTGGTCTGTGGACCAGATTCCACATTTGAGGGGAGGTGGCTTACACGAAGTAAAGGTGGGAGGGGGAAATGTATCATTCAATTACTATGAACCACAACTCTGACAGAACTGAAATAACACTCTCCATGGCCAAAATACTATGAAGGTTAATTGGAGCTGCTTTTATTTTGAAACATTACTATCCCTTTAACCACAGAGTAATGTTGTCCTCTTCACTCTAATGTGAGGGCAAAAACATTATTGGCCGTATGCCGAAATAAAAAAAGGGGAACAATTCTGAAGCTAACCAACTGTTCCATAAGGGACAAATAAAAAATCCCAAATTCACATTGTTTTAAAGAGGGGGTGTTTAAACTCTTGAATAGTAGAGAAGTATCCAGTGCATTGCTTTGCAATGTATTGGAGACCTCTCAAGCATTAAAAGGCTTAACCCTTTGAATGCCAGTGGGATACTGGATACCCCTCTGGCACTCAAAGGGTTAAATATACCCTTTAAATCACTCTCACTGGTGATGGATGTATTATTCAACGCTTGCTATTGCTCACTTTTTTTTTTTTTTTAGTAAACTGCAATGATATACGATTGTCACCAGTTAGCATTATTCCTGACATTATGAAGAGCTGTAATCAGCGGCTCAAGCTTCCCCTTAGAGTCCTATATAAAAATATCTTTGTGAACACTAGTTGAAATTTTATTTAATTAAAAGAAATATGATTTAGCTGTGATACCATTTGAACGAAATTACTCCCAGGAGTGACAGTGGTCTTGTTTTACTCATCAGGAAAAGCCACAGAACACTTTTTTTAATAGAAAGGTTAACTACCCCTTTAAGAGGAGAACATTAAATATCTGGTCACCTTCATATCACCCCCAAATTGTATGAGCTATGCATTACATTTATGAGAGTATTGAGAATTTCTAAGATTTAATGAAGCAATTGTGGGTATTGTCTATTCAGCTGTAGAAGTGTAGTTTTAAGTCTATGGTCTGACATTATCTGATGGAGTCATGTCACACAGTACATGGACACTAGTAACACTGTGGGATTTGACTGTCCAGGGGAAAGGTGTGTTTTTTTTAACATTGGCTGGTATGGGTGTATCCCCAACTGTTCTCCCTGGTCCCATTTCCAACCTCTCTCCCAACTCTTGCCTTCAGTATGTCTATCCTTTATTCATCCTTACCTCCTCTCCCTACATCATTGCTATTTCTTCCATCCTCTCCCCTCCTTCTCAGTCTCGCTTCATCCTCCTAAGCCTCCCTTCCTTCTCCTTCTTAGTCCTTCTCCCTTCTCCTTCTCTGACCCTCTCCCTCCTCCTTCTCAGTCTTCTCCCTCCTCCTTCTCAGTCCCTCTCCCTCCTCCTTCTCAGTCTTCTCCATGCTCCTCAGCCTCCCTTCCTCCTCCTTCTCAGTCCTTCTCCCTCCTCCTTCTCAGTCCCTCTCCCTCCTCCTTCTCAGTCTTCTCCATGCTCCTCAGCCTCCCTTCCTCCTCCTTCTCAGTCCCTCCCCCTCCTCCTTCTCAGTCCCTCCCCCTCTTCCTTCTCAGTCCCTCCCCCTCCTCCTTCTCAGTCCCTCCCCCTCCTCCTTCTCAGTCCCTCTCCTTCCTCCTTCTCATTCCCTCCCCCTCTTCCTTCTCAGTCCCTCCCCCTCCTCCTTCTCAGTCCCTCCTCCCCTCCTTCTCATTCCCTCTCCTTCCTCCTTCTCATTCCCTCCCCCTCTTCCTTCTCAGTCCCTCCCCCTCCTCCTTCTCAGTCCCTCCCCCTCCTCCTTCTCAGTCCCTCCTCCCCTCCTTCTCAGTCCCTCTCCTTCCTCCTTCTCATTCTCTCCCCCTCTTCCTTCTCAGTCCCTCCCCCTCCTCCTTCTCAGTCCCTCCCCCTTCTCAGTTCCTCTCCCTCCTCCTTCTCAGTCCCTCTCCCTCCTCCTTCTCAGTCTTCTCCATGCTCCTCAGCCTCCCTTCCTCCTCCTTCTCATTCCCTCCCCCTCTTCCTTCTCAGTCCCTCCCCCTCCTCCTTCTCAGTCCCTCCTCCCCTCCTTCTCAGTCCCTCTCCTTCCTCCTTCTCATTCCCTCCCCCTCTTCCTTCTCAATCCCTCCCCCTCCTCCGTCTCAGTCCCTCCTCCCCTCCTTCTCAGTCCCTCTCCTTCCTCCTTCTCATTCTCTCCCCCTCTTCCTTCTCAGTCCCTCCCCCTCCTCCTTCTCAGTCCCTCCCCCTCCTCCTTCTCAGTTCCTCTCCCCCCTCCTTCTCAGTCCCTCTCCCTCCTCCTTCTCAGTCCCTCTCCTTCCTCCTTCTCAGTCCCTCCCCCTCCTCCTTCTCAGTTCCTCTCCCTCCTCCTTCTCAGTTCCTCTCCCTCCTCCTTCTCAGTCCCTCTCCTTCCTCCTTCTCAGTCCCTCTCCTTCCTCCTTCTCAGTCCCTCCCCCTCCTCCTTCTCAGTCCCTCCCCCTCCTCCTTCTCAGTCCCTGTCTTCCTCCTTTTCAGTCCTTCTCCCCTCCTTCTCAATCCCTCCTCCCCTGCTTCTCAGTCCATCTTCCCCTCCTCGCAGTCTATTTCTCCTCCTTCTCAGCCTTTATTTCCCTCTCCTCTTTCTCAGCTTATGTTTCTATCCTCTTCTCAGTTTCTCTCACTCATTCCTTTTCTCTTTCTCCCTCCTTCCTGAGTCACCCCCAGACCCCACCTTTCCCTCTCCCCATATTTTCACCTCCCCTTTCCTCTCATCCTTCTTCTTTTATTCCTTAACCCAAGTCCATGTCTTTCACAGCATAATTTATTTCATGTCTGCTGAATTTTTACTAGTCACAGACTAGTGGACTTGTGGAAATGTCCATGTTTATATTACAACTAGTTTCCCTGGGAGGCCCTTCACTCTTCAGTCTGACATGGCTCTCAGAACAGCCATCTGTCTATCCCTGGCATTCATGAGTTCCCCTACCATACTAGCCTCTCCCCCTTCTGCCAGAAGGCTGCTCAGTCTTTAGCTTATAAAGACATAGATGTTGATGATATGAACATCACCACACATTTACAGTCATGTATATTTTTCTGCTCATAACATTTTTTGCCCAGATTATAGAACAAATCACATTGTTGATGAGTTGGAATCTGCTTAATTTCAAGCATCTGTGTAGGGTTCATTATGGATTAAAACAGACTTATTTCAGATGCAGATCCATCTAATTAACAGTGCAGTGCCGCTTTTATAATATATAAGAAATAATTCTTCCTGATTGTAAGTACAACTCTTCTTTACTGTCAGCTCCTTCTGCATTTGTTTTACAGGTTAATTACCAATCCCATCTCAGCACTCTTTATTAGACATGTTTTACATTATGGCCCTGTTTATACAGGTGCTGTATTTATATCTGTTATAACGCTGATCAAGCTGGTCATGTAACTTACCTCTCGTGTCCTTACATTAAGGGCTGGATGTGTAACTTACATCCAATGTCCTTTCATTAAGGGATGGATGTGTCCTTACATTAAGGGCTGGATGTGTAACTTACCACCCACGTCCTTTCATTAAGGGATGGATGTGTCCTTACATTAAGGGCTGGATCTTCCAATAGTCAGCGTAGTAAACTTCCTAGAATGTCAGGTTTTGAGCATCGTCTCCTCAGCTGCGCTAGCCACACCCACATTCTGAATTGTGGCCATATGTAATTGTAAAGCAATGGGTTGGAGACATGTCTTGCAGCCAAGGGGTTAAAAGAATTTCTGTGTTAAAAAGAAGGGTATTTTCTATGCCAGGATCAAGTGGGGTGACTGAGAGTGGATTCAGATTGGGAGTGAGAGTGTGGCCATGGATGAAGATAAGGGGGTCTTGAGTTCCCATCCTAGGGGAATCAAATAGCTGTCCCTGCCTGCTACTGTCACCTTTTTCCAGCCCACACCTGCATTACTTTCTACTTTTCTCTACTTAGCTCCTTTCTCACTTCTCTCTCTTAATTTCCTTCCTCACAAATCTCTCCTCATTTCCTCCCTCACTTATCTATCCTAATTTCCTTTCTCACTTATCTCTCCTCATTTCTTTCCTCACATATCTCTCCTCATTTCCTTCCTCACTCCTTTCTCATTTCCTTCCTCACATATCTCAACTCATTACCTTCCTCACTTATCTCTCCTCATTTCCTTCCTCACATATCTCTCCTCATTTCCTTCCTCACTCCTCTGTCATTTCCTTCCTCACATATCTCTCCTCATTTCCTTCCTCACTCCTCTGTCATTTCCTTCCTCACATATCTCTCCTCATTTCCTTCCTCACTCCTCTGTCATTTCCTTCCTCACATATCTCTCCTCATTTCCTTCCTCACATATCTCTCCTCATTTCCTTCCTCACATATCTCTCCTCATTTCCTTTCTCACTCCGCTCTCATTTCCTTCCTCACATATCTCTCCTCATTTCCTTCCTCACATATCTCTCCTCATTTCCTTCCTCACATATCTCTCCTCATTTCCTTTCTCACTCCGCTCTCATTTCCTTCCTCACATATCTCTCCTCATTTCCTTCCTCACATATCTCTCCTCATTTCCTTCCTCACATATCTCTCCTCATTTCCTTCCTCACTTCTTTCTCTTCAGCTCTTTGCTTTCCTTTTTCTCCCCAGCTCTGTTCTTTCTTCTCTGTCCTTTGCTCCTTTTCTCATCTCTTTCCTCAGTTGCTTTTTATTTTCTGTTACCAAATAGTTTTTCTCTCCTTTCTCACCTCTCTCCTCAGTGTCTTCTCTCTCAGGGCCGGACTGGCCTACCGGGATACCGGGAAATTTCCCGGTAGGCCGCCTACACTGGGCTTCCCTGGGGCTGGCCGGGGCTAAGCGCTGCACATGTCAATTACTCGCGGCCGCAAGGTGACAAAGGACCGCGGCCGCGAGATTTGAAGAACCACTGGGCCGCTTCTAGTGATTGGAGGCAGGCAGGGCCTCAGTGGTGTAGCCGGGGAGGGCTGCCCACCCGAGTGCCTGGTTCCCCAGTGCGCCCCTCCGCTTACCCCACAAGTGCCTTTGTGCCATTAAGCTTCACTTCATTGGGTCTATTGAGACTCAGTGAAGTGAAGTGAAGCTATTTGGCAACTGCGCACGCGTACGCTACCGTCAGGTCAGCGTATACGCGTCATGACAACAGCATGGGGCATCTAAATATGCTCTGCGCGCCAGAGCACAGCAGAAAGAAGGGTTTTTTTTTCTGTTTGCCAGCAGCTTATGAGGCCTGCATTGACGCGGCAGGCTGAAGAAGGACAATGTTTGCGGATGCTGGACTGGACATTAAAGGTAATGGTGAGTGAACAGTGAGGTCGGTACAGAGTGGAGGTGGACTGGAGGTGGGCATTGTTGAGGTAATCTTGGTAGTGTTGAGGTGGACATTTGCAGTGTGTCTGGAGGACCAAGGTTGACCGGGTGTGGAGATGGACAGTGTGGAAGTGGACAGGGTGTGGAGCAGGGCCGGACTGGGAATAAAAACCAGCCCTGGAAAAAATTGCTTACCAGCCCCATAGCACTGCGTCATTATACCAGCCCCATAGCATTGCGTCATTCTACCAGCCCCACAGCATTGCGTCATTCTACCAGCTCCATAGTGCTGCGTCATTATACCAGTCCCATAGCATTGCGTCATTGTACCAGCCCCATAGAAAAAAAATTTTCTTGTTCATAAAAGGGGAAACTATGCATTTTAAAACACATTTGCATGCCACCACCAGAGCAATAAAGTTATATGCCACCACCAGAGCAGTACAGAACGTGCTGGTGACATAACCCTCTATTTCTTTGGTGGTGGCATATACGTTATATACCACCACCAGAGCAATACAGAGTTATGCCACCAGCAAAGTAATACACAGTTATGCCACCACCAGAGCAATACATATATGCCACCAGCACATCAATACATAGGTATATGCCTCCTGTCCATCTCCACATTGTCCCCACTGTCCACCTCCACACTCTGTCCACTTCCACACTGTCCCCCTCCACACCCTGTCCACTTCCACATTGTCCCCCTCCACACCCTGTCCACTTCTACATTGTCCCCCTCCACACCCTGTCCACTTCCACATTGTCCCCATTGTCCACCTCCACACATTGTCCACCTCCACATTATCTCCATTGTCCACCTCCACACCCTGTCCACTTCCACACTGTCCATCTCCACACCCGGTCAACCTTGGTCCTCCAGACACACTGCAAATGTCCACCTCAACACTACCAAGATTACCTCAACAATGCCCACCTCCAGTCCACCTCCACTCTGTACCGACCTCACGGTTCACTCACCATTACCTTTAATGTCCAGTCCAGCATCCGCAAACATTGTCCTTCTTCAGCCTGCCGCGTCAATGCAGGCCTCATAAGCTGCTGGCAAACAGAAAAAAAAACCCTTCTTTCTGCTGTGCTCTGGCGCGCAGAGCATATTTAGATGCCCCATGCTGTTGTCATGACGCGTATACGCTGACCTGACGGTAGCGTACGCGTGCGCAGTTGCCAAATAGCTTCACTTCACTTCACTGAGTCTCAATAGACCCAATGAAGTGAAGCTTAATGGCACAAAGGCACTTGTGGGGTAAGCGGAGGGGCGCACTGGGGAACCAGGCACTCGGGTGGGCAGCCCTCCCCGGCTACACCACTGAGGCCCTGCCTGCCTCCAATCACTAGAAGCGGCCCAGTGGTTCTTCAAATCTCGCGGCCGCGGTCCTTTGTCACCTTGCGGCCGCGAGTAATTGACATGTGCAGCGCTTAGCCCCGGCCAGCCCCAGGGAAGCCCAGTGTAGGCGGCCTACCGGGAAATTTCCCGGTATCCCGGTAGGCCAGTCCGGCCCTGGTGTGGAGGTGGACAATGGAGATAATGTGGAGGTGGACAATGTGTGGAGGTGGACAATGGGGACAATGTGGAAGTGGACAGGGTGTGGAGGGGGACAATGTAGATGTGGACAGGGTGTGGAGGGGGACAATGTGGAAGTGGACAGGGTGTGGAGGGGGACAGTGTGGAAGTGGACAGAGTGTGGAGGTGGACAGTGGGGACAATGTGGAGATGGACAGGAGGCATATACCTATGTATTGATGTGCTGGTGGCATATATGTATTGCTCTGGTGGTGGCATAACTGTGTATTACTTTGCTGGTGGCATAACTCTGTATTGCTCTGGTGGTGGTATATAACGTATATGCCACCACCAAAGAAATAGAGGGTTATGTCACCAGCACGTTCTGTACTGCTCTGGTGGTGGCATATAACTTTATTGCTCTGGTGGTGGCATGCAAATGTGTTTTAAAATGCATAGTTTCCCCTTTTATGAACAAGAAAATTTTTTTTCTATGGGGCTGGTACAATGACGCAATGCTATGGGACTGGTATAATGACGCAGCACTATGGAGCTGGTAGAATGACGCAATGCTGTGGGGCTGGTAGAATGACGCAATGCTATGGGGCTGGTATAATGACGCAGTGCTATGGGGCTGGTAAGCAATTTTTTCCAGGGCTGGTTTTTATTCCCAGTCCGGCCCTGTTCTCTCTCCACTCCTTCTCTCTTCTTTCTCCTCAGTTCCTTTATCTCTTCTCTCCCTCCTCTCCCCCTGCAGCTAATTTTCTCTTCTCTCACCTCTGTCTCTTCAGTTCTGTTCTGTTTTCTCTCTCCGAGGCTCCTTTTCTCTCCTTTTCTTTTTCCTCAGTACATTTCATTCTCCTCTCTCCCCAGCTCCTTTTTATCTCCTCTTCTAAAATCCCTAATAGTTTCTGATCAGTATGTCTGCTTCACAGAATGAATGTCTATCCACAGAAAGCATCTGCGCCACAGAAGGCATGTCTGTGCATGTCTACTCCACAGAATGCATGTCTGCTCCACAGAATGCATGTCTACTCCACAGAATGCATGTCTTCTCCACAGAATGCATGTCTTCTCCACAGAATGCATGTCTTCTCCACAGAATGCATGTCTGCTCCACAGAATGCATGTCTTCTCCACAGAATGCATGTCTGCTCCACAGAATGCATGTCTGCTCCACAGAATGCATGTCTGCCCTACAGAATGCATGTCTACTCCACAGAGTGCATGTCTTCTCCACAGAGTGCATGTCTTCTCCACAGAATGCATGTCTTCTCCACAGAATGCATGTCTGCTCCACAGAATGCATGTCTGCTCCACAGAATGCATGTCTTCTCCACAGAATGCATGTCTACTCCACAGAATGCATGTCTTCTCCACAGAATGCATGTCTTCTCCACAGAATGCATGTCTTCTCCACAGAGTGCATGTCTTCTCCACAGAGTGCATGTCTTCTCCACAGAATGCATGTCTGCCCTACAGAATGTCTGTTGTATAGAGTGTATATGCAATTACTCAAGGCTCCTGTTGTAGTCATTCTCACACATGCATTTTACGTACCTTCCAAGTGTGCCTCTTTACGATGGACATTTGAGATCCATCCCTTTTGTTTTGTTCTCAGTTATTTATTAGTTTACATAAAGAGATGTCAGTAGGTCATGAAGTAACATCAGATCTCTTGGCGATGCCCCTGCCCATTAGTCACACCCCCCAGCAAATTTAGCTGGAACAAATGTGTCCCTTTTCGGCCATATGCAATACTGGGAGGTATGATAATATAGTGAGAATTAGAAATGTGTGGGTTTTTTTTGCAGATTAACCCTTTGAGTGCCACAGAGGTAGCCAACTCACTGTCCGGCACTCAAAAGGTTAACATTGATCTAGCCTCTGAGTCCTAGCAGCTCTTGATTCAACTCTTAACCCTTTGAGTTCCAGAGGGGCAATGTGTTGCGCACCCCTCTGGCACTCAAATGGTTAACATGCCAGAGACAAGCAAAGGGTTGAACTAATGACTAATTAAATATATTTATGTAACTGAATTGATAACTAGGAATAATCAAGATATATATTGTTAAATAGTATCATACCTCTCAACATTTCAAACTGCCAAAGAGGGACACTTGTGTTCCAGTGGGTGTGGCTGGGGGTGTGGCTTGTGGGTGGGGCATTACCAAGAATTTTAGACTATTTCATGACCTATTGACACCTCCTTGTGTAACCTAACAAATGTCTTATAACAAGGCCAAAGTATTTTATTTATACAGACTAATGTATAAACACATATACTGACGTTTAAACAAAAAATAATGTGAGTTTTATTGTGATAGAACAATGTGATACATTTATATATACACAGCACAATTTGATCTTCTAAAAAAAAAAGGGACCTCTCTGGCACTCAAAGGGTTAAATGTCTGTAGAATATTTGTGTAGGAAAACATCATTAGTTCAAGAGGCGTAAATCATGGATGCATTAAAAAATGTGTTTTTTTTTTTTTGCTTCAGGTGTAAACACACCTTCAGTTCCAGACACAAAGGAATCTGGTCAGGATTTTTTTTTGTGCGGTGGTAAAGCTCCCCCTAGTGGTAGTTTAGCACTGTTTAATAGCACATTAGAGACTACATTGTTTTCTTAAAGCTTATTATAATGCACTTCTCGTATGGGCAGATAAACAAACAGACAGACTGATTACATAATTAACTTCTAGGATGGAATCGTTTGACTCTGTCATGCTATTAAACCTTTGAGTACCAGAGGAGTTTACAAAGCATCATGACACAATATAACTGTCTAAAAAAGCATTATTTGCTAAGATGTAACCCCCCGACACACATCGACATTTACAAACACTGTAGCGCGCGCACACACAAACACATATATACACAGCTCCAACATGTCCCCCTTTGAGTCCCAAATCTCTCTGTCCCTCTTCCCAGCCTAGTGTCCCTGTGTTTAGGAGATCAGACTGTGTGGTGTGTATATAAGTGTATCATCCTGGTGTCCCTGTGTTTAGGAGATCAGACTGTGTGGTATGTATAGAAGTGTATCACCCTGGTGTCCCTGTGTTTAGGAGATCAGACTGTGTGGTGTGTATATAAGTGTATCACCCTGGTGTCCCTGTGTTTAGGAGATCAGACTGTGTGGTGTGTATATAAGTGTATCACCCTGGTGTCCCTGTGTTTAGGAGATCAGACTGTGTGGTGTGTATATAAGTGTATCACTCTGGTGTCCCTGTGTTTAGGAGATCAGACTGTGTGGTGTGTATATAAGTGTATCACTCTGGTGTCCCCGTGTTTAGGAGATCAGACTGTGTGGTGTGTATATAAGTGTATCACCCTGGTGTCCCTGTGTTTAGGAGATCAGACTGTGTGGTGTGTATATAAGTGTATCACCCTGGTGTCCCTGTGTTTAGGAGATCAGACTGTGTGGTGTGTATAGAAGTGTATCACCCTGGTGTTCCTGTGTTTAGGAGATCAGACTGTGTGGTGTGTATAGAAGTGTATCACCCTGGTGTTCCTGTGTTTAGGAGATCAGACTGTGCGGTGTGTATATTAGTGTATCACCCTGGTGTCCCTGTGTTTAGGAGATCAGACTGTGTGGTGTGTATATAAGTGTATCACCCTGGTGTCCCTGTGTTTAGGAGATCAGACTGTGTGGTGTGTATATAAATGTATCACCCCAGTGTCCCTGTGTTTAGGAGATCAGACTGTGTGGTGTGTATAGAAGTGTATCACCCTGGTGCCCCTGTGTTTAGGAGATCAGACTGTGTGGTGTGTATATAAGTGTATCACTCTGGTGTCCCTGTGTTTAGGAGATCAGACTGTGTGGTGTGTATATAAGTGTATCACTCTGGTGTCCCTGTGTTTAGGAGATCAGACTGTGTGGTGTGTATATAAGTGTATCACTCTGGTGTCCCCGTGTTTAGGAGATCAGACTGTGTGGTGTGTATATAAGTGTATCACCCTGGTGTCCCTGTGTTTAGGAGATCAGACTGTGTGGTGTGTATATAAGTGTATCACCCTGGTGTCCCTGTGTTTAGGAGATCAGACTGTGTGGTGTGTATAGAAGTGTATCACCCTGGTGTTCCTGTGTTTAGGAGATCAGACTGTGTGGTGTGTATAGAAGTGTATCACCCTGGTGTTCCTGTGTTTAGGAGATCAGACTGTGTGGTGTGTATAGAAGTGTATCACCCTGGTGTCCCTGTGTTTAGGAGATCAGACTGTGCGGTGTGTATATAAGTGTATCACCCTGGTGTCCCTGTGTTTAGGAGATCAGACTGTGTGGTGTGTATATAAGTGTATCACCCTGGTGTCCCTGTGTTTAGGAGATCAGACTGTGTGGTGTGTATATAAATGTATCACCCCAGTGTCCCTGTGTTTAGGAGATCAGACTGTGTGCTGTGTATATAAATGTATCACCCTTGTGTCCCTGTGTTTAGCAGATCAGACTCTGTGGTCTGTATATAAGTATATCACATTGCACCTCAGCAATAAAACGCACATTAATGTTTGTATAAACTTCAGTATATAGTTTTAGAAATTAGTCTGTGTAAATTAAATACTTTGGTCTTGTTCTAAGTCATTTATTCATTTATGTAAACAGCTGTCAATAGGACATGAAGTAACCTTAAAATTCTCAGTGACTAAGGGCGGACTGCAAGAAACATGCATAAATTACACTATTTAGAGTGTGCATTTGATGGCAAAATGATTAGCACCAAAATGTTACTGAATTGTACAAGTTTTTTTCTGAATTAGCCAATGTTTGCGCTTTTTTTAATAAATGTGTTTCAAAAAGTGGGTGTGGCTAAAATATCCACCATTTTGTGAGAGGATCATTGAGTGTGCCTAATACAGCAAAGCAGTTATCACACATTTTCCTACATCTGGCATTGAGTAAAGTTGGGTGGTTTACTATTGAAATGTTGGCACTTACACTACGACCCTCAAAAGAGCAACATCAGAATGTCGCTCGCATCAAAAGGCTGTAATCTAAATTTCAGCCGATTTAATGTTGACTGATGCAATGTCGCCCCAGCATGTGTATACAGACCTATTGTGTCTAGAATCCTGTTGTGGGGCCACTGCCAAATCGCATGAACCCCATCATATTAACGCCATCAATGCTTACAAAGTAAATGTGTGTGAGTTGCGT
Organism: Rhinophrynus dorsalis; assembly: GCA_037306005.1. Classification (NCBI taxonomy): domain Eukaryota; kingdom Metazoa; phylum Chordata; class Amphibia; order Anura; family Rhinophrynidae; genus Rhinophrynus; species Rhinophrynus dorsalis. The sequence continues at coordinate 47,080,074 of CM074724.1, forward strand.
AGCAGTGTTCAGTGTGCAGAGTTGTGATTGGGTAAAAATCAGTATGTGTGGTGTTCAAAGCCTTTCTGTGTGCAGTGCAGTGAGCTGATTGTGAAGTCCATACAGCACAGTGTTGTGCAGGGCAGTGTGTGATGTACAAAGCAATGTGTGATGTGCAGAGCCATGGCTGAAAGGGTATTATTGTGGCATTTATTTTTTCATTCAACTGGATGCCCTTGCACAGCTTGACAATGGAATTGATGCCTGACACTAAGAGAGCCCAAGCATCATTCCACTGTAAAGTGCATGATAAGGTTACCACCTATATGCGGATCGTTACTAGTAACCCTTTGAGTACCAGAGACACTCGAGTATTGAACAAATTGGTTAGATACGTCTTTGACACTCGAAGGGTTAAAGTATTGTACACTCTAGCAAACTAATTCTGGGGAGGGTGGGGTGACATTTATACGGGTGACTTTTGATGTCGCCCTTTTGATGCAGGCGACATTCTGTAGGCAACCCTAAAAGGCGTAGTATAATAGGATACCAGTTTAGGTATATGTGCTGACGTTGCCATTAGCTTAGGAGCTTGTGCTATTCAACATAAGGAGTTAGTATGTTTCTTGCATCAGAATGGGAGAAGTTGCAAACAGCGCTTAAGTGTACAGCTTCTGAAAATAGTGAATGCTCCACTTTCTTGCATTCCACCTTTAATTCTCAGACACTAGAACAAATGTATTCCTTTTTGGTCATTTGAAATGTTAGTGGATATCATATACACACACAGAAGCAGATACACAAGCACACACACATTGGTGTCCGTAGACATTTTTCGGGGGGGGGGGGGGCAAAGCCATAATATGACCGCCAAGCCAGCCCATCCAGCCCCATCCAGCCCCTTTGTTTCTGTGGAGGGGGTAATTGTAGGGGGGGTAAGTGCCCTCCCTTGCACCCCCCAGACGCCCATGGCACACACACACTTATTGAAACGCATTCTCAGACACACACAGACAAGCGAATGCACACACACACACTCACTTATGTACGCACACACTTAGTGAAATGCACAGACACGCACATACACTCACTTATGTACGCACACACTTAGTGAAATGCATTCACAGACACACACACACTCACTTATGTACGCACACACTTAGTGAAACGCATTCACAGACACACACACTTATGTATGCACACATTTAGTGAAAGACATGCATAGACAGACACACACACTCACTTATGTACACACACTTTTAGCGAAACGTATTCACAGACACACACACTTATGTACACACACATTTAGTGAAAGACATGCACAGACACACACACACACTCACTTATGTACGCACACACTTAGTGAAACGCACAGACAGACACACACACACACACACAATCACTTATGTACGCACACACTTAGTGAAACGCATTCACACACACACACTTATGTACGCACACATTTAGTGAAAGACATGCACACACACACACACTCACTTATGTACGCACACACTTAGTGAAACGCATTCACACACACACACTCACTTATGTACGCACACACTTAGTGAAACGCATTCACAGACACACACACACTTACGTACGCACACATTTAGTGAAACGCATTCACAGACAGACACAGACACACACACTTATGTACGCACACACTTAGTGAAAGACATGCACAGACACACACACACACAATTTTCTGCAGTGCTCTTGGCACCTTTCTGGGAAACCACCAGTTAGTGAGGAAACCACAGTAAATAACCCACGTGTTTTTCTGACTACATTTACACATTGGTTCCCTTCAGCTTGTAAGCTCTGTTACACAAGTGGTAAACAAGTAATGATCCAGAACTGCCTCATTAACTGCACAGAATGTAATCTAAATGACGGAATAATAATCACTTCTCTATGTGTTCAATAGCTTGTAAAGATAACAGTGGAACAATGCAACTGTACAATAGGGACAAAACTCCCCAAGTTCTGTTGATTTCAATTGAAATGTTAACCCCTTGAATGGTGGAGAGGTTCCCAATTCAAGGATTTAAAAGACCCACTTACCTCAGTGCAATTTCCTTTCACCTAATTACTTCAATGTTGCCTTTATGAATTTGCTTAGATTAGATTTCGTCTTTCATCTTGACAAGTTGTACCTATCTCCTAGGGCTTAGTTACCATAGTTTACATTTGTTCATCAGCTGGAGTGTAAAGTCAGGGTTGAGTGACGTAAGGCCCTCCAGATGCTGTTGGACTACAACTCTCATCTACGGTTGCCACCTTTTCTTCAAAAAAATACCTGCCATGGCATTCCCTCCATAGACTTAACAGAAGCCAATTTTTTACTGGCCTGCCGGTAAAATACCGGCTGGGTGGCAACCCTACTATGATCATGCCTCGCCAGCCACAAGTGGAAAGCCTCACTTTCCCCATCCCAAGAGTAAGTTCTGCAGAGCATGGCCCACTCTCCTAATATGTGTCATTATTTACATCTCAGGCTCCCCTACTGGTGGCTTAATGCTGTCTGACTAAGGCAATGAAGCTGCAGAATGTGGGTGCCATTCCTGCAATGTTGAGTCAGTATGTAACAGTGTTACATTTAGACATAAGGTATGGCATAGATACCGGTCTTAAGCATGATCAACAACACAAGCTAGATCAGAATGTTGCCCTTTTCAAGCGTGCAACCTTCTAATCTTGCCCTTTTGAACCTGGCAATATTTGTAATGCTTCTTTTTGTATGTTGCCCAATAGAGGCCGACATTTCAATAGGATACCAGGCTCCGCTAGGTAAAGAACCCTATGTGCTTCTAGCTCCGACCTTGTCCATGAAGCTGCTCATTACCTCACCCTTCCCCCAGAGACATCCCAGTATTGCTTGGAACAAAGTATACCCTTAGACTATATACAAACAAAACACCCTGGGATGATTTTTCACCAGGTCATGCCAGGTCAATGACCCTGTACCTCTTATGGGTGGTATAACATGAGTCCAGCAGATCAATACACCATTACATGCCACCATTACAGAATATGGTGACCCAGTACTTTTCTTATAAGAAATCTTTTTAGAAATTATTCTTGCAATAACAATTACATTAATAATTCCTTATATAACATATCCAGCACTTCATGTTCATTCTCACTGTACACGGGTATCCTGGTTGATAAGCACTGTGTCATGGTTTCTGTGCATTGTATCTGAGAATGTCATCTTATTTTGTACCAAGATTCTAAAATTCGACAAATAGCCTACTACATGACATTGTTTTTCTCCATAGACAGCAATAACAGCATCACTATATAATGGAATGGCTCCAAAAAGTGTCAACCTTATACTGAAAAAAAATGGTAGTTTAATTTGCAATACGTTAATATAAGTCATATATAATATAAATGCTGAGCAAATCAAGGCCACTGCCACTCGGGGGTTAGTTCAAGGTCATTTTAACCCTTTACGTAACGGATGGGTATGAAAGGCATTGCTTTGCAATGCACTGTGCACTCCTCTGGTATTTAAAGAGTTAAACTGCAGTTTTCTATTGTGGTCAATAAGTCGTGCTGTAGTCTGTGACTCAAGATCTCCCATGGAGCTCATTATAAAAATACCATTTGGACACAGGATGGTGAAGTTGCTAAAAGGTTGATTTAAAAAAATAGGATTTTAGTCTTACCTGTTAAATCCTTTTCACTTAGTCCATACAGGTCACTGGTACTCTGGGAGGCGTAAGTCCCCTTTAATAGGCAGGAACAACTATGCAAATGATTTGCAAGGGGCGGAGCCTCCCCTCTTACTTAAGCCACCTTCTGGCCAGAGCCACTTAGATTGATTTGAGACCCTAAAAACTGACCTCAGGTAAGCAAAAAGAAAGACTCCTGTGAGCATGCCCGAACGGTCTCCCACTGGATGCCACAGGAGAGCCAAGACTGGTCCCTTGACAGGGTGGGAGACCAGTGACCTGTATGGACTAAGTGAAAAGGATTTAACAGGTAAGACTAAAATCCTATTTTCACTGTCGTCCAATACAGGTCACTGGTACTCTGGGATGTACAAACATTGAGCTGATCCAGAGGCGGGAAGTAAGGCAAGGACGAGGCGCGAAGCCCAAGTCACTAGAACTGCTATGACACAGTTAATAACATAGCCCAAACTGTAAGTGTCAACGGACACCAACCAAGGGAAACAATCCCTGAACCAACACAGCACACGAAACCAGAGCCAACCGGGCTCAACAGTAAGGAAGCACTAAGGATCACAGAGCGGAAGACCTACACAGGCAAGACTGCCTCCAGGACCTTCCTTCCAAAACTGGCATCAGCCGAAGCCAGTACATCAACTCGATAGTGCTTAGAAAAAGTGTGCACAGAGGACCAAGTGGCCGCTCTGCACAGTTGATCAGCAGAAGCTTGATTCTTGTAGGCCCAAGAGGCCCCAATAGATCTGGTGGAATGGGCAGTCACCCGGAAGGGAACATGCTTATTCCTCAACTTGTAGGCTTCACGGATAGTAGCCTTAATCCAAGATGCAATGGTAACCTTGGAAGCCGGTCTCCCTGCCCTAGGCCCCTCAGGAATGACGAATAGAGCGTCAGACTTCCTGATAGACTCAGTGCGATGAACATAAAACTTGAGGCAACGCACCACATCCAACAGATGGAGATCTCTTTCCTTGTCAGATGAAGGATTAGGGCAGAAAGAGGGAACCACAATCTCCTGATTGATGTGAAACTCGGACACAACCTTAGGTAAGAATTCCTTGGTAGTGCGAAGCACAGCCTTATCCTTGTGGAACACCAGGTAAGGAGGTTTACAAGACAAGGCCTGTAACTCTGCTACCCGGCGCACTGACACAACAGCCAAAAGGAAGGCCATCTTCCAAGTCACTAGACGTAATGGAATGGAAGCCAAGGATTCAAACGGTGGACGCTGGAGAACTCCCAGCACCAAATTGAGGTCCCACTGGGGAGCAGGACTCTTGAAGGCAGATCGAACATGAGTCACACCTTGGAAGAAAACTTTCACATCCGGAAGGATAGAAATCCTTTCCTGGAAAAACACAGACAAGGCAGAAGTCTGAACTTTGAGGGAACTCAGACTGAACCCCTTATCCACACCGTCCTGCAAGAAGGCCAGGACAGTGGGAAGATGGAATTCAAGGGATAACTTCTTATCAGAACACCATGTCACAAAAGTTGACCATATGCGATGATAGATCTTGGAAGACACAGGCTTACGAGCAGTAAGCATAGTCGACACCACAGAAGGAGAAAATCCTTTCTTTGCTAGAATCGAGGATTCAACCGCCATGCCATCAAATGGAGAGAGTGAATATCCTCCTTCCACAGATACCCCTGAAGAAGTAGGTCCGGACGGGCAGGAAGCGGAATCGGATCCGTCACTGACATGGCCAACAACTCCGGATACCAGGACTGGCGAGGCCAGTTTGGAGCGATCAGGATGACAGGACAACGTTCTCTCTTCAACTTCTGAATAACTCTGATCAATAGAGGAAGAGGAGGGAAGATGTAAGCCAGGGGGAAGTCCCAAGGGATCGACAAGGCATCCGCTGCTAGAGCAAGGGAGTCCCTCAACCGGGAGCAAAACACCGGAACCTTCCTGTTGTGTCTGGTAGCCATCAGATCCACCACAGGCATCCCCCACCGTTGAGTGAGCATGTGAAACACCTCTGGGTGAAGAGCCCATTCTCCGCTGTCAACGATGTGACGACTGAGGAAGTCTGCCATGACGTTGTCCACGCCTGGAATATGAACTGCAGAGATGACAGGCACGTGATCTTCTGCCCAAGACAAAATATCCTTGACCTCCCACCAGGCGGAACCGCTTCTTGTGCCGCCTTGCCTGTTGATGTAAGCCACCGCCGTGGCATTATCGGACTCCACTCTGATCGGAAGACCGGTCAATTGAGACTCCCAGTGCCTCAGGGCTAGCCGGACAGCTCGAAGTTCCAGAACATTGATGGAGAGCATGGATTCCTCCAGACCCCATTTCCCCTGAGCACTGAAGCGACCCCAGACTGCACCCCAGCCCCGAAGGCTGGCATCCGTTGTGACTGTGGTCCAATGAGGAACTAGAAAGGATCTCCCTTTCAGAAGATGAGAGAGATCTAACCACCAGTGCAGACTCGACTCGACATGAGGAGGAAGAGAAACAGACAGATGTTGATGATCTGGATGATTCTTGCACGTCTGGATCACAAATCTCTGAAGATCCCTGGAGTGGGCCATGGCAAATGGTACTGCTTCGATTGTGGAAATGAACTTCCCCACTAAGGACGACAACTTCGGAACTGGAATTTCGTCCATGTCCAGAATCCCAGCCACTCTGACGGCTATCTGGTGAGCCACGTCCTCTGGAAGAAACACCATGCATTGGCAAGTGTCGAACAGGAGACCCAGGAACAGAAGCCTCTGAGATGGAATCAAGTCCGACTTGTCCAGATTCAGGATCCAGCCATGACGGTTCAGGGTGTGCATGCACATCTGTAATTGCTGATGGAGAAGCTCCGCTGAGGAGGCCTTCAGTAGGAGATCGTCCATGTAGGGGGTCACTCTGATCCCATCCTGATGGAGCACCGCTATCAAGGAGCCCAACACCCTCTGGAAGACCTGAGGGGCTGAAGTCAGCCCAAAGGGGAGCGCTGCAAACTGAAAGTGTCCCCTGTGGCAGGCAATCCTGAGATACCGCCTGCTCTCTGGATGAATAGGGATGTGAAGATAAGCATCCTGAAGGTCCAGGGAGGCAAGAAACTCCCCTGGAGACATTGCTGCAATCACAGAGCGCAGGGACTCCTGGCGGAAGTGGGAAGTCACCACATAGGCATTGAGATCTTTGAGATCCAAAATGGGACGAGCTCCTCCATCCTTTTTGGCTACCACAAACGGGTTGGAATAAAATCCTGAACCTGTGTCCCCTTGAGGAACCGCCTCCAGGACCTCTTTGTCCAAGAGATCCTGAATAGCGTCGTCGAACAGACGCCTTTTTGTGGGTTCCTGAAAAGGAGGAGTAAATGGAACCGAAAAGGAGGAAGGGAAGAGAAAGGGATCCTGTATCCCTCTGACACCACCTGAAGAACCCATGGGTCCGCCACTGACTCCTCCCAAGTCCGGCGAAAGATGCGGAGACGACCGCCTACAGCCGGATGCGGACCCGGGTTCGGCGAGTCATGCCGAAGCAGTCTTGGAGGTCTTGGCCTTGGGGGCAACTTTGGGCTTCCAGGACTGTTTGGGCTTGGAGGAGGAGCGCGTAGTGGGAGGACCCGTTTGGGCCGAGGAGCGTGTCTCAGTCTAAAAGGAACGAAAGGACCGATTGCGTTTGGCTGGAAACTTTTTCTTAAAGACTGAGGGTAGAAGAGTACTTTTACCACCGGTAGCCTCACTGATCATTTCTTTGAGTTCAGACCCAAAAAGCAAATTCCCCTGAAAGGGCAAGGAAAGCAATGCTTTCTTAGAGGCTGTATCAGCAGACCAAATTTTCAGCCAAAGAGCGCGTCTAGCCACCACAGAAGAAGTGGAGGCCCTCGCCATCATGCGCACAGCATCAAAAGCAGCGTCAGCAACATAGTTCTGAGCTTCAGTGATATTAGCAAGTAGCTGCAACTGTTCAGATACTGGCGCATCCTGGCGGACTGCTTCAGTCAGTCGTTCAGTCCAGGCCGCAATGGCCCTATTAACCCATGCCACAGCAAAGGTTGGGCGCATGGCAGTGCCAATGGAGGCAAAAATAGATTTAAGAGAAAGCTCTAGCTTTTTATCCGTCCAATCCTGCAGGGCAGAGGCATCTGAGACAGCCAAAGCGGTAGATTTGGATAGTCTAGAAACAGGAGCATCCACCTTAGGAGGATGAACCCATTTTGCCAGCTCAGCCTCAGGAAAAGGGTAAAGTTTAGCAAACTTTTTGGAGACAGAGGAAGATCTATCAGGATTCTTCCATGCCTCAGAGACCAGACGGGCAAGAGTAGGGTTAGTTGGAAAACAAACCACTGGCTTAGATGGCTTTTTCTAAAAAACATCAGTAGGATCATAAGTGGATTCCTGAGTCAGAGGAAGGTTGAGCGTATTCAGAACCGCTCTGATCAGACCCTCAGCCGAAACTTCGGGGTCACACTCATAGGGGTCCCCAATGGACCTGTTAGATTCAATAACAGTACGTTCCTCAGCATCAGAATCCTGTAAGAGTTCTTCTTCAGAAGAATCAGTGACATCAGGAGCTCCCTGTGGCTTAGGCAGGGAGGTCCTGATGGTAGAGGGGGTCTGCCAGACCTGGAGAGCCCCCTGAATCTGAGAGGGAAAGAGTTGAAGCGTGGATCTGAGATCCCTAGTGGCAGCTTTAAACTTCCTCACCCAAGATGGCTCAATAGCGTGGCTGGGAAGCCCAGGGTTGCTATCTTGACCAGTACAATTAGGGCATAGATCCCCCACATTATCGCTAGCCAGCCCAATGTGGCAAGAGGAGCAAAACGCCATGGGGGTAGCAGACCCCCCATCCTCCTTAGACTTGGGTCTAGCCCCTAGCTCCAGTGAAGTAGACATGCTCACAGCGTCAATATACCCCACTAACAACACTATCACCCAGAAAAAGTGTAAATGATTAAAGTTTCACCCCAGAAATGTCTAAAATCGGACTTATCTGGCCAGCGAAGGGTTAATCTGTTGAGGAGAGAGAAGGCTCGGTCCCTGCGTAGTGTACTCGCCTAGGAAAAGTACCACAAAATGGCGGCCGTCATGACAGCCAATCAGAAACTAGCGCGAACCAAGCGCTCATGGGAAATGTAGTTTTCCCTTACAAGTACCCCAAACAGTGCCCGAAGCCCCCCTGAACACCCTACATAAATAAAACACATTCCGGATGATAGAGCAGGAGCCTAGCATTAAAATGAGCCCTCTCTGAAGTTGCTGTGACAAGCGGTTCCAGAGATACGTCCCACACTGTGAATTCTCATAGAGAGTAAAGGAGCCCTTGCGTCTGAGCGGGAAAAAGCCGCACTTAAAGGCGCGGAACACCATTTTTAATAAAGTTTAGGAAAACATTAAAGAGTGCCCAAACAAGCATGAAACACATGAGAAACATAAATAAATGAATACCCAAAGCTCCAAAACCCAGAGAATACCACAGAAATTGCATAAAACAGTAATAATGCAATAGAAACACCCTATGAGTGCTGGAGTGTATTAAAACTCCCAAATACAAGCCCATCAAAGGGACACTGTGGGGACAAGTGGACCTTCAGCACTCAATGGGTGACTCACCTTTCCTGCAGGACTTCTGTCTTCAGGTGACCATGATAAGGTGGGAAAGAACCAGAGGTAAATTCCCCAGTAGGGGAGCTGCTTAACACAAGCTGTCCCCTCTTCAGGGCATAAGGTCCACAGAAAATCCCTGGAAGCTGCACCAGCCACTTTAAGGAGGGCAATTCACAGCCATGGTCACCCTCCTAATGGTGGTATTTCATATTTGAATAAAAAATAATAAAACACTAAGATGCATAGATGTTCTCTACCTGGTGTGCAAGCACACCAGGAACAAATCAATCTAAGTGGCTCTGGCCAGAAGGTGGCTTAAGTAAGAGGGGAGGCTCCGCCCCTTGCAAATCATTTGCATAGTTGTTCCTGCCTATTAAAGGGGACTTACGCCTCCCAGAGTACCAGTGACCTGTATTGGACGACAGTGAAATAATTATTTGAGCAGTAATACATTTTTGAATGAAAAATCTCACAACAGTTGGGGGTATCATTATTTTTCTAAACACTATTCTCCTCCTTCATGGGTGCCTGCGGGAATGGGGAGCAAAAGGGTTGGGTGTGCTTGCACCCCTGCACTTGCCTACCCTGGACTGGGCTGGTCGGGCTTTCTTCTGGCGCTGAAGTGCTCCTTGAGGAATGTAGTAATAGCTGAGATAACTAATAGCAATTCAGGCAGTTCTTGATAAAGGACAGAGGGGAAGGGTGAAATGTGTTGACCAATAAATAAAAACACTGCTATGTAATCTATTACTACATTCTTAGACATTTTTCATTGGCACGCAGGCCCCAAACGTATTGTAGTGTGCATTCATTTTTTTTGTATATAGAATCCTATATAATAATTCGCTAGGATGTTTGTCAGAAGCCATCATATGCAGTAGAGCTTGTGAGCTTTCGGGCAGTCTCTACTGCGCATGATTGCATCGCATGAGTGAGGCACGTGAGTGAGGCGACGCATACTGCATCACGTGGAGCAGTGAGGTAGCAGCCACTTAACCCTTTGAGTGCCAGAGGGGTACGCAATGCATTGCAAAGCAATGCGTTGCGTACCCCTCTGACACTCAAAGGGTTAACATTACCCAAACCTTGGCCCGTGTACACGGGCTTTTACACTAGTATTGTTATAAAGTGTTTGTGTTTCCTTTAATGCTTTGATGTAATATGTGCTATAATGCTAAATTCTAGTTCATGAGTACAATACCCAGCATGCTTAGCTGCCTCACTCTCAACCCCGCTTTATCTCCATGCCTGCTGTAGGTGAAATGTTTTCCTTTACCCTGATATGTTTTTAATATTTTTTTTTAGGATGTTCCTACCAAGTTGGTGGCCAAAGCAGTCCCCCTTCCAATGACAGTTCGTGGACACTGGTTTTTGAGCCCAAGAACAGAGTACACTGTGGCTGTCCAGACAGCATCAAAACAAGTGGATGGAGATTACGTTGTTTCGGAATGGAGTGAAATCATTGAATTCTGCACTGCTGGTGAGAATGCCACATATCTCTGCTGTGCTTATTTAGAACAGGATTAAGCCTGCCAGCCAGTGTTGTACTACAACTCCCAATCTGCTCAGCCTGCCACTAGCTGCATACCTCACAAGTGTCACTTTTTGAGGCTCAAATCTCTCTGTCCCTCTTTCCCATCCTGGTGTCTCTGTGTATTGGAGAACAGGCTGTGTGGTGATATATAAGTGTATTACATTGCTCTACAGCTATAAAACTCTCTTTAAACTCTTAACGACCCTTGACGGTCATAGTACGTCATGGGTCGATCTGACGTAACGACCCATGACGTACTATGACCGTCATGGAATTCCAAGCTCCCCCCACGGCTGCACGCTGTTCGGGGAGCCCGGAACCGGAATAAAAAAAAAAAATGCTCCGTGGTCCTTAACTGACCGCACCGCACTGATCAGCCGGTCGTTAAGGGGTTAAAGTTTAAATGTCAGTATATGTGTTTATAAATTATTCTGTGTGTTACTCTAAATCATTTAGTCAGTTACACAAAGAGGTGTCAATTGGTCATAAATAACTAAAAAAATATTGGTAATGCCCCCTCCCCCCAGCAACAGCACCTAAATGAAAAGTGTCTCTTTGAAATGTTGGGAGGTATGCAGCTGGCTGAGGATGATGGAAGTTGTAGTCCATCAACACCCCGAGGGCAAAGCAAAAACAAGCAAACAAATCAGAGTTGCTAATAACTTGGTGATGACATTGACTTAAAGGAGCAGTAAAACATTTTTTATGACAATACATGTTGCATGGTTTTTCCTGCTAAGCAGAATAAGCCATTTAACCCTTTGAGTGCCAGAGTTCCTCAAACCAGGCACACTTTTTAGACTGCTGTCATGAAGATTTGCTGTGTATACACTGTTATTTTGGCTCTCCAGACGAGCCATCCGGTCCGCAGACCAGAATCTACATTTGTCAGGTAGCGCTTGGACGTAGCTAAAACGGACTGGAGGGGTAAACTTTACATCGATATTACACTAAAACTATCATAGTTATTGGAAAAAAGACGTATATGCTTTGCTTTATTTATTTAATAACTACAATATTAAACCTTTCATAAAACAAGTATTACTATCTCTTTAAATAACGTTTAAGCTATAATAACTTTTGAATGAAAAATCTCCCTGCAGTGGAAGTGCCTTGTTTTAGTCTACAGACCTCATAACCACATTAGCCCGTATTTATAAAAACAAGCTGGAGTTAAATAAAAATGCCTACTCAATAGAATATAGTTTTTTTTAACCCTTTGAATGCCAGTGTGAAACCTCCAATGTGAAACCTCTCTCTCTCTCATTCAAGATGTTAAAATCCCAGTTTAATTTATTTGCCCCCTATGGTGCAGTTGGTTAACTCCAAAATAACTCCAGTTTGCTTTTATATATATAACTAGTTGAAGAGCCCGTGTACACGGGCCACAGTGCCTCTGGCAGCCAGTCGCGGGACAGTCACGCGCAGCAGAAACTGCCCGCGCCACTGCTGATACAGATCTGGACGCTCCTTCGGAGCGCCCAGCTCTGTATCAGCTGCGGCTCGGGCAGTTTGTACTGCGCATGTCCGGCGTTACACACAACTTAGCGAATTATTATATAGGATAGTTGAAGATCCTGTGTACACGGGCCACAGTGCCACCCAGCAACGGGCGCGGTGCAGTCATGCACAGTAGAGTCTGCACCGCCAGGCTGATACAGAGCGGGGCCTCCGAATTCAGACCGTAGTCCTCTCTGCGCACCGACTACGGTCTGAATTCGGAGCGTCCCTCTGCATTATCAACCGCGGTGCATGACAGCTTCTGACAAACATACATTTAGAAAATTATTATATAGGATGGGCCATTGTTCTCTACAGAGTGTACTACTCCTCTAAAGATTATGAAGCAGGTGTGGTAAGAGCCTTTAACCCCTTGAATGCTAGAGTTCTCCAAGCAATGTGCTGGAGTGAGACCTCCCTAGAATTCAAGGAGTTGAAAACCTAATCTATATCAATGGGATATTTTATTTGATCCCTTTAGTGTGCTCCAGAATTGTACCATTTTTACTTAGTACATCAGCCGCGGTTACTGCTCACCATGACCATGTGGACACTGACAACCACTATGTGGTTTTATCAGACATGGAGACAAGGGAAGGCAGAGCCTCAATGACTCTCTCAGCAAAGCCAGACACAGATAAGAACTGATTCATTTATTTAACCGTTTGAGTGCCAGAGCGATGCTTTTCAATGTGTTCCGTACCCCTCTGGCACTCAAAGGGTTAATTTCTTAAAGGAGCTGCAAACTTATGTGTTATGAGGCTTTTCCTGCTCATTAAAATAAGGATACATCAACAGTTGGGAGATTTATTATTGAAAAAGTATTACAGTTTAAACCGAAAAAAGTTCAGTTTACTACTGCGGTCACCAGGTGGTGCTATTGCTTTCCCATACTATGGAGATCTCTCCTGCAGAGTTTTTTTTATAAACATGAAATGTACTTTTTGGACGCTGGGGGAGATGCTTTAAAAAGATAAATTCCCCATTGTGATAAACTCTCTGCTTTCTATGTTATTCCATGGAGCTGATGCACGAAGTTGTCTGCAGACCTTAGCGCATAGTTCACATACAATGACAAGGGAACTGGAGTGATTATCATAATGGAGAACTGATCACCTCTTTATTATTGCATCTTTCCCAGTTGCTGCTGTTGCTAACAAATGTTATTTAAAAAAAAATATATGAATTGTAATAACTATGAAATGAAAAATCTCCCAGAAGTGGGGCACCCTTGATTTATTCAGCAAGAAAAATATCATAAAAAGCCTATTAAGTCCTTTCAAATCATACACAGTGGATATCTCAGAGGACACAGTTATAAACTGCCTTACGCTTTTCATGACGTGCAGGTGTCCCACCCTCATTTATAATATTGTCATTGACAATCCACAGTGCTTATCATCTATGGACATTTAATCAGTATTTTCATCCTTTATGTCTGTTTATAGACTATTCAAAAGTGCATCTCACACAACTGATGGAAAAGGCGGAGGCAATTGCAGGACGCATGCTGAAATTTTCTGTTTTCTATCGCAACCAACACAAAGAATACTTTGATTATACTCGGTAAGAGACCAGAGTCCTTAACAAATGTGTGTAGCCCTTTAAGGGTCAGAGGAGTATGCAAAGCTGTGTTGAGCACATCTGTGATCTCTAAAGAGTCAAGGTGTGAAAATCAAAGAGATGTAATGAAAATATTATTAGTTTTATTCACAAATTAAAAAAGGAGAAATAAGGGAGCAAACCAATTTGTACCACAGGGGAGAATTAAAACGGTAATTAAAATGCACATTCATTTAAATGGGGATTTAACCTCTTGAATGCGAGAGAGGTCTCCAGCGCATGCGTTGGAGAACTCTCTCGCATTCAATGGATTAAAAGCACCACTTAGATCGATAGGAACTTGGGCAATTCCTATTTGTTCTCTATGGTCCAGTTGGTTTGCTCCAGATTTGCTCCTCTTTGTAAAAATCGTTATTACTTTTTTAAGAACTGTCTTTACCCCTTAAGGACCACATAATGTGCAATGGCCATCACGTGGTTTATATCCTTCAAGCGATAGTAATAATTAAGATGTAAAAATATATATGTTGTAGGGTTTATCCCCCTGAATAAAACAACGGAACTCCCACTGCTGAGAGATATTTTATTAAAAAATTACAACAGCTCAAACTTGAATTTTTTAGGTGCAATATCACAGTGGCCTGAAAATTTACAGTGGCGCTGTTGTTACACCAATCCTATGAACTGCTCTGGTCTGTAAACCATAAATCTCCATAGGATGGTGTAGCAACAGCACCACTGTATATTTTCAGGCCACTGTGATATTGCACCTAAAAAATTCAAGTTTGAGCTGTTATAATTTGTTAATAAGATATCTCTCAGCAGTGGGAGTACCCTTGTTTTACACAGGGGGATAAACCCTACAACATAATTTTTTTTACATTTTAAGTATTACTGTCCCTTTAAGGACCAGGTGACAGTCGTAACACATCACATTCTTTTTACTTATAGCACTCCTGTGGGAGCCCTGTAAGTAAAAACGGGGTCTGAAATTTACTGCTTCAAGACTGGAGCGGTCTCTCTCAGACCCCTGCTCGGCGCGCCAGTCACACATAACAGGTCATGTGTACCAGCACGTCGGCAAAGATCAAAGCAGTGCTTAAGGGAAGGTTAATTCCCTGGACCGCTTGTCCTCAAGGGTTTAAGGCATGGCAAATGCAGATAACGTCACATCTGACTTATAAATGCTTAAAGGCGTTTTTATAAATATAGCGTTATTATCCTGATTTTAACTCCTGGAATGCTTAAAGGGATAGTAATGTCCCCCAAAAAATATTATGCATTTTGTAGATATTAAAAAGTTTAATTGAATGGAAAAAAACGGATCTCTCAAACCGCTATGGTTTGAGAGATAACTGCATTTAAAGTTTGATGTTTCCTGCTGTCAGCTGTAAAGCTGTCAGCAGGAGATCCATGTCGGCCGACACGGAGGCTCTGCAGCAGAGCCGCAATCACGTTATTTAAAAAGAATTAAATGCGTGCTTGCAAACCAAGCACACCTTGTAGACCACTCCAATTAAGTAATTATTTTTAAAAAATGAGATTGCGGCTCTGCTGCAGAGACTCAGTGTCGGCCGACATGGATTTCCTGCTGACAGCTTTACAGCTGACAGCAAGAAACATCAAACTTTGAATGCAAGTATCTCTCCAACCATATAGGTTTAAGACATACTTTTTTTTTTTTTTGTATTCAGTTAAACTTTTTAATCTCTACGAAATGCAAAATATTTTTTGGGGGACATTACTATCCCTTTAAGGACAGCATATACCTGGCGTTAAGATTCTGGTGAAAATTCTGTCGCAAATAGCAACATATCTTTATAAATTCACTGTGCAACTCTTTACAAACTTCCTTACTCCATTTTACAAAAAAAAAATACTACATGGCATTCAGACTTCTTAAGATGGCGTTATTACATTTATAAATATCAGACCCTCTATTACAGACATTTAAACGCGTATTTTCACTTAGCTTCACTTTCATCGTCCTGGAGATAAAACCAGAAGCAGATGATCAGAACGAATTGTTCAGAGCCAGAGAAACTCACTTGTGGATTTCTGTCACTCATCACAGACTGTACAATTCTAAATCAAACCAGTGATTTTAATGAGAATTCTCTCCGGAGTGCCCTTCTCCATATGTGAAAACAGCTCATTACAGATCTCCACAGCTGGTTACATGTCACACAGGACTAGATGCAACATTCTAAAACTAGCCTTTAAATGGAAAATTTAGAATACTTTGAATGCCAGAGAAAACTCAACATCGCTAACATCCAAGAGGTTTTTATTGTTATTATTATTAGTAATTTATAAAGTGTCAGCATATTCTGCAGTGCTGTACAGTTTGAGTTTGTCTCATTAGAAACACATGATACACAAAAAACAGAAACACATGGTGGAGAGGATCCTGGTAACAATAGCTTACAATCTAGAGGGAGAAAATGATCTAGTGAAACATAATGTACATTAAGATGGGATTCTGTCAGTGGCGTAACTACAGGGGTCGCAGGGGTCGCACCCGCAACCGGGCCTGTCGCTCCAGGGGGCCTGGCCGCCCCCTGCGATCCCTCTGCCTGACGCCCGCGATCTGGCACTGCAGTAATGCAGAGCGCTGGGAGATGACATCATCTCCCGGCGCTCTGCATTACTGAAGAGGACCGCGCGGGAGATCAACACACCTCTCCGGGCTCCTGCCACTCCAGGGAGGTAGGAGATGGGGGCATTCTGGAGAGGGCCAATGTAGTCGAGGGGGGCGAATGTGGTCCGGGGGGGGGGGGCATGGCGCTTCTTGCACCAGGGCCTGGAGGCTTCTAGTTACGCCTCTGTATTCTGTTTAGTTAGATAGAAGGGAAAATATTTGGCCAAGTGCAGAGATTATACTATACATTGGTTGGAAGGACAATGTAAATCCTATAGTGGAAGATTTGGGACAGTTAGAGGTATGGGGGGGTATCTTTTTTCAAATATATGGAGTATGTGAATGTGTGAAAGGTAGGGGGAGAGTGATGGCTCAAGAGAAGGGATTGAGTGTTAAAGAGATGTAGTGATTGTTAAAGGAAAAGTATCACTTGAGACAAATGTTTTTGAAAGAAGGTTGAAGTAGGTCTGGCTTCCCCAGACAGCAAGAGTCCCAAGTTGAGCTCAAGGTGGACAAAAGGAGGATGGCTCCATGTTTCTTTCACTTTTGCATCACTGATGCAGTGCAGAATACTAACCACTAGAGGGAGAAAAGAACTCATCTTACTGACACCAAAACAGGACATACAGCACCATTTTCTTCTAGTATAAGGACATTGCTGTTATTGTAATGAAGTCACTGTATTGCAGATTTTATTTATAGGTATAGATAGTTTAATTGTTTATTATATAGTTGTATATATTACATGGGCATACTATTTGTCTTTAGGCTTGGCAATCATTTTCTTGTAGACCAGCAGTGGGCATCCAACTTTGCCACAGCAGTCAATGGACAGTTCTTCCTCGAGTGTGACTGAACACTGTGCATGATGGAAACATGTTTTCTCACCTTACTTTGTTTAGTTGATTTTTTACTATTATCAAAAGCAGAGCCGTGCTGGAAGGTGGGAGAAAATGTGCAAGCAGGGGCATGCACAAAAATTTGTATTGGGGGAGGGGGCAAAGTCATAATACAACCCCCTGGCCAGCACACCCAGCCCCTATGTTTATATTTAGGGGCAAATGCCCCCCTTTGCCCCCTCCTCCATACACCCGTGCATCCAAGCTTGCTTTGTGATCACTCACTCTGCATCAGTGATGCAAAGAGAGAGAGACATGGACTCTTCCTTTTGCCTTGCTCCAAGTGCAGCATGGCCAGTTGGTTCCATGGGAAAGGCCAAGCATCTGAACCACAGAATAGTTGAAAGTTCATAGTTATTTACATTTAATCTTATGAATGCTAAAGAGGTCTCCAACACTTTGGATTATAGATTAAAAGTCCCATTTAAATCAATGATAATGTGGAGAATTTTCATTTGTCTCCTACTGTGCAGCTGCTTTGGGCCCAGAATTACACCTTGTCAGATTTCTGAGTACGGTCCTTATTGAGATATTATTTGAAATTTCAGTGCACCATGGGACATAACTGTTTGTGAAAACATTGCTTGTCTTATGGTGATAATTCTCCTCTTATCCTTTAAAGGGATAGTAATTGTTCCTTTTAACAAAGGCTAATATTGTAGATATTAAAAACAGGAATACAATAACGTACCTCCCGTCTCTGAAACATGTATTTTTCGCAAGATATAATCTTCTGAAGTTTCCCCCTCCCGGCCCTTTCAGAGACGTCAGCTCTCTAGCTGACAGAAGGAGATCCTGGTCCCGGGACCCGAGTGCGACTCTTCTGCAGAGCCAAAATAACGCTACCTAGAAATAAATACTTCATTGGAACGGTCTACAAAGTGTGCTTGCAAACCAGGCCCACTTTGTAGACGGTTACAGTGAAGTATTTCTTTCTAAATAGTGCTATGTTGGCTCTGCTGAAGAGCCCGCCAGCCGGTCAAATGACCAGAATCTCCGTCTGTCAGCTAGAGCACTGACGTCTCTGAAAGGGCCGGGAGGGGGGAACTTCAGAAGATATCTTGCGAAAAATACATGTTTGAGAGACGGGAGGTACGTCATTGTATTTCTGTTTTTAATATTTACAATATTAGCCTTTGTTAAAAGGAAAAAATACTGTCCCTTTAAAGAACAAACGGGTGTGCAAAGCAAGGTGTTCCATAAAGGGTTAATAGAAAGTGAAATAATTGTAATGAAAACCTATGAATAGCAAACACTGATGTGAATAGTCTTGTGTGCTAGCAGGTAATGTTATCAGTTTGAATATTTCTAAGACTGAAAACTAGAATTCATACAGATAAGAAATTGAAGGACATAATGTCTGAGATATGATTTTTTGTGGGTGAAGACTGATGTATCCGGATAAAATTCAGGACAAAATCTATTTGTTCAAAGGACCTTAGGGTAAAGTCATTTAATAGGAATTCAATGTTCATAGAAAAAAAATGGTGGAATTCTTAGGAAAACTAATTGTACTGTTCAGCACAAAAAACTCCCATTGATTTAAATGGAGCTTTCAATGTGTCAGAGATCTCTCTAGCATTCTAGGTAACATTTTGGCAAATTTTGTTTGTTCCCTATGGTTCGGTTGGGTTGCACCAGGATGCAGGGGAGGGCTGGCCTGGGGGGCAATTGCCCCCTGGGCCGGTCATATGTCTGGGCTGGTGGGCCACTGCTCCTCACTAAATCTCCCAATTGCTGCTATAAATGGAGTTACACTAGTGATAACATAGAGCTTACAATTGAAATGGAGCTACACAAACGACAGCACAGAGGAACAATCCAAATGGAGCTACACTAGTAGCAAAACCCATTCCCTTGTAAGCTCTATAGTATCACTAGTGTAGCATTTCTTAAATTGTAAGCTTTGTAGGAGCGCACTAGTGTAGCCTCATTTCAGCTGTAAGCTATGTGGTATCACTTGCCTTACTTCACAACATTAATGCCAATTTTAAAATTAACAAAAGGGGGTGGGCTGGGACAGTGGGCTTGAGCGATATAGAAATGGGCCACTTGACTGAATTTGGCCCCTGGGCCACAAGTTGCCAGCCCTCCCCTGCCAGGATGTGACCTCTTTCTTCTGTTAGATGGCCTTATACATGTAGAATAAGTACCTTTTAAAGTGGACCTGTTACATACACAGACACATTAAAATGTATTTATTTAAAATCCCTATACTCTGGGCTTTTTGATTTGAAATCAGGTTAATGGTTTTAGATATATTTCATTTAGTAGCTGGGAAATCTAATCTTAGCAGAGCTTTGTTCTCTTGGTCATATAAAGCCTACACACTTAATTACTCTCAAGTCCAGAAAATCACCTCTCACCACCCTTTTAGGCTGCTAGAACTGATTAGTATCCACCAGAGGGCTGGAATAAGTTAATAAGAAGGAGTAATCATGTAAATCCATTCAAGACGGAGACTTCCACTAAGGATAGGATTTGGAAAGATGATATATCCTCTGTAATGTGTTTAACAGAATTATTTGCCTAGACAGGATGCCGAGATACAATCATACCAGGGAACTTTCATTTGTGGCGTCCCTGGAGGGGGCGGGGTTTACCTACAAGTGGGGGCAGGGCTTTTCAGAGCATCACACAAGTGGGCGGTTAGTGGGAGGAACTGGGTGGGGATGAAGGAAAAGTAGGAGTAACTGGGTGGCAAGGAGAAGAAGTGGGCAGAATTTTAAAGAAAACTCCCCACATCCAGAGAATCAGCCTCTGCCCCGGAGACCCGGTAATGCACTCTCAAAACCGGCAAATATGGAGAGTTCCCAGCTATGTATATAATAGGTATATCTATTACACTTAAAGGGATAGTAATGTTTCATAATAAAAGCAGCTCTAACTAATCTTCACAGTATTTGGGCCTTGGAGAGTGTTATTTAAATTCTGTCAGAGTTGTAGTTCAAGAGTAATTCAATGACAAAGTATCCCCCTCCCGCCCCTTTTACTGATGTAACACTGCTCAGCCAGAGCAGCAGGGAGGTGCCCAGGTAGACTGCAGAGAGGGACAATCTTCAATTAAGATAAGGGAAAAAGCTAAAAAACATGTCAAGGGGGGCAGGGTTTTCATTGTTCTCACAGTAAGAATACTGACCCTTGAAGTGAGCTGTCTGGTCTATGAACTGGATTCCACAACTGAGGAGTGGTGGCTTACACTAGGTAAAAGGGGCAGGAGGGGGATACTTTATCATTCAATTACTCTTGAACTACAACTCTGACAGTATTGAAATAACACTTTCTATGGCTCAAATACTATGAAGATTAATTGGAGCTGCTGTTTTTGTTAAACATTACTATCACATTAATTTTGCATTGAAACTCTATTATAGTCTATACCTGGATTGTGACATTTTATTACTCTAAAATTCTCCTTGCTCAAACCCTCTGCTACTATAAATCAAATAGGCAAGGCACCAGCGTCTAACAACGAGTTGTTTATGTTCAGTTAAACTGACTGAGTCAGTAAGAATCAGATTGTGTACACAAGTAATGGTGTGCTGTTGCCCTATTAGATAGGGACTGATATGTTTAGGAGTAAGTTGAAGATAAAAAGCTGCACCAGCGTCCAGAACTGGTTGTCTATGTTTAGATGATTAGTTGGATAGTCATCTTAGTGATCTAAGTAGGTCGATACGTGACCAGTAGATTTTACTAGCAACATATGTCTGATTGCTTGAATTTAAGACGGCGAAACTTTGAATACAAGTATTCACACATCACATATATTTGATACAAGTATTTTTGATTAGCTGGACAAGTTAGACAATAGTAGCTGTGTGTATAATTAAGAGCATTGTCTCTATTCGATATACTTTGACTATAAGAGGTTAATGAGCCAGGTTAGGAGCTCAAATACTAGAAACACACTAATCTCAGTAAAGCTACTATTTTGCAATATGTCCGTTTGCTAATAATATCAATAACAACATTTCCTTGATCCAGCGAAATGTAATTCGAAACCGAAAAGAGTTCATAATACTGTTTGTTCTGAGTTGGTTTTCAGTTAAAGGGATAGTAATGTTTCATAATAAAAGCAGCTCTAATTAATCATCATAGTATTTGGAATTTGGAGAGTGTTATTTCAATTCTGTCAGAGTTGTAGTTCAAGAGTAATTCAATGACAAAGTGTCCCCCTCCCGCCCCTTTTACTGATGTAACACTGCTCAGCCAGATCAGAAGGGAGGTGCCCAGGTAGACTGCAGAGAGGGACAATCTTCAATTAAGATAAGGGAAAAACCTGAAAAGCTTGTCAAGGGGGGCAGGGCTTTCATTGTTCTCATAGGAAGAAGATTGTCCCCTTCTGTTATCTGTCTGGTCTATGGACTGGATTCCACATCTGGGAAGAGATGGCTTACACTAGGTAAAAGGGGTGGGAGGGGAAACTTTGCTTGAAACTTATATTGTTCTTCATGTTTTTTTAATGCCTACAAAATAAAATAACGATAAAAAGAAGTATTACTATCCCTTTAAGTGCAACAGACTACCATCTTCCCTATCTACGTTTTTCCTCTCTTTTTTCTTTCATTCTCTTGATTTTAACATATCACCAATAAAGAATTTCTGTTTGTACTGTAGAGTGCAGCAGGTCTTTTGTTTACTCTAGAACTTGATCTACTGTTTTCTGCATGAAGCAGTGTTTATCAGTGTTAGTCCTTGGGGAAGACAAGTCATCTTTTTATGATATCCCTGCTTACTAACAGGTGCGCAATCAGGGCCCAGTCATTGTGATTGATCGATCATTGCTTAATTAGCGATATCCTGAAAGCCTAACTTGCTGGTGTGGCCCAAGGAATGGTGATAAGAATTCCTGGCATAAAGCCATAAGTGTTCATTAGTCTGTGATCAATAGGAAGGCAGAGCAAGCCATCACTCAACCCTTTCTGAATCCGCAGAGGGATAGGGTGATTGAACGTTTATCATCATAACTGTGCAGCGTTACTTGGGGATCTCTACATTCAGGGAATCATGAGCTTTAGGTCACCTCTATTTATGCTTAGGGTTTACCGTACCTTTAAGAATCACATATTCCTATAGGTATAAGGTAAAAAGCAATCTCACATTTTTTTTTCATAAAATGAATACCCAAAACTCAGAAGTAATAAAATCCTTAACCCCTTAATGTCCAGTGACGTGTCAGGAACGTCACTGCTGTTTTTCCCCAAAGGACCAGTGACGGTCCTGGCACTTCCCATATTTTTTACTCACAGACTCCTGCGGGAGTGCTGTGAGTAGTAGCGGGGACTGAAATTGATCGCTCCAAGACTGGAACGATCACTATCAGTCCCCTGTTCGGCGTGGGGGCACACGTGATCAGTCATGTATGCCAGCGTGTCAAACTTCACTATCTGGTCCCACACACCCCGGGACAGCTGGTCCTTAAGGGGTCAAGCAACTAAATGTGTTGGTGAACTCTCTAGCGGTCAAGAGGTTCATGACGCCCTTACTAATGATGGTAGTAAAATGTAACTTATTTATTCTACTGTATTTTATGAAATAAGCTCTGTCTGTTGTTTAGATCCAGCACCACCTAGGGGTGACTAGAGGTAATGGATAAGTAGAAGTTGTTTTCCTCATGTATCAGTCTACATATAGCCAGGGAGTATCATCCTGCCACTTTGTAGAATACGTTTAGGCAATGGCATCTCTGCATAGTTGCAAATCCCCTTACCTCATGGTGATAAGGACTTTTTTTGCGTTAGATGAAAAGAACAGTTTTGGCTTTTTAAGAATGTTTTTGTTCATCCATATTTTCCCACTAATTCATTTAGTACACCCACACAAATTATATACCAACCAATGTGCTGGATACTTCTCTGGCACTAAAAGGGTTAAGGATAGGAAGGGCTTTCTTTTGATCCATATTTATATGTAGAATGCATATGTAGAACTCATTATTTAGCTTGATTATATTAAATAAATAAATAGAAACAATTTGAAAAACACAACATTTTTCATATATTTTCTTGTGATGATTTGCATACAATGAGGGCATCTTTTAATAGGGACTGGATACAGTGGGGAGATGTACTAAGGGGTGAAAAGGAGGTGATAAAGTGGATATGACTTCTCCAGAGGTATCACTTTTCCAGTTCCTATGTTATTCTATGGAGCCAATGTAGTAAGATTTTTCCAACTTTGGAGATCTTCGTTCATTGGCTCCATAGAATAACATAGGAACTGGAGGTGTGATCTCAATGGAGAAGTTATCTCTACTTCATCACCTCCTTTTCACACCTTACTGCATAACCCCAATGTATGAACATTCTTCTATACCCTCCATGTGCCCCTCTTTATGAGGGACAGTCCCTCTTTGAAATGCAAATCTCTCTGCCCCTCTTTCCAACCCTGGTATCCCTCTTTTTAGGAAATCAGAATATGTATTTTGTATTGACCCACAATAATAAAACGCACAATAATCTTTGTTCAAATTTGGAATATATGTTTATACATTAGTCTGTGTGAATTAAATAATTTTAGTTTTGTTCTAAATAATATATTCAGTTTTACAAAGAACTATCAATAGATTATGAAATTTTCCACCTACCAGTCCTGCCCCAGTAATATCACCTGAAACTTGTCTCTTTTTGGTCATTTGAAGTGATTGGAGATATATTCTCCATCTCTGTCTCATGATCAGAGTGAGGAGGAGTGAGGCAGAGAACTGTGACAGATGGAATGTTTACGAACATTGCTCCACTTGCACATGTGATCGCACTGATCCCCTGGTCAGAAGGGACTGGCTGAACCCGTCAGCTACAGCCTTCCCACAGCGATTGCAGCTTGCTCCAAGGATCATCAGGCATCTTCAAAGGACATAATTCTGCATCCTGAATGGGTTAAAGGAATAGTGTCTTGCTATTTTGATTTCTCCGCATTCTGCAAGTGCCTAAGATATATATATATATATATATATATATATATATATATATATATATATATCACCTATTTTTTAAACTTTGTCTTTGAAAATTAGCTCCCTGTAACTGTTTTTGTTAAGTTTTCTGCAAGGGAACATGAAGGCAGGTCTACTGATACAATGAAAAAACGAGCATTCAGTGCTACAGAAAGACTGTGATAGATTACTTATCACAGGGCATTTAGTGCTGCAGAGATCCTATAACATTGTATTACATCACACAGAGCATTCAGGACTGCAGAGAGACTGTAACATTGTAATACATCACACAAAGTATTCATTGCTGCAGTGAGACTGTGACATTATATTACATACCACACAACATTTAGTGCTGCAGGGAGACTGTAGCATTGTATTACATCTCACAAAATATTCAGTGCTGCAGAAATCCTGTAACATTTCATTACATAACACAGATCACCCAGTACTGCAGAGATCCTGTAACGTTTTATTAAATCACACAGAGCATTCAGTGCTGCAGATAAATTGTTATATATTATGACATCAAATAGAGCATTCCATGCTTCTGAGAGATTGTAACACTGCATTACATCACACAGAACATTCAGTGCTGCAGAGAGACTGTAATACTGAATTACATCCCACAGAGCATTCAGTGCTGCAGGGAGACTATAAAATTGTATTATATCACATGGAGAGTTCAATGCTGCAGGAGACTGTAACATTGTATTACATCACACAGATCATTCAGTGCTGCAGGAGATTGTAACACTGTATTACATCACACAGAGTATTCGGTACTGCAGAGAGACTGTAACATTATATTACATCACACAAAGCATTCAGTGCTGCAGAGAGAGTGTAACACTGTATTACATCACATATAGTTCAGTGCTGCAGGAGACTGTAACATTGTATTACATCATACAGATCATTCAGTGCTGCAGGGAATGTAACATTGTATTACATCACACAGAGCACACAATGCTGCAGGTAGACTAACATCATATTACATCACACAGATCACTCAGTGCTGCATAGAGACTGTAACATTATATTACATCACACAGATCATTCAGTGTTGCAAGCAGATTATAACATTGTATTGCATCTTGCTTTGATAGACTATCAACCAGAAAACACCTTGGAAACAGAGCAGCTCACTGTCAGTGACATATGTAAAATATGTAAAAAAATGGATGGAGATGAAAAAATATAGGCAATTTGACTGTACATATTATGTACTTAAAGAATGTGTAAAGTCAAAATAAAGGGTTACTATTTCTTTGAGAGCCACGGGGATGGTTAAACTTCTCAGCCCAGTATAAAGTCGTATAGTATATTGGAATATATTTACATTTTCATTTATACAGTTGATTGATTTATTTTTCTTATTGCTTAGAGATAATAAAATACTGACACTTAACGGAAGTTGATTTGCATCTTCTTAAAGTTATAGTAATGGTTGAAATATTTTCCTATGACAATCTATGACAGTCACACTTTTTATGCTCAGTAATTTTATAGACATGTTTTTATTGCCTATCTCCCAAACCTTTACATTACATGGGTCATTTCTACAGTGAAGGGGCTGATCTGGTCTTTCATCTAACAGGAGCTTGTTTGCCATAGCACCCAGCGACTGCTCACTCACAAGGAGATATTTGTGTCTGGGAGAGAGGTATAAATGTGCCCTGGACAAATGTCTTAGCATGGTTGAGTGCTTGGCAGGTTGGCATGTCAACTATGTACGTGCAAGGTAACATATTGGGTCAGCTCCTTCACTGCATAATGAGCTGATATCAAGGAATGGAGTGGGGGGGAGATTAAAAATGCCTTTTTCTTTACAATTAATAAGTATTAAGCTGTCTGATTGATGTTGGTCACATTCTTTAACACTATGGAAATTAATAGATAAATATAAATTCTAACTATTACTATACACTTGAAAGGAACCTATACCCATAGGAATAAGGGAGGGGGCGGAGGGTGCTAAAGTGACTAAAAGGTGACATAATTCTCCAGAGAGGAAAAACTCTTCAATTCCTATGTTATTCTGTGGTGTATAAGCAGTAAGGAGTAAAGACTAAGGGCCATATGTTCAAAGGGATAACGACAAAAAAAATGTTGTATGAAAGACAAAAATAAGTAATTGAACGCATGAACGACATATTTTCTATAGAGTATATGACAAAAAACTAGTAATGTCCGTTATGTACGACACAACTCCAGAACTGATGAGCAAAGGGGCGTGGCTAAACTATTCTCCAGTGTCATATAGAGGAAAAGAAAAATTTGTCGTAACTAACGACAAAAAAAAGTCTTACAAAAGACAAAATTTGTACGTTAAGAAAAAAGAGGAGGGAATGTGTTCTGAATGTGAGAATTTTTGTCTTTAGTTAAGACATTTTTGTCCTTAGTTAAGACATTTTTAAAGACATTTTTGTCTTTAGTTAAGACTTTTTTCTCGTTCCATACGACAATTTCAGTCAGGACAAACTAAATATTTCCAATAACAACCGACACTCTCTGAAAATATTAATGATCCCAACGACACCGTACTTTGAAAAGTCGTCACAAACGACAAAAGCTATTTCGCTACTTCTTTGACTATATGGCCCTAAGTGTTCTCCAACATGAAAAAGAGACAAATGAATTGGAAAGGTTTCTCTCACTGGAAAGTTTCTCTTGTCTTTCACTGACTTGCCTAGTCCTTGCTCTTGTCCTTCACACAGATTCAGGTAAATGTATATACTTTTGTTTGAACTGAAACGTGTCATAGAAACAGATTCTGACAGCAGATAAGAGCTAATTGGTCCATCCGGTTTGTCCATTTTCCTATGTAGATAAAATACACAATCTTACAGAGTTCTCTGAATACACTTATGTCTACCACAGTCATTATTTATCCTCCTTAATCTAACAAAGCGGCTACTGGAAGACTGTTCCTTGAGTCTATGAATCTCTGTAAAGTAGCATTTACACACATTAATTCAGAATTTTAAACACTCTTCCTGCAGAGCATGTCCTCTTGTCTGAAAAAAATGCTCCTCTTCAGAAGTCTATTAAATCAAATTTCAGGAGTGAAGCGTTTTTCAGAAAAAGAGGATTAAAGGGGAACTCTCACCTCTATACAAGTTTGCCTCTGTGTAATGTTCCTATAGTGATAACATGTAATCTGTGTGTGTGTGGGGGGGTTTATATAATGCAGGCTATGGTGAAATTTACCGTTTTAGAAATGGGCTGGTGATGTCACTTCCAGACAGACTGCGGGTATAGCTCTGTACCACAGCCTGTCAATCTTTGTCTGTTCCCTCCCCAAGTATTGACTTGTTCCAACCTCCTCTGATGACAGAAGCTACTTTCGGGGGGAACAGATGAAGATTGACAGGCTGTGGGACAAAGCTGTACCTGAAGTAAGGACCCAGCTCATTTTTAAAATGGTAAATTTTGCCATACCCTTCATTAAATAAAAAAAAAAACCACAGATTCCATGTTATCACTATAGGAACATTACACAGAGGCAAACTTGTATAGGGGTGAGAGTTTTCAGTAGCTGGTTAGTGAATGTGCTTAGATGGTTATGCAAAATATTGGTGTTTTCTTTCTATATTTCATTCAGACTGCATAATTTTAACAGGTGTGAATTAAGTGAAGTTCCAAAATGGAGAACTGTAGATACATTTCCTGTAGATAAAAAACATAGAAGAGCAAACATAGACTCGTGTGTGTGTGTGTGTGTGTGTGTGTGTAAAGGACGCCCATCTAGGTAAGTCCTACTGTAAACCAATAAAAAGAACCAGTTATTCCTTAGGTATAATTCCCTTTCAGATATTAACTTTTTGAGTGCCAGAGGGGTATGCAAAGCATTGCTGAACAATGTCTCTTCCCTTGGCACTCAAAAGTAGTCAACATTTTACAGTAATTGCTTTATATCACTGTGTTTTTTTCTCAATCAATGATTGTTTTTGGAACTGTAGTGATGATAAACTGATGATCAATAATAATATAACTAATGCCCATCACTCTAACTCATTTTTAGTGAGCACCACGGAAATGTTATGCAGCCGTCTCCAAAGGATAACAGCGGCAGCCACGGCTCTCCAATCAGTGCCAAACTGGAAGGAATCTTTTTCAGCTGCAACACAGAGTTTAACACGGGGAAGCCTCCGCAAGACTCCCCGTATGGACGGTACCGGGTCATCATACCAGCTGAAAAACTCTTCAACCCACATACCAACCTGTACTTTGGAGACTTCTACTGTATGTACACTGCCTACCATTATGTCATCCTCGTTCTTGCACCGGCAGGATCCCCAGGCGATGAGTTCTGCAAGCAGCGCCTTCCCCAGCTGAGTCTGAATGACAACAAATTTTTGACCTGCACTGAAGAGGATGGTGGTCTCGTCTTTCACCATGCCCAGGATGTAATCTTGGAAGTCATTTACACTGACCCTGTGGATCTCTCTATGGGCACGGTTGCAGAAATCTCTGGCCATCAGCTAATGAGCTTGTCCACTGCAAACGCAAAGAAAGATCCCAGTTGCAAGACCTGCAACATCAGTGTTGGACGTTAAAAGCCCTCTTGGCTTACCGAAAAGCAGTTAACCCTTCCCTTTTCATTCTTACCAGACATTTTGTCCGGAAGCATGCAAAATGCAGCTTTTACCAAAAGCGTACACTGAATCTAGAACTCCTTAAAACCCCTTTGCTGCCTGAAGAAGGGTGCAAGGCCTTGCTTGGCACTGCCCTGTAGTTTCCTCCCGCAGCAAAGGCCTCAATAGCTTTTTTTTTAAAAAAAACTTTTTTTAATTACTTGTGAAGTTGCTGCTGCTCTTAATAACAAACTCTTTGGATGCTAAAGATGTCTCTTCCCAATGTGATGGAAAAATCTCTGGCATCCAAGGAGTTTAAAAAATATTGTACTCTCTGCCAATTCTTTAACTTCTTGGGTGTCAGAAAGGGTGTCAACGCATTGCAGTGCAACGTCTTGGCGATTTCTCTGTCTCCCAAGTCGGGGCTAAAATGTAGATGTTGCCGTTTTGTTGTTTGCCGTTTCTCTTCTGTTCCTTTGCCAAACATAACAAAACTCTACTTAGACTGCTTAAGCAAAGTAAAAAAAATCAATTACGGCTTTATTGGGGTGTTTAAATAGCAATTATTTTAATCTACTAAAACTATTGGGATAACTCAAAAACAGCATGAAAAGTTGTAATTGCCGCATGATTAAAATCTCAAATACTAGAACCGTCAGCACTTCTTGCTAGTCGCTCGACAGTCGCTCGACAGTGTTTAATGTTAATGATGTTGGTTACCAGGAAACAAATACTGTGTTCTGCCATCATGGATATGATAGAAAAATATTTTATTTGTACCGCTGTATAAAATATTTACAATCATATAGAATATATAGAGCACATTTTATTAGCAACTGTATACATGTCATATGCCATCTTCCCTTATCAAAGATGTAGACTGTAAACGTCATATAGTCGTGTATACGTTCCTGTTTACTCTCGCTTTGAAGATTTTAATTAAAAACAAACACAAGTCGTTCTGATTCATACAGTATGTTAAAAAAATCAAGTTAATATAATGAAACCATCACAAAGGTCTTGAAAATAACTCCACTTGGAAATGTTTTTTTTTTTTTCGCTCTCAATAAACAGTTTTAAAACATCCATCGGTATAATCATGCATTTTGGATACAAGAGAAATAGAAAGTTCTTGATATGGAGTGCTTACAAGATAGCCAAAAAACAGATAGCGTATGTTTGCCTGTGTGAGTGCCGGAAGTGAACTTGGTGTGTAACTGGGATATTAGCAGCATAAATCTCTTCCACTTATCTCCAGTATCAGTGATTCTCAAACGGAGGTGGAACCCCTTAAAATGAACTCTCTGTGAAACCCAATCAACTGCTTTAACCCCTTGGAAGATACAGGGTCTCCAATGCATTGTGAAGCAAAATGCTGGAGTCCATTCTTGCATCTAAGAGGTTAACATGAGCTAGTTGGCACTGGTAACTTAAGAGTAAATGATTTTTATGAAAAAAAATGCAATTCTTATCCTGCTGTGTAAAAATAAGGATACGCCCACTACTGGGCAATTTTTAATTCAAATGTTATTACTGCTCAAACTGCAGTTATTTATTTTAGTCACCAGGTGGTGCTATTCCTATCACTTACTATGGAAAGCTGTAGTCACTGACACAAGATCCCCCATAATACACATTATAAAAACAAATTGTCTTTTGGCCACAAGTTGGAGATGTTGTTAACAATTTGAATTAAAAAAGACAAATATTACAACTGAGCTTAAATTACTTTTGAAGGTAAAATCCTTTGGTTTAATCAACAGAAAAAGCTCTATATTTTTCATAAAAGGGTATTGCTCCTTTGAGCTAAAAATTATATGGTATCAGTTACCAAGTAATTGTATCTGATTATGCATTTCATAAATGTTTGAATGCTCATTTCAAGAAAAATCTAGCAGAAAACAATGTCATTGTGCAAAATGTTTTAATCTTCCATAAATCCATTTGTAGTCATAAAACTACTCAAGTCCTGTTTGAATGTGTTTTGTGGAACAACTTGGACTTCCACAGGAAATATAGGTTTGCATGAAACCCAGTTTGAGAACCACTGTTCTATACAGACATGTCTTCTCGGATACATTCCAACATAAACATGGGTATATAACTAAGGCAGCCTTGCATATATCAACATTCTTATAAACAAGACAACAAAATACACTTTTTCATACGTGCAAATATTCTATTTTTATACATGTCTACAATCTGGAATTGTATCAGATTCTTTGGGACCAATGTTTATAGGAACACTCTTTGCTCTTATATGAAATAGTACATTTTTATGCTAAAAACGTCATACCTTGATAGAACTTAAAGGAACACAAACCTATCGCCATAATAAACCCATACTTTTCTTAATATGAGAAGAAAATCGTAAAGACCACCAGTAATGAATTGTACGGATCCTTAAAGGGATAGTAATACTTTTACCTAGTGTAAGCCATCTCTTCTCATATGTGGATCAGGTTGTATGACCAGACAGATAACAGAAGGGGACAATTTTCTTTGTATGAAAACAATGAAAGCCCTTCCCCCCTTGACAAGTTTTTCAGCTTTTTCCCTTATCTTAACTGAAGATTGTCCCTCTCTGCAGTCTACCTGGGCAACTCCCTTCTGATCTGGTTGAACAGGGGGGGATACTTTGTTTGTGAATATCTCTTAAACCATAAAGGTTTGAGAGATAAGACTTATATCATTCTTCATGTTTTTTTAATGCCTACAAAATAAAATAAAGTTAAAACAAAGTATTACTATCCCTTTAAAGGAGAACATTCAAATCTGAAAAACGTTTTACCATATGTTTAACAGGGCTCAAAATTTCCATTCCCCACTAGCCAATGGGGAGTGAAAACTTAACCCTGGCAAGTAGAAATTCAGCCCTGGTTGGTATGTTATGTCTTGCAGTGGCGAGTAACTTTTCAGGTCTGGCTTGTAGCAAAGGACTTAAAATTATAAGCCCTGCGTTTAACTATGGAACTAGTATTAGGAAACGTGTTGTTGTTTTTTTACGTACTTCCTGAAGAGCTGTGACAAAGAGTCAGTGTGCCGAAGAATGCGCAAGTACACAGTTGAAGACTAAAGATCTTAAAAAGTAGGTAAATGAAAAAAAAAAACCTGTTTCCTAATACTAGTTCCTAGTTAAACATATAGTACAAAGTTTTTCAGATGTGAATGCTCCCCTTTAATTAATACTGGATTTCATGTCCAGAGAGAGACACAGGATTCTTTGTTGCAAAGTTTAAGGACCCCACACCTACTGAAAGTGCCTGAAGGTCATCTGAGTGGGAGGAGTTTTGATTCCTGCAAAAAACTCAATCCACTCAAATTGATTAGCAGTGACTACTAGGATTTTCTATAGAGAGTAAGACAAGGGGGGTTATTACTAGGTAGATTTAGGGCTAGATTCTATTACAGGTGCTAATTTTATTTCTGCGTTTATCTCCAGTTTTCCCCATACACTTCAATAGGAAAATGTTTGATAAAACGGGTGTTAACGTTTAGCACCTGCAATAGAATCTAGCCCATAGTGTTCATTTAATATATATGGGACCAGAAGTACAAAGAAAAGAGGATATATTTTGGGAAAAACCATCTGCAACATAAGGGAGAAATACAAGCTCCAACTGATTTACTGGGGCGTTGATGTGTGTGTGTATGTATATGTGTGTGTGTGTGCGCGCGAATGTGTTTGTATATGGGTGTGTGTGTATATGCTTGCGTGTGTGTGTGAATGTGTTTGTATGTATGTGTGTGTGTGCGCGCGAATGTGTTTGTATATGGGTGTGTGTGTATATGCTTGCGTGTGTGTGTGTGTGTGAATGTATGTGTGTGTGTGTGTGCGCGCGAATGTGTTTGTATATGGGTGTGTGTGTGTGTGTGTGTATATGCTTGCGTGTGTGTGTGTGAATGTGTTTGTATGTATGTGTGTGTGATGTGTTTGTATGTATGTGTATGTGTGTGTGTGTGTGTGTGCGTGTGTTTTATAGCAGGCTGGGGGAAGCAATTCCCATTTACACTATTCATTTCCTGTTGAATCTCACATGGCAGCCTCTTGACCAGGAAGTGACAAGTGCAAAAAAAAGTTGTTTTTTTACAATATACTGGTAAAACACAAATAAATAATAACATATCGGTTCTATCAAGGTACCAAAACTTGTACATATACACATATATATATATATATTCAATTTGCTTTTTCATAGAAGAACATACCATGAGTGTTCTATTAAATTATACAAAAAATAAAAACAAAGGTATTGTGATGCTGATGTACTAAGAACTGTAGCAATTCTGGGGCAAACCAACTGCACATTAGCAGACAAATACAAATCCCCCAAAATTCCCATTGATTTAAAAGAGAAGTAACACCTCCAAATAATAACCTCCCAGTTAGCTTACTATGGCCAGAAAATCGCAGTGGCCCATACGGTATTTTCATTTGTGCCAATGTTCAAGAGATAACCCC
The DNA here is from genome assembly GCA_037306005.1 of Rhinophrynus dorsalis. NCBI lineage: Eukaryota > Metazoa > Chordata > Amphibia > Anura > Rhinophrynidae > Rhinophrynus > Rhinophrynus dorsalis. The sequence goes on from CM074724.1 coordinate 47,113,429, forward strand.
TTCAATCAGCCATAAATGTAATGTCCCTGGAGGCAGACATGACAGTTGCTGATTATATTTTAAAACTGAAGGTCTACTTAACCTTTTCAGGTCCAGAGCAGTTAGTAAAGTATTAGGAAGTAATGAGGTGTACTCCTCTGGGAAGAGTTTGTGTCCTGTGGTTCAGCCAACACCTGTGATCTCCCCTTCCGAGGACAGGACATCCAGAACTAACATGCTATCTCTTTAAATAAGGCACATGGCTAAAATTCATAAAGCTTATTATGATATTCTGGCCATTGTAAGGTGACTGCAAGGTTATTATTAGGTGTTATCTCTCCTTTAAGTGTGGCTTTTAACCCTTTGAGTGCCAGAGGGGCACGCCACGCATTGCTTTTGCAATGTGTGGAGTACCCCTCTGGCACTCAAAGGGTTAACACCTTTAAACGCTAGACAGGTCTCCAATACGTTGCAAAGCAATGCATTGGCGGCCTCTCCAGTGTTCAAGGGGGGTAAAAGCACCATTTCAATCAATGGGCATTTTTTTATTTGTCCCCGTGGTGCAGTTGGTATGCTACTACATCAGCCTCACTGTCCTTATATATCTATAATTGGTATATTTTTTAATAAATACTATATATATTTTATTGGTTATTCTATTTATTACTGATTGTTTCAGTAAGATTTAATTTTCACAATATATTTTTTTAAAGTGATATATGCAATACTCCTTTATATGTACAAACTTTTTTGAAAAAATAATCTGTTGAAAAATACTTTACTCTCACAATTTCAGTAAATGATATATATTAATATATGACATCTATATATCTATCTATACGCACACATATATACATCTCTATAGATCTACTTTATACATATATATATATATATATATATATATATATATATATATAAAATCATCAGATAGCCAGCTCCCTAATTTCCAAGGGGACATAGTCATACATCACTGTAGGTCTAAGCATCCAACTGACCACAGGGGAAGTGAGCCTGCTCTACACGCAGTCCGAGACACAGAGGAAAAATGCTTCCCTGTTATTTTCCGGTATAAAAACAAATGTATAAAAGACAAAAGAGAAGCAATTCTGGGACACGCCAATTGTACTATGGGGAAAAATAAAAATGTATGGTCGGGGCTTCCAGCGATAGAGATATGATGAAACATATTTAGCGGGATGATGCTCTGTGGCATAACCTAGGTTCCTGCTTGAACCTAGGGACAGACATTGAGATGGTACGCCTGATTACAGGGCTCACCTTAAATAAGGGTAGAAAAGAAAAAAGGGGAAAGAAATGGAAGGGGCACCTTAAATAAGGGTAGAAAAGAAAAAGGGGGAAAGAAATTGAAGGGGCTTTTGATGAGATAAGTCCCAGGGGGAGGGGCTGCAGCTGGTGTATATATATATATGTATATATGTGGAGCCTTACACTTAAAAGGGACAAATATGTATCAGATACAACTACAAAACACTATTGACTCATATGGGGCTTTAAACCCATTTTTTAACTATCTTTTTTTAAACCCATCTTTTTTTTAACTATTTAACTGCAATTTTGTATTTGGTTCCAAGGTGGTGCTGTTCCTATCACATGCTATGGAAAGCCATAGTCTATGACTCAAGCTCTCCCACAGAAGATAAAAATAAACTAGTTGGTTCTGTTACTAATAGATTTATAAAAATAAACTAACCTTAGGTTCTAATAACTTTGAATAGAAAAATGATCCCGCAGAAATAGTTATTCAGCAGGAAAAAAACATATAAACTTTTTCATTGAAAAAGTTTACTGCTCCTTTAAATTAACAAGGATTTTCTTTGTCCCTATGTTACCCCAGAATTGATTCAGTGTTATCTTTGTACAAATGGCCGGTGGATTTCAGGAAATATTATTTGTTTTTCAGTTGATTACAGAATTGAGCTTTGGTTGAATACAGAAAACATATGAAACAAAGTATATTTTAATCCATTAGTTGCTGTTGTAAGTCTCACGGCAACAAATGTGTTAAGAATAAAGGAAGAAGCAGGAAGCACACCAATTAACCATTTGAGTGCCAGAGGGGAACAAAATACATTGTTAACCCTTTGAGTGCCGGAGTGGTACGGAATGCGTTGCTTTGCAACGCATTCCGTACCACTCCGGCACTCAAAGGGTTAAGCAATGTGTTGCATACCACTGGCATCCAAAGGGTTAAACTCACTTGTGCTTTCGTACCTAGTCCCTTCACTAGAAGGTATCCAATACAGTAGATAACATCGCACCTCCACTCTTAACCCTTTGAGTGTCAGTGGGGTGCCCAAAGCATTGCGCCACAATACATTAGACACCCAACTGGCACGGAAAGGGTTAAGAGTTGCATCCACCTATCTGTGCTATTAGTGCACCTTCATCAGGATCGACCCAAATTAGCTGTACTACTAACACTGAGAAGTTGATGTAACTCTGACACAATACACCTGCACTTTAATCCTTAATACAAAAAGTGCAAAACAGGAGTATGCAACCTGTGCTCTCTGCTGAGGGTAATGTAAATTACAGTCCAACAGCTGGATGGGCACAGCCTTTCTATTCCTTTGTTAAACCTATGTATACTAAGGATAAAGGTACCCTCATTATAGTTAAATAAATACTTACCTTGTAATTTTCCTCTACATCTTTGTCAGCTGAGTTTCTCACATTCTGAAGGGATTGAGCAAGCACAAACATCTCACTTGCTCAATCCATTTACTCAGTCTGAACACTGTCAAACATATCTCACTGAGATCATGCATGGATCGACTATAGTGTTTGAACAGGGAGAACATTTGTCCCTGTTCAGATACCATAATGTTCAGTAGAAATGAAGAGAGGAAGCACAGCTGACATTTCAAACATGAAGGAAAATATTACTGATGAATAACAAAGGTAAGTAATCTCTTTTTTTTTTCCTTAAAGGAGCAGTAAAGTATATTGTGTGTGTGTGTATATATATATATATATATATATATATATATATATATATATATATATATATATATATATATATATATCTCAAGGTTGTCCTGCATACCCTACCAAACAGACTCAGGGGCAGCGGTAGGATGGGGTTATGTAAATTCCTCCCTACTGCTGCCTACCCTTGGCTGAGAGTTATGTTCGCAACCTCTGACACCCCCCACTACTCGATCCTCACAGCTCCCGAGTGGGGAATGTGCGTTCATGAGCACACTTTCCTCAATCCACACAGCTCCCCTGAGTGAAGGATGCCCCCTCACAAAAGCACAACCCCCTCCTCGCACCCGTCCCTGCTCCCCTCCACCTGCACCTCCAGGTGGTTCTCTGCCCCCACCTCTCTCATCTGTGGTCTGCTCATTCTCCAAACTATAACTTACCCTCCCAGTGACACCACTGCATCCCCAGGACAGCAGGCCATAGAGGCATGAGGAGGTGAAAGGGAACCATTGAGAGGCCTGGAGAACATCTTAGAGGTTGACGGGAGCAGGGAGGAATGGATGTGTCAGTCTGTGACTACCAGTGGTCAGCGGAACAAGAATGAGGTGTCCCTCCTACCTCCTTCTGCACAGGCAACACTTATTTTGTTATTATATGTGTGTTGTGCAACTGGTGGAGACTCACTGGAATTAAAAAAATATTATATTTTATTTAGGGATCAATGTCTGTCAGGGATCATTTTCAGGAAACATGTCCCTACCGGACCAAAACATTGAACCCTAAACAACATCTAATAAACTGCATTACATTCTATTCAGGGATTAAAGTTTGAGTCTGATAGGGACTTTCTTCTTGAAAAAAATCCTTACCAGACTGAAACACTGATTCCTGGGTAACAAGTATTATATTCCGAGTCTCGTGAGTGCCCTCCGGTTACTTCTATATTGTTTATCTAGTGGCAGCTCCCAGGAAAGCCACAGTGAGTCTGGTGCAGGCTTACCCCTATAATAAATGTATTTTTTTTTAATTATGCTTCACTGGTGTCCAGGCCTCAATTTACGTCCACTGCAATTCATGTAAGAGCAGAGCCTTAAGTCACAGCTCTCACTGGAATATGTTAGTAACAGCTTCATCTCGTTGCGACAGTTTGAAAATGTATAACTTTTGGATAAAGCATCACTCTGCGCTGGGATTACCCTTGTTTTACTCAGCAGGAAAATCATTTCAATATATAACTTTACTGCTTCTTTAATTTGTAAATCGCTATCATTAGAGAAACATGTCCTTTAGTATATAGATTGATATCTACGTTTGACAAACCTTTTAACTCCTTGAGGAGCAATGCACATCCCTATAGTGCTCTCAAGGGGTTAACCCTTTGAGTGCCAGTGAGGTACACAACTCACTGCAGAGAAATGTGTTGCGTCTCTCTCTCTCGCACTCAAAGGGTTAAAGTGATAGTAATAATTGGTTAAAAGTAACTTTAATTATGTAGATATTAAAAAAATAAATTAATTGCACCCAGTCCTATCTCTCAGACCTCTGTGATTTGAGAGATATAAGCTTTCAAAATTCCCCCTTCCCTCCATGTGCACTGACGTCAGCTTTCTATCTTAGAGAAGGAGATCCCGGTCCGCAGACCATCCTGCGGCGCTTCAGCCAAACCGTAATCGCGCTAGTTATAAAGAGATACTTCATTTGAACGGTCTACAACGTGTGCCCAACAGACCGTCCTGCGGCTCTTCAGCAGAACCGTAATCGCGCTAGTTATAAAGAGATACTTCATTTGAACAGTCTACAATGTGTGCCCAACAGACCGTCCTGCGGCTCTTCAGCAGAACCGTAATCGCGCTAGTTAGAAAGAGATACTTCATTTGAACGGTCTACAATGTGTGCCCAACAGACCGTCCTGCGGCTCTTCAGCAGAACCGTAATCGCGCTAGTTAGAAAGAAATACTTCATTTGAACGGTCTACAGCATGTGATTGCAAACCAGGCACACATTGTAGACAGTTCAAATGAAGTATTTCTTTCTAACTAGCGCGATTACGGTTCTGCTGAAGAGCTGCTGGATGGTCTGTTGGGCAAACGTTGTAGACCTTTCAAATGAAGTATTTTTTTATAACTAGCGCGATTACGGTTCTGCTGAAGAGCCGCAGGACGGTCTGTTGGGCACATGTTGTAGACCTTTCAAATGAAGTATTTTTTTATAACTAGCGCGATTACGGTCCTGCTGAAGAGCCGCAGGACGGTCTGCGGACCGGGATCTCCTTCTCTAAGATAGAAAGCTGACGTCAGTGCACGGGGAGGGAAGGAGGAACTTTGAAAGCTTATATCTCTCAAATCAAAGAGGTTTGAGAGACAGGACTGGGTACAATAAATTTATTTTTTTTAATATCTACATAATTAAAGTTACTTTTAACCAAGTATTACTATCACTTTAATGAAAGGGATAATCATATCTCATTATCAAAAAGGTACCTACATTATAAATATAAACAATCCAAACATGAAATAAATAGTTTCTCTTTTCAGAATCTTAAATATAATATAGAATGTTATATCTAATTTCTTTGTCATTTCTTTATACCGAACAAGCCTGCAACATGCTGAAGGCACTTCTGACAATGAAGCTGATCACAGGACAATACTTTAGTGAGATCACCCACAAGTATTGGAATATTAACCATTTCAGAGCCAGAGGGCTACGGAACGCATTGCTTTGCAGTGAGTTTCGTACCCCTCCGGCATTGAAAGGGTTAATGCTTTATTTTTAATCAAAGGGAACAAATAAAACTTATCACTGATTTAATTGGGGATTTTAACCCCTTGAATATTAGAGAGGTCTCTCTACCTTTCATGGTGATAAAGGCCCCATTTAAATGGGAATAAGACTTTTTATTAGTTCCTTATTTTGCAGTTGATTTGTATCAGAATTCCTCTGCGCCTCTTTGTGCATATGACCGTAAATCTGCAAAAGATCACTGTTTGCTAGAGTTTGCTGTCCAGCTGAACACACAAACACAATACATATGATCCTGTGCTAATACTATTGATTTACAGGCACATTTTACAAAACGCAGGTAGAGGGCGCTCATATCACCGAAGGAGGATGTAAATTTCAAATAGCTGAAAAATAATCAAAGAAGAAGTCAGCAGGTTAAATAAATAAAACATTACTATTCCTTTAAAGTCAATTCAAATAAAATGATGATTATATAAACAAAAAAATCAATCTGCATTGTGATAGAAGCTTAGTATAATTTAGCCTCAAAACACACTTAGTTACATAATGCCCTCAGTAGGTTTTCTTGGAGATTCAAGAAACATGGAATCCATTTTCCGAATACTTGCTACTGCTATCCTTCCCAGGTAGTGTAGAACAATTAAAGTGCATCAGAATGTCAGTGTTATACATAGGAGTGCAGAAGACACAGAAGACTTTATTATTCTATGATGAATGGTTGTGGATTATTCACAGAGTCTAAATCGTTTTAGAAACATCTTGCTTGCTGATTAGGACCTCTAATAGTCGAAGTTTAGCTTTTATCTGCTTGTATTCACAGTACTCTTCAGCCATTGGTATCCGGTCTTCTTTCTGTGCACTCCTAAAACATTATGGACAAAGAAAAACACTGATATTAAGATGGAATTTCTAACAAACATGGTGGAAAACTCACATCGACCCATTTGGGACCCAGAAATGTGTCCGACTTGGCAATATTTTTGAAAATTCTGTAGTATTCTAGTCTAAGACATGGAGCAAAAAAGCATGCAATGCCAGAAATGTGTTGAATGCATTTTTCCTTAATGATTTAGTGACATCTTCGGCACTTTATGGTGTGGAGCAAAGAATACAAGAAAAGTGTTCAACGCATTTCACTAGATTACTTTGCACGGTGTGAAGCAAAATCATGCAATACAGATGGCCAACTTATTATCTTACCATGACCTGAAAATGTCTCTAGAACTTTATGTATGGAGCAAACAAAACTACAAGCAATACGTCCAACGCATTTCATTGCCACGTCTTCGAAACTTCAAGAAATCTACGGTATGGGGCCAAAAAATCTATAATATTGCACTGCAATGCCATGAAGACTACTCTAGGGTATGGAGCAAAAAATACAAGAAAAACATCCAGGATATTTTAATGTAAAGCCTTGGAGATTTATCTACCAACATGTGTAATAATATATTATATTGCATGTATTATGAATCCATTAGACAGTAGCAATGACATAAATTAAATGTTTTGCAAGGAGTTAAAGGGGAAAATTAATCAGAAAACCAGCTTATTCTGGTTATTTCATTTGTTTTGTTACTAATTCCTATATTTTATTCAGATTTATTTGGTACAATTTTCTTCCCTCTCCCCTCCTCTCTAAACAGCTGGAAGGCATAGTATAGAAGGTGTCATTTTCTGGTAAACTATGCAATGCCCCCCCGATTAGAACCTAAAGAACACTGATATGCCAACAGTCACCCCCTTACTTAACCAGCCTTTAGGTTTTATAGCAGCTGCACATAGCTGCTTAGACAATGGCTGTGTGTTTATATATATAATAAGTAATTTGTTTAGTAATGGGCGTGGCCTGAGATAAAAAGAAAATAGAGTAACCTCTCCTAGCAGCTTGGAAAGTGATCTTCCACTCTTATATTGGTCCAAAAAATTTCCAAAATATGCAAGAGCATAGGAGACGATGTGAAAGACAAATATCCAATAATAGGAAGGAACTTTATTATTTAAAATTTTTTTATTATTATAAAATTACCCATTAAATGGCTTGTAGGATTTTTATCAGGGTTCAGAAATGCCCTTAGGAGGATCAGATACCTCTTGGTGTCCTAAATTGCATCCACCCGTCTATATAGCATGCGGGACATATACCACTCTGGACCCAGATATATTGATATCTGTATATCATCTCCGCCATCTTTCAACCTCTCTGTAATGTGTGGCTTACAAACTGTCTTTCCAATGCGTTTCGAAGTGTATACCAACTTCTTCCTCAGGGATACATTAAAAAGAAATAAGTGCCCGTTATGAACCTGGAAAATATACAATTTTATACCCACTAAAAATATATTAAAGGGATGTTTTCAATTTCAGTAATACTCATCCCCTTAATTTAGCTTATCCAGTCCTAATAGGGAGTAAAATACAGTATATCAGTGTCTATCAACAAATAACGGTCACATAGATAATAAATGAGGTTTTACTAGAAGGAAATTACAATAACATACAAGATAAAATCTACCCTAATGGCAGATAATTTATAAATTACAAATAACTAAAAAATATTCACCATTAAAACTCAAATTACAGATAAACATTCAACACTAATGAATAAATATAATATATATACTGTTAAGGTTGTATGAGTTAAATTAAGGGGATGAGAATGCCTGAAACTGAAAACATCCATTTAAAATGTTTTTATGGTTTTAGTGGGTGAAAATGTATATATGTTCCAGATGAATGATGGACACTTATTTCATATATAATATATCCCTGAGGAAGAAGTTGGTATAGACTTCGAAACGCACACATTAGGGAGAGATTGAACCACCGCGGAGAACGGTATACAGCTATCAACATATTTGGGTCTAGAGCTGTATATGTATGCTATATAGATGGGTGGATGCAATTTAGGACGCCAAGAGGTATCTGATCTTCCTAAGGGCATTACTGATCCCTGATATAAGTCATACAAGCCATCAAATGAGTAATTTATTTTATAATAAGGTATCTGATCTTCCTAAGGGTTCCAGAGCATTTCTGAACCTCGATATATGACCCGCAAACCATCTAAAGGGTGAAACAGAGACGGGGTAATATATGTTTCTGGATATATAATATTGACAGATCCCAGTGACTGAAAAGAACAAGTAAAGGTAAAGAGGAAGACATGCACACTCCTGTAACTGTGAATGGAAATGCGGAACATTTGAACATAAGTGTTCCCTACACAGGTTGATCCTGCCATGAGTTCTTGATCCATATCTACAAGTGACTATTTAGTGATATATTCTTCTCCATATAAGTGACATCTAGTATTTTATTATTTTTTTTTTATATGCAAACACAGTAAGTGTGCCGTTTTTAGGGTTAATTTTGTTTATTTTATTTCTTTATTGTTCAGACCTGTGTCTTTTGATATTGGTGGTTGAATATTAATGTAACAGCTCGCACACAGTGATTGTCAGATGTTTTTCATCTGCCAGTCCCTTTTTGTCTGGACCATGTGTTACCACTGTTGTCCTGTACGTTGGGGCCAGTCCCTTTTTGTCTGGACCATGTGTTACCACTGTTGTCCTGTACGTTGGGGCCAGTCCCTTTTTGTCTGGACCATGTGTTACCACTGTCCTGTACGTTGGGGCCAGTCCCTTTTTGTCTGGACCATGTGTTACCACTGTCCTGTACATTGGGGCCAGTCCCTTTTTGTCTGGACCATGTGTTACCACTGTCCTGTACGTTGGGGCCAGTCCCTTTTTGTCTGGACCATGTGTTACCACTGTCCTGTACATTGAGGCCAGTCCCTTTTTGTCTGGACCATGTGTTACCACTGTCCTGTACATTGGGGCCAGTCCCTTTTTGTCTGGACCATGTGTTACCACTGTCCTGTACGTTGGGGCCAGTCCCTTTTTGTCTGGGACATTTGTTACCACTGTCCTGTACGTTGGAGCCAGTCCCTTTTTGTCTGGGCCATGTGTTACCACTGTCCTGTACGTTGGGGCCTGTCCCTTTTTGTCTGGGACATTTGTTACCACTGTTGGGTACAGGCCAGGATTTTATGGGTAAGTGAGTTGCTTACATTTATATAAGCTCTGGCTGGTTCTGTTAGTAGTTTACTATTAATATATTCTGGTCTCCAAATTTATTTTGCTCTCATTATTGTTTTTCAGTGAGCATAACTTTGGGTGCTTGTACGCCATCGATAGTGACCATTAAATGCTGGGTTTTCACTCGTGTGCTATTTTCTCCAATGTTCAGTCATTACATTGGTACGGCTCAGTGAGTGAATTGTACTCTGTATCCATTTTGGAGATTAGCTAGATCATATTGGCTACTAACCCCTTATTGACACATGATGTGCCAGGACCATCATGCCGGTACTAAAGGACCAGTGATGGTCCTGGCACATCATGGAATTCAGTGGAAAAAAAATCTTAATGGTCCTTAACGGCCATCCACGCACTGGATTGGGCAGTTGTTAACTCTTTGAGTGCCAGAGGGGTAAGCAACGCATTGCTTTGCAATGCATTGCGTACCCCTCTGGCACTCAGAGTTAATGTTACTTTTTTTGTTTTGTTTTTATTGTATACTAGTTGAAGAGCCTGTTACACGAGTCACAGTACCACTTCCAGCTGGTCGCGGTGTAGTCATGCTCAGTAGAGACTGCCCGCATCGTGGCTGATACACTGCCAGCCGGTCGCGGTGCAGTAATGCCTAGTAGAGACTGGCCGCGCCGCGGCTGATACAGAGCTGGACTGTCCTTTGGAGCTCCCCGCACTGTATCAGCCTCGTCACTGGCAGTCTCTACTGAGCATGACAGCAACACGGGCAGCAGTCTCTTCTGCGCATGACTGCGTCGTTACACACGTTTTAGTGAATTATTATATAGGATTTTTAGTGGTGTTCTACATGTGCAATCCTAGGCACACATTTAGTTTTCGTTCCTGTTTTGATGGTCTTGGATACATATCGCTATAGTATTAGGCTGACACATTTAAATGTTTGTTTTTTGTGGTCAGTATATTCTAGTACAGTGATTCTCAACCAGTGTGCCGCGGCACTTCGGTGTGCCATGGGACTACTTAGAGTGCCCCATCTTTTCTATAAAGACTTTGATAAAATTTGAATACTGAGTTTTAGATGTATATTTTTGGAAAATTTTCTGCACAATATGTTTGTTTCTGTTATTCTGATAGCAAGAAGTAAAAGAACTGTATATTTATGCATTTGTATCCTCCATTACGTGCTTGACGATTGACCTATAAGATGTTAGGTGTGCCCCAAATCTTCCAGACTTCATGTTAGGGGCGCCTTGAACAAAAAAAGGTTGAGAACCACCTTAGTACAGCAAGTAGCCACCATCCTATATAATAATTCGCTAAGTTGTGTGTAATGCCTGACATGCGCAGTAGACACTGCTGCTCGTGCGGCAGTCATGCGCAGTAGAGACTGCCCGCGCCGCGGCTGATACAGAGCTGGGCGCTCCGAAGGAACGTCCAGCTCTGTATCAGCCGAGGCGCGGGCAGTCTCCACTGCGCGTGACTGCCCCGCGACCGGCTGCCAGAGGCACTGTGGCCCGTGTAACGGGCTGTTCAACTAGTAGTATATATTTGCAGGTTATTTGTCTTTAGTCTGACATATACCTATTGTAATCACATTTTGTATCTATGAATTTATTTTATATTAATAAACCTAAGTATTCTTCCTAGTATTTTTTTATTTGTATGGTGTTATTTCTTAAGTTATTTTATAATAATACATGGAAGTTGCTTTCTATCGCTGCATATTTCTCATTCACATTGACTCCTAAGTTCTTGAATTAGTTTTGCATTTTAAAGGGATAGTAATGTTTCAAAATAAAATCAGCTCCAATTAATCTTCATAGTATTTGAGCCATGGGGAGTGTTATTTCAATACTGTCAGAGTTGTAGTTCAAGAGTAATTGAATGATAGAATATCCCCCTCCTGCCCCTTTTACCTAGTATAACACTGCTCACCTCAGATGTGGAATCTGGTCTTGACACCAGACATCTAACAGCAAGGGACAATCTTCTTACTGTGAGAACAATGAAAACCCTGCCCCAATTGACAGGTTTTTCCCTTATACTAACTGAAGATTGTCACTCTCTGCAAGCCTTATGGTCAACACCTTTCTGTTCTGAGGTGAGCAGTAAAAAGGGCAGGAGGGGGATATTTTATCATTCAATTACTCTTGAACTTCAACTCTCTCAGTATTGAAATAACACTCTCCATGGCCCAAATACTATGAAGGTTAATTGGAGCTGCTTTTATTGTGAAACATTACTATCCCTTTAAGTAATTTGTTTAATATGATGACCAGGATGAAATAAAGGGCTATTAGATGCAGAACTAGCCTCTCTTCATTGAGAACTGAGGTCTATGAAACTGGCCCACAGATCATAGGCTCTTATGCAAACATTACAAAATACAGAAAACAAACATACCGATATAAGTATAGTTATTTCATGTTTATTAAAATAAGTAAAACTTGTTTCTTGGTGAAAGTTTTGATTTGAAGAGGTTTGAAACATAAAGGTTTGTAAATTGGCTACAATAATACTGTTTTCTTTCTCCCAATATTACTTACCTGCCGGTTTGCCTTAAAAAGTGCTCTTCAAATTCTCTTAAAGCTTTTCGTAATCTTTTCTTATCAGCTCTGGTCTCTCGAAGGTGATCGAGAAGCTCTGGCCTGGAATGCATAATGAAAAGGATTAAGAATGGCATTCAGGAGCGGTTTTATAGGGATAAAGTAACAGAACATGATCAAGTAGAACAAACAACAATTTGTAAGACACAAGGAACACATTCATTTATAAGGCTTCATCTGCAAATACAGACAACTGAAGATGCAATGCCAAAAAAACGTATAGAAGTGGTTGACAACTCTCTCTCCTCAATGGCGCCTAAAGGCCGTGTATTTAGGATTTCCTTGCTTAAGTACAGGTGAGTTATTTAAAAGTTCAGTCATTTAATTAACTCACCTGAGGACAAGCTAGGAAATCCTACAGATATGTATTACTAAATAGTAAAATAAAAACAACATATATCCCTCAACGTGTTTTTTGATTAAACGATCATTTCAAGTGGTTTGCATGTCATCTCCCAAATATGTTTTAATTTCACTATTTAGGTGTACACCTTTTTTTATTATTTTTAATATAAATAAAGTGTTATACGTAGTTTAATTATATTAATTGTCTTCTGTTTCACTAACTGCTGAGAGAGTCATCAAGTCCAAACGGGGAAGGCCAAAGAGGGCCGGCCAAAGACACTGTGCTGCCTGGGTCCAAGGATGAAATGCTGCCGCCAACCCCCCCCCCCCCCACACACACACCCAAACCGCGTCCACTAAAATACGAAGACATCACACCCATGTGAGAGCCTAACCTCCAATCGCGGGACACGATCCTGGGAGGAGGAGAAGCTCAGTGAAGAGCACGTCCGGGCAGCAACGTGAGGTGGGGAAAGATGCTTACTGGCGCCCTAAGAACATGTATTGGGGCAGCAGATTGCCTACCCTGTCAAAGTGCAGCCTGGGTCCCCTGGACCCACTGGGACTCTTGTAAGGGCCAGCTCTGAGACCAGCCTATTACCTGTTAGCCTTCAGACCGGTTGGTTGTGATATATCACCGGTCGGAAAAACACATGGAAGTTTACTGATTATGGTGACTGAATCATTATGATGTGTACATGTATTACGTGTTGTCCTGCTACATTGTGAATGATCTCCTGGCTGTTGTTTTTTCTTTATTATTATTCAGTGCAGCCTATGCACCAACATTTCTCCAACTTGGGAGATTGTAGTGAGTAGGCTCCATATAGGAAAGGGACAGTCCATCACTCTGGAGACGTGATCTTTAGTTTATCACCTCTCTTTTTCACTCCTTCATGCATTTCCACCAGATGTTGAAAGGACACTGTCTAACTACAGACTGCAACAAAATTCAAGTAGAAAAAAAAAAAACATTGCTTAGATATATTTGAATGCTGTATAAAAATTGCCTACCTAGGTAAGAGCTTCTGTTAATAAACAGATTAACCCTTTCATTGAAAGAGGGGTATCCAACGGCCACTTATCCCTACAGGTATAGTTCCTCACTAAAACTAGCACTGTTAGTAAACATTCACTGAATACATTAGGCAAAATGAAAGGAGTTCTTGCTGTTTGTAATGGAAGTACAAAATCTATATACTAAGACTGGCAAAATGTCAAATGTCAATCAATGTAGATTCTGAACAGGCCTTGCATGTGGAATGCTCCAAGCTGTGAATATAATAACGCTGCAGCGTCTATTACAGGGGAATAAGAACATCAGCATTCCGTTGTTCTGGCTATTTTCACAGTACGGTGCATCTTTAATTGTGCATATTGGTCTCTTTATTAAAACTAATTGAAGAATTTCACAATGAAGTATGTGGAGTATATAATCTGCTATAATTGCAGATTAACTGTACATTTCATTACTTTGAACAAGAGAGTTACTGGGCCTGTTGTACTAAGAAATAGAGCAATTCTGGGGGAAAACAACAGCACTATAGGCAACAAATAAAAAGACCTGCTGATTTAAATGGTATTTTTAACCCTGTGAATGCTAGAAAGGCCCCCAATGCATTGCAAATGAATTTGGTGAATCTGGATTTATCTGCTTTGCTGTGGTTGATTTGGTCCAGAAAAACTCCAGAGGGGAGAATGACATCACAACATCTGCACCAAGATGTCTATGACATCACATCCCTGTGAATCTGTCTTAAATACACTATTATCACCATGAATCCACCATGCTTTTGTCAGGTTAATGATTTTGCACCAACTACTCTGACAATAGCTTATTTGCATATTGAAATACAGGTTAATGAGCCATTGTCGTATTGCTGTGTGAGTGTTTCTATATTAATGTGGCACATCGCTACATGCGCTAAGATCTGTTAACTGCTTATGCTATTAAAGGGACAGTAATGACTCAAACAAAATGCAGCTCAGGTTCTTCCTCAGACTAGTTGTCCAACGCAGAGTTGTATTTCAGTGCTATCAGTCTTGTAGTTCAGCAGCAATTGAATGAGAAAGGATCAACCTCCAACCCCTATCATCTGCATCACTGCCTCTGCAAGCCAGTCCGGATGGAGTGAGAGGGACAATCTTCAGTAAGCAGAAGGAAAATCCAGCTCTCCTTCGTCAAGGGGTGGGGTGGGGGGGCAGCAGGGTTTTCCTTATACTTACTGCATGAAGATTGTTGCTCGCTGCAATCTGTCCGTTCCCAGGACTGGATTCCACAACTGATAGGAAGCGGCAAAAAGGGCAAGGAGGGGGATCCTTTGTCATTCAATTGCTTCTGAACTACAAGACTGATAGTACTGAAATACACAGCTAAGTGGGACAAATAGTATGAAGAAGAATCGGAGATGCATTTTGTTTGAAGTACTACTATACCTTTAAAGGGGAAAAAATAAGGTTGTGCTCAAAGCAATATGTTGTGTACCCCTCTGGCAATCAAAGGTTTAAGCGGGCTAGACACCTATCAGCTAATTCATGTTATAGACTCTCTTTAATTCTCTCAGTGGTAAAGCACTGAAGTTAAACTATTCCTGTGAATGTTGGAACCATTTCAGTGCCACAAGGGTGTGCACTGCAAATCACTTTGGCATTGAAAGGGTTAGGGAATGATGCTGAAGCCTGAGCACATCCTCTCTGCTTCCCCATGTGCCCTCCCTTACACATCATCAGAATTACAACAACCCTGCATGCTAATAACTAAACCCCCACCCCCACCACAACTTTCTTATTTATTTACTAGTGCATATGGCGAAATAAAAGGATTTTAGTCTTACCTGTTAAAGGGATAGTAATACGTTATTATTACTATCCCCCATATTGTACATATTTGCTAAATAATTTAATAGCCCCCAGGTTCATCTCTTAAACCTTTATGGTTTGAGAGATAACCGAAGGCAAAGTTCCCCCCTCCCAAAGCCAAGCACATGTAGAAGACCATTTCAGTGAAATAATTCTTTTTCACTAATGGGATCTCGGCTCAGCTGCAGAGCCGCAAGTCTGTCGTAAGACAGACTTCCCCTGCAGTCAGTACAACGCTGACTTCAGGGAAGGGGGAGGGAGGGGGAACTTTGCCTTTGGTTATCTCTCAAACCATAAAGGTTTGAGAGATGAACCTGGGGGCTATTAAATTATTTTACAAATATCTATAATATGGGGGATAGTAATAATAAAATATTACTATCACTTTAAATCCTTTTCTCTTAGTCAGTACAAGTTACTGGTAACTTTGGGTAGGCGATCTGCCACTTTACGTAGGCAGAAACAATTCTAGAAGTGAATGCAGGAGGTGGAGCCTACCATGCCTCCTTGGCTGCAGCTAGCCAATCAGCTCCAGTAAGATTTGAGACACTAACTACTGACTAGATAGTAGAAGAGAAGAAGACTCCTGTGAGCATGACCCCAAAGGACCCCCACGGTCTGCCAGAGAGAGCCAAGCATGGTCCCTTGACAGGGTGGGAGACCAGTAACCTGTATGGACTACGAGAAAAGGATTTAACAGGTAAGACTAAAGTCCTTTTTTCTCTGTCGTCCAATACAGGTTACTGGTAACTGTACAACCATTGAGTTTCCCAGAGGCGGGAAGTAAGGCTAGGACCAGGTGCAAGGCCCCCAAAGACACCAGAGCAGTTATGAACCATAGGGTAACAACAACCCAGGGACTGTTACACAGCACACTGAACTAGAGCCAACAGGGCTCAAAGTGAAAGAAACACAAAAGAACCGAAGAAGATCCTACACAGGAAAGACTGCTTCCAGGATCTTCCTCCCAAAACTGGCATCAGCCTATGCCAGCACATCAACACGGTAGTGCTTCGAAAAGGTGTGCACAGATGACCAAGTGGCAGCCTCGCACAACTGATCAGCAGAGGCCTGATTCTTGTAAGCCCAAGAAGCCCCAATAGATCTAGTAGAATGCGCTGTGACCCGAAATGGAACAGGTTACTTCTTTAGTTCGTAAGCCTTATGAATAGTGGACTTGATCCAAGATGCAATTGTCACTTTGGATGCAGGTCTCCCTGCCCTATGGCACTCAGGAATGACAAACAGCGCATCAGACTGTCTAATGGACTTGGTGCGATCTACATAAAACTTGAGACAACGCACCACATCTAACAAGTGGAGATCCCTCTCCTTGTCAGAGGTAGGGTCAGGGCAGAAAGAAGGCACCACAATCTCCTGATTAATGTGGAACTCAGAGACCACCTTCCACAGAAACTCCCGAGAAGTGCGAAGCACCACCTTGTCCTTGTGAAACACCAGCAAGGTTGGTCTACAAGACAGAGCATGCAACTCTGCTACATGACGAACAGACAAGATCGCCAGGAGAAAGCCCATTTTCCATGTCAGCAGGCGTAGAGGAATAGTAGACAAGGACTCAAAGGGAGGGCGCCGAAGATCGCCCAAATCCAAGTTAAGATCACACTGAGGAGCAGAAGTCTTGAAAACAGGATGAGTATGAGCAACACCCTGGAAGAAAACCTTGACATCAGGAAGAATAGCAATGTGCCTCTGAAAGAAAACAGAGAGAGCAGAAGTCTGAACCTTAAGGGAACTCAAACTGAGGCCATTATCCACACCGTCCTGCAAGAAAGCCAGGACCGTAGGCAGATCAAAATCCTGAGACAGGTCCCTATCAGCACACCAAGAGAGAAAAGTTGACCAGACACAATGAAACAAGTTTGCAGGCACTAAGCATAGTAGGCACCACACCAAAAGAAAAACCTTTCTTCTTCAGTACTGAGGATTCAATTTCCAAGCCGTCAAAGCTAGACGATGAACATCCTCCTTCCACAGGTAACCCTGTAGAAGAAGATCCGGACAGTAAGGGAGCCGGAATGGCTCCACCACTGACAGATCCAGAAGCTCCGGAAACCAAGCCTGTCGAGGCCAGTAAGGAGCAATCAGAATGACTGTACAGCGCTCCAGTCTCAATTTCCATAACAACCTGTGCAACATGGGGAGGGGAGGAAAGATGTAAGTCAGAGGAAATAACCAAGGAATAGACATGGCATCCACCGCTAGAGCTAGAGGATCCCTCCAGCGAGAGCAGAACATTGGAATCTTCCGTTTTTGTCTTGTCTCCATCAGGTCGATGCAAGGAAAACCCCACTCTCCTCTGTCCACCATGTGTCGACTGAGGAAGTCTGCCATGACGTTGTCTACACCAGGAATGTGCACTGCGGATATGGCAGGAACATGTTCTTCTGCCCAGGACAAAATAGCCTTGACCTCTAACCAAGTGGCAAGACTTCTTGTTGTGTCCTGCTTGTTGATGTAAGCCACAGCCGTGGCATTGTCGAACTGGGCATTCTTCCAGCTGGGGAGTCTAATGGTGAAGGGTATGAACTATCACCCGAAGCTCCAACACGTTGATGGGAAGGAGAGATTCCTCTGGAGACCACCAACCCTGAGCCCTCAGGTGACCCAGGACCGCTCCCCAGCTGGAGAGGCTGGCATCCATTGTCACCGTGGTCCAGGAGGATACCAGGAAGGACTTGCCCTTCTGCAGATTGGAGAGTTCGAGCCACCACGACAAACTCAGTTCCACATGAAGAGGGAGGGATACTGACATCTTCAGAAGGTCTAGCTGACCCCTACACACCTGGATCACAAACCTCTGGAGTTCCCTGGTGTGAGCCATGGCAAATGGGACTGCTTCTATGGTGAAGATGAATTTCCCCACTAGAGAGGACAGCTTCTTGGCTGTAACCGGATCGTGAGCCAGAACAGCAGAAACCCTGTGGCCGATCTGGTGAGCCACCTCGTCCATGAGAAATACCATGCTCTGCTGAGTGTCGAAGGGAAGGCCCAGGAAGACCAGACGCTGGGATGGGACAGGATCTGACTTGTCCAAGTTGATGATCCTCCCGCGATGGGTGAGAGCATGAATGCAGTCCTGAACCTGCTGATGAAAAAGTTGGTCATCAACCTCCTTGGGAGAGATGCAATAAGGTGTGGTATAGAGGAAATAAAGAGGAAATCTATTTTTCAGTTATATAACTTCTCCAGTTCCTATTCTATGGAGCCTATGTACTAATCTCTCCCCCTTGATAAATCTTAGTGCAGAGGCTCCAAAGAATAAAACATAAAATAGAGAAGTTATCTCCTCTTTATCAAACCTTATTTCATCTTCACCAATGAGTCAATAACACAAGGGGGTTATGTACTGTCGTGTGACAAATAGGTGATAAAGAGGCAATAAAGCTGAGAAGACTTCTCCAGTGTGATAAACTCTACAGTTCCTATGTTTTTCTATGGACCCTATGCACTAAGATCTCTCAGGCTGGAGAAATCTTAGTGCACTTGCGCTACAGAAGAACACAGGAATTAGACAGGTGATACTAGCTGAACTTTATTACCTCTTCATCATACCTCAGCACATCTACCCCAAGCTTTCAGCTAATATAACTGAAGTATAGCACAGTCAGGATTTTAAAAAAATGTTGGTTTATTTCACTGGCAGCGTCAACACTATTAATTAATCCTTTGAATGCCGGGGGGGGGGGGGGTATGCAACGCATTGAGTTGTGTACCCCTCTGACACTCAAAGGGTTAGAGTTGCATTGTCACTTGTTGACATCATTACCTCATTAGGTGCTCCCATATTCACAGAATCTGAATAATTGCTACTTTGCCTATTTTCGCAAATAGGCTAGTACTGGCTGTCAGGAAGAGGGAGGCGAGAGGAAGGGCAGTGTGGAATGTTAGTATCTGGCTGGCAGAAAGAGGGAGGCGAGAGGAAGGGCAGTGTGGAATGTTAGTATCTGGCTGGCAGAAAGAGGGAGGTGAGAGGAAGAGCAGTGTGGAATGTTAGTATCTGGCTGGCAGAAAGAGGAAGGCAAGAGGAAGAGCAGTGTGGAATGTTAGTATCTGACTGGCAAGGAGTGGCAGTGAGAAGAAGAGCAGTGTGGAATGTTAGTATCTGGCTGGCCATGAAAGGCACTGCACATTATATACTAATTTGCTTTGTAATAACTTTAGCGTTACTTCTCTCACAGCAGAGAGGTACCATTATTTTAATAGGAATTTGCTATAATGGGAAGAGTCAGTCTTTGGACCTGGTTAGGCATGATAGGAGCTGTAGTCCATAACAGTTGAAGGTCCAAACACTGGGAGGTGTGCACTAAGGTGTGATAAAGTGGAAACGACTTCTCCAGTGATATCACTTCTCCAGTTCCTATGTTATTCTATGGATTCCACCAGCTTTGGAGATCTTAGTGCCTTGGCTCTATATAATAACCTAGGAACTAGAAACGTGATATCACTGGAGAAGTTTTCTCTGCATTATCACTTCATTATCACACCCCCAATGAGGCTGCAGGACTACATGGAAGTGGCGTTACCCTGCAGCAAGCAAACTATAACACAAGGGACAAATACACATTGTACAAATTGTGTTGCTCCACAATATGTTGAAGACATCTCTAGTATTAATATTTAGTTAGGGCTTGTTGATCCAGGGAGAAATCTCTTCTTTTGGATCAACGATGGTAAACAGGAATAGGAAAAGGGTTGAACTAGATGGACGCAAGTCTTTTTTCAACCTAAATTACTATGTTACTATGTTATTCAAGGAGTCAAAAACCCCATTTAAATCAATGGGAATTACACCTGGGGAGATGTACTAAGGCATAATAAAGAGGAAATAACTTATCCAGTGTAATAAACTCTCCAGTTCCTATGTTATTCTTTGGAGCTTATGTACTAACATTTCTACAACTTGAAAGATCTTCTTGTCCACTGAAACACACGAAGACTGTAAATAGTCATCTCCACTTTATCTCCTCTTTATCACACCATAGTTCATCTCCCCCCTCCCCCAAGTTCTTGTAGTACGGCCTCTTGTAACTGATATGACATAGTAGGAAACAGAAATGACTGTTAGTTAAATGTCAAACAACAAGGACGACAACAAGGCAGAAAGTCTTACATTGATGCCTCGTGTAGATTGGACATGGACAGGGCTGGTTGTCTAGTTGGCCTCTTCTCGTCCAGAGGTGAGACATAGGTAGGTACTAGATCTTCACTAGAGTAGACTAACTGTTCATCCGCTGTAATGTCTGACTCAGCTGTTAATGTGTATTCACTGCCGTTCTGGGTACAGTCTTCATCTGAATCCTCTTCTTCATGCTAAAAAAACAAGAAAACACATAAATAAATATGCAAACACATTGAACCTTAAATTGTATTTATTCTACTGCGATTTCATACTGGTAAGAAAAATGCAATGTTTAGAAAGGAATGGCTTAGAAAAATATACAAACCTGCCAGTGCAGCTCTTTTTTCTTTCAATAAAACATTGGCCTAAAAGTCCTTTGGCTGCACTTTGGGCATGTACTAGATTGTATGATTATTTTAGCGCATCCCAAACACATGCATGCCTCCATCTTTAATCCTCTGAATGCCAGAGAGGTATCCAACTCAGCAAGTTTCTTTGTATGTGGTTTGCTCAGCAACGGGCTTGTTAGTGGCTTTGAAAAAGCGGCTGTTCAGCTGAAAAACGCGTTAGCCTATAGAGCCTTTATTGTTTTAAATTATATTTTATTGTGAATAAATTTTATATGATACAAAGTTTCTGTTCCGCCTGACTTTTGGATATTAAGGATCTACAGCACATGTGAATCCCGAACGGAGACGGGTTAATTTCTCCGTCAGTTTGATTGTCAGTGGACTCTGGTACCGGAGCTCTGACCACATCTAAATGTGAGTACAATTTATGTTTTAACATTTTGTGATTTCTAATAACTGGACTTCACCATTGGCGCCCCTTTGTTGTTTTTTGTATCTTTATGCTATACCAAGGAGGGTGACAGTGTCCTTTAAGGGAGCAGCCAGAGATTACGTTTTTCATCTAAAGTTGAACGATTTGAAGATTGGAAGTTTCTCCATCGTGCCCGTTTTGTTAGTTCCGGCATATGCCGCCACTGACACAGGCCCATTGTGAGTGTACACAATTGGGTGTGGTGGTGGTATCACTATCTAAAAAAATATTGGTATGCACAAGGGCGCCCCTTGTTGCTTTTTTCCCCCTTTTTTCTTGTTATACAACTTTCACCCAAAATACACTTTGTCTTATTTGATCTAGCTACTAAAATTGTCCATAAATTATATAATTTTTTTTCCTTAAAATCGACTTATTAGATATAACGTTTTGAAATTTCCCAGTGACGTCACCAGTTCTTGTTCCTGCAGCACAGTCTGCTGCACAGCATGCTGCACAGCACTGCAGGACGTCCTCTTTTCTTCAAGTCACCGCCCATGTCCCTCCCCAGCTCTCCCTGATTCTAGACAGAATTTAGCTTTATTTATTTTTGTAGTCTCGTTCATTATGCTTCGCAATGTGACGGAGTGACACTACTCTATCACACTGCAAGTCAAAGCAAGGGGAATATTTTTTTATTATTTGTCCCATGAGGTGGATTTAAGTCTCCAAACCTGACAATGTATAGTCCATATATATATTTATATATATATTCCTGCTATTGCTGGCTCTGTCCCATAGTTTTCTGTCCCCCGCAGGTCTAGTAACATATGATGTAGACATTTATTAATCCCAGAGACACCCAACTTTCTTCTGACTCTGTTATATGTATACATATATGTATTTAGCCTCGATAGCTAAGTGTTGCAATGTGACGGAGTGACACTACTAGCACCACTCCATCACACTGCAACGCTTAGCGATAGAGGCTAAATACATATTGGTGAAGTGGACAGTGTGAGAAAAGTGAAACTAGGGCTGCTAGAGCTTTCATTGTCTCAAAAGAGGTTTTTTTCTTATGCATCCAATCCAGGGCAAGGTGGTGAGCTGAGAAGACACAGGGGGCTGGATTAAGGTAGAGGATGGAGGGAGAGTGCTGTCACTCATTGTAAGCATCATCAAGATGGCAGCGTTCTCCCTCTTGCAAACAAAGAGGGATAAGGTTCGATTTTGCAGCATGGGGGAAAATTGTATAGGTTTTATGGGACCTTTTAAGCTAGTATGGTGGGAACAAACACATTTCGGGGGGGGGGGAGTTGGAAAGTGATAGTTCCTCTTTAAAGGGATAGTAATGTTTCACAAAAAAGAGCAGCTCTGATTAATCTTCATAGTATTTGGGCCATGGAGAGTGTTATTTCAGTTCTGTCAGAGTTGTAGTTCAAGAGTAATTGAATGATAAAGTATCCCCCTCCCGCCCCTTTTACTGATGTAACACTGCTCACCTCAGAGCAGCAAGACTTTCCAGATGGATTGCAGAGAGGGACAATCTTCAGTGAGCATAAGAAAAAACCTGTCGAGAGGCAGGGTTTTCCTTATGTTCACAGTAAGAAGATTGTTCCTTGATGTGAGCTGTCTGGTCTTAAGACCAGATTCCACATCTGTGGGGAGGTGGCTTACACTAGGTAAAAGGGGCTGGAGGGGGATACTTTATCATTCAATTACTCTTGAACTTCAGTTCTGACAGTATTGAAATAACACTCTCTATGGCCCAAGTACTATGAAGATTAATCAGAGCTGCCTTTTTATGAAACATTACTATCACCATTATTGTTCCTTAAAGGCTAAAAAATCCAGATGAGCAAAGCTCAAATTAATTTATTATGGCTAAAAAGCCTAATGGTCACTATTGGCGCAATGCAAGAAATGTGCGCAATCGCTATTTCCCATGTGAAAACCACTAGGGAATAGGTTTGCACACGATTTTGTTGAATTGCGGATGAAAAATGAAAAATTAAGATTAGCGAACAGCTGCGCAAATTTATATTTTTTCTGGACGTGGTCAGGATTATCGATTCTGTGTGAATGGAATAGCGAATGCACCTAATGCAGGAAGTGCTACTGCGAACGTCTGTGTAGTGTTGTTGTAAAAAATTATTTTTTTATGTGCAATTCAAGAAACGTTCGATATTCAGCTTCCTGGATTAGAACGTCGCGCCATATGACTCTTGTCTTTCCTGCTTTGCTCATCTTCACTCAGATATGAAAGTCATCTCCGTTGCTCAACAGGGATTTTGACTGGTGTATCCTGTATTAGCCTGTGGGTTTCACATGGAAAGTCTTCTTTATGTTGATTTCTAACTTACTTTTTATCAATGACTGCACAGAACAGCAGTGCACTCAAGTAATTCATTCCCTGCTAACCCATCAACTTGATCACCTTCAGGACTCCATCTGTAGTTGGCCTATAACTTCCATCATCCTTAGCTGGCCATTGGCTAGCTAATCGGAGTCCAACAAAAGCTGGAGATTGAAGGTTGCACATCCCTTGATTAGAGGGAAAACAGACATTTTTGGGGATATAAAGTTATAAAGGAGCAATACTTCTGATGTCCCACCCTTTTCCACAGCCTCTGCATACAACTCATAGTGCGTTTCACAGGAACTGCCACCACAAACGTCTAGAACATGAATACTCATTGTAATGTACACTGGATAATGCACACAATCCATCTGTCTAGAATCCCTACCAATAATCCTGAATTATGATGACTTCTCCATAATCCTTTGTAGACAGAAGCATTTTCATTACATTTCACGGTTGTAAAACTTGTGTAGCCCTTTCTCATGAAATTCTGTTTAACTGATTTGAATTATAGAATTCTGGATCTCTACTTTGGCATAATGTCTAAAAGATGTTCTCCAGCCATGGAAAGCTCTCAGGTACAATATACATAATGTTATAAATGGACTTTGAATGGATTCCTTGAGTCATTGCAAAGCTATACAAATGTCCAGAATAAATACTGAATCTGATAAATGTCATGGAAGAGCTTGTATTTTACAGAATTCTTAGAAACTAAATTAAATTAAATTGTCCTGTAACAGAATACATAAAATGCTTTGCACAACCCTCTGGTCCTTAAGGGGCAATAACCTCCTTGTGTTGCTATGGCAATTGGCAGAATCTTCACTCTCAATGTCTCCTACTTTGGAATTTGGTGATGCTAAGAGGACTGCTCACATCCTCCCAGGCATCTCAGCCCATGATATTCCTTCTGATTGCCGTTGGGGGTTGGCTTTTGACCATCAATGTGAAGGTTTAAAGGTATAGTAAAGTTTCACAATAAAGGCAGCTCCACTTAATCTTCATAGTATTTGGGCCATGGAGAGTGTTATTTCAATACTGTCAGAGTTGTAGTTCGAGTAATGGAATGATAAAGTATCCCCGTTCTGCCCTTTTTACCTAGTATAAAGTCGTCTCCCCTCAGATGTGGAATCTGGTCTTGAGACCAGACAGCTCACAGCAAGGGACAATATTCTTATGTGAGAACCCCCTTGCCCCCTCGACAGGTTTTTCAGGTTTTTTCCTTATGATCACTGAAGATTGTCCCTCTCTATGATCCATCCGGACAGTCTTGCTGCTCTGAGGTGAGCAGTGTTACATTTGTAAAAGAGGCGGGAGGGGGATACTTTATCATTCAATTACTCTTGAACTACAACTCAGAAAGTACTGAAAGAACACTCTCCATGGCACAAGTACTATGAAGATTAATTGGAGGTGCTTTTATTGTGAAACATTAATATCCCTTTAAAGGAAAAAGGGCAGAACTTAGAGGGCCTGGAGAAATGTAAAAAATCGTGAAAATATCAAAAATTTATTTTGTTTGTTTGTCAGGCTATTTAGGAGCGTCAGGGATAAGCTTCCCAAAAGCTGCATGTGTTTACGGGTTTTATTTTTTCCTTCTAGGAGCCAATGCCCCTTTAATGAACCAACTGAGCGCCAGAGGGGTACGCAATGCATTGCAAAGCGTTGCTTACCCCTCTGGCACTCAAAGGGTTAAATTGATGTGAATTTGTATTTTTCCCCAGAAGTGCTCCAATTCTTCTTACAAAATCAGCTTTGTAGACTTTCATGGTATAGAGATAAAAATAGGACTTACTATAGTTGGAATCAAAGATGCAGTTGATAATATTTGCTTAATAATCCTGTATCTGTCATACAGAGGCTTCATGAGACTTCTCTCTTGCTTGGTAACCTAAAAGAAAAAAATAAATACATTGTTACTTTCCTTGTAGATTTACTCTGTTTTGTGCACAACTGATAATTAGTATACAGTCTTGATAACATACACAATTATATCAGCAGCAATATAGAAGTATATAATTATTCCACTGGGTGTTACAGTGCATTTTACTATATGCTCATCAGCTTATTTCCTTTTGCATAAAAACAAGAGTATTTCCACTTCTGAGAGATGTTTAATTAAAAATGCATTACAGATCGATTTCTGTACTTGAAAAATTCTATTGTAGCCATAAGGTGGTGCTATTCCTATAACTTACTATGGAAAGCCGTAGTCTATGACTCAAGTTCTCAGATAGAGTGCATGATAAAAAAAACTTTTTGTACAACAGTTTGTGCTGTTGCTGATAGTTTGATTAAAAAAAATAATTTATCTGTTCGAAAAACGTGCAACCCTAAGGTAACCCACCCCCAAAATACTAATTTTGCTTTAGGAAAAAAAATGAACATAAGGCAACTGTGTAGTTTGTGTATGTGTTTGTCTGCCTGTCTGTCCTTCTCCCTCTCTTTCCCTCCCTCTCCCTCTGCCAGGTTAAATATTTTTCCGGCGTGCAGCATGTTGAATTTGCCACCTGCTTCCTTGCATGCCTCTCTACATAAATTAATTTGCTGCTAGACCCTGTATTCCAATTTGCACTGGACATGATGTGTCGCTTTCCACCCACGTCCAATTGTATCACTGGAAGACAGGACCTGGCAGATCCTCAAAGCATACGGAGAGGCTAGGAAGGAGGCAACCTCAAATTCAAATGTTGACAGCATGGATATCATACTACCCGCTGCCTCATGCGCAGCCCAAATAACTCATTGATCAGTGCAGACTTGCATACACCTTGGAGAGCGAGAACTAACTGTCGTCCATTTGCGGGGAGGACCAGCTGCTAATCTCCGCTAGTGACCTCCCCAGTTTCCATTACAGATGGGCCAGTGTGAACTAACATTATAAGTACGCTCACTTACTGATCCATCAAGTGAATGAGTTGATTTAGGTTCCCAAGCTCTTCTCCTGTGTGTATTTTGTTTTGTGTTGTTCTCCAGAGCTTTCAGCATTGGAATTTGGATGGAGTGATAGAGCGCTTCCTGATTGGGTATCTGTGTGGAGGCAGTTTTAATATCCTCCACAGGAAAATTTGCTACTAAGCAACAAATAGCAGCATTGAGGAAATGTGAGTAATTCCCTTCTTTCTTTTTATGTGTTTGAGTTCACATACAAGATACTCTATGATGCTCTCCCCCTTTTGTTTTTTGTACGGTGCTAATGGCTTGCCCCAGGACTCCTCCACCTTTATGAACATACAACCCCAAGACTGATTCAAAGACCTTATGGCGAAAAACGCAGGCACACAATTCCTGCTCCTGATGTCTTATGATCAAGTTTAAAGTAGTCTGTATTTACCATATGCCGGCTAGTTAACAGGAATCGCTGGTGAAAACCCTGCTATCAAAAAAGGGGAACAAGGAATAATTGTATTCCAATGGCCTCCTAACAGGCCATGTCTTTAGGATTCCCCATCTTGAGCACACAAGTCAATCAGAGGCTTCCCCGTGCACAATAAGGGAAATTCTAAAGACGTGGCCTATTAGTGGTCCTTGATGAAAGGTCTGAGAGCCACTGCCTTAACCCTTTGAGTGCCAGAAGCACATTGTGCACCCCTCTGGTGATCAAACGTTTAAAAGTAGCAGCCATGCTGTTTTCGTACACTAAACTAATTACACTGATTTACAGTTAAACTTCCTGGCACCATTGTCCTTGATTGAGTGAATGTGATACATGAACTCAGTAACAGGATCCGGGGATTATTTATTTATTTGTCTAGATGTCCGGTGCAGTGACTCCCAAACTTTTAACATCACGCTGCCTTATGGTTTTCACCAAACCTTGATAGCCTGCTCGTGTTTAATATAATCCTTTGCCCCGTATTAACATTATTGATTTGCATTTTATTTACTTCATATTATATTTTGAATAAGCTGATTAATAACATTTCTACAAACCAATATCTAAAGGAGGACTGCCAAACATACGCATATCAGGAGTTCAAATACAATGGTCTGTGCTGTTCACAACTATTCTTACAACTTTACTAAACTCCATTCCATGGCTGCTTTTTAATTAAAAAATGATATTGTTGTTTTATATAGCATTACATAAGTTTACAGCTGAAGCTAAACTTGATATCATTTCCCTGGAAGTACCTCATGCCTTCAAAGAGAAATGTCTCACCCCCCTGTTTGGTAATCACTGCGATAGTGGTTTCTTGGGTACAGCATATTTTTATTAGTATTGTTGCTTCACACATTTGGCCTCATCATCTTTCTACCCCAATCTGACATAAAATTAGCTGTGACCATAACTTCATCCAATACAAGTGCCCTTGTTGTCATCTGTGTATTAAATGGGTGTCTTTAGAATCACTGATCATATACAATATGTAACAAACAAAAATTAATTTTGGTTCTGATTGAAATTGTAACCCTTGCTAGAGGGGTCTCAGCATCTGATACACAAAGGGTTAATTTTAAATAAATATTGTGATGTTTAAAAGCTACAAACTACTCCACTTTTGCCATTACACGTAAGGAACAAAAATGGCTATGCAGAGGTGCACACAACACAGGTGACCACTGTACTCCATACATGGAATGCCAGATATTCATACAGGCAAATTGTTTTTACCCAAAACACTTGGCAACGGCTATTTCTTTATAGTCCCAACTTTTTTTTTAAAGTACACAGAAAATGAATTTTAGTTCCCACCCCAACTGTGGCTGTGTCTACAAAACATAAATAAGTATATTTAGTACACTGATTTTTTTCATAGAAAAATCACTAAAACTGATATAAGAAAAAAACATTTTTAGGCAAAGTAATGATTTGAAGACATTTTTAGCACTCATAAATTTAAATTATTTAAAATTGTACTAGTTGATTATAAAGACAAAAAGAAAATGATTAAAGGGAAACTATCGTACAATGTTAAAGAATGTAGTTTTGCTTTGTTTCACGACTGTGCCAGTTTACTAAAATGTTAGGTTTATGAATACTACATTGTGGATCTGCGTTTGTTTACATGTTTTTATCTCTTCTGCTATGCTAAATAAATCTGTAAAAGCTATATCTTATTACATTGTATATAGGAAGAGGCCCGGGCCTCCACCATACACCGTTATTGGCAGTTAGGGACAATGGGGAGACCTCAGCCATAAATCTCCGCTAAAAAAACAAACTTTTTTTTTAACCCCTTAACGACCCTTGATGGTCATAGTACGTCAAGGGTCGATCTGACTGAACGACCCATGACGTACTATGACCGTCATGGAGTTCCGGGCTTCCCCCGCGGCTGCACGTCATTCGGGGAGTCCGGAACGGAGAAAGAAAAAAAAAAAGCTCCGCGGTTCTTAAATCACGTTGCGGCACCAATCGGACGGTTGATAAGGGGTTAAACAACACTGTAATATTTTAGTAGATGCTGCACCAGGTTTACTGACTTACCCTTTGAATGCCAGAGAGGTATCCAAAGCATTGCAATGAAATGCTTTGTATATCTCTATGGCACTCAAAGGGTTAAACCTTTTTTCATGATAGTTTCCCTTTAACCCTTCATGGTGCCAGAGGGGTGAGCAACACATTCTCATGAAATGCATTGTTCACCCCTTGGGCACTCAAATGGTTACTCACTCATTGGCTTGGTAGAAACAACTGCAGCACATTGCTTTGCAACATTTTGCTGACATTTCTAACATCCACAGGGTTAAAATCACTAGTGGTGCATCTAAGAAGTCTACCATACCTATCAGTATACTTACTGGGCGTCCATGAATATTCTCAAAATACAGAAGGCATTTCTGAAGACTGATTTTTTCCAAATTCATTTGCTTTTTTGTCATATCCTATTTAAAAAAGTTACGTATAAAGTTAGAATGAGTCTAAAGGATTTACCAATCTCAAAATATAAAGTTACAATAAACTTACAATTTTGTCAAACCACCCCAAACACAGCATGGTGCCCAGTGAGACCACTGGAGGTGTAAACTAACTTATAGCCAGCTCTGAGAAAGCTACTGTTCTAATACAGAGGGGAATTTTGCTAAAGTCTATTTCTCCAGTTTTAGTTCTGCTAACAAATTCTAAATTGTAAAATGTTTAATCTTGAAAACTGCAATTTTTATCAGCATTGTCATGATTTCTATCCATGCTAATGCTGGGCAAAAATATAATTATTAAATTCCACCATAGTATAACGTTTACAGGAAAGGTGGGGTCTCCAGAACAAAAAAATGATCAAAATAAACAAATTAAGAAGTGTCTCTTAATTACTATGTGGTTCCTTTCTGTGTTCATTTTGAAAATATTCACGAAATTGTATCTAATCATCCTAATAGCAATTTCAAAACATTTCAAATTCTATCCTATTGGTAATTGCTTTTTTACAACATAGCACTGAACAGGCAAAAGAATGTAATAAACAAAAAACACACAGAGAATATCACATAATAAATGAAAAACACAGAGAATATAACATAAAATCAACATAAGCGGAGCAGCAGGTACTTAGCTGAGGGAGCAGTAAAGAAAGAGGAAGAGGATGGTGCTTCACCTCAGCTTGGAGTGTTAAGGACTATGTGATTGGTTAAATGCGGGGGAGGTCACATCTAACAAGTTTTCTTTTTGTTGTATTTGCAAATAAAGTTTTTTTGCTGCTAAGGGAAGTCAGTAGGAAAGAATAAGCATAATATGAAGCCTCTGTGCTTGCCATAAAATTAGAAGTTGCATGTGCCATTTATCAGTATATGGGGCACAACTTGCACTCCCCACTTCCTTGTAAGGACGCAGTACAGTGTTGTGTAAGCCATAGCAGTAAGTGATGAGTGCAAGGACAATTGTTTTGCTCCAGCTGATGAAAAGAAAAGCAATGGCAATATTATATATCTTAACCTTTTGAGTGCCAAAGGGGTGAGTTCTATCATAGTGTGGGAAATTTACAGAAATAAGATGAATATTATAGCACGTTTAACTGGATTTTAGGATCCTTGTCTTTAATACCTTGGATAATAAAGATATCTCCAACACACTGCTTTGCAAAGAGATATGTCTCTGGAGCCAATTAGGTTAAGTAGTAGTTAAATATTTCCATTAAATGATATTGGAGATTTTTATGAATACCCAAACTGGCATCCTAAAATAACGGCCTTTTTTTACCCATTTGGGTCTTCAGAACATCTAAATAAAATGGGACTTTTAAGGAACTAATTGTTTTTTAGGTTATAAGGCAGGTTAATCAATGACAGTTTACAATTCTTTCCCTGAAAATGCAAATCCACCTTATTAACCCATTTGAGTGCCAGAGTGGTATGCAAAGCATTGCATTGATATGAAGCATTGTGCATCCTCCGTCCTGCACCTCCAACATAATTTGGAGCAGGCAGAAAACATAAAGGACAGTTTAATCAGAGTATAATACCACCCGGTAAGGAATGTAAAATTCAAAACTGTTTTTTTTTTAGTGCAGTACTGTCATCTCATGTCCACTGTTATTGCTGTTTATGGACGGTCTTTCGTATTAACTGTAGTTCCCCAAAGACTACAATAGTATCCTCATAAATACATGTGTGAACTATAATAGCTTTTGAAAGATCCATCTTCCGCTGTATTACTCCTCATAAACTATATATCTTCCATAATAAGTGATACTTTTCCTACAACCAGCTGCTAGTGACTGCTGATTGGATGCAATCACGTCACTCTGAAACCAACCAATAGGCTCCTCTCAATTTTCTCTTTCGGGATTTGATATAATCACATGTACAATACTGAAATAGAACCAACATAAAATATTTTTGTTCCCTGTTTCTGTAATTAAATTTGATGCAAGTGAGAATTAACTTCAAGGTAAAATGACATTAAGGCACTAATTAGAAATAAATGGGGTGTTAGACATGATATTATTAAACCTGGCTTTTTTTAGTCCCTACATATTCAACATGGTGAGTCATTAATTCAAGTTGATAACATTCATCTTAAGGAGAGGGATCCTGTACAGGTAAGCTTTTATCACTGACTGATTTAGAAGGCAAAATGTACATACATATTTAAAGGGACCCTTTCTCTTAACCCTCTGAGTGCCAGAGAGGTATCCAACGCATTGCAACGCAATGCGTTGGATACCTTTTTGGCCCTCAAAGGATTAAAAAAATTGGTCATTTTTATCCGCTACAATGGTGGCACCAATGGAGCACCTCATTTGCCTTGGGGAAAAGGAACTGGAATACTTTGGTAAACATTGAGGCATTTCTGGAAAAAACAGAATCCCTGGAACTATTCTCCTTAAAGTGATAGTAATGTTTCACAAAAACACCAGCTCCAATTAATCTTCACAGCACTTGAGCCATAGAGAGTGTTATTTCAATACTGTCAGAGTTGTAGTTCAAGAGTAATTGAATGCTTAAGTTTCCCCCTCTCACCTCTTTTACTTAGTGTAAACCACCTCCCCTCAGATGGAATCTGGTCCATAGACCAGACAGCTCACAGCAAGGGACAATCTTCTTACTGTGAGAACAATGAAAACCCTGCCCCACCGAACAGGTTTTTCAGCTTTTTCCCTTATCTTAATTGAAGATTGTCCCTCTCTGCAGTCTACCTGGGCACCTCCCTGCTGCTCTGAGGTGAGCAGTGTTACATCAGTAAAAAGGGTGGGAGGGGGATACTTTATCATTCAATTACTCTTGAACTACAACTCTGACAGAATTGTAATAACACTCTCCATGGCCCAAATACTAAAATAATTGGAGCCGCTTTTAGTGTGAAACATTACTATCCCTTTAAAGGGTCGAGCAACTGACTGGCATCTAGTTATTGGATGCTCAATGAGGACGGTGGGAACTTTAGTCCAACAGCAGCATGATTTTCAGATACAGATTTTTTTTATTATTTTTACAGAAAAAGTGCAGGGCTTCACAAAAATCCACAGCAAGTTAGAGCACACTGCATTATTATTCTGCAATTCTCTCATGTTACATCTTGGGAAGCAGTAAAACAGAGGTGGTTAAATCTAAAGATAAAAAAGGATTGTGTGATAATCCATTCTACTGCAAATTCATCGCACTTTCTTTAAAATTAAATAAAATGAATTACATTTTAAAGAAAGAGTGATACATTCACTGTAATTAATTTATTGTGAGATTATCCTCAAGAAAAAATGTTATCACTAATTAGAAATAAATGGAGTGCTAGACATACTAATATTAATCTGCCTTTATATTAACTTATACACATTAAGCAAGGCAAGGTATTAACCCTTTAACCTCTTAAGTACCATACGGGTGCGCAGAGCATGCGTACCCCTCTAGCACTCAAGGGGTTAAAAACAGAGGGCTGTGTAACACATTAGGAAGTAAAGTGTTGCCCATCCTCTGGTCCTGAAAGGGTTAATTCATGTAGCTCACTTTCCTCCTGTGGAGAGGAACATGGAATTCAGGCTTTGTCACTGACCGCTTCAGAAGGAGAAGTGTAATTATTATAATAAAAATAATAATCACATACACGTACACAAGCATTATGATTCTGTTTATCAATTACTTTAGTTGAAATAAACAAATGTATAGAAACCCACTCCCCATAAAATTCCGAATGAACTCTAAACACTCTGAATTTAATAGAATTTGCCAATACTTTAAAATATACTTGGACCTATCACTTTAACCCTTTGAGTGCCAGAGGGGTACGCAACGTAAATCGTTGCGTACCCCTCTGGCACTCGAAAGGGTTAAAAAAAACTTTTTCATATGAAATAGAAAGATTAAAGGTACTTTCCTGTTATCTGGAACCATGTTCAAAACATTTTTCAACAAAATCTTTATTCTAACATTTTTCAAACATTTTGAAACAACATCTTTATTATAATATTTTTCAAACATTGTTAAACAAAAAACTTTATTGTAATATGATATGTCAGGAAAGTTCCGTCAAAAAACAATGGCAAAATGGACTGCAAAGTTCTTGTGTAAACTAGATTCAATGACAGGAATTAGTTTTGAAAATGATTCCGGATAACAGGAAAGTACCAGATTAAATTATGTTTTTATTTATTTTGAAAGATGCACCAATTTCTTTACCTCTTTATACATTTAGTGGTTCAACTGGAATCCATGGGTGTCCAAAGTTATGCATGCTCACAATCACCAAGAGGTGTTAAAAGTGTAAGTGTGTGTGTGTGTGTGTGTGTGTGTCTGTCTTTGTTTTAACTCTCAGAATGCCAGAAGGGTGCACAAAGCATTACTTCACCTGTGTAGGTTTTCATCTTACAACAGTCAGCACCTGTCCATTAATAGTGTTCAACCCTAACCTCAGCTCCCCCACCGCCCCCATCAGTGCAGGTTTTCAGGATCTCCTCATACAAACACAGGTTAATCCATCAGTGGCTCAATCGTTCTGAAGGGTATGATTATATTTATTTGAGGACATCCGGAAAACACGCACTGTTTGGGAGGCTTGAGGACAGGTATGGGCTTCTATACATTAGAATGCAGTATGAGTACAGATAAAGCTTGAGACTACAAGTCTTGGCCACCACGTGACCAGGAGCCAAGGAGACAGGCATTGAGGCCAGTGTCTGGATCCCAAAACTGGCGTCCACACAGGCACTGCACAAGGTGACCCCTGACACATACCTTACAATTCTTTTTCTACAGCTGTACAACTGATACATATCGCCCACTGCGTGTGATGAGAATGAGTATAAATATATTGATGATCACTTTTAGACAAATGGTCCCCTGCATAATAGTAAAAGTGTGAAGCAGTTCCTCCACAAACTCCACCCTATTGGAGAAATCAACCCTCACCACACTGATATAAATAGGATTTTAACCCTTTAAGTGCTAGAGACATCTCCATTTTCAAAGCTCCATTTTAATCAATGGGACTTTTTATTTGCAGCCAAAAAATGACTCCAATGTATTTGTGCTCATAGACCAATAAAGTGTCAACCGTTATTACACTATGGGCAATTCTGGAGCAAATCAGCTGCACCATAGGGGACAAATTGTTCTTTTAAAATGCAAATTAATGTAAAAGGACTCTTAAAGGGATAGTAATGGTTAATTTTACCTTGATGTAATATTGTAGGCATTAAAAAAAAAAGATGAAGAACAATGTAAGTCTTATCTTACCATAAAGGTTTGAGAGATATCCCTTGGTAAAGTTACCTCTTCCTGTCTGTTTCAGTGAAGTAAGACTTCTAGCTGACAGCAGCAGATTCCAGTCATTTGACCGGACGGAGGCTCTTCAGCAGATCCGAAATTGCTCTATTTAGAAATAAATACTTCATTGGAATGGTCTACAAAGTGTGCCTGGTTTGCAAGCACACTTTGTACACCATTCAAATTAAATATTTATTTCTAAATAGAGCAATTTCGGATCTGCTGAAGAGCCTCCATCCGGTCAAATCTGCAGCTGTGCCATAGAGAGCTGACCTGACTAAAACAGACAGGAAGAGGTCAATTTACCAAGCGATATCTCTCAAACCATAAAGGTTTGAGAGATAAGACTTACATTGTTCTTGATCTTTTTTAAAATGCCTACAATATTATATCAAGGTAAATTTAGCAATTACTATCCCTTTAACCCCTTGAATGCTAAAGAGGCTTACAGTGCAATCCACTGGAAACCTCTCTAGAATTCAAGGGGTTAAAAACCCTTTCAAATCAGTGAGGGTTTTTATGTGGCATCAGTGTAATTGGTTAACTCAGGAATTACGCCACTTTTTCCGTTACATTTGGCATTATACAGCACCGTACCTTTAAGTTCTCTGGGATATTAAGCAGCTGCCTCTTATCTTTCAGTCGCTTCCACACTGTCTCCACTGTTTCCTCCACAGAAGACATGGCGGTACTTGCTGAGCCATGCTGTTCTGCTCCAATCAAAGCTAAAGGAGGCTCTTCAAATTTGCTACTTTGTGATGCTCTTGCTACATTTTGGTCTTCAGAGATTTTCAGTTTAAGCTCTGAAATAACAATGATGAAAGCCACTAAAAGTTACAGATGTTTTTTTTCACTTATTTGTTTTTTAAAAGATCGGTAATGTTTTGGAAAGAAAAAACATACATAGAGCATGGCTTTTGCTACTTAGTAAAACAAGGGTACTCCCACTCCCATTCATACCTTATTACAGCCTGACTGTTTTTACCCCTTAAGGACCATGTGACATGCTATGACCATCATACGGTTTATACCCTTAAGGACCGGTGACGGTCATAGCACATCACATACCTTTTACTTACAGTGTTCCTTTGGGAAAGGGGTCTGAAATTGACCGCTACAAGACTGGAGAGGTCTCTCTAAGAAGCCAACTTGGCTCACTGGTACACGTAACAGGTCACGTGTACCGGAGCGTCAGAAAGGGTCAAACTGGTCCTTAAAGGGGATGTTTACCCCCTTCACAACTTTACCTGAATTGTTTCCTTATAAATGATAAATAATGGAAAGTGTATCCTTTTTTTTTTAAAAAAAATCTGATCGTTTGGAGAAATTAAAAGATTAAATGTAGCTCTGACCTATTTCCGGCAGACAGTGTTGACCGGATCTGTACCGTAGTCTGAGTTTCTATCCAGCCTCCACTGATGATGGAAGCTGTCTGTCTGTAAGTAGGAGTGCTCTCATTGGCCAGAAATCGATCTCTGCCAATGAGATCGCTCCACCTTACAGACCTTAGCCTTTTCCCACTTCACTGGTATCCATAGAACTATACATTTATTGACTTAACCCTTTGAGTGCCAGAGGAGTATCAACGCATTGCAAAGCAAAGGGTTAAGGGGGATTATGCACTAAGGCATGATAAAGAAGTGATAAAGTCTAGATGCCTTCTTCAATGATATCACTTCTCCAGCTTTTGTTATTCTATAGAGCCTATGCACTAAGATCTCCAAAATTGAAGAAATCTTAGTTTATAGGCTCCATAGAATAACACAGGACTTGGAGAAGTGATACAATTGGAGAAGTCATCTCCGCTTTTCACCTCTTTCTCATGGTCCTACGTACCTCTCTGGCACTCAAAAGGGTTACATTAATGCATCTAGTCCTAATCAAATAAAATCAACATTCCCCCAAATTGAAGAAAATGTTTCCAAAACCATGTCACATTAAATTAGTTTTCGTTTCAAATAGAAAAATATATGGTTAGGTGAAATATATCCCATATTTAGGCATTGCAAGACTTCAAATAGTCTGTCGGCTCCGCCGTTGTCTCTGGCGGTGGAGGCAGTAAGGCAGGTTAACAACCCCCCCCCCCCCTTTGTTACCTCTTGGGCCAATGCTTGAGATAGTGTGGGGGAAATCTGAACAGAGAGTGTCTTTTATATGGACAATCTCTGTTCAAAATTGCTCCAAAATGTCCATTGGCTGGGATGTGTGCTTAAGCCAATCAGCTCCTAGTGGGGGAGGATGAAACGTGCTAGGAGCTAATTGGCTACGTGCGTAAGCACACATACCAGCCAACAGATGTCTGGGAGCCATTTTGAAAAGACAGGCCATATAAAAGCCAGTCTTCAAATTTTCAACACACTAGCTTGGGCATCGGTTTGAAAGGTAATAAGGTAGGGGTTTGTTAGCTTGCTTTCCTGCCACCACCGCTGGTGACATCGGCGGAGCCGGCAGACTATTTGAAGTCTTGAGATATATTTTGCCTAACTAAACATTCTTCTATTTGCAACGAAAACTTATTCAATGTGACATGGATTTGAAAACATTTTCTTCGATTTGGAGGAATGATGATTTTATTCAACTAGGACTAGATGCATTAATTTAACAATTTGAGTGACGGAGAGGTACGCAACGCATTGCTCTGCAATGCGCTGCGTACCCCTCAGGTAGTCAAAGGGTCAACGACTGCACATATTTGAAACTTCTGTTTCCTGAACATATTAAACGTTTACTATTTTGTTATTTTCAGGTACATATTTGCTCCAAGGAAGAAGATAAGAAGACAGAGGAAAAGAAGACAGAAGATGAAGAGAAAGAAGAAGAAGGAAGATAGAAGATGACAGAGGAAGATGGACAATAGCTGACCAGGGTGCAGAAGACCCCGCTGGACATCAGGATTACAGCTTAGTGTTTCTTTTCAGGGGATGTCTTTTTAACTTGGTCGTGGTCGGATTAACCCTATGAATGCCAGTGGGGTATGCAGTGGGGTCGGATTAACCCTATGAGTGCCTAATACACGGAATTGAACTGAAAAATCAGACTGGTTTTAATGGGTTTCAATGTGTTAACTTTAGCACCTGCCTTGAGGTTTTTTTGTGCCGGTATTTGTTCATAGCATTGTTAATTGAATTGCTTGCCGTGCTTGAAAAAATGCCAACGGGTGTTTTTTTGGCGACAGGGGGTATTGAATAGAGGCCGTAGTCTGGCCTCACCTGGAGGGTTGCAATTTGCCATCCCTTACCTTAACCCCTTAAGGACCCATAATGGTCTTGGCATGTCATGGGGTGCATTGTGATAAGGACCCATGACAGGCCAGGATCGTCAAGGATTTCAGGGCTCCCCGCGCGGCTGTAAGCCCTGATTCAGATCGCAAAAAAAAAAAAAAAAAAAAAAAAAAAAGGGTCTGTGGCCCTTAAGGGGTTAAATCGTATGCTGCGGTGTAGCCAGTATTTAGCTATCTAGCTATTAACCCTCTGAATGCCAGAGAGGTGTCCAACACATTGCATAATAATGCACTGGTCACCCTTCTGGCACTCACTGGGGTAACAATAATGGAGGGAAGTAAAGTGGTGAAATACCTTTCAGCTGTTTACGAGCCTTAGTCAAGTCGTTCATCCATTTCAGTACTTCAGGATTGGAGGTTTTATCGCTGTGGGAAGGCTTTAAAGAGAAAAACAAAAATCAAAACAATGTTCGCCACAGAAAATTAAAGTGTCACTGCAAGAATAGGCTCTTTGTAACAAAAATGTTATTTGAAAGTTTTTCCAAAACAGCTCTATGTTAATATATATTTTTTTTACTTAATGCTTTCAGTGACACAGGAGAGCGCAATGTACCCCTCTGGCACTCAGAGGGTTAAAATTACCGATTAAGAGATACATTTCTATGTCAATTAACCTCTTAACAACTATTGATGTGTCAGGACCATCACAGCTTTTTCTACTGAAAGACCAGTGATGGTCCTGACATGTCACATATTTTGTGCTTATACCACTCCAGAAGGAGCTCTGTATGCACTAGCGGGGTCTGAAACTGACCGCTCAGAGCGAACTCTCTCAGACCCCAGTTCGGCACACTGGTAAACGTCATCAGTCATGTGTGCCGGCGCACCGGAAAAGATCAAATCGGTCCTTAAGGGAAGCTCACTTGACCAGAGCATGCGTCGTTAAGGGGTTAAGGCAAATCTGCCCCACTAGCCAGCTATACTGCTCTACATATCAACTGTCACTTCCTGCTGGTTCATTTGCATAAAATGTCAAATAAGTGACGTTAAACTGTTGTTTGAAATAAAAAATATAACATAAATATAGGTGATTTTTTAACCCTTTGAGTGCCAGAGGGGTATGGAACGCATTGCTTGCGTTACAAAATTACAGCCCCGTTTCAATGATGTATAAACCCACATGTATTAGGAGCAATTGTCAGTCTGTAAAGGTAAGTGAGGCTGATGTATTAAGAAGACCTGGGGCAATTCTGGGGTAAACCAACTGTTCCATAGGGGACAAATAAGTATTCCCCAAATCCCAAATTAAACAGAGATTTTTAACCCACTGAATGCTAAAGAGGTCTCCAATGCATTCCTGTCTAAAATTCAAGGGGTTAAAAGCTTAACTTAAAGGGGAACTACCACCCCTCAACAACTTAAGCTTGACTGATTGTTCATCTGGCGACTAGCTGCTTAGTAGCGCTAGTCGCCAGAAATCTTACCCGGTTCTGCAGATATCGGCGTTTTACCGATGGTGACAGGAGCAGGAAGCACGGACGTCTCGTCACAGTGACGTCCGTGCGCCTGCTCTGTCAGTCCCTTTCGGAGCCAAATGGCTCCAAAAGGGACTGACAGAACAGGCGCACGGACGTCACTGTGACGAGACGTCCGTGCTTCCTGCTCCTGTCACCATCGGTAAAACGCCGATATCTGCAGAACCGGGTAAGATTTCTGGCGACTAGCGCTACTAAGCAGCTAGTCGCCAGATGAACAATCAGTCAAGCTTAAGTTGTTGAGGGGTGGTAGTTCCCCTTTAAATGAATTAGAATTGGTATTTGACCCCTATGATGCATACGGTTTACTCTAGAATTGCTCCAGTTCCAACACATTAATCTCATGTATATCAGGGAGTCAAAGTTTGTTCTTTAAACAGGCCTGGATTTAAGGATATACCTGATTAAGTACAGGAAACATAATCCGTGACTTCATTCATTTGGACTGATCCACCTCTATTCAAGCAGGGAAATTCGTAACCTCTTCAGTGTCAGAGAGGCACCCAACGCATTACATTGCAATCTGTTGGATGCCTCTCTGGCATTCAAATGGTTAAATCCTGGCCTGTGTGTGCCCCTTTAGGACTGAACCTCAATACCCTTGATGTATATTAATGAGGAAGGTGCACATTATTAAGGGGATGTAAGAGTGTATGGAACAGTACTGGGGGACTTTTAAAAACGGGATCATATTTTAAGGTGAGCAGAAGTGAGCAATCCAGCACTGAATTAGTTAAAAAAGCAAATAAAACTGGCCAGGGCTGTATGGTGCACCTGTTATTCCACGGCAGTCCTGCAAAGAAAAGGTTTACTTTTAACTCTTTCAGGGCTGGATTGCTCACCTGTGCATCCCTTCAAGGGAACACTGCCTTTAAGTACCAAAAGGGGTGTGCAATACATTGGGAAGCATTGCTTTGCACACCTCTGTGATTCCTAAAGGGTTAATTCTAATTACAATGTGCACTTCACTATGAATGAATGCTTGTTGTAACTCTTTATAGGCTGTTTTAAAACACTAAACTTTGTAATATCTACTCTACTTAACCCTTTGAGTGACAGCAGAGTGTTCAACAAAATGCAGACCAATGCATTGGCCACCTCTTTGGGAAGTCAAAGGGTTAACTATAAGAAAGGCTTAACACACCCCTGTGGTATCTGAAAAGGACCTAAATATAGACTGAAATGTTGACTTTGGATGTAATGCTCTGGCACTAAATCACATTCATTCCACTGAGTGTGTATGTGGATGGATGGGTAACTCAGTCTGGGCTCTGGCACAGGAAAGCACAGTAGATCACACAGGGGTAAGGCGTATGCATGGAAAGGTATGTGATCTACATTCTCTTCCTGATAATATACACAGCACACCCTTACTTCTCTGTTACCACTGTTTGTGGTGTCAGGCTTTGCTGTGCCCATCTAGGTTGGATCCATCTGCATTTCCAGTAGTGCATGCACAAGAAGCTACAAATTGCTTTTTTTGTATAGTTCCTGTGGTCCAATGTTCTAAAGAAAGCTGGAGAAATTCTGGGGCATACCAATATCACTATAGGGGACACATTAAAATCCCTCATTGTTTTAATTTGAACTTTTAATCCTTTGAGTGACATAGTGTTATGCAACGCATTGCAGAGCAATACACTGAACATCCCTATGGCCCTCAAAGGGTTAACACCTTGAATGCTAATGAGCATTCCTGGGAACTTCCTCCCATTAAGCCCCTGGATAGGGCTTATGTGCTGCAGACCAGGAGGATGTAAATGACACTAGTCGCATCATAAAAGGGGTGTGGGGGTGTGGTTTAATAGGGTGGGTGGGATTAACATTTTTGTGTCAAAAAGTGGGCAGGAAGTGGACAGAACAAGGTGGGAAGGAGGAGAAGTGGGTAGGTGGTGGCCAGGACAGGGTGGGAAGGAGGATAAGTGGGTAGGGGGTGGGCAGGACAGGGTGGGAAGGAGGAGAAGTAGGTAGGAGGTGGGCAGGACAGGGTGGGAAGGAGGAGAAGTGGGTAGGAGGTGGCCAGGACAGGGTGGGAAGGAGGATAAGTGGGTAGGAGGTGGGCAGGACAGGGTGGGAAGGAGGAGAAGTGGGTAGGAGGTGGGCAGGACAGGGTGGGAAGGAGCAGAAGTGGGTAGGAGGTGGGAAGAACAGGGAGGGAAGGAGGAGAAGTGGGTAGGAGGTGGGCAGGACAGGGTGGGTAGGAGGAGAAGTGGGTAGGAGGTGGAGGGAACAGGGAGGGAAGGATGAGAAGTAGGTGGGAGGTGGTCAGAATAGAGTGGGAAGGAGGAGAAGTAGGTAGGAGGTGGACAGAGCAGAGTGGGAAGGAGGAGAAGTAGGTAGGAGGTGGACAAAGCAGAGTGGGAAGGAGGATAAGTGGGTAAGAGGTGGACAGGACAGGGTGGGAAGGAGTAGAAGTGGGTAGGAAGTGGGCAGAACAGGGTGGGAAGGAGGAGAAGTGGGTAGGAGGTGGGCAGGACAGAGAGGGAAGGAGGAGAAGAGGGTAGGAGGTAGGCAGAACAGGGTGAGAAGGAGGAGAAGTGGGTAGGAGGTGTGCAGAACAGGGAGGGAAGGAGGAGTAGTGGGTAGAAGGTGGGCAGAACAGTGTGAGAAGGAAGAGAAGTGGGTAGGAGGTAGGAAGAACAGGGAGAGAAGGAGGAGAAGTGGGTAGGTGGTGGGCAGGACAGTGTGGGAAGGAGGAGAAGTAGGTAGGAGGTGGGCAGAACAGGGATGGAAGGAGGGGAAGTGGGTAGCACAGGGTGGGAAGGAGGAGAAGTAGATAGGAGGTGGGCAGAACAGGGTGAGAAGGAGGAGAAGTGGGTAGGAGGTGGGTAGGACAGGGTGGGAAGGAGCAGAAGTGGGTAGGAGGTGGGAAGAACAGGGAGGGAAGGAGGAGAAGTGGGTAGGAGGTGGGCAGGACAGAGTGGGTAGGAGGAGAAGTGGGTAGGAGGTGGAGGGAACAGGGAGGGAAGGATGAGAAGTAGGTAGGAGGTGGTCAGAACAGAGTGGGAAGGAGGAGAAGTAGGTAGGAGGTGGACAAAGCAGAGTGGGAAGGAGGAGAAGTAGGTCGGAGGTGGACAGAGCAGAGTGGGAAGGAGGAGAAGTGGGTAAGAGGTGGACAGGACAGGGTGGGAAGGAGCAGAAGTGGGTAGGAAGTGGGCAGAACAGGGTGGGAAGGAGGAGAAGTGGGTAGGAGGTGGGCAGGACAGAGAGGGAAGGAGGAGAAGAGGGTAGGAGGTAGGCAGAACAGGGTGAGAAGGAGGAGAAGTGGGTAGGAGGTGTGCAGAACAGGGAGGGAAGGAGGAGTAGTGGGTAGAAGGTGGGCAGAACAGTGTGAGAAGGAAGAGAAGTGGGTAGGAGGTAGGAAGAACAGGGAGAGAAGGAGGAGAAGTGGGTAGGTGGTGGGCAGGACAGTGTGGGAAGGAGGAGAAGTAGGTAGGAGGTGGGCAGAACAGGGATGGAAGGAGGGGAAGTGGGTAGCACAGGGTGGGAAGGAGGAGAAGTAGATAGGAGGTGGGCAGAACAGGGTGAGAAGGAGGAGAAGTGGGTAGGAGGTGGGTAGGACAGGGTGGGAAGGAGCAGAAGTGGGTAGGAGGTGGGAAGAACAGGGAGGGAAGGAGGAGAAGTGGGTAGGAGGTGGGCAGGACAGAGTGGGTAGGAGGAGAAGTGGGTAGGAGGTGGAGGGAACAGGGAGGGAAGGATGAGAAGTAGGTAGGAGGTGGTCAGAACAGAGTGGGAAGGAGGAGAAGTAGGTAGGAGGTGGACAGAGCAGAGTGGGAAGGAGGAGAAGTAGGTCGGAGGTGTGCAGAACATGGAGGGAAGGAGGAGTAGTGGGTAGAAGGTGGGCAGAACAGTGTGAGAAGGAAGAGAAGTGGGTAGGAGGTGGGAAGAACAGGGAGAGAAGGAGGAGAAGTGGGTAGGTGGTGGGCAGGACAGTGTGGGAAGGAGGAGAAGTAGGTAGGAGGTGGGCAGAACAGGGAGGGAAGGAGGGGAAGTGGGTAGGACAGGGTGGGAAGGAGGAGAAGTAGATAGGAGGTGGGCAGAACAGGGTGTGAAGGAGGAGAAGTAAGTAGGGGTGGGCAGAACAGGGTGAGAAGGAGGAGAAGTGGGTAGGAGGTGGGCAGAACAGGGTGAGAAGGAGGAGAAGT
Organism: Rhinophrynus dorsalis; assembly: GCA_037306005.1. NCBI lineage: Eukaryota > Metazoa > Chordata > Amphibia > Anura > Rhinophrynidae > Rhinophrynus > Rhinophrynus dorsalis. Next base: position 47,157,270 of record CM074724.1, read on the forward strand.
GGGTAGGAGGTGGACAGAACAGGGAGGGAAAGAGGAGTAGTGGGTAGGAGGTGTGCAGAACAGGGTGAGAAGGAGAACACGTGGGTAGGAGATGGGCAGAACAGGGAGGGAAGGAGGAGAAGTGGGTAGGACAGGGTGGGAAGGAGGAGAAGTAGATAGGAGGTGGGCAGAACAGGGTGAGAAGGAGGAGAAGTAGATAGGAGGTGGGCAGAACAGGGTGAGAAGGAGGAGAAGTGTGTAGGAGGTGGGCAGGACAGGGTGGGAAGGAGGAGAAGTAAGTAGGGGTGGGCAGAACAGGGTGAGAAGGAGGATAAGTAAGTAGGGGTGGGCTGAACAGGGAGAGAAGGAGGAGAAGTGGGTAGGAGGTGGGCAGAACAGGGTGAGAAGGAGGAGAAGTGGGTAGGAGGTGGACAGAACAGGGAGGGAAAGAGGAGTAGTGGGTAGGAGGTGTGCAGAACAGGGTGAGAAGGAGAAGACGTGGGTAGGAGGTGGGCAGAACAGGGTGGGATGGAGGAGTAGTGGGTAGGAGGTGGGCAGAACAGGGTGAGAAGGAGAACACGTGGGTAGGAGGTGGACAGAACAGGGTGGGATGGAGGAGTAGTGGGTAGGAGGTGGGCAGAACAGGGTGGGATTAATAACAGGGGGATATCTGTAAAGGTGCTACTTCACCAGTGCAGCCCCGCTGGCATTAGCGTCTAAAGACAGTGGCTGCACAAGGGACCATTCACTACAGTGTATAGAGCAAACCAGCGGAATTCCTCACCATCATTAGTATTTGATGCCAACAAGGCCTGTGTACCTGCCCCAGAGCATGACTCAGGGAAACAGAATTAAATCCCACAATTTCCTATATGTCTTGTCTAATATATTGTGTTAAACAAAGCTCCAAGGAAAAGGACCACCCTGAAAATGCCGACTGTCTCATTGCCATCCCCTTGGCATAAATCAAGAGGCATTAAGGGGAGGATTTTTGGCACAAGAGATTAGTAAATTGACATAAGGCAGGCCTTGGGACTAAAAATCGATTCTAACATCCAAGTTTGAGCAGAATCACCATCATATGTTCACCGCAAATGTTCCTTTAAAACCTTTTGAGTGCCAAAGGGGTATCCAACACTTTACACTGCAATGCGTCAGATATCTCTTTGGTACGCAAAGGTGTTAAGCCAATATCTTTTAACAGAACAATAAAGCTTTCCCTTTCTCGTTAGATATGACCACTGTAAGATACATCTACTTAACCCTTTGAGTGCCAGAGGGGAACGCAACGCATTGCTTTGCAATGCGTTGCGTACGCCTCTGGCACTCAAAGGGTTAAATATTTTCTTCCAGTAAGAAGTTAGCACTCTAAATACAACTCCTTCTCTTCTTTTAAAGTGTTGCGGTCAAAACCTAGTATTTTTTTTCTCTGAATTCTTAAATTTATAAAATAAAAGATTTGATGTATTTATTTTTTAAGTAATTAACTGCAAGTAAGAAAAACTGATCAGTAAAAAAAAATGGATTTGATTTATTCCCAAGAATGTTTTCTGGATTGCAGCCCAATGCAATAACATGCGCTGACAATGACTGAGCCTGACCTTCATTGTAAGTGGAAATCAAAATAAATATTCTATATTAAGATCTAGTCATGCAAAGCCATGGAACATTATGTAACTAATGACAACAGGCATTAATCCATGCCCTCACAAAGGCGGTCACACTTTTGAGAGACAGATAATTTTGGCAGTAATTGCTTAGATTTCAAAGATGGCATTTAATGAAGCAGTAAAGTTTTATCATGGAAAAAATATGCGCATTAAAGGACTGCTTAAAACAGTGACACTTGTACTGTCAGAAGATGTTTCATTCAAAAGTTATCATAGCCCAATTTATTGTTGTTGGCAAAACTATATTTTTTTTCTATTGTTCTCTTTGTGAGAGTTAAGTCTTATTCTTATATTCTGCATCGAATTTGCTGTACCACTTCCTCACAGTTTGAATTATAATACATAGTAACATAGTAATTTAGGTTGAAAAAAGACTTGCGTCCATCTAGTTCAACCCTTTTCCTATTCCTGTTTACCATTGTTGATCCAAAAGAAGGCAAAAAAAACCCCTCAATATAGCAATTTCAAATTCTGTCTTGAATGGGGGGGGGATTCCTTCTTGATTCCAAATGGCAATCAGATTTCTCCCTGGATTAACAAGCCCCAACTAAATATTAATCCCAATACTAACGTACATAGCCCTCTATGTTATGCTTTTTTAAATAAGTATCCAGGACCTTTTTAAAGGCATCTAATGTATTCGATAGCACCACCTCCTCAGGCAGTGAATTCCATACCTTTATTGTCCTTACTGTAAAGAAACCCTTCCGCTGTTGTAGATTAAATCTCCTTTCCTCAAGTCTAAGCGGGTGGCCCCTTGTCCTATGTACTGTTCTGCTAATGAACAGGTCTTTGGAGAGCCCTTTGTATGGGCCCTGAACATATTTATCATATCCCCTCTAATAACATTTGAATGAAGAATCGTTTAGTGTGCGCTTGTTTTACTCAACAGGAAACGCTCTAATCGTATGTAATTTTACATACATTATTGCTCATTTCACTTATTGAATGCCAGAGGGGTCTCTTCATTATGCTGATCACACCACTGGCATTTAAGGGGAGTAAAATTGATAACATTAAAACAAAAGTCGATTATAGGAAAACCCTACTTACCCGATAATTTTTCTCATACTCAAATTTGTCTTCGTATTTCCTGATCTTCCTTTTGAGGTTCTGTATTTGTTTGGTAAGCTGCATGACTGTAAGAGGCTCCTTAGAAACTTGACAATTACTTCTGGAGGTACTCCTTGGCCTATAAAATGAAAAAGGAATGGGTAATAATTTAAATATTAGCCAATGCAGACTATGGGGGAGATTCACTATGTGGTAATAAAAAGCTGATAAACTGAAGATGACAGGGGGAATACAGTAAGCGGTGATAAACATGTGATAAAATGGAGATGATTTCTCCAATTTATCACTTCTCCAGTTCCTATGTTAGTGCATAGACGCCATAGAATAAGTTTTCCAAAATTGAAAAGATCTTAGTGCATAGGGCTCCATAGAATAACACAGAAATTGGAGAAGTGATAAACTGGAGAAGTCATCTCCACTTTATCACCACTTTATCACCACTTAGTGAATCTCCCCTATCAACGCTTTGGATTCTAGAGGCATTACTAGGTAACACATCTCAATACAGCTCTAGAAAAAAAAATCTTAGAAAGAATGTATAACAAATAAACTTGAACCCTTTGAGCACCAGAGGGGTGTCCCACGCATTGAGGAGCAATGCGCTGCACACCCTTCTGGTGCACAAAGGGTTAACAGTGCCAGTGAAGTGAACATGTTCACAGAACTGTAGATTTTCTGATCACGGAACTGTAGAATCCATAAGCTGCTTTTCCCATACACCAGACACGTTTCAGACACTGCTCACCAGTTGGGAATGGTAGGAGTTGCAGTCCAACAAGGATTGGAACTTCTCATTTTGCCTACCTGTGCTAGTAGTGATGGAACATCCCCATGTAATCAAGCAAATAGAAAAAGTAATCTCCAGCGCAAACCCATTCTGTGTGGACTAGTTATCCCAAAAAGTATTCTTTAATTAGTACAAGATATCATATCCGCGGAGGCAGCCAGGATTCTTTTTGACTGTGCTCCAAGACCCCAAACTACATTAGTTTGGAGAAAAAAATCCATAAATCCACACAGAATTGATTCATAATTACTATTAGGATTTCCTTCTCAAATTAAGGTAAATGGGGGTTATTATCACAAAGTTAGTCTTCCTTTAAAGGGACAGTAACCATTTATTTGGTCAGTACATTTTCTTCAAGTGCATAGTACAGAAACTTATGTCTTATGTTTTATTATTTATTTTTTTCATCTCCAACTATTTTTATTTATTTTTTTTTTTACATGTTTATGTCCTTCACGTGAAGTTCCCTGGATCTCTGTTTCCACAGAACTGACAATCCAAGTGGGACAGTGATACCATGTAACACTATCCCTGCAGTACTGAGTGTGATGCATGCTGCATGCTAACCTTTTTACACTGTTTTTTTTCTACATTCTAAAACTACACCTTTTTTCATAGTTCTTGACAAAAAGCTCTCTGAAAAAAGATTCAGGGAGCTCAATGTCAGGGATGCTCAAATGTGAAAACTAAGTGAAGATAAAAAAAAAAAAAAAAGGATAAAAGATACAGGTAAGGTGACTTTAAATATTATTCATTGCAGTACATGTGAAGTTAAAATACAGGGTTACTATACATCTAACCTTTTGAGTGCCAGAGGGGTACTCAACACACGTACCCCTCTGGTACTCAAAGGGTTAATAATATTAATTCTGTGGCATGATTGCAGGGAGTGAGGAGGATGCACTTATGATGGAGCCCGGCATCCAATGGGGTCACTGACCCCAGGAATCAATAGGTCCTAGTTATGCGCCAGCAAGAATATTTTTAGAGGGCCCAAAAATGTTCGCACCGGGGCCCTCAAGTCACTAGTTATGCTGCTACAAAAAGTGATCACATGATAGCCATTTGAGTGTCAGAGGGATACACAGTGCATTGATTTGTATACCCCTCTGGCACTCAAAGGGATAAAGGCCACTGAGAAGCAATTTGTTGCACATCCCACTGGTCCATAGACAGTTCATCAATTATACAGCTTTCTCATCGTAAAAATAAAGATGCTTACATCATGAACTGCTGAGTACTTGGAGGGGACGGTGCAGATTCAGGGTCCAGATTATATCTCTGGCTCTGACTGTAGATAGGGCAGCGTGGTGATAGGAGAGGATTATCGCCATCTGTAATGTGGAACAGCAACCGGCTAGTACCGAGGCCGCGAGAATCCTCCGGTCCTTGATCCGCCTCACTGTGAGAGTCGCGATGGACTGATACTGGTTCTGAGATCATAGGAAAACACAATAACTATTATTTTATTGTACGCATAACAGGCAATATTTACACATACACCAGTATACATAATAAGGGGGCATTCAGAGTGTTAACCTCATCTTGTTTTCAACCCTTACTGTGCAAGAGGGGTATCCAATGTATTGATCCAGCACTCATGGGGTTAGACCATTAAGGAACAGAGACGGTGTGCAATACATAGCTTCAGAATGTGCAACCATCTGGTCCTTAATGGGTTAATAAAATACTAAAGGGTGGCTTTTCAAAACGGCAATAACATGGCACTTCAAACACTTCACTGCTTCCTTAACCCTTTGAATGCCAAGGGGGTATGCAAGCAATGCGTTGTGTACCCCTCTGGCACTAAAAGGGATAAAAAGGATTAAAATTATGGGAAATACAGTTGTAATCAAAATTATTCAAACCCCATTGCAAATCAGGTTTATTGTCAAAATTTACAGACTTTCAGCTGTTGGCAATGAACAAATCTAACAAAAGCAATTGAAATAGCTCAACACAATGAATGCTTCAAGTGGTTTCCCCAAATTCTACAGAAAATGCAACTTATAATGACTTCTCCTGTCTCATAATTATTGAACCCCCTGAATAGAATCCCTCACAACAGCACAAATATGCAAAACAGATGTCTCAAGTGCACCTGATGCAAATAATTAAGGGCTTCATTAGTTGCACCAGGTGTGCTTGAGCCGGAACACATGAAATACCTGAACTCGCTAGGGTGTTGTTGAATGTCACGTTTGACTGCATGTTAGAAAATATGGCTTGAAGGCACTGAAGGTTCCTAGAGACACCGTTGGAAACATAGTTTGCAAGTTCAGAGCCAAAGGAACAGTGGTTACTCTACCTGGACAGGGCAGAAAAAGGAAGCTATCAACAGCCACAACCAGATTTCTGAGAAGGCAAGTTGAGAAAAACCCTCCGGTGACCGGCAGCAAGACTTGGCGACAACAGGCTGTCACAGCTTACCTTGGTTTCAGCGGCTGTTCTGCCGCATGGATGACGCAGAAAGATGGCAGGGTTGGACACATCAGAGCAAGATGCGTCATCTGCAGGCACGAGGCTTCAGAGTGAAGCAGGCCTCTGTTTTATGCCATGCTTCCTGTAGTCTCCTCCTACCTACTTCCTTCCTCTGAGCCTGCTCCTCCTACCTACTTCCTGAGGAGGGGTTTAAAGGGCAGTCTGAGTCCTGACTCAGTTGCTCTTGCGTTGTTGTACAAAGCAGTTCTGTGTCCTTGGGCTCTGTGTATGACCTGGCTTGTCTGACCATCGAATCTGGTGCTGACCTGTGGCTCTGTCTGACTATTCTCCTGCCTTATCCTTATAGTGGACACCCAATCTGGTGCATACCTGCGGCTCTGGCTGACTACTTGAACTGTGTATGACCTGGCTTGTCCGACTACCCTCTCTGGTGCTGACCTGTGGCGCTGTCTGACTATTCTATTGACTGTTCCCCTTATTTAACAGACACCCAATCTGGTGCGGACCTGGGGCTCTGGTGGGCTAGCTATACTGACTGCAAGCATGAGTCAGGTATCCGCATTCACTGCACTGACTGCAGGCGTGAGTCAGGTATCCGCATTCTCTATACTGACTGCAGGCGTGTTCCAGTTCCTGCTCCTGTTCCGTTCCTGTTCCAGCTACTGGTTCCATTTGAGACTACCAGTGGCTTCGGCCTAGTCCCCAGCAGTGTGGTCAGTCTTGGCAGTCTACTATTCCTGATAGTAGCGCTTGCTGGCTGTGAACTTCTGCTTGTTCCTGCCTTATTACAATTGTATGCTATCTTTATTGTTATTTAATAACCTGCATTTTACTATACCATACTGACTCCTGAACATCTCTGGGGAACCATGACACAAGCACTGAGGTTTCAGGGAGCACATTAAGGCACGTACTAAATGTGGAAGGTTTCCATACCAGAACTCCAAGATGTACACCAGATTGCATTAAACCTTTGAGTACCAGAGGGGTATGCAACCGTAAAACATTGCAATGCATACTGATCTTGCACTTAAAGGGTTAAATGAAAAAAGTAGCATACACTTAAGAGCCAACACTTGCTGGTGCGCAGGTTCTCCTCTCTACTACTCCTCGTGCAACGCAAGCAAGCAACTTAAAAACAGTGCCTTACTTCACTCTTCCTGCTGACATCAGCCCCGTCTATCCAGTCATTGGCTGGCGGAGGTCACTTGCCCAGGATGCGATGCCTCGGCCTTCCAACAGTACAGGAGCTATTCTGTTTTGTTTTTTTACAGTACAGATACTTGCTTTACCCGGAGAACATGACCTAGATCCGGAGTCTTCGGGTGAAACCCGGCGAGTTCCCAGCTATGCCGATGGGGACTATAATATTTGCCTTCTTGTGTATCAACAGAGGTGATTTGGTATGGGCTGGACTTGGTGGACGCATGTCTTTTTTCAGCCTCATCAACTATGTTACTATTTCAGTGACAGAATTTTATTGCAGAATAGTAATGTATGAGGTTACAGTTTATTTTTAATTCCCTGAGTGCCAAATTATAGTTAAGCTTCAAAGGAGTGTGAACCATTTCACTATTTATTATTTTTCTTATTATATATTTTACTTGTCTGAATAATATCCATGTTCATCTAATCTAATGGTTTCAGGACTTGTTCTCTGCTGTAAATGAAATATCACAAATATACATATGATAGTGTGGCTTTTAAGTGTGTAAATTCAACTCCAGTTTTTCGTTTTTTTTTTTTAAAGCAATTAAGGGAATGGAGTTAAAGGGATAGTAATACTTAAAATGTAAAAAAAAAATATGTTGTAGGGTTTATCCCCCTGAGTAAAACAAGAGTACTCCCACTGCTGAAAGATGTTTCATTCGAAAGTTATTAATTTTCAAAGCTGAATTTTTTAGGTGCAATATCACAGTGGCCTGAAATTGTACAGTAGCGCTGTTGCTACACGATCCTATGGACAGCTCTGGTCCCGGGACCATAAATCTCCATAGGATGGTGTAGCAACAGTGCCACTGTACAATTTCAGGCCACTGTGATATTGCACCTAAAACGTTCAACTTTGAAAATTAATAACTTTTGAATGAAACACCTTTCAGCAGTGGGAGTACTCTTGTTTTACTCAGGGGGATAAACCCTACAACATATTTTTTTTTACATTTTAAGTATTACTATCCCTTTAAGCTGGAAGAACTTAATCACTATTTCCCAGCTTTTATGCTTCTGAGTTAGACCTTAACTGTGGTTTTAACAAACGTTTTTGTCATTGAATTTTCACATTTTCTTCCACATTGATATGTAGTAAAGCACTTGACGTGTTTTCACATATCTAATGGTTATTGGTTTAGATCTTTTCATCTTAAGTTTGCATTATCTTTATCATTTATGAGTGGTTATGCTTACCTTCTGTATGTCATCAAGTGTCGTTTTTAGTCATGCAGTGTGATATACTTATGAAAGCTGATACTACACCTAGATTGATTATTGTTTCATTGTGATCTCTCTGATGCATATGTGCACCAATTACGTTACTGTCAAAATGTTCTTCTTTTTCTGAATTTTAATAGCCAATATCTCTAGTTCACCTGGTTTGGTTTATTAGCTTTTAAAGGAATAGCAGTGTTTCATAAAAACAGCAGCTCCAATTAATCTTCATAGTATTTGATCCATAAAGAGTGTTATTTCAATACTGTCACAGTTGTAGTTCAAGAGTAATTGAATGATAAAGTATCCCCCTCCCGTCCCTTTTACTTAGTGTTAGCCAACTCCCCACACATGTGGAATCTGGTCCAGAGACCAGACAGTTCACAGCAAGGGACAAGCTTCTTACTGTGAACATAAGGAAGACCCTGCCCCTTTGACAGGTTTTTCCCTTACGCTAATTGAAGATTGTTCCTCTCTGGACATTCTTGCTGCTCTGAGGTGAGCAGTGTTAAATCATAAGGGGTGGGAGGGGGATACATTATCATTCAATTTTTCTTTTAACTACAACTCTGACAGTATTGAAATAACACTCTCCATGGTCCAAATACTATGAAGATTAATTGGAGCTGCTTTTATTGTGAAACATTACTATCCCTTTAAAAAAAGCACGCCATACTGATCAATGATTTAGTCAGGGTTTCTGAAATGTTGTCCTTACAAGTTGTAATAGCCCTGGAGACTGACTTATTACCTGCTGCGTCAGTCAGAGCTAGAATGTGCTCATCATAGACACCCAAGGCTCTGTGGGCACATCCTGATAATCTGGACTAAATGAGTCCTGTGGTAAAAAATGTGGGGGAATGATAAACATATTTTACAGTCAAGTATATAAATATATAAAGCACAGAGATCACCACAAATGTTTACATAGAACAGCTCTGATTGTTTTACATCATAAAATGGATTCTTGCGTCTGTGATGAATAGGGTGAAATACCCAAAAGAAAGATGGCAGCTGATGTTGTCTACTGACAGATGACATTATCAACTAAAGGGCTGTTTAGATTTTATGGGGGTGGAGGGAGGAGTAATAATTTTGTTGTGGGACATCTTGAACTATCAGGATAAAACACCTGAGGTAAAATAAGAATCAAATCACTAATAACATAATATGATCCAAATATGGAAAAATATAAATAATATCCTCCTATGAATAATCAGGGATTAAATTCAGGGTAGAGTGGAAGAATGAAGAATAATATAAGAATAAGAATAGAACTAATAACATAAAAACAAGTGGAAAAACAATACAGACATAAAATCTGAATATATTTATTTCCCTGTGGAGCAGCAAAGAAAGAGGAAGTGTTTATGAGGAGATTGTCAGTTATAGGGATTGTTGTGCATTGATTGGTTCATGGGATTCTAAAGGGATGTAAATGTTTGTATGTTATAAAGTTTTTCTGTTTGAATAGCTCTGTATCTTTGCTGCTATGGGAACAGTAAAGAAAATTATAGCATTATATGAAGCCTCTGGTCGTGTAATAAAATTAGACCGATTTACAATTAAAACAGAAACAGTATATAGTACGTCCTTGTCATACCAAACGTACAAAAGGAGGAATACACAGGTCGAAATATGAAATGTAGATGTTCAAGGAAGGGTAATATATCTGAAGTAGTGTGTATCAAGGGGAAGAAGAGGGACAAATATGGTGAGGGAAGGGAGGAGGAATTGTGTCAGAAAAAAAGGGTGAGAGAGAAAATTCAGTATAAGTTATCTGAGTTTCGCTCCGAAGGAGGAGAAGTTATCTGAGTTTTACTCCAAAGAGGGAGAAGTTATCCAAGTTTCGCTCACAAGAGGGAGAAGTTATCCGAGTTTTGTTCCGAAGAGGGAGAAGTTTCTGAGTTTTATATGGGGCTTTTAACTCCTTGAATACTAGGGTTGTCTCCAAGGCACTGGCAAACTGGACCTATCTATTATTCAAGGAGTTAAAAGTCCCTGTTTAATCAATGGGAATTTGAAGACATTTTCAATCTATTCCCTAGGATGCAGCTGGTTTGGTTAACCCTTTGAGTGCCAGAGAGGTACCCAGTAAATTACAAGTGTTAGATACCTCTCTGGCATGCAAAGTATTAAGAACTACTTGGGTAAACTAACATAGGGAACAGTTACACATTCTCATTAATCTGAATGGAGTGTTTACTGCTAGACAGGTGCTCAATGCATCTCTTCTCTGCGAATACTTTATCTATAGCAGTGATAGGCTTTTCAGCTGCTGGAGATTACAACTCCCATCATCCTTTAAGGATGATGGGAATTATGCTCCCCATAGACTCCCCAACAGCTGAAGGTCCAAATATCACTGTATTACAGTTCTGAAGCTATAGAGTTTTTATATACAAAGGCAACAGCTAAGTTGTCCCAGTAATCCTTTGAGTGCCAGAGGGGTACGCAACGCATTGCAAAAGCACTTAAATGGTTAAACATGATGACACATAAGCCTCTGGCTCTATCCTGCCACACTCTGCAGCAGGCGTGGGAGATGGATATGCTCAGTGTAGGAGATTAATGATACGAACGAGGAGATTGATTGCTCCTTTCACTGTGAGTAGTGGGAATGACTATGGGTAAATATAGGAAATAGAAAAAGCTAGCAGCCTGATTTACAATATATAATATTTATATATACACACACACACACATATCAAAAGCATTCAAATGTCACTTTCTTTCTACAAAAGAACAAAGCACTCTTTTTGTGGTCTGACTACACTCCTACATAACCCTTTGAATGCAAGAGGGGTATCCAATACATTGCAATGCAAAATCCTTCTGTTACACACACATAGTAATTATATAGATACACCTGACTGCTGTATGATAGACTCCTACCTAGGTAAGTGCTTCTGTTACACACGGTAATTATATAGATACACCTGACTGCTGTATGATGGACTCCTACCTAGGTAAGTGCTTCTGTTACACACAGTAATTATATAGATACACCTGACTGCTGTATGATGGACTCCTACCTAGGTGAGTACTTCTGTTACACACAGTAATTATATAGATATACCTGACCGCTGTATGATGGACTCCTACCTAGGTAAGTGCTTCTGTTATACACAGTAATTATATACCCTAAAATCTTGGGTATAATATGCAAAATTTTGCCCCTCTTCACCTAATGTAATGTGAAGGTGCGTATTATAAACGAGAAATGTTTTTATATAATTTTGTTCTAATTATTATTTGCTGCAATAACAAAAAAAAAAAATAATCGAGGGCTGCCAGATATATTCCCACCCCCCAGCACAATTAGCTCTCAACAGATTATCCTTACTTCTAATGAAGCCCACTGAAGTCTGATTCCACATCTTCCCTGCAGGCGGCATGCTTGCATTTCCTTCAATGCCCTGTCAGGACCTTCCGCTGCTAGCTAATGTTAATGCCCTGTGAGGATCTCAAGGACCTTGCAGGGCAATACTGTAATCTAATGCTTAGATCTCTGCACATTAGATCTAAGGTACTGCCTGGTGAGGACCTTGAGATCCTCACAGGGCATTGCCATTTGCTGGCAGCGAAAGGTCCTTACAAGGCATTGAAGGAAGTGGGCAACAAATGCAAGTATGCCGCCTGTAGAGAAGATGTGGAATCAGACTTCAATGGAAATAAGGATAATCCTTTGAGAGTGGATTGTGCTGGGGTAGGAAGAGAAGGCATCTGGCAGCCCTCATTTATTTTTTGAGTAAGGGAGAAAACAAGGGTGTATATTATACATAGGTTCTCTTGTTTTCTGCTAAAATCTTGGGTATAACTATACACAGGTGTGTATTATACCTGAGATTTTACGGTAGATACACCTGACCTCTGTATGATACGCTTCTACCTTGGAAAGTCCTAGCATTCAAGAGGTTGAAGTCCCATTTAAATCAAAGGGAATTTTTGTTTCTGTCCTTTGGTGCAGTAGGTTTTGCTCCAGAATTCCACCTCTTTAGCTTGGTGAATACTTCCCAATATCATACCTCCCAACATTTCAAATGGCCAAAGAGGGACACTTTTGTTATAGGTGGTGTTTATGGGGGTGTGGCTGGTGGGAGGGGCGTTACCAAGAAGTTTTAGGATATTTCATGACCTATTGGCTCCTCTTTGTTTAACTGAATAAATTATTTAGAGCAAGACCAAATCATTTTATTTACACAGATTAAATTATAAACACATATATTAAAGGTTAAATACACATTTCTGTGAGTTTTATTGCTGTGGAGCAAAGTAATACACACTACTCATTCTGATATCCTGAAAAGAGGGAAAAAAGGGTAGAAAAGAGGGACAGAGGGATTTGGGTCTCAAAGAGGGACTGTCCCTCCTAAAGAGGGACAGTTGGGAGGTATGCAATATTCTTGCAGTTTGAAACCTTTTATAATAAGTTTATATTATATAAATTTTAGTTTGAATGCATTCACATTATTTGATTCTTTCCTCTTATTATTGAAAGCTTTTTTATATATGTGACACCACAGCAACACACACCCACTGTTGCCTGTTTTACAAGATTGCAATTATTTTCAGTTGTTTTGCTATGAGGAAATGATTGTAATCAGCCTATGGAGCAGTCATTCATCAATAGCACTCAATATGAAATAAAGGTAGAGTACTGCATCTGGGCTTGATGGATTGCCAGTGAATATGCACAGCATCGTAATAGCATATTACTGTTAGTGCACATTTTATATAAATTAACTAACAAACTTTTTTGGTAGTTTTTTAACATCCCTTGTACAGTCAAATTCCTATTTATATCAAGTCACTTACTGAGGATGTTTTCGAAAGGGTGAGTTGCCTCTGTTTCTACAGGTTTATTTATTTAACTTTTAAAATCCTTACACTTATTAACCCCTTGAGTGCCAGAGGGGTACGCAACACATTACAGAGCAATGTGTTGCGTACCTCTCTGGCACTCAAACGGTTGACCCCTAAACAGGGCTTCCAAATGTAATGATGGTCAATAAAACGTTTCTAAAATTTGGAGGTGTGTGTAAACAAAGGGCTCGATCCAAATGTTGGCATCGCCAGAAAAAACTGGAGACGCTGGTTTTAACGTCAATTGAGCAATGCAAATGTTCTACTATAAACAAGCGACACCAGTTCTGAAACAGACATCGCCCGTCGCCAGAACAGCAAGATCTCACCCATAGAGGATAATGTACAAAGGACGCCAAAAGCTATTCAAATGTTGGAGTTAGGGCTAACTCGCGTTAAATTGCAACATTTCTCTCCAGAAATCTAACGCCTATTTTTTTTGGAGTACAGTCCACAAGTAAGAGTAGAAAACCAACGTCTCCAGTTCTGAACAGCATTCTCTGTGCTTTTCCCTACCCAGCCACTAGGGGAACACAGAGAAGGCTTTCAGCACCATGGACAGCTTTGAATGCCATAGGGATGTGCACTGCTCACCCCTGTGGCATTCAAAGGGTTAAAATCAATAAAACTAGTACACCAAGCACTACACAATGCCCCCTTCCACATCCCCCCCTTAGTATGTCACATATATTGCATATATGGGACATACTAACCCCATCCACCTCATGGACTTCCATGTAGTGGACAAATCTGCCTTTTATTCCACAATTAACCCTATGCACAAGGGTTTATTATGCTGCGGGCTTCACAGCCGCCCGCAGCAAGGGAATAAATACATAATTTTTAAGTAAAAATAAATGAGAAATAAATTAATTTTGCAATGCGTTGCAAACCACTCTGGCACCCAAAGGGTTAACTTAGATCTCAACCATTAATGATGCCATACTTACTGTGTCCCTTTGCTTTTAGTACTTTTGCTCCACTCTCAGTTTGAAGAAGAGTGGAGCAAAAGTACTAATAGCAATGGGACACAGGAGGTAGGGGGTTAACAATGAATGAGATCTAAGTTAAACTGTCTAATAATACTATTTTAATTAAAAAAAGGTTAAAACACACACATATATATATATAGGCAAGGTATGTAGTCCATACGTTGCCTATTAACCCTTTGGGTACCAGAGGGGTAGGAAACATGCTAAGCAATGCTTTCCTACCTCTCTGGTACTCAAAGGGTTAATTGTGGAATAAAAGGCAGATTTGTCCACTACATGGAAGTCCATGAGGTGGATGGGGTTAGTATGTCCCATATATGCAATATATGTGACATACTAAGGGGGGATGTGGAAGGGGGCATTGTGTAGTGCTTGGTGTACTAGTTTTATTGATTTTAACCCTTTGAATGCCACAGGGGTGAGCAGTGCACATCCCTATGGCATTCAAAGCTGTCCATGGTGCTGAAAGCCTTCTCTGTGTTCCCCTAGTGGCTGGGTAGGGAAGCACAGAGAAAGCTGTTCAGAACTGGAGACGTGGGTTTTGGATTTTCTGACTGAACTTGATACTTTGCAGTGCTGTGATTGGCTGTGGTGCTAGGTAACATTTTTATCGTGTGTTTTTAGGTGAGATTTTCTATGCGACGCAGGTTTAAGATTAACGTGTATTTTGTTGGTTATCGCTCGTTAGGCTTTCTAGGTAAGGAAGATTTGAATCTCACGTTACCTGGTCTTGCTTAACGAGCGAAGGCAGTTTTTTTCTTCACGTTGGTTTTAACGCCAACATTTGAATCGAGCCCAAAAAGTGGTATCATTGCACATAATTACACTTATATACACACCACACAGTCTGATCTCCTCAAAAGAGGGACAGAGGAATTTGGGTCTCAAAGAGGGACTGCCCCTCCTAAAGAGGGACACATGGGAGGTATGGACCGCTAATATTTCCTAAAGAGGGACACATGGGTGGTATGGACCCCTAATATTTCCTAAAGAGGGACACATGGGAGGTATGGACCCCTAATATTTCCTAAAGATGGACACATGGGAGGTATGCAGTATTGTGTTCTTGTAATATGAGTTTCTTTTTCTGAGAAAATGAAAGATAAGTATATCTATGAACCAAGAAAGAAGAGGTCTAATCTCAGAGCAATTGTCTATTATAAGAGCAATCACTATGAAGCAGAGAAAGTTTGTCTTTGATGGGATAGTAATACTTAAAATGTAAAAAAAATACATGTTGTAGGGTTTATCCCCCTGAGTAAAACAAGGGTACTCCCACTGCTAAGACATATTTTATTAAATTATTACAGCTCAAACTTGAATTTTTTAGGTGCAATATCACAGTGGCCTGAAAACTTACAGTGGCACTGTTGCTACACCATCCTATGGACTGCTCTGGTCTGTAAACAATAAATCTCCATAGGATGGTGTAGCAACAGCGCCACTGTAAATTTTTAGGGCACTGTGATATTGCACCTAAAAAATTCAACTTTGAGCTGTTATAGAAGACTGACGGGCAGGGTAGTGTAGTCCGCGTGCCTGCGCCGTCAGACCTTCCAGTTACCATGTGGTACGCTGCAATGCTTCTTACAGGAGACCAGGACTGACAGTGCAGGAGTGAAAACAAGATGTCTGTGCTGATGCCTTGCTTCCAGTCTCTTAAGATGAAAGATTTCTTTAGAATGCAGCATTGTACAGAGTTAATACATGTATTAGGTTGCTAGTCGCCATATGTTTAATAATTCAAGGGCAACTTATTAGTAGCTGAAAGTTATGCTTTAAATGCCAGAGAGGTACACATTGCATTACAACACAGTACATTAGGTATCTTCCTGGCAGTCAAAGCGTTAGTGAAACCAAAACAGTAACACAGTTGCTGCTTCTTTGAAAGAAGCTTATCTGTTATTACAAAATTTGCTTGAAATGGAAAAAAAATATAAAATCGATATATGTACTGGAGACTGAAGTTAATTCATGTACAAAATGACACTCTTAAAATGCTGAATTTCAAATTCCTGAAATTTTGATGTAACTGAAATCAATATAATACAACCTTTCTATCAGCTGTAAGTGATTTTGCATGGGACACGCATTAGATCCCACCCACTGCTATTGTGAGGAACGGCAGGGACAGAGTAACTGACAGATATTTACTATGGCATGAAGTCAGCTGATCTTACACCATGGTTATAGTAAACTGTTCTTATATAATTATGTGTGAATCTGAAAAAAAACTATGTACATATAAGCTTGTAAAACAAAGAAAGATGAGAAAAGACTTGTGACCTACACTAAAAAAAGTACTGTAAAATTTCATGTATAATACAATTTTGCTCCTTTTCACTTTATGCGAAGTGGGGGGGGGGGGTGTATTATACACGAGGGAAAAATATATATATATATAATATAATCTCCACATGTCTGCTTAACTTTCTCAACCATCTCAAATTCTGCCACCCTGCCCTCCCTCTACTCACCACCTCCAGAGGCATCTAGGATACCTGCGTGGTGGGCGGCATGCTTGCCTTTGCAGCCCACATCCTGTTGTGAGGACCTGTGCTAATTCAAGATAATGGTAGTGCCCTGTGAGGACCTTCCGGCACTACCATTATCTTGAATTAACACAGGTCCTCACGGGGATGCGGGAAGCGGGCCGCAAATGCAAGCATGCCACCTGCTGCACAGATGTCGCAGATGCCTCAGGTGGGGATGAGCAGAGGGAGGGGAAGGTGGCAGCATATTGAGGTGGGTGGAAGGAGAGATGCCAACACCTTTTTTTTTTTTTCTTTGTAGGTAGAGGGAGGGTAATCAAGGGTGCATATTATACACAGGCACTTTTGTTTTCCCCAAAAATTTGGGTTAAACTTACACCTGAGTATTATACACAGGTGCGAATTATACCTGAGATTTTCCGGTACATTACAGAATGTCTCTTCTGAGACGTATCTAAGATGGTATATCTGAAACAGAAGGGAAAATGGGCAGACTGGATGGGTCTAGAGATACACCGATACTGATTTTTTAAGACCGAGTACGAGTACCGATACTGTTTTCAAGTACACACCGATACCAATTACCGATACCTTTTTTTTGCAGTCATTTGCCAGTTTTCTAAGTACCTATATGCTTTAGGTACTTGGAAAACTGGCAAATGACTGCAAAAAATGTATTGGTAATTGGTATTGGTGAGTACTTGAAATATATATACACACACATACATACATACACACACCACCTCTTGACTCTTGATTCTCCCCTTTTGACTCTTTCTCCCCCTCTTGATTCCCACCTTTTGCTTCATTCTACCCCTCTTGAGCCCCCTTCTTTTGCCTTTGCTTTTTTCTCCCTTTTGATCCCCCTTTCTCCCCCTCCTTCTCCTTGACTCACCCTTTTGCCTCTCTCTCTCCTGATCCCCCCTCCTTTTGCCTCTTCTTGTCCCCCCTCCTTCTGTCTCCTGATCCCCCCTCCTTTTGCCTTTTTCTCCCTCTTGGCCCCCCTCTCTGCCTCTTTCACCACCCGCTGCCCCATCTTGCCTCCTTTACCCTCCTCTGCCGGGTGCTCGCTGTTCTCTCGCGAGCCCCGGCAGAGGTCAGCGTCGGAGCGTTGCCATGGTAACCCGCGGCAATGCTCCGACGCTGCAGGAGTGAGAGAGGTGACGGGGGATCATTGTGAGCAGCTCCCCGGGCTCCCTCTCTGCAGCACCGACCCTGACACAGGGTATTGGTGCTGGCATCGGCCGCATTTGCGCGAGTACAAGTACTCACGCAAATGCTGGTATTGGCACCGATACCAATACCAGTATCGGTATCGGTGCAACCCTAGATGGGTCAGTTGGTTCTTATCTGCTGTCCAAATGTGTGTTTCTATATAGATTTAGGTACTTTTTTTGCATAATGTACACATCTATAGAGCTAGCAATAGTCAAAATCACCTACTGATACATTTGAAAAATGTAAAAAATGAAAATAAAAAGCTTGTTTTATGAATTATAGGCAAATTATAGGATATACACACTTTATATAGTATAAGTAGGAGACTGGTAGAGTAAAACGGATACCTTTATTGGCTGAGGGTCTCTAAGATGCAAGATTTCAAGACAACTTAGGTCTCTTCTTCAGACATAATAAGTATGAAGTCTGAATACACAATACATAACTGGTTAAACATTGGTTTTAACATTTAAATTCCACTGACAGTGAATTTCCTACCAGTATTGTCTATATAATTCATTTCCTAGGTTCCAGTAGAGTCTCAGTGTAGTTGGCTAAGTGGTACACACTGCAAGGGAGGGCTGGCGTTGGGGGGGAGGCGGGGAGCAATTGCCCCCAGGACTGGTAATAAATCTGGGCTGGTGGGTCATTGCTTCTCTTCTTGCTTGCTGCTGTAAATGGAGTAAACAAAGCCTACAATCCAAATGGAGCTACACTATTGTATCACTACTGTAGCTCCACTTCATTTGTAAGCTTTGTAGAATCACTAGAGTAGCTCCATTTTAGTTGTAAGCTCTGTGGTATCACTAATGTAGCTCCATTTTAGTTGTAAGCTCTGTGGAATCACTAGAGTAGCTCCATGTCAGTTGTAAGTTCTGTGGTATCACTAGAGTGGCTCCATTTTAGTTGTAAGCTCTGTGGTATCACTAGTGTAGCTCCCTTTCAGTTGTAAGCTCTGTGGTATCACTTGCCTTGACATGCACTGGAAGGATAGTAGTAGGCCACTTGATATTACTTGCCCCCCCCCAGGCAAAAGTTGCCAGCCTCCCCTGATATAATGCATTACCTTTTTGATGCTGAAGTGAAATTTACTCTTTAGCCAAAGATGGCTAAGTCTATAGGCTGTATGGGTTAACCCTCCGAGCGTCAGAGCAGCAAATGTTAATGACAGTAGTGTCTGGATGTGTGATTTCTGTGAATTGATAGCTTGTTGTATAGTAAATGTCATTACGTCAGTGCTGTGTTTAGTGATAAATTATATCAATCTTCTCTTTGCAGAGAAAGATGGAAGTGATATTTTTCTGTTTAGCAGTACTGCTGTGTGAGTACTACCAGACAGGAGGAGCCACGGGAAATTAGCCCACGGGAAGTATTTTGTCCACCTCTGCTCCAGGGGAAATAAACTTAGATTCTCCAACTGATTACGATTTTGATGGAAGCAGAGCCCCCTGCAAACTCATAACCAAATCACAGCACAACTGCTCTCTGCCATACGTGATACACATCCATCTACACTCCCGGATGCCACATAGCTGCTTCATCATATCTCATCCACGTCCCTCCAGACCCTTTGGACCTACACTCCATTTTGGGTGGTGATTTGGGCATGAGTGCATGGGGAAGGGAAGAAAAGCCCTTCTGCACACTCATGTCCAAATAACTGTGCTCCCATCCTAGAAATCCTATTAGCGAAGGACTCCCCCTTCATGCTTCCACCCACAAGTATAATGATGGTCCACAAACACTGCATGCATTCAGACTCCCTCATGCACTCATTCACAGGCCTTCACATGCCCGGCACCCCTTTTACTGCCATTCACCTTTTGAGTGTCAGAGGGATGTGGAACTATCTGGCGCTCAAAAGGTTAAAGGCATTCTATTTGTAGATCTGATACAAAAAGAAAAAAAAAATGTATAGAAAAAAAGTATCGTACTGCTTGGAATAAAATTGTCACGTATGACGTTACTTGGACAATTTGTGAGTCATTAACATGTAACTATAAATTACGCTTCCTTGGAAATGTGAAAAGGGCATTTTGTATCATGTCACAATGTCTATGAAATTTTCACTTGTATTAACAGATCCTGTACATCTCCAGACATGAGGATGGGGGGCTCGGTAGGACGTAATAGCCATAGACACTAGGAAGTAGCACATAAAGGGATATAGGCATACCTGGGAAGTTTTTCTTCTCCGGAACGGGACTCCTGGGGTGCCGTGGAAAGATATAAATGTGTCAGAAAGGGGATGTGAATTAATCACTAGTGGGGGGCTTAATGGGTTGCCTAGAAAAGTGGGTTGGATTTGGGCAAAACAGGGGGGGAGGAGGAGAAGTGGGAAGAACAGATTGAGAAAGAGGAGAAGTGGGCAGAGTTTCTTAAAGGGATAGTAATGTCTTAAAGGAATAAAAAGTAATATTGTAGATAATCCAAAAAGAAATCGATTGATGCCAGTCCTATCTCTCAAACCTTTATGGTCTGAGAGATATAACATTTTAAAGTTCTCCTCTCACTGATGGAAGCTGCAAAGCTGACAGCAGTAGATGAGTGTCGGCCGACTCGAGGCAGCTCTTCAGCAAGCCGAGATACCGAAAAACTTCATTGGTCCTGTCTTCAAATTGTGCCTGGTTTGCAAGCCCACTTTGTAGACCGTTCCATTGAAGTATTTTGTTTTAGATTTCGGTATCTCGGCTCTCCTGAAGAGCCACCAGGATCTCCTGCTGTCATCTTACAGCTGTTGTCAGGGAAAGGGGAGGGGGGAACTTTAAAAAGTTCTCTCTCTCAAACCATACTTGCACCGATCGATTTCTGGATTATCTACAATATTACTTTTTATTCATGTAAGACATTACTAACCCTTTATGAAACTCCCCACTACCAGAGAATCAGCCTCTGTCCCCAGAGACCTGGTAAAGCAGTGCACACACTGGAGTCTGCAGGGAGTTCCCAGCTATGGATATTGGGGTGGGAAGGTAAGCGTTGGGAATGATGGCAGTTCCCAGCGGCTGGAGAGCCAGTGATTGCCCTCCACCAGGCTAGACTGCTGTGAAGGAGAATCAATGGCTGATGATGCACAGGCCTGGGAGCCAGACATCTATGAAAGTAATTAGAAGCAATCTGGAAATGGTGGTGCTCACACATAGGGATGAGCTTAATGACTCTAAACGTTCAATAAGCATATGAATCAGGCTGTTTCTAAAGACCCAAAACATATTTCAGATTCTATTTTGTTTGCTGTTGTAACCAAATAGCAGGAAAAAACATGTTAATTTACTCTTAAACATCAAGGGGCATTATTAGGTTTTCAAAAGACCTCTGACTTGGGCCAACCTAGTGCATTATTACTGCACAGTCCACTCCGGTTGCACCATTACAAATTACATGTATTAAAGGGATAGCAATACCTCAATTAAACCTTAGCTCCGAGTACTATTTACATTTTGTTAACATGTTGTACTATATATAGTTACTTACAGTTCTGTAGTTCAAACACTATTCAAGTCTAAAGGATCCCCCTCCCGCTCCTTTCCCCTGCGTCAGTCAGCCTCTCAGTCTGGTCCGGATGGAGAGCGGTGAGGGGCAGTCTTCAGTAAGCAAAATGAAAATACTGCCCCCCTTGACAAAGGAGGGTTTTCCTTATACTTACTGACTGAAGATTGTCCCTTACTGCATCTGTCCGGTCCAACGGCCTCTTTTAGATCCAAATCCCTCCTTTCCCACCCCGATGTCCCTCTTTTTCGGAGATCAGACTGTGTGGTGTATATATATATATATATATATATATATATATATATATATATATACGTATAATGTTGCTCAGCAGCAATAAAACTCACATTAATGTTTATATAAACATCACTGCATGTGTTTATAAATTAGTCTGTGCAAATAAAATAAATTGTTCTTGTTATAAGTCATATATTAGATTGCATGAAGTGGTGTCAGTAGGTTATTAAATAGCCTAAACATTCTCGGTAATGCCCCACCCATCAGCCGCACCTCAACAAACAAAAGTGTCCCTCTTTGGCTATCTGAAATGTTGGGAGGTATGGTTAATCCACTGTAGTTGTGAAAGTTCCAACAAAGCAGTCATTTTGCATATACAGTGGACCAATCTGGAAGAGAAGGGGTGAGGCAATCATGTACACACACACACAAAAACAGACAAGCACATACACACAATACACACAGGAACATACACACAACACGCACACGGACTGTGTATACTGTACATACACACTTGCAGAAACATGCACTCACGCACTTTTTAAATCCATATTTTATTGTTTTTTGTTTTTTTTTAACCCACAGAATTATGATGACATCTAAATGCAATTTAACCCTTTGAGTGCCAGGGGGTGTGCAAAGCAATGCGTTGCACACCCCTCTGGCACTCAAAGGGTTAATTTAATGAAATAATTTTTGCAAAGGAAATTGTTGCTGTTACCAGTAGTATAATAAAAAGTTCAGGATAACCGACATCAGTAATGCTTTTACATTAACGCCGTTGTTGTCTTTAAATCGTATTACAGCACATTTGTTGTACATTCAGTCCCTGCAGGGCTATATCTGGAAGCAGGCCATGGATCCAAAGTAAGCCTATGCTTCTCATATCTATCCATGGAAATCACTACTAATCTCTCTAATACATAGATTGTCAATAAGATCAATTCAATCTTTCTCCAACGTATGTTACTACTAAACAAGTTAGCCACTGTAAGTCACATATATCCATAAGACCAAAACATCCATACAAAAACACAAGTCTAGTTAGAGCTGCTTTCCCTCAATGAGTTTTTAACCCCTTAGTGACAAGTGACGTGCCTGGACCGTCGTGTCGGTCCCGGATGTTAAGAACAGGCGATGGTCCTGGAACGTCATGGAATTCTGGGATGGCAGCAAGGCTGCATACCGTTCTGTCATCCCAGATTTCACTGAGCAAAAAAGCCTTGTGGTCCTTAACAGCCGCCCCCGCTCTGGATAGGTCGGTCGTTAAAGGGTTAAGGACCAATGACAGTCCTGGTATGTCATGTATTTTTTGCTCACAGTGCTCCTGCAGGCGAGCATTACGTGTCTGAAAATGACCAGTCCAAGACCGAAGTGGTCACTATCACAGCTCTGTTCGTTGAGTCGGTCCATGTTATCAGTCATGTGTGCCAGTTCGCTGAATAAGATCAAAGCGGTACATAAGTGGAATCTGCTCCCCAGACCACTGGTCATTAAAGGGTTAAAATGTATGCTTTCTAGTGAGACCCTCTCCCAATGACTATTTTTATCCTAAATCATTTAATATATGCCAGTCAGATATAAATAGTTTTTCTTTCCTATTCTGGAGGAAATTACAATACCAAGCATGATCCCTGCAACGTGACCTCTTCCTCTGCATAGAAATGACAATTCCCATGAAGGAACACAGGCCGATATCTATAAAAGCAAAATGGAGTTATTCTGGAGTAAACCAAATGCACCATAAGTGACAAATAAAAGTTCCTGTTAAATGAAATTGTCCTTTTAACTCCTTGAATGCTAGAGAGGTCTCAAAAGCATTGCAAAGCAATGCATCAGAGCCCTCTTTAGACTTCAAGGAGGTAAAAAGCTTGGGAATTTAGGAATTTTTACATGTCCCCTATGGTGCACTTGGTTTAGTCCAGAATAACTCCAGTTTGCTTTTATAAATATGGGCCATTGACTCATAAAATAAAGTGGGGTTTCATACATTTAGAAAAGCATCTGTAAAAATTATTAATAAATACTAATTAATGTATAGAAAAATTAGGCATTGTGCATGACCCTTGTTTATGTAAGCAGGCTTAATAGGTGTCAGCAGGCACGTGCACACATAGACACCAAGAGGGGCTTGAGCACCTGCCCTTTTTGTCCAAAGTGCCTTCGTTCCCTTTTAACACAAAAAAAAAAAAAAAAAGGTTGCATCGCCGCCCGCACTAACCCCCCCACTGCCCAGTCAGGTCTGTGCCTCCTTCAGGACAGACCTGTAGATGCTGCACTCCCTCGTCGGCTCTTTAATATTACAGAGCGCTGGGAGATTACATCACCTCCCAGCGCTCTGCATGAAGATAAGACCGTGAGGGAGCTCCAGCAGCTACAGGTCTGTGCCAAAGGAGGCACATACAGACCTCTCCTGCTGCTGGACCACCAGGGAAGAGGTAGGAAACGGACACTGGGGGGCAATGTGGAAATGATGGGGCAATATGGATCTGATGGCAATGTAGAGATGATAGAATAACACAGGAATTGGAGAAATGATATCACTGGAGAAGTCATCTCCACTTTATCACCACTTAGTGAATCCCCCCCGAGTCTCTGAGGCAGATCCGGAGAGTTCCCAGCTATAGTGCTAGTGTAGTATTTGCAGGTGTCAGTGATAAGAGGACAGGCTTTATGAATAAAAGAGGAGTAGCTACTAAGATCAAAAATCATCTGCTTTAGAGCATAATACTCAACACAACATACACAAATAAAAGTAAACAGTTAGTGCCTAGACCAGAGATGAGCAACGTGAGGCTCTCCAGCTACTTCTAGACTACAAAAGCCATTATTCCCTGCAAGCCAACTACAGTCAGCAGCTTGCTAGAGGGCCTCACGTTGCCCAAATCTGGCCTAGACATTAGAATACCTTTTGACTTATTATTAATATAATATTATATTAATATAGTTATAAAGCTTCAACATATTCTGCAGCTTTGTACGATTAGGGAATAACCCTGGGTCATTTTAACAACAGGGCAAAGAATGCAGCTGTACAGGTCCCGCTGGAGAAAGGAGTTCCCATAATTAAGGAGAAATGCTTATTCAGTTTATGCTGGAATCTCTTGATCTCTTTAACTCAGCGGTTATTAATCTTTTCTTTTTTTTCTCAAGGCACCCCTCACATAAAGTTTGGAATTTTCAGGACAACTCTAAAATCTTATAGGTTAGTTGCCAAGGTCATATGAAGGGTACAGTTCCATAAACATATAGTTATTAGGTCTCACAACTGAATGCCAAAACAGAAGATATTGTACATGATTTCTATAAATATATGTTTGAAAATCAACATTCACATTTTCTTTAACATGTCGATGGGAAAACCAAGGTACCCAAAAGTGGTGCCCATAGCATGCCAAAGTGCCAAGAAAACCTGCTCCAGCTCAATCTTGGGTAGTCTTCTCAGTGTTTGGAGCCAGGTATGAAAGAGGAACTCTCAGCTCCAATAAAGTCCTTCTTATATGATTCAAGATTCATATAAGGACTTTACTGGAGGGAGAGTTCCCCTTGAACACTCAGCATTGTGTGAATATGAGTGTGAAAACTAAGTATCATGTTGTTACAGTAAGTGATCATTGTGTACACCTTGCTGTGAGAACACAATATTCCATTCTCATGCAAAGCTCCTATAAGTTGACAAACTCGATTTTAAAAAAGAAGACTCCGTTTTGGTGGTTATTTAACACTTGGCATGCTAGAAAGAGATCTTCAGTGCAATTAAAAGCAATTAGCTTGACACCTCTACAATCCAAATACTTTCTTCTCTGCCAAGGGTCCAACAGTTGCTTAAAACAATCCTGAAATTCTCATTACAAATATGAAACCCATCAACAAATTGATACAAATGGTGGAGAGGATCATGTTTATAACATACAGATGTAGGAGGAATTATTACATCGTTTTGCACCAAAATGAATACAAATTTCCATTATCGTATCATGTTGTATAGCTTCAGACATACATTGCTTTCCTCTCAGCCTCACAGATTTAGCACTCAGAATTAAATAAGTACTTTATTAAGCACACAGCATGCAACTTAGAGCCATATGCACAAACTAAAGTGCAAACATTCTGGGCAAACTAATTGAACCATAGGGGATCCAAACATTTGCATTAATTTAAATAAGGCTTTTACCCCTTTAAAGGGATAGTAATACTTCGTTTTAACTTTATTTTATTTTGTAGGCATTAAAAAAACATGAAGAATGATTTAAGTCTTATCTCTCAAACCTTTATGGTTTATGAGATACTCACAAGCAAAGTTTCCCCCTCCCGCCCCTTTTACCTAGTGTAAGCCATCTCTTCTCAGATGTGGAATGCAGTCCATAGACTGGACAGATAACAGAAGGGGACACTCTTATTCCTATGAAAACAATGAAATCCCTGCCCCCCTTGACAAGCTTTTCAGGTTTTTCACGTATCTTAATTGAAGATTGTCCCTCTCTGCAGTCTACCTGGGCACCTCCCTTCTTCTCAGGCTGAACAGTGTGACATCAGTAAAAGGGACGGGAGGGGGACACTTTGTCATTGAATTACTCTGGAACTACAACTCTGACAGAATTGAAATAACACTCTCCAAAGTCCAAATACTATGATGATTAATTAGAACTACTTTTATTATGAAACATTACTATCCCTTTAATACTATAAAGGTCTCCAAAGCATTGCAAAGTAATGCTTTGGAGATGTCTCTAGCATAAAAAAACTTATTTAAAGGGGAACTATCACCCCTATACAAGTTTTACTCATTGAGATCTACATATAGCGATATCCTTTAATTGTTGTTTTTTGGGGTTATAAAATGCATATTATGGCAACATTTTCAATATTAAAAATGAGCCATGGCCTTACTTCCGGACAGACTGCCTTTACAGCTCTGCAACGCAGCCTGTCAATCTTCTTCTGTCCCCTCCACAAGTATTGTTGTGTTCCAAACAGCTTACAATGAGAAATCCTCTGTCATCGGCGGAGGCTGGAACGCAACAACACTTGGGGAGGGACAGACAAAGACTGACAGGCTGTGGTGCAGAGTTGTAACCGTAGTTTGGAACAGGCTCATTTTTAATAATGCAAATTTCACCATAACATGCATTTTATAACCCAAATAAAAACAACGATTAAAGGATATCTCTATATGTAGATCACAAGGAGGAAAACTTGTACAGGGATGATAGTTCTCCTTTAAATCAATGAGGATGTTGGGAATTTTTATTTATCCCCTATAGTTGATTTGCGCTAGAATTCTCCTAAGTCTGTTGAATGAAATAAATATTTTTTAGGAAAATGAATCACACATAACCCCATTTAATTTACAGGTGTTAATGTTCCTTTAATCGTGTTCTATACTTTTACAATGTGCAATTCTAGGAAGGTCTCATAATATCCCAAATCCTATATAATAATTCGCTAGGATGTTTGTCAGAAACCGTCATGTGCAGTACAGACTGCCTGAACGCACAGAATGCTGGGAGGTGTAGGGATGCTGGGAGTTCTGTGCTGAGAGCACGAAATGCTGGGACCACAGAATGCTGGGAGTTCTGTGCTGGGAGCATTCTGTGCTTTCGGGCAGTCTCTACAGTGTGTGACTGTGTCAACGGCAGGACTCAGAGCAGGACACACAGCAGGACCGGCCTCTTAACCCTTTGAGTGCCAGAGGGGAAAGCAACGCATTGCAAAGCAAAGGGTTAACATCACCCGGACCTTGGACTTCAAACCTAATTAAATAGACACTGATCACATAAAGACTAGGGGGAAACCTGTGGCTATGCAGCTGTCAGTGAGTTATACCCTCCACCATCCTCAGAGGATGATGGAAGCTGTGGTCCAAAAACATCTGCAGAGCCACGTATTGCACGTATCTGCAGTAAGAACATGTGGAGCCGTATTTAGGATGCTAAAGAGGAGAATTCTCAGGACAAAACAACCGCACCATGGGAAAAAATTATATTTCCACTCATTTAAATTGGGCTGTTAACCCCTTAACCCTTTGAGTGCCAGAGAGGTATCCAACGTGATACCTCTCTGGCACTCAAAGGGTTAATTGGCAGAGAGACCTGCAACACATTGCTTCTCAATGCATTGGGGAGACCGCTAGCATTCAAGAGGCAAAATTCTCATTTAAATCAATGGGAATTTGGGGAATATTTTTTTGCCTCTATGGTGAAGATGGTTTGCTCCTCTTTAGCTTCCTGAATATGGCCCCCCACGTGGCTTTCTATAAGCAGATCGTGCTAATTGCAGTTTGTGCCTTAATAATTGCTGATCTAATCACTCTGCTCTTGAGTTGTGACAATTAGATGTTACGTTGCTTCTGCAGACAGCACAGTCTCCCTCTGGGGGACTGTAAATAAAGAGACCGAAAAAACTCATCAGTGTGCTTCTGACAGAGGAAAACAGGCCATTTCATTATATAGGAAACAGATGCAATTTATTATATTACGTACACAGAGAGAGAGAGCTTAGGGCGGAGTGGGACATTTATATAAATATCACAAATAGGACACAATAGCTCTACAGAGGGACTGATGTGCTAAGAAGTGAGTTTCTGATGTAATTCAACTGCGCCATAAAGGGACACATAACATTTGCCACTGAATTAAATGTCTTTTAACCCACTGAGTACCAGAGAGGTCTCCATCACATTACAAAGCAATGCGTTGGATGCCACTTTAACATATAAGGGGTTGAAAGCCTAATTTATATCAACGGGTATCTGCGGAATGATTGTTTCCTGTCCTATAGATTATAACCTCTAGTGAGCAAGGATCTCTAATCCTTCTGTTTCCAAAGCATTTAAAGGGATAGTAATGTTTCATTTGATATGTAGCTCAGAACGTTGATCATATATAATAGTAGTGCGGAGAGATGCTCCTACGCATCAAAACTTGCTAGTTACACCGTAATACTATGCTGAAGTTGATACCTCCCACCCCTTTCCCCGACATAAGCAATTTTGTCCCAGATCTGACGGCGGATCACAACAAGGGACAATCTTCACTCGGTATTAGGAAAATCCTGTCCTCCTTCGTCAAGGAAGGCAGGTTTTTCCTTATACTGAACGAGGGAAGGTTGTCTGGACTTCAGATCTACGGGGAGGTGGCTTGCTATCGGGGAAAGGGGCAGGAGGGATCCACTTCAAAATATTATTACACTGTAGCTAGCAAGTTCTGACGCATAGGATCATCGTGCAGCACGTCTATTACAAATGCTCAACGTTCTGTGCTACACATAACCATAGCTGTGAACTTGCCGGATTTCTCCTGGAGACTCCGGATTTTGCTCTGTGTCTCCGGATGAAACCTGAAGTTCTCTGGGTCCAGGAAAGCATTTGCTGCTCCTGCACAGCCTTTTTGTTACAAAGAAAAAACAAATGACTCTGAGTTGGATGAGACTGTCCAATGAAACACCAGCTCCTATCACCCGTGGTGTTTCATTGGACATGTGGCTGGTCACATGACTACTGCATGGAGCTGGAAGAGCGACAGAGTTATGATGTTGTTACATTGCTCTGTCACATTGAAGAGGAGTAGTAGAGGCTGAGCAGACGGTACAGTGCGCACCACAAGTGTTGATTTCACAGCCGTCTGCCTGCCTTCTATATTGTATACACTTCGCTTACACAATAACTAACACGCATTTGCAGGCACCACTAGCAAACCAGTCATCATCCAAGAAACCCTTGGTAAATGTGCACGTTATGTTGTGTCGGCTACTGCACTTGTTACTGCTGGGCATGGCTCAGTTGAGTGGTGTCCAGCAGTAATCAGTCACACTGCACTGATGGGTACTATTGGTAGTTGTAGGATTTCCAACACAGATTAACCCTTTGTGTGCCAAAAAGGTGACTTTTCTCAGCAAACTATGGTCTGCCACTAGAAATCAGGCATCTAGAAAGTGTGTTACTGTATGTACTTCTGTACACACAGCATTTTTTTGTGGTGTGGGGGGGGCGGTAGAATCTCAGGGTTACCTCATTCTGAAAGTTCCCAGGTATGAACATAACATTACTATCCCTTTAAGGCCCCTTTCACACAGCCAACACCAATGCACTGATGCTACTTTGCTTACAATCACTCGCTGTGAAACGTTCTATACTGGATTCTGATGCTTTTAACACAGGTAACCATGACCTTGTGTGAATGCACCAATATCCAGCACACTGCACCTTTACTACAGTCACACAGAAATGCATTAGGGAAGGCCTATGGGGTCTCTGACAGACCTCTCACGTGAGCATTGCCAGAGACTGAGATGCTCGTTACAATCTGCAATAATTGGCCGATCTACATGGGTACAGGACAGTATTCTTGGTCAGAGTTCATGTGGGCCAGCTGTCAGACACAGCCCTCCTGCACTAACACACACCTGGGAGACTTCTTGTCCCTGACAACTGGAGAAACACATGGGGCGGGGCACGGGAGTGTCCAATGATGCAATTTGCATCATAGCATGGGCAGGGCTTAATCTTGTGGGCGGAGTTGGAAGGTTGAGAGGTACAGTTTGTTATGAAATGGGCAGGGAAGTGGGTGGAAGAGGTTGTAACATATGCGGAGTTAGCACTGAAATAAAATGGAGAATCTTCCTCTGTCTCCAGAACCCCGGTAATTCTATCTGAAAACCGAGTCTCGGGGAAGATTTGGACAGTTCCCAGGTATGTAGCAAAGGGGTGAGTGAAACTTCGCCAGTGACAGGCCTGTTGCAGGAGGCCACTGTAGTTCTGCCTCCAATGTGAAAAAGCCCTTAAAGAGACGTTAACACTTAATATGTAAAAAATAATATATATTTTGTAGGACTTATCCTCAGAAGTAAAACCATGGTACTCCCACTCTGAGAGGAATTTTATTCAAACGTCATTGCAGCTCAAATTTGAATTTTTTAGGATGAGTACCTCAGTGGCCTGACATTTTACAATGACATTGTTCCTACAACATCCTATTTAGTTTTATGGTCATCTGACCACAGCTGTCTATAGGACAATTTCAGGTCATTGAGATGCTGCACCTAAAAAATGCAAGTGTGAGCTGCAATAACTTGTGAATAAAACACCTCTCAGCAGTGAGAGTATCCTTGTTTTACTCAAGAGGATAAACTCCATAATATATATTTTATACATATTAAGTGTTACTATCACTTTAAAAGGGATAGTAATGTTTCATAATAAAAGCAGCTCCAATTAATCTTCATAGTATTTGTGCCATGGAGAGTGTTATTTCAATACTGTCAGAGTTGTAGTTGTAGTTCAAGATAATTGAATGATAAAGTATACCCCTCCCACCCCTTTTACTGATGTAACACTGTTCACCTCAGAGCAGCAAGACTGTCCGGATGGATCGCAGAGAGGGACAATCTTCAGTTAGTATAAGGGAAAACCTGTCTGGTCAAGAGACCAGATTCCACATCTGAGGGGAGGTGACTTACACTAAGTAAAAGGGGCAGGAGGGGGATACTTTATCATTCAGTTACTCTTGAACTACAACTCTGACAGTATTGAAATAACACTCTCCATGGCCCAAATACTATGAAGATTAATTGGAGCTGCTATTTTTGTGAAACATTACTATCCCTTTAATGTTGATTGTAAATATACTTTTCTACTGTATCCCACTGTACACTGTTCTGTTGTTGTGTTAAACTATTGCATAGCACTGTTGACTCTTTATAAAGAAATGCTGCTGTTGATAATAATAAACAATATGGTACACTGG
Source organism: Rhinophrynus dorsalis (assembly GCA_037306005.1). Taxonomy (NCBI): domain Eukaryota; kingdom Metazoa; phylum Chordata; class Amphibia; order Anura; family Rhinophrynidae; genus Rhinophrynus; species Rhinophrynus dorsalis. The sequence continues at coordinate 47,188,686 of CM074724.1, forward strand.
TTTTCTCCAGAATTACTCCAGTTCTTAGTGCATCAGTCTGATTCAAATGCAATATGGAAAATCGGTTGTGTAAAATAATAATAGATGATGAGGCTGAAAAAAGACTTTGTGTCTATCAAGTTCAAGCTTTGATACATCACCCTTGTTTTTACGGATCCAAAACATCCAATATAATAAACTAAACCCGAAGCCATTTGAAATTCCTTTTTGGATCAAAAATGCTGTCGGATATCTCTCTGGATCGACATCCTATCTGCACTGAAAACAGCTGCCTTAATTAGCTATATTGTCATGAACTAAAAAAATATTAATCCTTTTCTGAAAGTATCTACATTATCTCAGACTCCAGAGGCAAGGAGTTTGACATAATGTTAGGGTGCACAACACATTGGACATGCCAATGGCAATCAAAGGGTTAATTTAAAAAAAAAAAAAAAATATTTAAATAATATTCAACGGAGTGTTTCCACGCCAGCGTCAGACATGTTCCTATATGCATATGTATCAAGGGTTAAAACACCTTTCTTCTTTATTAGTGCACACAGTGGGCATGGCACAGGACTGACAGAAGTCCCCAATGGAGCAAATCATGTTATCAGGAGATTCTCCATTCACAGCACTGCGGCTGATGTCTGTACTTAACCCTTTGAGTGCCAAATGGGTGGATACACATATTTCTTTCCAATTAGGGGTTTCTGTAGCTGCTCATATACAAAAACAAAAGTGGAGTCATTTTGGCACAAACCAATGGTACCACCTTTCATATGCAGATGTTCTTAACCCTTTGAGTGCCAGAGGGATACAATGCGTTGCGTACCCCTTTGGCACTCAAAGGGTTAAAGCAATGAAGAGGTAACCATAGTTACAATGTGTTACATGCCCCATTGACAATCAATTGCTTCAGAGAGATAATCAATGGAACAGAACAAGTCACAATATTATAACAGGAATATTCCAGAACCTTGGCTGAGTTAAATGTATAATGACTGAGGTTACGTCATATATGATTACCGGTGGCAACTAGGGCCATTGCAAGCACTTGGCAAACTAGGCAGCTTTGCAGGGTGGGAGAATTAGTTGGGTCTGCAACAGAGTTGTTTGGATTGCTGGGCAGACCCAATATGGCATGTATTAATACAATTCTGCACTAAAATAGGTGCTGGAATTAATTAAATGTTACCGCACCTACCCAGCACCTATGTGCTAAGATATTAATGCAGAAAATATGTTTTTTTGCTGTAAGGGGAGGGCAGTGTAGGGAATGGGCGTTTTGGGGTGACCTGTTCCACACAATGTACTAACAAGGATCAGAGGAAGTCTGTAAAATGAATCTATTTTCTGCAGATGCTACAGGGGTGGCATTTTTGGCTTGCTCCCTTTAAAGCGATGGCAGATTTACCGTATGTGCACGTATATGAATTAAAGCAGTCATACACAATATTACACACCCTGAAGTGCAATCGCATGATTTCAATTTAACGTGTAAGTGTAGAAAATGAACCGTGCTGTCGGATTCGTACATTTTCCCTTAGAATCACTGTGTTGCCCCCTTTTCTCCATATTCTAATTTTTCAAGTAACATAAAAACAATTTTTGTTACATATTTTTTTTTAAACAAAGGCAAGGATTCTTTTTTTAAGCTTATTAACCTTTGAGTGCTATAGGAAAGCTCAACACATTGCGGAATCCCCTCTGCACTGAAGGGGTTAAGAGGAAGAGGGTTGTAATGTGTTATCTTATGAGGGGCAGCTTGAAAGTTGCCTAGGGTGCCAAGTCCATTGTATCTGCCCCGTTACTATGTATGGGAAAGGCAGATAAAAATGGGTAGGTCATAGATAATATAAACATACTGGCAACAATAATTTTTCCATCAATTTTTTTATCAAATGGCAATGGCAAATTTGATAGATATGAGGTATTCAACCTTTGGAAATTCAGGTGTGGGATACTACAACTCCCTTCATCCCCAACCAGCCACTGGCTGGGGATGATAGGAATTGTAGTTCCCAACAGCTGGAGCACCTATGGTTGCCTGCTCCTGTGACAGATGCTTGCATCTCTCTTTATTGGACCCAGATGTACGTTAGCACCAGTCCATACCTGCATGGCTGACCCCGTCGCTTGGCACACTTTGATTTAACGAGCTGGCTGCCTCCTTGGAGCTGTGAGCTTGGACCACCTCCTCCTGTGTTGGCAAGAAAGCAGAGCACAGATCAGTTTCCAGGGCCTGCAGCTTCAGGAAGGAATTGTGCAAACACAAGCAGAACATCAGACTGGCTGGGAAATGGTCACCCAAAGACCAGCAGCACAGATACAATAAAATCCTGTAATCCAGCTGCAGCAGCAGAAGAAGCAGCTATTCCTTACAGTGTATATATCAGATCTGATTCACATGCAGCTCTTAAAAGGGAACCACGAGAGAGACCTGAAGCAAATATGACATGTGGGCTCTGCAGCTCTAATCCTCCTCATGTATATGGATTATTTATGACACCAGGGATGGTGATTCCGTCAACCTGACCTCATTTTAAAATCCATATTCATGCAATTGATGGAAGGGGGAGGGGAGATCAAATGGGTATGGATTCCCTCGCAAGTCTTTTCATTCATCAGTCTGATGTCACAATGACCTGACCATAGGCCACTCCCCCCTGCCTGCCATTCATAATAAGGACATCCTGTGCATTTAAATCAGGGATGGGCAATCCTCTGCTCGCCATCTGTGGTTAGACAACAAATTCCATCATTCACAGCTGATACACACAAAGGGTTGCAGCAGAGAGTGAATGGTGTGGTAAATCTGTCTAGCACAGAGGCAGGCAACCTTTGGCTCTCCAGCTGTACTCCCATCACCCCTTCTCAGCCGAGGGATGGGAATGATGGGAGTTTTAGTCACTAACAAATGGAGAGCCAAAAGTTGCCTGTTGAAGGGTAGCCCTTTGGACTTTATGCTCAAAAGATAAGAGTAGTCATTTTGTGGAAAGTCAAATGCACCATGATTGTTGAGGCATATTCTGCAGTGCTGCACAGTCGGGTGACAAATTAACATTAGTAAAAATTACTGTGACAGACAAGGCAAGGCGTAGTGAGGTTCCTGCCCAGAAGAGCTTACAATCTAGAGATAAGAGGAAAAATAAAAACTCCCCAAATTCCAACTGATTGAAATGAGGTTTTTAAAGCGGAACTACCACGTTAGGTAAAGTCGCCTTGCAATACTTAGGCAAGTCGCAACTAGCTTATTAGTTATTTTACCTCTTAAAAGTAGCCACTTGTAAAGTAATCCTACGAGACTGACAGCCTGGTTAGTGCAGTCTGCACGCCTGCGCTGTCACTCCCCTCCGTTGCCGTTCGGGCCAGTGCAATACTTCTGAAGGGAGACAGGGACTGAGAGTGCAGGAGCACAGACAAGATGTCTGAGCTGATGCCTGGTTTCCGGTCTTGGAAACTTAAAGGGATGGTAATACTTTATTATTACTAATCCCCATACTGTATATATTTGTAAAATAATTTAATAGACCCCAGGTTCATCTCTCAAACCTTTATGGTTTGAGAGATAACTGAAGGCAAAGTTCCCCCCTCCCTCCCCCTTCCCTGAAGTCAGCGTTGTACTGACTGCAGGGGAAGTGGGTCGTACGACAGGCTTGCGGCTCTGCAGCTGAGCTGAGATCCCGTTACTGAAAAATAATTATTTCACTGAAACGGTCTTCTACATGTGCTTGGTTTGTGCCTTGTTTGTGATTGGTTTGCAAGTACACGTAGAAGACCGTTTCAGTGAAATAATTATTTTTCACTAACGCGATCGCGGCTCTGCTGCAGAGCCGCCTGATGAAAGTCAGACTGGATATCCCTGCAGTCAGTACAACGCTGACTTCAGGGAAGGGGGAGGGAGGGGGAACTTTACCTTCGGTTATCTCTCAAACCATAAAGGTTTGAGAGATGAACCTGGGGGCTATTAACTTATTTAGCAAATATCTACAATATGGGGGATAGTAATAATAAAGTATTACTATCCCTTTAAGGATTTCTTTACAAGCAGTTACTTTTGAGAGGTAAAATAACTATTATTAAGCTAGTCACCACCTGCCTAAGTACTGCAGGGCGAATTTACCTAACGTGGTAGTTCCGCTTTAACCTCTTGAATGCTAAAGTGATCTCTAATGCACATACCTGGGAACTTTCAGTTGAGGGCTACCCGGAGGGTAGTCCTCTGTTCACCAGGGGGGTGACAAAAATGACGCTAATCGCGTCAAAAAGGGGCGGGGCTTGTCGCAAGTGAGGGGGGGCTTAACCCTTTGAGTGCCAGAGTGGTACGGAATGCATTGCAAAGCAATGCATTCCTTACCACTCTGGCGCTCAGAGGGTTAAAGGTGTCACACAGAAGGCTGGGGACTGAGGATCAGCGGGAGAAAAAGCAGATGTGGCAGAGTTTCAATAGAAACTCTCCACATCCGGAGGAATCTGCCTCTGCCCCGGAGACCCGGTAAAGCTCTGTCAGAACCGGAGTCTCCGGGGCAAATCCGGAGAGTTCCCAGGTATGCTAATGCACTGATCTGCAATGAACTGGAGACTTTTTCAGCATTCAAGGGGTTTAATGTCCCATTCAAATCAATGGGAATGTTTGCTTTCTCTACTAAGGTGCAGCTTGTTTACTCTACAACGACTCATCAGTGCCATATTCAGCAATTCAAGGGAAATCCAGCTGTACTATGGGAGACACACAATCATTTCTGAAGTCCCCAGTGATTCAACCCTTTGAGTACCAGAGAGGTATGCAACGCATTGCTCTGCAATGCGCTGCGTACCTCTTTGGCACTCAAAGGGTTAAATGATTATTTAAACAGTTTGAATTCTCTAATGGATTGCAAAGCAATGCATTGGAGAACTCTCTAGAATTCAATGGGTTAAAATCCTCAATTAGATGAATGGGTGTTTTCATTTCTCCCCTATGGGGCAGATGGTTTTGCTACAGAATTGCACCCATTTAGCTACCTCAGTACAACCCTTAGATTATTATAAGAGCGTCTACAAAGAGGGCAGCAGTATACTGCACATCACACTGGCACTCAGAGGGTTAACTGTAGACACCATCACACAGCACTGGCAGAACAAATATTATTTCCAATGGGAATGTGTCCAGTGGCTATTTGTGTGTGTGTGTTCCATCCCTATCAGGTTACCACCAAATCGCATTAATAAATCAGCAGCTGAATGAGTAGATCAGGCCTTTTATTTCTTGTCAGATCACTGCTGGTAGCAGTTAAGGCTTGTTCACACAGGCGACATCAACACAATGATTCTAAAGGCTCTGTCACATGGGCAACATTAGTGATTCTAAGGGATCTTTCACATGGACGACATTAACACAGTGATTCTATGGGATCGTTCACACAGGCGACATCAACACAGTGATTCTAAGTCCTCTTTCACATGGGTAACATTAACACAGTGATTCTAAGGGATCTTTCACATAGGTAACATTAACACAGTGATTCTAAGGCCTCTTTCACATGGGTAACATTAACACAGTGATTCTAAGGGCTCTTTCACATGGGTAACATTAACACAGTGTTTCTAAGGGCTCTTTCACATGGTTGACAGCAACACAGTGAATTTAAGGGATCTTTCACATGGGAAACATTAACACACTGATTTAAGGGCTCTTTCGCACTGGAGTTATTAACACAGTGATTCTATGGGCACTGTCTCATGGGCAACATTAGTGATTCTAAGGGATCTTTCACATGGGCGACATTAGCACAGTGATTCTATGGGCTCTTTCACATGGGCAACATTAACACAGTAATTCTAAGGGCTCTTTCACATGGGTGACATTAACACAGTGATTCTAAGGGCTCTTTCACATTGGCAACATTAGTGATTCTAATGGCTCTTTCACTGTCAACATTAATACTACGATTCTAAGGGATCTTTCACATCGGCAACATCAGTGATTCTAAGGGCTCTTTCACTGTCAACATTAATACCACAATTCTAAGGGATCTTTCACGTGGGCAACATTAACACAGTGATTCTAAGGCCTCTTTCACATGGGCAACATTAACACAGTGATTCTAAGGGCTCTTTCACATGGGTAACATTAACACAGTGTTTCTAAGGGCTCTTTCACATGGTTGACAGCAACACAGTGAATTTAAGGGATCTTTCACATGGGAAACATTAACACACTGATTTAAGGGCTCTTTCGCACTGGAGTTATTAACACAGTGATTCTATGGGCACTGTCTCATGGGCAACATTAGTGATTCTAAGGGATCTTTCACATGGGCGACATTAGCACAGTGATTCTATGGGCTCTTTCACATGGGCAACATTAACACAGTAATTCTAAGGGCTCTTTCACATGGGTGACATTAACACAGTGATTCTAAGGGCTCTTTCACATTGGCAACATTAGTGATTCTAAGGGCTCTTTCACTGTCAACATTAATACTACGATTCTAAGGGATCTTTCACATCGGCAACATTAGTGATTCTAAGGGCTCTTTCACTGTCAACATTAATACCACAATTATAAGGGATCTTTCACGTGGGCAACATTAACACAGTGATTCTAAGGCCTCTTTCACATGGGCAACATTAACACAGTGATTCTAAGGGCTCTGTCACATGGGCAACATTAGTGATTCTAAGGGATCTTTTACACGGGCGACATTAACACAGTGATTCTATGGGCTCTTTCACACGGGCGACATTAACACAGTAATTCTAAGGGCTCTTTCACATGGGTGACATCAACACAGTGATTTTAAGGGATCTTTCACACGGGCAACATTAACACAGTGATTCTGATGGAACTTTCACATGGGTGACATTAACACAGCGATTCTAAGGGATCTTTCACACGGGTGACATTAACACAGTGATTCGAAGGGCTCTTTCACATGGGCAATATTAACACTGTGATTCTAAGGGCTCTTTCACATGGGAAACATTAACACTGTGATTCTACTCTTTCACATGAGCAGCATTAACATTAGGATTCTAAGTGATCTCTCACATGGGAAACATTAAAAGTGTGATTCTAAGGGCTTTGTCACACTGGCAACATTAATATTAGAGTTCTAAGGGCTCTTTCACATGGGAGACATTAGTACAGTGAGCCTAAGGGCTCGTTCACATGAGAGACATTTATACAGTGATCCTGAGAGCTCTTTCACATGGATGACTAACACAGCGATTCTAAGGGCTCTTTCGCAGGGCAACATTAACAGGAGGATTCCAAGGGCTCTTTCACACTGGTGACATTAGAAAAGTGATTCTAGAGGCTCTTAACAAAGCAATTCTAAGGGATCTTTCATAAGGGCATTAGCACAGTGATTGTAGAGGCTCTTTCACATATCGGACATTAGCACAGCTATTCTAAGGGCTCTTTAACAAGGCAACATTAGCACAGTGATTGTAAGGACTCGCTCACACACACATGAGAGAACTGTAGCATTACCCCCACATGTGTTGTAAACTCACCTTCCTTCTATGTTCCACAGTCAATTTCAAAGTAGGGAGGATAACCAGCCCACATGAACATCAGCAAATATTACTTGCTGGTGCCCATGTGGGTCAGCCATTCTTTGAAGTTTACTATGAGCACTACAACCTCCAACAACTCTTGTGTGAATGGTCTGTAGGACTGCTGCGCAGATCTCTGCTACAACTTTCCTGCCTCTCGCGTGAACGCTATGAAGCTGGAGTTTGCTGGACCTTGGTTCATTCATACTAGATGATAGCCACCACGTTAAAGGCACCATAGTCCAGCAATATACTTGTCAAACAGGCAATACCACCAACCCAGTATCTTGTTGGTGTTGCCTGTGTGGAAGGGACCAGAGGGCTCATTCATACAGGCAACTTCTGCAGTATAACTTTTTAGCAGTAACTGACAACGTTGGTTCATTTTTAGTGCTATATTGAAGCAAGATGTCCACATAATCCCACACTCAATATAAACAGAAGCAGGGAAAGCAATATTTTTGTGATTTCAATGTGATCCCATTGAAACCCATACTACACCTTTGTAGCTCAGTAGGAGGAAAGTTGCAGCAAACTATGTCTCTCTGTGACAATTGTAGTGAAATGCCTATTAGGACATATTTCACATCTCCTGTGTTTTTTTCATGCATTCCTGTCACTGCAACAATGCCCTAAGGCTAGGTTCACATTGGGGATAGGAATTGAGCTGGTTGGATGTAGTCTATGACTCAATTTCTTCAGCAGAATGCATTATAAAAAAGATATTTGCCTTTTGGGCGCTAGTTGGTGCTGTTGCTAACAGCTTGATATAAAACAAATGAGCCTAAAAAGGAATAATTCTGGAAGGAAAAATCTCCCAGTGGTGGGGTTGCCTTTGTTTTACTCAGCAGAAAAGTACTGACCCTCCAAAATGGCCAATCTAATCCTTCGGGCAAATTCTATTAACCCCTCTATTAATCCCCTATAACATTCTATTTAACTCTCATTTTATATATGTTTGCAATTACATTATTTAGACCTATGTGTCCCTCTCCCTTTAAGAAACATTTTTTTGATACTTCTACCCACTAGCATATATTTTTTCATTACAGCGTTACTCTTCTTAAAAAATTAATAAATACATTTTATATAATATATAGTTTGGCTCATCTTAAAGAATGGATGGATCACAGAGAGGGACAATCTTCAGTGAGCATAAGGGAAAAACCTGAAAAACCTGTCAATGGGAGCAGGGTTTTCATTGTTCTCAAAGTAAGAAGATTGTCCCTTGCTGTGAGCTGTCTGGTCTTAAGACCAGATTCCACATCTGAGGGGAGGTGGCTTACACTAGGTAAAAGGGAAGGGATGGTGATACTTCATCATTCAATTACTCTTGAACTACAACTCTGACAGTATTGACATAACACTCTCAGTGGCCCAAATACCATTAAGATTAACTGGAGCTGCTGTTTTTGTGAAACATTACTATCTCTTTAAATCTTAAGGACCAGCAGGGTATATAAAGCATTGAGAAGCAATGAACTGCACAATCCTCTAGTCCATAAAGGTTTGAAAACAAGAAGAGGTTAACACTGTGAATACAGTACCACCCATGATTTGGTAACATTCATTCGCCCTCCAGACAGAAGCTGTCTGGCTGTACCCAGGTGAGGTTGCTTTGTCCATGTAATAAAAGGGAAATCACTGATCTGTAGTGAGGGTCTCAGCTGTGCAATTTGACTAGTGCATCTTGGTTATGATGCACAGCGCTGCGGGGCTTGTCCTTCCCTTGTACCTGACCAGACGACATGATGAGTCACTGTAAATCCCTGATGTTAGCCAACTACCCCCTCCTCTGGGAGATCTGCACACACACAGCTCTGAATAACACAACCAACAGGTCTGCTCAGGAGAGATCGGCAGAAAGAATTACATCTCCTCCTCCACCAAAAAAACATGCAGCTGTGAGGTTTAAACTTTGAGTACCAGAGGGGAGTACAATACATTACACACCTCTGGCCCTTAACCCTTTGCATGCCAGAGGGTTATCCAACGCATTGGATACCTCTCTGGCACACAAAGGGTTAAAAGAATGCAAGCCAAAAGAAAACCCAGACAGAAACGAAGAATTGTCTACTTAGCCCCTTGGGTGCAAGGGTTAAAGCTAGTATTTCTCTATTAAAAAAGGGGAGCTGTAGATTAAGGAATGTATCTCAGTGTGTTTAACTGAAAAATGTACTGAAGGAGCAGACGTACAGCAGTCAGGTATGTCTGTTTGTCTGTCTAGCTATACTCTGGTTAATCTTCAGATCGAATAAATCTTTAACCTTGTCTGTCTGGCTACCGTTATTATTTTATTTCAATAGCATCTTCAATTGCTTGTATTTGCTGATCCTACTTTAGGTGTATATATATATAGTTCAAACATCTTCACAATAAACCATTGTTATCAGTTTTAGTTAGACTGACCAGACCTCACCTTTAAAAAGGGACACATAGGAAATAGGCATATTTCAGGAGTGCACCAAAATCAGTGCAACCCTGTAGTATGCATTTTTCATGTGTGTCCGTTTTTAAAGGTGAGGTATGGTCAGCGTAGTTTTAGTGACATTAGTCAGAGCAGGGATATCCAAAATAAGGAGCTATGGCAGACATGTCAAACTCAAATGTATCTGTTGGCCGCGTACTGAATATTCTCCTTCAAGGAGTGCGACAACAATGGATGCTAGGTGCTAAGTATGTGTATGTATATATTCAAACACATTCACACACAAATACACACACACACACACACACACACACACACACACACACACACACACACATACACATACTTATCTATCATCTATCTATCCATCTATAGACAATGAACATTGCACCTGGTGATGGGATGGGTGCTTGAGCCAGTAGAAACCGGTCATACTTCCAAATATGCAGTTGTAGTACACCCAAAGTAAAATACATTTAAAATAGCTGAAAAGCTACAGATATATCTATAAAAACTAAAGTCACATGATGGGTTTCTGGATCCTTGCTGACTACACATCAGGTCTAGCAATGGATGGAGAAATGCTTTAAGGGTACAGCATTGCCAGAGTGGCACTACAAGGCTTCAGGGTAAACCACCAGCACAGAATGCTTGGCCTTGAGAATGCTCACATGCTTCAGGCTTAGAACTCCTGCATGGAGTTACAACAGAACACCTAACACACGTACACACACTGTCAAGTATTTACAGATACAGAGAATGATGGTAGGCATCCCTGTAAGACTGATGGTAGGCAGCCCTGTACACTAGATGGTACTGATCACTGTAAGACTGACGGTAGGCAGCCCTTTAAGACTGATGGTGGGCATCCCTGTAAGACTGAGGGTAGGCAGCCCTGTAAGACTGATGGCAGGCAGCACTGTAAGACTGATGGTAGGCAGCCATATAAGACTGATGATAGGCAGCCCTGTAAGACTGGTGGTAGGCAGCCCTGTAAGACTGATTGTAGGCAGTCATATAAGACTGATGGTAGGCCATCCTGTAAGACTGATGATAGGCAGTCATATAAGACTGATGATAGGCAGCCCTGTAAGACTGATGGTAGACAATACTGTAAGATTCCCCGGAAACAGATTTGTAGGACGTTATTTAAATTAAAAAATCAGCGGTTTTCACAGTTAGATTTCAATTTTGATGTGGATTTCAAGCACAGGATAGGTGAACATTTAAAAAAAATGCACTGATTAATGTTCAGTTGCTTTTTCTGAGTACAGCAATACCCCAATATAGGTTTGTCAGGATTTGGGGGATTTACTGGGTTCAGTTTAGAACATGCACAATTCCATTTTCAAACATGGAAAAAACAGGGTTGTTTCCATTTCATAGGTTTTCCTGTGATGATTTTTGCTCAATTGGTGCATTTTTAGCAGAACTGAATATAAAGAATGAACATTTGTTTATACCTCCGAAGTGTCCCTTTTTAGGGTTACTGTCCCTCTGAGACAAAAATCCCTCTGTCCCTCTTTCCTTCCCTGTGTCCCACGTTTAGGAGATCAGACTCTGTGATGTTTATATACAGAAATAAAACTCTCATAAATGTTTGTATAAATGTCAGTATAAGTGTTTATAAATTAGTTTGCGTAAATAAAATACTTTGATCTTGCTCCAAATCATTTATTCAGCTACTCAAAGAGGTATCAGTAGGTCATGAAGAAACCTGAACATGCTTTACCCACCAGTCCTGTCCCCAGCAACACCTTGGCCATTTTCTTGGGATGTGCGTTCTCTGCCTCTCTCTGTCTGTCCCACAATCACAGTGAGAAGGAGAAAAGCAGTGACAGACAGCATGTTTACATACATTGTCTTTGTCATATGGCTCCATTTGCACGTGATCTCTGTAATAGTGAACACATGTGTGGAACCACCATGAAACTGCTGAAACTGACTGCTCCGGTCACGATCAGTCAGTTATAGCCTTCCTACAGAGATCACCGGAACACCCCGAAGCACAATGTGATCAGTAACCTGCCAGGACTGTCATCCCTCTTCATAGGACGAAATTGAGTAACAATCCAAGATTATGCCTTGTTAATGGTTTAAAGCACTTGCTTGCAACCTTTTTTAACCCCTTTCCATCCAGTGACGTGTCAGGACCATCACTGCTAGTTTTCCCTTAAGGACCAGTGACGGTCCTGGCATGTCACATACCTTTTACTCACAGCGCTCCTGCGGCAACACTGTAATAGCGGGGACTGAAGTTGACCGCTCCAAAACCGGAGTGATCACTATCAGTCCCCCGTTAGCGTGCTGGCACACGTGATCAGTCATGTGGGCGGGCACGTCAAACTTAGCTATCTGGGATAGTAATACTTAAAATGTAAAAAAAAATACGTTGTAGGGTTTATCCCCCTGAGTAAAACAAGAGTACTCCCACTGCTGAAAGGTGTTTCGTTCAAAAGTTATTAATTTTCAAAGTTGAATTTTTTAGGTGCAATATCACAGTGGTCTGAATTTGTACAGTGGCGCTGTTGCTACAAGATCCTATGGACAGCTCTGGTCCCGGGACCATAAATCTCCATAGGATGGTGTAGCAACAGCGCCACTGTACAATTCAGGCCACTGTTATACTGCACCTAAAAAATTCAACTTTGAAAATGAATAACTTTTGAACGAAACACCTTTCAGCAGTGGGAGTATTCTTGTTTTACTCAGGGGGATAAACCCTACCACATATTTTTTTTACATTTAAAGTATTACTATCCCTTTAAAGGACCACACACCCCAGGACCGCTGGTCCTTAAGGCGTTAAGGTGTAAAAAGCTGTCAATAATGTCTGTGTTGATACACTAATTTGCCACAGCCTTCATAATACAGTGAAGCTGGGGTACTAAAAAGAATTAAAGCAATTCTAGATCAAACCAACTAGTCATAAGGAAAAAGAAATCACATTAATTCAAAGTGTTTTTTTAACTAATTAAAAAGAAGCAATGTGTTGGAGGCCTCTCTAGCAGTCAGGGGGTTACTAGCCACATTTCATTCAGTGGGACATTTTATTTGTCCACATGGGTGCAGGGTGGTAGGCCCCAGAATTGCTCCAGGTCTGCTTAGTACATCAGCCCTACTGCTTTAGTCTGGAGTAATAGCACATTATTACATTGGGATCAACATAGAAAACTATTAATTTAACATCATGTATCACTGAATAACCTCAGTGCTTTTATTTGCATGGCATTTTTGGGGAGCAGATCATTTCCAGGGAACTATCTGACTGCCGTTTGTAGTCAGGAAGGAATATTTTTACCCACTTGGGGCTAAACTGAAAACGGCTTTGGTGGGGATGTTTGCCTTCCTCTGGATCAACAGGGGTGATTTGGCCTGGGCTGGACTTGACGGACGCATGCCTTTTTATTAGCCTTGTCAACTATGTTACCATGTAACCTTTTGAGCACTACAAGGTTACTGTAAGCATTACAAAACTCTGTCACTTTAAGGGTTAACATGCGCAGCTAACAGCACTCTCAGCAGATGAAATGCTGCTTTGTTAGATTTGCAGCTGGATTCTGTTGAAAATTCTGATGAATATTTTGTATTAACCATTGCATATTTAGAAATCTACTTTTTGAGTGAGATTTATAGATTATGTTAACTAATTTATACATCATATAATATGTTAATTAAGTTATATATTATGTTAATTAAGGCTGTGCGGGCATTTCCGGTCTTAGTGCTACATTACAACCCCACTCATTAGCACTGCTCAACAATGTACTGAGAGCCTTTCCTAGAACTGAAAGAGTTAAAGGGATGGTAATGTTTCACAAAAACAGCAACCCCAATAAATCTTCATAGTATTTGAGCCATAGAGAGTGTTATTTCATCGCTGTGAGCGTTGTAGTTCAAGAGTAATTGAATGATAAAGTATCTCCTTCCTGCCCCCTTTTACCTAGTGTAAGCCATCTCTCCTCAGATGTGGAATCCAGTCTATAGACCAGACAGCTCAAAGCAAGGGGCAATCTTCTTACTGTGAGAACAATGAAAGCCCTGCCCACCTTGACAGGTTTTTCAGCTTTTTCCCTTACCTTAATTGAAGATTGTCCCTCTCTGCAATCTACCTGGACACTCCCTGCTGCTCTAAGCTGAGGAGCGTTACATCAGTAAAAGGGGAGGGAGGGGGTACTTTACCATTCAATTACTCTTGAACTACAACTCTGACAGTATTGAAATAACACTTCCAAGGCCCAAATACTATGAAGATTAATTATCCCTTTAAGTATCTGAGTGTGGGGTGTAGGGCTGACACAGGAAGTGGCTGTACAGCATAACTTAACCCTTTAATGATGGCCCGATGCTGGGGTGGGCGGCCATTATGGACAACAGCACTTTTCTTCCACAATGAATTCTGGGATGGCAGAGTGACTTGTAGCCAAGCTGCAATCTCAGAATTCCATGAAGTGCCAGGACATACCATCACCGGTCCTTAACATCTGGACCTGCGTGACAGTCCTGGCACATCATCGGTCGCAAGTGGTTAATTAGCATATTTTCTAAAACTTAAGAGACTCAAAACTAATTTTCTAAATATAAAATGGCCAGTACAACATATAGCTCATTGAAAATGATAATACAGTCCCTTTAACTTTTGCACTGTCTAAATTGTACACTAACAAGATCATTAATATATAATATATATATATATATATATATATATATATAGCGATGAAAATACACAATGGCACACCAAACTTAATAGAAATATTACAATATTGACTGAGGTGCCCGTCCCATAAGTAATGCATAAAGTGTACTCAGCCTAGGCTGCAGCGGAGAAACGGCACTCTCTGGAAACAAGTAAAAAAGTAGCAAAACCTTTAATTCATAATCTCAATTCCATGTTCCCAAACGTTTTCGGTCCTACAAACGGACCTTCACCCTGATGATATATAAAATTATATATATATATATATATATATATATATATATATATATATATATATATACACACACACACACATATATATATATACAACAACAGCAGCTGCAGAGCCACTAGAGTGTATTGTTTAAGTGTATACTGCCACACAGATTCCAACATTTTTAAAATTGTTGTTATTATTGTTGTTGTTGCTGCTAAGAATACACCTGTACTATCTTTTTAATCCCTTAAGGACCCATGATGGTCCTGGCATGTCATGGGTTCAACATGCGATAAGGACCCATGATGTGTCAAGACCGTCACGGATTTTAGGGATCCCTGTGCGGCTGCACGCAGTTCAGGGAGCCCTGAATCGGATGAGAAAAAAAAATACTCCGTGGTCCTTAAGTGCCAGCCGACTGCATGCGAGACCGGAATTTAAAGGGTTAATCCTTTGAGTTATGTTGCAATGGGTACCACTCTGGCATAAAGAAGGGTTAAAAGCACATTTTCATATATAAAACCTAGTGCTTAACCCTGACTGTTGAACACAACTCTGGCACTCAAAGAGTTAACATTCAGGAAACACTGGATGATCTAAATGAAAAACACGTCATGCACTATATTCCGCAATGCGCTGGACTCCTCTCTGGTACTCAAAGGGTTAAGCAGTTGGTTTTCTGTGTCTCCTCATCCATTGATCGACATTATAATATGTTTTGCGAAGTGCACAATATCTCCTCCTATGACGTTCTTTCCAGACAACTGTAAATAAGCCGCTACTGCAAACCCAGTTATCATAACCAAGTGCTGAGGCAGAAGGCAGTCTGTGAAACACTGATAAAATGCTGATTTACCCAATTCCATTTCTTTGGATATAAAAGGTGCATATATTTATTTGGGGTTGTATATAAGCTGCCTCTGCTCAGCTGTATTTACCTGGAGACGATGTCGGGGACTTACGAATACGACTCCATTCTGTAACGCTTGTCATATACCTGCCTAACGCCGATAAACAAAGCTAATTATGGCGAACATTCTCCCCTTAACCCTTTGAGTGCCAGATGGGTATCCAACGCATTAGTTGGATACCCATCTGGCACTTACGTAGTGACATAGTTGGTGAGGCTGAAAAAAAGACATGTGTCCATCAAGTCCAGCGCATTCCAAAACACCCCTGTTGATCCAGAGGAAGACAAAAAGAACCCCACTGAAGCCATTCCAATAAAGCCCAAGTGGGTAAAAACATTCCTTCCTGATTCCAAATGGAATATTTCCCTGGATCAATATCATCTCTGCTTTGAAGCCAACTGTCATAATTCTCAATTTTGGTCTGTGTCAGATAGGTATCCATTACTTTTTTGAAAGCGGTTACAGTATCTGCAAAGACAGCACCCCTAGGGAAAAAAATCCATAGCCTTACCGCCCTTACTGTAAAAAATACCTGCCTTTGTTTTAATCAAAAAGCCTTTGATCTAGTTTTAATGGGGGTTAATTCCTCTTACATCGAGAAGAGGGCAGAGGAGAGTGTACGGGCATTTTGTGGCATTAGTTTTCTCTGTGCCTTGTTGTATGTGTGGTACTAACAAGGGACAGAGGGAACTGGCATTTTCTGTGCATGCTACAGAACAAACATAAAGGAATTACTGGTATTAAAGTTTTATCAATGATGGTATGGTGGTACGCACCTAAATGATCATATACTTAAGTGCATACACCCAAATGTAGGCTAGCGCCAGCAGAGTTAAACTGGAGGATTCATACACTGACTCCATTGTACGTCCGGAAATTGCATCATGGGTAGTTCTGTACATGTTACTATATATAACATTTGAGACATAGGGCCATCTGTGTAAGGAAAAATGGGACAATTATGGTGCAAACAAATTTCCCCTTCAGGGAAAGAATCCCACTGATTTAAAGGCAGCTTTGAACACATGGAAGGTTAGACAGGTCTCCAACAGTACAGCTTCAGTTCTTCTAACTACATTAGCTTCAGTGACTTTTCTCATTCATCCAAAATGAGCTCCTTGTGTTCAGATTATTATCACAGTAGCATTTATGATTCTCATGGGTAAGCCAGCAAAATGAGTCACTGTATAATATGAATTAATTATTCACTTCAGATAAACAAGCTTCTATAGGGAACCACAGCGGGCTGCTAATTTAAAGGGACACCAACCCCTAGAAGTTAAAGTGGGTTTCAAAATTTTAAATATATCCTGCCTGCTGGCATTTGTAAAATGTTATTTTATGTTAGATTCCTATAATCTAATCCTAAACATGCATTTTAATGCCTATGAAGACTACTCTATATAGACATATTTTGGGTAATTGTGTATTGATAATATTGAGATTAGTAACCAATGTTCTTCTATTCAGAAAGGATGTTATCTCATCCCAAGTACAGACAATGCAGAGCAATCACGTCTTAGACATCCATGTAGAGTGCTATGGTAGCCTTGGATCCCTGGAAAGCAGAAATGGGATCCACCACAAAGCATATGTAAGAGAAGATTATAGGCCTCAGAAAACAGAAAATTGTTACATGGAGTACAAGGTATTTAGATGTATATAGTCCCAGATCACTTTCAGTTTATAGCATTTGTGACAGAATGGTGGTTACCCTGAGAATGAACGACGTGTGTTGTACAATTCTAGAATTGTTCCTGCCTACAATTAAAGGGGTGGATCACCTACCCAAAGTTACCAGTAACCTGTATGGACTAAGAGAAAAGGATTTAACAGGTAAGACTAAAATCCTCTTTTATCTCTGGAATTCAAGCAGGGAAGTTCTAGAAAATAACTCTGCAATGACAATGACAATCTAGAACAATTCTGGGACAAACCAGCTGCAGCATAGGGGATCAACATGTCAGAGGGATACACAATGCATTGCAAAGCAGTTGCGTTGGATACCTCTCTGGCACTCAAAGGTTTAAAACCATTGTCTTTGAAGATCCTCTTCTATATGAAGCAAAGATATAATATACTCTAATGATGGTTTATTTTCCCTCAAATGATAGAGAGTCAGGATCAGTCCAGTAGATAAATCTAGAATTGTAGACAATTCTCGAATTGTATGCAGGGGGTGGAGCCTACCTTCCCTCCTTGGTTGCAGTTAGCCAACCAGCTCCAGAAAGATTTGAGACACTAACTATTGACTAGATAGTGGAAGGGAAAGAAGACTCCTATGAGCATGACCCCGAAGGACCCCCACGGTCTGCCACAGGAGAGCCAAGCATGGTCCCTTATCAGGGTGGGAGACTAGTAACCTGTAAGGACTAAGAGAAAAGGATTTAACAGGTAAGACTAAAATCCTCTTTTCTCTGTTGTCCAATACAGGTTACTTGTAACTTTGGGATGTCCAACCATTGAGTTTCCCAGAGGCGGTAAGGAAGGCAAGGACCAGGTGCAAATCAGAGATAGCCCAACAAAACAATGAAGTGTCAACGGACACTGAACAGGGGTAACAACACCCCAAACTATTACGCAGCACACTGAACTAGAGCCAACAGGGCTCAAAAGAGAAGGAAGCACCAAGAACAGACGAAAATCCTAGACAGGCAAGACTGCCTCCAGGATCTTCCTTCAAAAGCTGGCGTCAGCCGATGCCAGCACATCAACATGGTAGTGCTTCGAAAAGATGTGCACAGATGACCAAGTGGCAGCCTTGCACAACTGATCAGCAGAGGCCTGATTCTTGTAAGCCCAAGAAGCCCCAGTAGATCTTGTAGAATGAGCCATGACCTGAAAGGGGATAGGCTTCTTCCTGAGCTCATAAGTCTTACGAATAGTGAACTTGATCCAAGAAGCAATAGTCACTTTGGATGCAGGTCATCCTTCCCTGGGACCCTCAGGAATGACGAACAGCGCATCAAACTGCCTTATAGACTCACTGCGATGTACATAAAACTTGAGACAATGCACCACATCCAACAAGTGGAGATCCCTCTCCTTGTCAGATGTGGGGTCAGGGCAGAAAGAAGGCACCACAATCTCCTGATTGATGTGGAATTCCGAAACCACCTTTGGTAGAAACTCCTGAGAAATGCGAAGCACTGCCTTGTTGTTTACAGGACTGAGCATGTAACTCCGCATGATCGCCAGGAGAAAGGCCATTTTCCATGTCAACAGGCGTAGAGGAATAGTAGCCAAGGACTCAAATGGGGGGAGCTGAAGAACGCCCAAAGCCAAGTTAAGATCCCACGGCGGAGCAGGATTCTTGAAGGCAGGATGAGTATGAGCAACGCCCTGGAAAAAAACCTTGACATCAGGAAGGATGGCAATGCGCCTCTGAAAGAAAACAGAAAGAGCAGAAGTCTGAACCTTAAGGGAACTCAAACTGAGGCCATTATCCACACCATCCTGCAAAAAGGCCAGGACCGTAGGGAGATCAAATTCCTGAGACAGGTCCTTGTCAGCACACCAAGAAAGAAAGGTCGACCAGACACAATGGTAGATCTTAGAAGAAACAGATTTGCAGGCACTGAGCATAGTAGCCACCACCTCAGAAGAAAAACCTTTCTTCCTCAATATTGAGGATTCAATTTAAAAGCTGTCAAAGCTAGCTGATGATCATCCTCTTTCCACAGGTAACCCTGTAGAAGAAGATCCGGACGGTAAGGCAGCCGGAATGGCTCCGTCACTGACAACCAAGCTAGGCGAGGCCAGTACAGAGCAATCAGAATGACTGGACAGCGTTCCAGTTGCAATTTCCGTAACACCCTGTGCAACATTGGGAGGGGAGGAAAGATATAAGTCAGAGGAAGCAACCAAGGAATGGACACTGCATCCACCGCCAGAGCTAGAGGTTCCCTCCACCGAGAGCAGAACATCGGAACCTTCCTGTTGTGTCTTGTCACCATCAGGTAGATGTACGGAAGACCCCATTTCTGAACACTGAGGGTGAATACCACTGGTTGCAGTTCCCACTCTCTGCTGTCCACTGTGTGTCGACTGAGGAAGTCCGCCATGAAGTTGTCTATGCCAGGAATGTGCACTGCGGATATGGCAGGAACGTGTTCTTCTGCCCAGGACAAAATAGCCTTGACCTCTAACCAAGTGGTGAGACTTCTTGTTCCGCCCTGCTTGTTGATGTAAGCCACGGCCATGGCATTGTCGGACTGTACCCAGAATGGACAGTCTTCCAGCTGAGATGTCCAATGACAAATGGCATGAAATATCGCCCGAAGATCCAACACGTTGATGGGAAGGAGAGATTCCTCTGGAGACCACCGACCCTGAGCACTCAGGCGACCCAGAACCACTCCCCAGCCGGAGATGCTGGCATCCGTCTTCACTGTGGTCCAGAAGGATACCAGGAAGGACTTGCCCTTCAACAGATTGGAGAGGTCGAGCCACCACGACAAACTCAGTTCCACATGAAGAGGGAGGGACACTGACATCTTCAGAAGGTCCAGCTGACCCTTGCACACCTGGATCACAAACCTCTGGAGTTCCCTGGTGTGTGCCATGGCAAACAGGACTGCTTCTATGGTGGAGATTGTAACGGAAGCTAGAAGGGACCGCATGTCCCTCAGCCGTCGTTCCTGGGTCTCTCCTTCTTGACAGCGTATTGCACAGCCTGGTCTCTACTGGTCGAGCATTAACTGGCTCGATTGAACACTGCGGTGTCACAAACTCCGCGTTGAAGTCGACTGTAAGTGGTAGCGGCGTCAACTCCATGTCGTAGTCAGAAGAAAGCCAGGCGGGCAGGAAAAGAGTCAAACTGACTCACAGCCAGAGTTGGGTCGTACACTGGTACCACGGGCCGTAGAGAGTGAGGCCTCTACCCCTGGTCAAAGGATAACTGGAAAGGTGCCACAGGAACAAGATGTCGAGCGGATTCGAACACCCTGTAAGCTCGAGTCGAATAGTCACTGGAACCACAGGAAGGAGAAGATGGAGTCCACGTCACCGCCTGACAGCTTACGAAGTCAGGTCGCAGGAAGCTGGCAGCAGGCGGTCGACGATTCAGGATACTTGGAGCAGATGGGTATCAGAGTGGACACTTTAGACCATAAGCAAAACAAGACTCAAGGACTTCTTGTTCAGTTTATTAAGCAACCCACACATATTTATACACCAGAACCACATTGAAGTACATGGGCAGGCAGGATACAATAGGTGACTCACAGGGATAATACAATCACAATATACCAGACAAAGGACCATCAACAAAAGGTCCCAGCAATTACAATAACACAGACAGGATTGCATTAGTACACAAAAGGCTAGCAACAAATGGTACAACACAATACAAAGGGCCAGAAGTGATTAAGTTACCACACCACAGTGGGGTCTCAATATAGTTCACCATAGTCAATGGCTGGAGTGGCTACAATACACATCTTAGGGACAATGGCCCAAGGTTGGAGCCTTTGTTTGACTACTTTGAATGTCCTGCTCCAACCTTGACCAATCGCTGAGCTGCCTACTGTTCTCCATGTTAGGCTATGGAAGATATTTGCATGTCCACCTCAGGGATTTGTTCCAACAAGCCTTCACCTCTTGCCCCCCGCCACCGAGCATTCGACCTAATGTCGATGATCGTACACCAAGCCGGCAACCTCCGACTGGTAGTCAGAGAATGAGTACCCCTCAAACACGATAATACATTAAACATAGACTATTCGACAGTCTCTCCTCCTAGAGTGTTGGAGACTCTGAACACAGGGCAGTTCTGTGTATTAAGTTCTTGTTCGACACAGCTGCCTATTCACATAAGGGCTCGACACAGTCTTTTAATCCAGTGTAAGGACTTGCAGGGTTGTACGACTGGGCCCAAAGGAGTGTCCAAACAGAGCAAAATGTCCACAGTCTTTTGTGTCCTTTGTTTAACAGTCTCAGGCCCAGACAAGGGCTCCAGTAACGGACTATGATCCATTACAGAGATGAATTTCCCCACTAGAGAGGACAGCGTCTTGGCTGGAACTGGATCTTGAGCCAGAACCGCAGAAACCCTGTGGGCAATCTGGTGAGCTACCTCATCCGTGAGAAACACCATGCTCTTCTAAGTGTCGAAGAGAGGGCTCAGGAAGACCAGACGCTGGGATGGGACAAGATCTGATTGTCCATGTTGATGATCCACCCGTGATGGGTGAGAGCGTGAATGCATAGCTGAACCTGCTGTTGAAGAAGTTTCATAGAGGGGGCTTTCAGAAGAAGGCCGTCCATGTATGGAGTATCTCTGATGCTGTCCCAGTGGAGGACGGACACTAAAGCTCCCAGGACATGGTTGAAAACTTGAGGAGCCGTAGTCAGACCAAAGGGAAGACCTGAAAACTGAAAGTGCCCTCAGTTGCAGGCAAATCTGAGATACTAGTGGCTCTCTGGATGAATGGCGATGTGTAAATATGCGTCCTGAAAATCCAGAGAAGCAAGGAATTCCCCTGGGGACATAGCAGCAATTACCATCCATAGAGACTCCTGGTGATAATGAGTCCAGATCACAAAGGAACTGAGATCCTTAAAATCTAAAATAGGGCGACAACCTCTGTCCTTTTTGGAGACCACAAAGAGATTCGGGTACAAACCCATACCTCTGTCCTGAACTGGAACCGGCTCTAGAACATCCTTGTCCAGAAAAGCCTGAATAGTGCCGTTGAATAGCCAGCGTTTCTCCGCGTCCTGAGGCATATGAGAAGGAAAAAAACAAAAGGGAGGAAGAGAGAGGAAAGGGATCCTGCATGCTTCCGTCACCACCTTTAAAACCCATGGGTCCTCCGCTGAATCCTCCCAGATGCTGTGGTAATGACACAGACGGCCACCCACAGCAGAGTCGAGACCCGGGTTCGGTGAGTCATGCCTAAGAAGGCTTGGAAGCCTTGGGCTTGGAGGAGACCTTGGGATTCCATTGCTATCTGGGCTTGGAGGAGGTATGCGGAGCTGAGGGAACCGTCTGGTTCACCGGACGTGTCTCAGTCTGAAAGGAACGAAAATACCGATTATGCTTGAGCATCATTTTCTTCCTGGGGACCAAAGGCAGAAGGATACTTTTACCCCCTGTGGCCTCATTAATCAGATCCTTGAGATCTGGCCCAAACAATGAAGTGCCTTGAAAAGGCAAGGAGAGCAAGGCTTTCTTGGAAGCAGTGTCAGCAGACCAGATCCTGAGCCAAAAAGCCAGCCTGGCAACCACAGACATGGTGGAAACCCTAGCCACCAAACGGATGGCATCAAACAAGGAAGCAGAATCATAGTGCTGGGCCTCAGAAATGTTGGCAAGAAGGTGCAACATATCCGAAGTCAGAGCACCCTGATGGACAGCCAGGGTGAGCTGTTCAGTCCAGACCGCAATGGCCCAGTTAACCCACGCTGAAGCGAAAGCTGGACGCATGGCAGTATCAGCAGTGGCAAAAATGGACTTGAGGGAAACCTCAAGTTTCTTGTCAGTCCAGTCTTTCAGAGCTGACGCATCAGAAACTGGCAAGGCAGTAGACTTAGATAACTTTGAGATAAGAGCATACACTTTGGGAAGATGAACCCACTGAGCAAGAGCTGCCTCAGAGAAGGGATAAAGCTTGACAAATTTCTTAGAAACAGAAGGTTTCCTGTCCAGAGATTTCCACTCTTCAGACACAAGGCGGTCAAGAGTGGGGTTAGGTAGAAAGCAAGTAAGGGGCTTTTTAGGCTCCTGAAAAACATCAAAGAGATCAGAAGGAACCTCTTGAACTAAGGGAATGTATAGGGTAGGTAAGACAGCCCTAATCTGGCCCTCAGCCGAGAGCTCAGGATCGGCCTCAAAGGGATCCCCAAAAAACTGAGAGGAGCATAGAACAGAACATTCCTCAGCATCTGAATCCACCAGCAGTTCCTCCTCAGAGGAATCTGGTAAGTCAGGTACTCCCTGTGGTTTTGACAGGGAAGACTTGACGGAAAAGGGGGTCTGCCAAGACTGGAAAACCCCCTGTAACTGGGATGGAAAGAGTTGCAATGTAGACCTAAGGTCCCTAGTAGCAGCCTTGAACTCTTGCACCCAAACTGGCTCTAATGCATGGCTGGAGGTCCCTGGGAGACCCTCTGAGATATCACAGCATGCTGGGCATAAATGACCAGAGAATTCTCTAGGTAACCCTGAATGACAGGAAGAGCAATGCACAATGGGGGATACAGAGACCCCAGCATCCTTAGTCTTAGGTCTGGCCCCAAACTCCAAGAGTATAGACATTCTCACAGTGTCACATAACCTTATAATAAAAGAAATCACCCAAGTACAGTGTATAGGATTAAAGTTTCATCCCAGAAATCGCTAAAACAGACTTATCTGGCAGTCGAAGGGTTAATCAGCAGAGGAGAGAAGGAGATTCCAAGCCCTGCGTAGTATACTCGTTCAGGAAATGCCACAAAATGGCTGCCGTGGCGTGAGCCAATCAGAAATGAGCGTGTGAAGCTCATGGGAAATGTAGTTTTCCCAGAAAAAGTACCCCAACAGTGCCCGAAGTCCCCTGAGCCCCCCAAAACACTAGACACATGAACCGGATGATAGAGCAGGGGCAGACAATAAAAATGAGCCATCTCTGAAGTCGCTAGGTGGAGCGGTTGCAGAGATATGTCCCAAACTGTACAGTCCCATAGGAGTGAATGGAGCAATGGCGCCTCTGTGGTAAAGCGCACCTCAAATTTTACAAAATTGAAACAGTAAAATAAAAATACATGAAACATCACTAGAACATGTTAGGATACCCAAAAAAACACTGAACCAATAGGAAAAGTGTCAGAAAACCCCCCAAAAGATGCAAAACCAGCAGCTAAAGGGTTAAAGTACGACATAAACCTGCTCCAAAACACCCACCAGATATACAGATAGACCCAATGAGTGCAGGAGTGTGCAACAGGAACTCCAAAGGTAAAACCCCTGTGCGGGGGGGGCATTGTGGGACATGTGGACCTGCAGCAGTCAAAGGGTTGCTCACCTTTCCTGTAGATCTTCTGTCTTCAGACTACCATGTATTAAGAAGAAGCCTTGGTGGGCAACTCCTGCTGAAAGAACTTGTAGCCAAGATTTCCCCCCAGGGCTTAAGGTCCACAAAAAGCACCTGGATACTGAGCTAGCCACATCTAAGGGCATTGTCAGTTATGGTAAACTATAGCAGAACTGTTCTCTTGCCTGTGTCTTCACCAAAGAACAAATCTTTCTAGAGCTGGTTGGCTAGCTGCAGCCAAGGAGGGAAGGTAGGCTCCACCCCTTGCATACAATTGTAGAATTGTTCCTGCCTGCAATTAAAGGGGTGGTTCGCCTACTCAAAGTTACCAGTAACCTGTATTGGACGGCAGAGAAAGACTGTTTGACATACCGTACGTCTTGGCTGTGTCAACAGGTTAACATATAGTAATCCTGACACATTAGCATTATAAAAGCATGACATTATCTTAAAACCATATTTTTTGGTGTAAGTAGACCTGTTACCTTGAGTCAAGTTTTCATGTTTGAAAGTTTCATTAAATACTGCCTGTCATGTTAGCCAAATGACCAGCAAATTTACAGTTAAGGAGATATTCATACTCAGTACTGTATACTAATGTATGCTAATAATGGTACCAGTGATATTTCATATTCTAATGAAGCTTTCCAGTGACGCTTCATAAGTTCATACCTGGGAACACTCTGGATCTGCTCTGAAGACTCCGGTATTCAGACCGCATTACTGGGTCTCCGGGGATAGAGGCTTATTTTTTGGTGGTAATGAGTTTCTTCTCCTTCCAACCCAGTACCTCTCACCTCCCACCCACTACTCCGTTTCCCACCCTGTTCTACCCACTGTATGGCACAAATATGATTAAGCACTGCCCACCCAATTAAGCATCACCCATTTATGACACAAATCTCATCACTGACATCCTCTGGTTGACAGTACAAATCCAACTTTGGGGGCTCAAGATCAGCAAGTTCCCAGGTATGTATATGTTACTTAAGCACTGTGCTGCACCAGGAGACTTTCACTTTTTAAAGAAATAAAAGTATATTTCCTATACTATACATTTGTTGGACGTTTGGATAACATGGAACATAGGCAGTTTTTAGTTAATTTTTCAAATATATATAAAAATATCACGTTGACGGTCCTTGTTTCTTTTCTTCTAAAACTTAAGGTTGTCATCCATCACAGGTCACAGTGATCTGCAGGGCTAGGTGGCATTAAAGCTTCACTGAGCATTTCTAGGTAATTGTTGTCCTCTCCATTGAAGTCTTGTGTACGCAAACTGGCAGACATCAGGCTTAAAGGGAATGTATCACCCCTATATGTTAGACTGAATAGTTAGGTTATATATATCGAATAGGAGTTAAAATGTATACATTTTTGTTTTAAGCGTTATTTGGTCAAAATTTCAGAGATCGATATCTAGCCAATGACAGCGCTCCAGTTTACAGGCAGAAATCCTCCGTCATTGGAGGAGGCTGGATAGAGGGAGGAGAGCAGAGGCAGAGTGACAGACTGCGGTACGGAGCTGGTAACCTCAGTCTGTCCGGAAGTAGGTGCAGGGCAGAGTTTATAAGTTGAATTTCGACCAAATAGAGCTTAAAAAATGTATACACTTTTACTCATATTCAATATATAAGCTAAGTATTCAGGCTAACATACAGCGCAGATACATCACCTTTAAGTAGTAATGATCTCCCTGATGTGCTCTCTGCCGCTGATATACTAAGAAGAACCAGAGCAACTCTGGAGGAATCCAAATACACTGAAGGGGACAAATACAACTGTCCACTGATTTAAACGGGGTGTCATCCCCCTGAATATTAGCGGTATCCAATGCATCTCCAGGTAATGTGTTGGAGAGCTCTCTAGCATTTAAGGGACTAGCCCCATTCAAATCGATGGGAATTTTGGACATTTTTATTTTTCCCCTATGGTGCAGTTGGTTTGCTCCACAAGAAAATGGTGTAACATTACATCACCTTCCTCTGATCTTTGTTAGAACATAGCAATAAGCACAGCGCAAATGAAAGGCTCTCCCATACACTTTCCTACTACCCTGCTGGAAAAATAGGATTTTAGTCTTACCTGTTAAATCCTTTTCACTTAGTCCATACAGGTCACTGGTACTTCTGGGAGGCGATTCGCCCCTTTAATAGGCAGGAACAATTATGCAAATGATTGCAGGGGGCGGAGCCTCCCCTCCTACTTAAGCCACCTTCAGGCCAGAGCCACTAGATTGATTTGAGACCCTAAAACTGACCCCAGGTAAGCAAGAAGAAAGACTCCTGTGAGCATGCCCCAAAGGTCTCCCACTGAATGCCACAGGAGAGCCAGGTCTGGTCCCTTGACAGGGTGGGAGATCAGTGACCTGTATGGACTAAGTGAAAAGGATTTAACAGGTAAGACTAAAATCCTATTTTCACTGTCGTCCAATACAGGTCACTGGTACTTCTGGGATGTACAAACATTGAGCTGATCCAGAGGTGGGAAGAAGGCAAGGACCAGAACAAGGCCCAAGTCATTAAAACTGCTATGAACCAGTTAATTACATAGCCCAAACTGTAAGTGTCAACGGACACCAATCAAGGGAACAATCCCTGAACTAACACAGCACACGGAACTAGAGCCAACTGGGCTCAACAGTAAGGAAGCACTAAGGATCACAGAGCGGAAGACCTACACAGGCAAAACTGCCTCCAGGACCTTCCTTCCAAAACTGGCATCAGCCGAAGCCAGTACATCAACTCGATAGTGCTTAGAAAAGGTGTGCACAGAGGACCAAGTGGCCGCTCTGCACAGTTGATCAGCAGAAGCCTGATTCTTGTAGGCCCAAGAGGCCCCAATAGATCTGGTGGAATGGGCAGTCACCCGGAAGGGAACGTGCTTATTCCGCAACTTATAGGCTTCACGGATAGTAGCCTTAATCCAAGAGGCAATGGTAACTTTGGAAGCCGGTCTCCCTGCCCTAGGCCCCTCAGGAATGACGAATAGAGCGTCGGACTTCCTGATAGACTCGGTGCGATGAACATAAAACTTGAGGCAACGCACCACATCCAACAAATGGAGATCTCGTTCCTTGTCAGATGAAGGATTAGGGCAGAAAGAGGGAACCACAATCTCCTGATTGATGTGAAACTCGGACACAACCTTGAGTAAGAATTCCTTGGTAGTGCGAAGCACAGCCTTATCCTTGTGGAACACCAGGTAAGGAGGTTTACAAGACAAAGCCTGTAACTCTGCTACCCGGCGAACTGAAACAATAGCCAAAAGGAAGGCCATCTTCCAAGTCAAGAGACGTAATGGAATGGAAGCCAAGGATTCAAACGGTGGTCGCTGGAGAACTCCCAGCACCAAATTGAGGTCCCACTGGGGAGCAGGACTCTTGAAGGCAGGTCGAACATGAGTCACACCTTGGAAGAAAACTTTCACATCAGGAAGGATAGCAATCCTTTCCTGGAAAAACACAGACAAGGTAGAAGTCTGAACTTTGAGGGAACTCAGACTGAGCCCCTTATCAACACCGTCCTGCAAGAAGGCCAGGACAGTGGGAAGATGAAAATCAAGGGATAATTTCTTATCAGAGCACCATGCCACAAAAGTTGACCATATGCGATGATAGATCTTGGAAGACACAGGCTTACGAGCACTGAGCATAGTCGACACCACAGAAGGAGAAAATCCTTTCTTTCCTAGAATCGAGGATTCAACCGCCATGCCATCAAATGGAGAGAGTGAACATCCTCCTTCCACAGATATCCCTGAAGAAGTAGGTCCGGACGGGCAGGAAGTGGGAACGGATTCGCCACTGACATGGCCATCAACTCCGGATACCAGGACTGGCGAGGCCAGTTTGGAGCGATCAGGATAACAGGACAACGCTCCCGCTTCAGTTTCTGGATGACTCTGATCAATAGAGGAAGAGGAGGAAAGATGTAAGCCAGAGAAAAATCCCAAGGGATCGACAAGGCATCCACTGCTAGAGCAAGGGAGTCCCTCCGCCGGGAGCAAAACACCGGAACCTTCTTGTTGTGTCTGGAGGCCATCAGGTCCACCTCCGGCATCCCCCACCTCTGGGTGAGCAATTGAAACACCTCTGGATGAAGAGCCCATTCTCCGCTGTCGACGGTATGACGACTGAGGAAGTCTGCCATGACGTTGTCCACGCCTGGAATATGAACTGCAGAGATGACAGGCACGTGATCTTCTGCCCAAGACAAAATATCCTTGACCTCCAACCAGGCGGTGCCGCTTCTTGTGCCGCCTTGCCTGTTGATGTAAGCCACCGCAGTGGCGTTGTCGGATTCCACTCTGATCGGAAGACCGGTCAGTTGAGATTCCCAGTGTCTCAGGGCAAGCCGGATGGCACGTAGTTCCAGAACATTGATGGAGAGAAGAGATTCTTCCAGACCCCATTTCCCCTGAGCACTGAAGTGACCCAACACAGCACCCCAGCCCCGAAGGCTGGCATCCGTTGTGATCGTGGTCCAACAAGGAACTTGAAAGGATCTCCCTTTCAGGAGATGGGAGAGATCCAACCACCAGTGCAGACTCGATTCCACATGAGGAGGTAGAGAGACTGACAGATGCTGATGATCTGGATGATTCTTGCACGTCTGGATCACAAATCTCTGAAGTTCCCTGGAGTGGGCCATGGCAAAAGGAACCGCTTCAATCGTGGAAATGAACTTCCCCACCAGGGACGACAACTTCGTTACCGGCACTAAGTCCAGTTCCAGAATCCCCGCCACTCTGATAGCTATCTGATGAGCCACATCCTCCGGCAGGAACACCATGCATTGGCGAGTGTCGAACAGGAGACCCAGGAACAGAAGCCTCTGAGATGGGACCAAGTCCGACTTGTCCAGATTCAGGATCCAGCCATGGCGGGTCAGAGTGTGGATACACTTCTGCAATTGCTGGTGAAGAAGCTCCGCTGAAGAAGCTTTGATGAGGAGATCGCCCATGTAGGGAGTCACCCTGACCCCGTCCTGATGAAGCACCGCTATCAGGGAGCCCAACACTCTCTGGAAGACCTGAGGAGCTGAAGTCAGCCCAAAGGGAAGAGCAGAAAACTGAAAGTGTCCGCTGTGGCAGGCAATCCTGAGGTACCGCCTGCTCTCTGGATGAATAGGGATGTGAAGATAAGCATCCTGAAGGTCCAGGGAGGCAAGGAACTCCCCTGGAGACATTGCTGCAATCACAGAGCGCAGGGACTCCTGGCGGAAGTGGGAAGTCACCACATAGGCATTGAGATCTTTGAGATCCAAAATAGGACGAGCCCCTCCGTCCTTTTTGGCCACCACAAACAGGTTGGAATAAAATCCTGAACCTGTGTCCTCCTGAGGAACCACTTCCAGAACCTCTTTGTCCAAGAGATCCTGAATAGCGTTGTCGAACAGACGTCTTTTTGTGGGTTCCTGAGAAGGACAAGTAAAATGGAACCGAAAAGGAGGAAGGGAGGAGAAAGGGATCCTGTATCCCTCTGACACCACCTGAAGAACCCATGGGTCCGCCACTGACTCCTCCCAAGTCCGGCGAAAGATGCGGAGATGTCCACCTACAGCCGGATGCGGACCCGGGTTCGGCGAGTCATGCCGAAGCAGTCTTGGAGGTCTTGGCCTTGGGGGCCACTTTGGGCTTCCAGGACTGTTTGGGCTTGGAGGAGGAGCGCGTAGCGGGAGGACCCGTCTGGGCCGAGGAGCGTGTCTCAGTCTGAAAGGAACGAAAGGACCGATTGCGTTTGGCTGGAAACTTTTTCTTAAAGACTGAGGGTAGAAGAGTACTTTTACCACCAGTAGCCTCACTGATCATTTCTTTGAGCTCAGATCCAAATAGCAAATTCCCCTGAAAGGGCAAGGAAAGCAAGGCTTTCTTAGAGGCTGTATCAGCAGACCAAATTTTCAGCCAAAGGGCACGTCTAGCCACCACAGAAGCAGTGGAGGCCCTCGCCATCATGCGCACAGCATGAAAGGCAGCGTCAGCAACATAGTTCTGAGCTTCAGTGATATTAGCAAGAAGCTGCAACTGTTCAGATACTGGTGCATCCTGGCGAACTGCTTCAGTCAGTCGTTCAGTCCAGGCCGCAATGGCTCTATTAACCCATGCCACTGCAAAGGTTGGACGCATGGCAGTGCCAATGGAGGCAAAAATAGACTTAAGAGAAAGCTCTAGCTTTTTATCCGTCCAATCCTGCAGGGCAGAGGCATCAGAGACAGCCAAAGCGGTAGACTTGGATAGTCTGGAAACAGGAGCATCCACCTTGGGGGGATGAACCCATTTTGCCAGCTCAGTCTCAGGAAAAGGGTACAGTTTAGCAAACTTTTTAGAGACAGAGGAGGATCTATCAGGATTCTTCCATGCCTCAGAGACTAGACGGGCAAGAGTAGGGTTAGTTGGAAAACAAACAACAGGCTTAGATGGTTTCTTTTGAAAAACATTAGTAGGATCATAAGTGGATTCCTGAGTCAGAGGAAGGTTGAGCGTATTCAGTACAGCTCTAATCAGACCCTCAGCCGAAACTTCAGGGTCACATTCATAAGGGTCCCCAATGGACCTGTTAGACTCAATAACAGTGCGTTCCTCAGCATCAGAATCCTGCAAGAGTTCTTCCTCAGAAGAATCAGACACATCAGGAGCACCCTGTTGCTTAGGCAGGGAGGTCCTGATTGTAGCGGGGGTCTGCCAGACCTGGAGAGCCCCCTGTACCTGAGAGGGAAAGAGTTGAAGAGTGGATCTGAGATCCCTAGTGGCAGCTTTAAACTCCCTCACCCAAGATGGCTCAATAGCATGGCTGGGAAGCCCAGGGTTGCTATCTTGACCAGTGCAGTTAGGGCATAGATCCCCCACATTATCACTAGATAGCCCAGTGTGACAAGAGGAGCAAAACGCCATGGGGGGGGCAGACCCCCCATCCTCCTTAGACTTGGGTCTAGCCCCTAGCTCCAGTGAAGTAGACATGCTCACAGCGTCAATATACCCCACTTTAAACTCTATCACTCAGTAAAAGTGTGGAAGATTAAAGTTTCACCCCAGAAATGCCTAATTTTGGACTTATCTGGCCAGCGAAGGGTTAATCTGTTGAGGGGAGAGAAGGCTCGGTCCCTGAGTAGTGTACTCACTGAGGAAGAGCTCCACAAAATGGCGGCCGTCAGGATAGCCAATCGGAAACGAGCGCGAACCGGGCGCTCATGGGAAATGTAGTTTTCCCCATACAAGTACCCCAAACAGTGCCCAAAGCCCCTCTGAACACCCCACACTAATAAAACACACACCGGATGATAGAGCAGGAGCTTAGCATTAAAATGAGCCCTCTCTGGAGTTGCTGTGACAAGCGGTTCCAGAGATATGTCCCAGACTGTGAAATCTCATAGAGAGTAAAGGAGCCATAGCGTCTAAGTGGGAAAAGCCGCGCTTAAAGGCGCGGAACACCATTTTTAATAAAGTTTAGTAAAACATTAAAAAGTGCCCAAACATACATAAAACACATAAAGAAATACTATTCAAGGCTCCAAACCCAGAGAATACCACAGAAACTGCATTAAATACATTAAATGCAAATAAAAACACCCTATGAGTGCTGGAGTGCAAAGCAAACTCCCAAATACAAGCCCAGTAAAGGGACACTGTGGGGACAAGTGGACCTTCAGCACTCAATGGGTGGCTCACCTTTCCTGTAAGGACTTCTGTCTTCAGGTGACCATGATGAAGTGGGAATGAACCAGAGGTAAATTCCCCAGTAGGGAAGCTGCTTAACTCAAGCTGTTCCCTCTTCAGGGCATAAGGTCCACAGAAAATCCCTGGAAGCTGCACCAGCCACTTTAAAGAGGGCAATTCACAGCCATGGTCACCCTCCTAATGGTGGTATTCCATATTTGAATAAAAAATAACAAAATACTAAGTTGAATGCATAGATGTTCTCTACCTGGTGTGCACAGCACCCAGGAACAAATCAATCTGGTGGCTCTGGCCTGAAGGTGGCTTAAGTAGGAGGGGAAGCTCCGCCCCCTGCAATCATTTGCATAATTGTTCCTGCCTATTAAAGGGGCGAATCGCCTCCCAGAAGTACCAGTGACCTGTATTGGACGACAGTGAAATGGGACTTTTTCCATGTTCCTTCAGTAGTCATCTCTTCTACAAACATTACTACCCCATCATGGCTCAGAGTTAGGTGATTGGCTATTACAACCAGGGGAGGGCTGGCAACTTGTGGCCCGGGGGCAAATTCAGTCAAGTGGCCCATTTCTATATCGCTCAAGCCCACTGTCCCAGCCCACCCCCTTTTGTTAATTTTAAAATTGGCATTAATGTTGTGATGTAAGTCAAGTGATACCACATAGCTTACAGCTGACATGAGGCTACACTAGTACGCTCCTACAAAGCTTACAATTTAAGAAATGCTACACCAGTTATACTATAGAGCTTACAAGGGAATGGGTTATACTACTAGTGTAGCTCCATTTGGATTGTTCCTCTGTGGTGTCGTTTGTGTAGCTCCATTTCAATTGTAAGCTCTATGTTATCATTAATGTAGCTCCATTTACAGCAGCAATTGGGAGATTTAGTGAGGAGCAGTGGCCCACCATCCCAGACATATGACCGGTCCAGGGGACAATTGCCCTCCTGTCCCCCAGGCCAGTCCACACCTGATTACAACTCTGTGTCCGCAAAGTAGAAAAAAAAGACTATTGGACTTCCATTACACTTTTCTTTCCCACAATTGGAAGTGATCTGTTTTCCAAATCTGCTGAAGGGTTTATGTTATGACTGTATCAAGGATAAAGTATCCTGCAATCATTTAATTGTCTGTTTCATGATTGGTTGAACTTTTCTGTACTCTGATTGGTGCCTTTCCTCATATCGCCGTATAAATTTCCTCCATCCACCAATCACATTTGAGCAGTGTTCTCTTCTTTCGCTGCTTCTAGCTTCATTTATGTGTAAAAAGGGGAGTGCAAATTTACCCCTTGAGTACCAGAGGGGTGCAAAACACATTGTGAAGGAAGATGATGTACACCCCTCTTGTCCGCAATGGGTGTTAAGAACTTGAGAAATAGACAAGGTTTTACCTGTATTTTTCATTGTAGTGAGCTCTTCAATTCAAGATAAACCTGATACATATCTTAAACATTTGAGTAACAGAAAGGAATCCAATGCATTGCAATGCAATGTGCTGTATACCTTCCTGGCACTTAAAGTGTTAAGTGACCATTAAAGCAGAACTATCACCCAAATTAAAGTTAACCCCAAATAATTATGCACATAACGATAAGCATATCCATACTAGTATTATCCGGAACAAATCCAGTGTTATTGAGAAACCTGCTCATTCTGAGACGGTCAGACAAGTATTTTGCTGTAGAGGCACCTGTGCACTGTCAGTCCCTTCCTGTACCTTAAAGGGATAGTAATACTTAAAATGTAAAAAAAATTTATGTTGTAGGGTTTATCCCTCTGAGTAAAACAAGGGAACTCCCACTGCTGAGAGATATTTTATTAAAAAATTATAACAGCTCAAACTTGAATTTTTTTTAGGTGCAATATCCCAGTGGCCTGAAAATTTACAGTGGCGCTGTTGCTACACCATCCTATGGATTGCTCTGGTCCGTAGACCATAAATCTCCATAGGATGGTGTAGCAACAGCGCCACTGTGATATTGTGCCTAAAAATGTCAAGTTTGAGCTGTTATAATTTTTAATAAGATATCTCTCAGCAGTGGGAGTACCCTTGTTTTATTGGGGGACATAAACCCTACAACATATATTTTTTTACATCTTAAGTATTACTATCCCTTTAAGGTACAATGCAATGCCTCCTAGAGGAGACCTGGACAGAGAGCGCAGACGCTCAGATGACTCTTTGGCAAGATGTCTGCACTGACGCCTGCCTGATCATCTCAGAAAGAGTTGGATTTGTTAATAACGCTGGACTTATTATGGATAATACCAGTATGGATATGCTTATCGTCATGTGTATAATTATTTGGGGGTAACTTTAATATGGGTGGTAGTTTCTCTTCAAAGCCCTGCTCCTCAAGATGTTCCGCTGAAGAAATGAATAAACATAATGGCAACAATTTGATCACATTTACCAAAGGAATTTCCTGTTATTTTCTATGAGATTTCTTTATCGTTCATAACCTTGGCGTTCTTGCAGTTTTATATCCAAGGGGCTTTGTCAGTCACAACTCTCAGTATTTGAAAAGAGCACAGTAGCTGACTTGAGATTTTTTTCAAAGTTAACTTGTCATATCTAACAAGGTCATGTTGTAGAAACAAATTGTTTTAATTTGCTGAAAATACAATTTAAAGTTATTCTGAGTCAGTTGTTTTTTTTACCTGAATCACAAGTTATGTTAGCGGGATGTACAAGTAAGATTCAGCACTATAAGATGCACTGGAACCGATTTCTTATTTCTATATAGGTCTAATGCTAATTTACTAAACCAGGGACATCCACATTTTTTCGGTCAAGGACCACATGATCAGAAAGCCGTAAGTGTGGCAGATGCATTTTTTTAAAACTGATAATGAAAGTGAACTATAGCCAGTCAGCTATTCAAAATATAGTTTTATGTATTTATTGATCAAGTCAATAGCAATAATGATATATAATCCTTTGATTGCCAGCAGATTACACAATGGAACGCAAAAGCAATGTGTGGTGCACCCTCTGGCTCTCAAAGTGTTAACAGACATTCATTCTCACTACATATACCACAACACAAGAAGGAAGCAGGAAGATCTGCCTTCTCCTTCAGAGCTCCAAAGGCCTGGAACAATCTGCCTGAAATAATCACATCTGCTCCCAGTCTAAAATCCGTATAAGTAAATGCTTCTTTATATCTAAAAACAGTGTGCAACTGTA
Source organism: Rhinophrynus dorsalis (assembly GCA_037306005.1). Taxonomy (NCBI): domain Eukaryota; kingdom Metazoa; phylum Chordata; class Amphibia; order Anura; family Rhinophrynidae; genus Rhinophrynus; species Rhinophrynus dorsalis. Next base: position 47,224,343 of record CM074724.1, read on the forward strand.
TATAATTTCAATATTTAATTAGTGTGTATATGAATGTTTATGTATGTTTATATAATGTTTCTCAATTTGTATAAATATGTAACCCTTTATTGAAATCTATCCAGGACATGAAAATGAGAGAAATCTGGTTCCTGGTAAAACATTTTCTAAATAAAATTAAAAAAATAAAAATTCTTGAACTGTAAGGTACCTGCAAGCAAGGGATTAGGTCTCACTGGCTGTCTAGCTCATGTGTGCAAGTTAATTAGACTAGACTTTTTTTTTTTTTTTTTTTTTTTAGATCTCAGGTGTGCCTCACCCTGGCCTCAAGTGAGCCGCATTTGGCCCAAGGGTGCACGTAGTAGATGAGAGTCCAACGTGCAGCCCTTGGGCCAAATGCGGCCCACTTGAGGCCAGGGTGAGGCACACCTGAGATCTAAAAAAAAAAAAAAAAAAGTTGTCTAATTAACTTGCACACTTGAGCTAGTCAGCCAGTGAGACATAATTTATGCCAAAAATACTCTCTTTAATACTCCCTTTAATGCTGTGTTCACCAAGGGGAGGTCGGTAGACATACCTGGGAACTTTGTGCTGTGGACTCCCCAGAGGGGAGTCCTGTGTTGCCACTGGGGGAGATAAAGTATGCACTTTGTGTCAAAAGGGGGTGGGGCGGGGCTTACCAGATGTTGATAAAATAGGAGGAATAGGTTGGGGAAAGAGGAGAAGTGGGCAGGAAGTGGGAGGAATAGACTGGGAAAGAGCAGAAGTGGGCAGAGTTTCATTAGAAACTCCCCACATCCAGAGACTCAGCCTCTGCCCTGGAGACCCGGTAATCAGCAGCAAAAAACAGAGTCTGCGGGGGAAATCTTGAGAGTTCCCAGCTATGAAGGTAGAAAAGTGTATGGGCATCCCAGGCTGTTCTTTTCTGCTGAACTTTGGTGAACAATATGCCCAAACAGCCCAAATAAAATTGGGTAACATTAGTCTATTTCTCTGTTCATAGAGGAGTTTGGTACTTATTATCATTAATGTCTTAAAGGGATAGTAATGGTTCATAATAAAAGCAGCTGCAATGAATCATCATTGTATTTAGACTTTGGATAGTGTTATTTCAATTCTGTCAGAGTTGTAGTTCAAGAGTAATTCAATGACAAAGTATCCCCCTCCCACCCCTTTTACTGATGTAACACTGCTCAGCCAGAGCAGAAGGGAGTGTCCAGGTAGACTGCAGAGAGGGACAATCTTCAATTAAGATAAGGGAAAAACCTGAAAAACTTGTCAATGGGGGCAGGGGTTTCATTGTTCTCATAGGAAGAAGATTATCTCCTGCTGTTATCTGTCTGGTCTATGGACTGCATTCCACATCTGAGAAGAGATGGCTTACACTAGGTAAAAGGGGTGGGGAGGGGAAATTTTGCTTGTGAATATCTCTTAAACCATAAAGGTTTGAGAGATAAGACTTATATCGTTCTTCATGTTTTTTTAATGCCTACAAAATAAAATAAAGATAAAACGAAGTATTACTATCCCTTTAAGGAAGGCAGAGTGTGCACAGCAGCAGTCGTATGCTCTAGTACATACCCTGACATCACAGAAGGGTGCTTTGCACATGCCTCTGACCATCAAAGGGCTAAAACAACAACCAGATAGGGGATTTTAGCAATGTGCTTGGATATGTCTCACACTCCCTGGATTGTTTAGAGCTATGTTTCTTCTACTGAATCACGGTGCTAAATGTTAACATTTAAAAGCTTGTGATCATTGAGACTGGGGAGAAGCAGCAGGAGGTACAATATAATGCTGTGTGCCACAGAGAAGCACGAAGCCTCACGTTGATAGGTAGTGACTAATAACTGAATCAAGTACACACACTGCGGGTCTCTTCAGGAAGCTAAAGAGTAATTCTGGAGCAAACCAACTACATCATAGTAAGAAAACAGTCTGAGGGTTGTACTGTGCACTCCTGAACAGTTCCTGTCAGTCTTTGGAGGGGTGATAGAACAGTCTGCATTGATCATGAGTCAGTGCGTCCAGTCCTTGCACCCATGTACTGAATATCTCCAGAAGCAAACTTCGCTTTGGTCGTATGATACGTAATTTTTTGCTTTTTATAATTGTGAAATAAAGTTGCAATGTTTTTAAATTGGTCTGCAGTTCTTAAAGGGACCTCAGTGTTTAGTGAGCTTTTTCTTCTGTTTGTTCCGATGAGATAAAGATGCCAGAGAGGAGACTTGGAGCAGCACAAAAAATACCCTATGGCTGAAAAAGGCCATAAACACTGTCAATTTGAACACACAGCCCAGTAGGCTCATGGGGACAGGACAGTAATCCCATGCCTAAGAGTATGTATCAAGCTATGTGAACTTTAAGTCTGGGACCCTCTCAGTTCACAGTCTCATTTGGAATCAGCAGTAGAACATGGGAGATTCAACCCTTTAAGAACTAGTGGGGTGTGCAAGCATTGCTCCAAAATGAGTTACACTCCGCTATGGTCCTTAACCCTTTGAGTACCAGAGAAGCAAGGGGAGAATGGCTTTAGAAACGTTTTCTGACTCTAGAGGAAACCGGCAGATGAACTGAACGCAGTGGAGGAGTGATACAGTTGAACCGGGATGACCAGAAGGTGAGAGCAGCAGGGCAAGCTGGCACAGGAGTGGGTGGCGGTGTGTTTCTGAGGTCTCTGGGCCGGACTGTGCTGGGTAGGCGCACATGAGAGAAGTTTAGTTGGGGAGAGTGTGTGGCGAACGGTGGTGCCGGAGGTAGAGTCAAGGGTAGGATTTTGATGGTGGCCATTGAGTGGTTCATTAGCGAGAGTCAGCCATGTTTTTTTCTTGTAGCAGAGGATGTTGAGGGCAGGCCAAATCCTTGCAGATATTTTTACAGGAGTAGGTAGGGGCTGTACTGTGAAAATCACGCCCCTGTCTATGTCCAGGACTGGAAGTATTGAGAAGCTTTGAATATCTCCTCCTTACTGACACCCCTCGGTGTGTGTGGAGATGCAGGTTTTCTCATATATATATATATATATATATATATATATATATATATATATATATATATATATATATATATGTGCCAAATGAATGAATATTACAGTATGCAATAATACCTTTTTATTGGACTTACATGGCTTCTCTGCTTGTTTTTTGCTCACATTACCAGTATGCTTTAGAGGGTGCAGGTCTCTCAAAAGGTGCAAACAAAGAAGAGAGAACAATCTAAAAGCGGTGTCTTTATTTAAAACAAACTGCACTTACAAGAATAAAATTTAGGAATCGCTTATCTGTCTCTCCTGGCCCATATAGCCACTAAGCTGTGTCCACTTCTCTCTCTCCATCTCCTTTGCCTCCTTCTGTGTCATCCAGTTTATTTGGTGCTATAGAGAATGCCAGCTGATGGAGTATGTATTGGTGTTCTACCAGCCCTCCAAGCGGTTCAGAGGGGAACTCCAGGGACGGAAATTACCACAGGGGGCGTAGCCAGGAAAGTCTACTGTTCAAAATAACCCCACGCTTATCGTGGCCTAGTCTGTCAGCTTTCTCAAGGGTGCAATACTCATTCATTTGACCTGTACACCACTGTACTAAAATTGCTAACATACTTTCTTTTCAGGAAAGAAATGAATTTTTTTTATTGATGGTAGCATGAAGAACAGAGTATTTAAGTGTATAGAACTCCAGATCATTCTTAGGAATTAGTGTTCCTTTAACAGTCCCATTTAAATCAATGAGGTTTGTATTTAGTCCCTATAGTACAGAATGTTTCACCACAATTGCTCCACCTTTCTTTAGAACATATGGCCTTGTCTGTTTTTAATTTCATCTGGAGCGCTGACAAGGCTGTGACAACTGGCCCGGTCCCCCAGGAGCCCTTAACATGCAATCAGTTTATCATATCCCTGCTTAAAAATAAGTGCAGTCAATAACAGGTCAATCTGAGGCACAGCTGATTTGATTTGCTCACTCTGTCTGACTTAAAGGAAAGACATCAACAAAGAGGTCACACAAGCCAATCAGTGGACAGCAATGGAGCAGGCAGCTTCAGAATCAATAGATGATGTAGGTGTAGATTAGATTGCATGTGCCATGCACAGGGCTGCATATTTAAAGAAAAATTGGAGTAATTCTGGAAAAAACAACTGCCACACAGATAATAAGTACAAATGCCCATAAATTACAATTAATTATATTGAGGTTTTAACCCTTTGACTGCAAGAGAGGTCTTAACCCTTTGAGTGCCAGAGGAGTACATGACGCGTTGCATTGCGATACATTGCCTACCCGTCTGGCACTCAAAGGGTTAACAATGCATTGCATAACCTCTCTAGCACTCAAGGGGTTTAAAGTCCCACTGATAGAAATGGGCATGTTTAATGTGTTCCCCCATGTTGCAGCGGATTTCCCTAGAATTATGGGCGTTAATGTGCAGTGAAATATTGATCCGCGTAAGCTGGAGTGCTCTCTAGCCAATCAGAGCTCCCCAGCTTACATTGAGAACTCCTCCGTCATTGGAGGAGGTTGGGAACAGACGAAGACTGACAGGCTGCTGTGTTGTAAACCCAGTCTGCCCGGAAGTAAGGCACAGGCTCATTTTTAAAACGTAAAATTTCGCCATAGCACAAATTTTATAATAAAATAAGAAAAATATTAGAGGTTATCGCTATGTTAAGATTATTAGGAGAAAAACTTGTATTCCCCTTTAATCAAGTAAGTACCACCCATACATTTACTCTTAATTACAATGTGTTCAGTTATTGACAACTTTTGGACATTCCTTTTCAATAAGAGAAAAGCTTTCTCTAAATTACCCATAATCACCTCCTCACTGTAATTCTGTAAACTAAAACACAGTGAATCTCTTGGAGTTGCTCTCTCATGCTACTAGTATGCCCTTCCTCCTCCATTCACTCCAACGGCTGCCCATCAAACTCTGTATATCTTATAAAATACTGCTTCTCTCATTTAAGACCCTTCACTCCTCTACTCCTTCCTACATTTCCACTCTGATCTCGCTCTATACCAGAGGTTCTCAGCCCATGCCCTCAGTGGCCACTAACAGGCCAGGACTTAGGAATTTCCCTGCTAGAACACAAGTGTGTTGATCAGAGGCTCAGTCATGTTGATTAACTCACCTGTGCTCTTAAAAGGAAATTCTCAAACCCTGGCCTGTTAGTAGCCACTGAGAGCACAGGTTGAGAACCACTGCTTTACACCATATCCTGCCTCCTATGATCAACCAATGACATTCTTCTCTCAGCTCCTTTTGTGTGTACAGCGCTCTCTCATATCAAACCCTTTTCCCTCATTGTTCCTTATCAATGGAATGCTCTACCTCCCATCCAGTGCCACTGAACTTCTCTTGAGGTCTTCAAGCCTCGTTTTAAAATTGCACCTCTTCTGCAAGGCTTCAACAAGCTAGGCACTGACTTCATACATCCAAGGCTCTTATATGTAACTTATTTATGTTCCACTATCCCGACAGAAGTCTTAGCACTGTATTCCACACTTAAGCCTTATGTTCTCTGCATGTCTCCCTTTATCACTTTAGATTGTAAGCTTTCAAGCTGGGACACCATTTCCAGTGTTTCACTTTCCTAAGCACTTGTTACCCTGCACTGTCCAAACCCATAAATTGTAACGTGCTGCATAAACTTTTATAAATAAGAATATTCATGTATTCATTCATCTGAATAATTGTGAATAATTATCAAAAAGTGAGCTTTTGGGAGTGACCTTTTCATTGCAGGAGGACAGAAACTATTATAATGTAGGAGTGTATTTAGCTGAACCCATTTTCTTCTCTGAAAATGTCCAGATCGAGGAATGTGATCACTTTGTTACTTTGTTACGATATGCACTACACATGCCTGGATGCCATATTGTCAGTCTATGATTGGATAGTGGTTGCACCTCTGGATGACTGTGGTATCAAGCAATGTGCATTTCTGTGTCGGCCCACTTCCTTGTTTGTCATGGATAGGATGGCTATTAGCAAGTGGACTGAGGACATAAGAATGAAGCTACATTTCAAAGTTGATTGCAAACACAATCAGTAAAACATTTTCTCAGAGTTTATACATTATGTGGGCCAGATCTCTTATAGTCTGTATGATCTGAACTCAGTCCACATCGTTACTGTATGCTTTGTGTTTCAGTTTCCCTACAGAGATCTGAGAGGTAACCCACAGGAAAAGAAGGGATAGTAATGTCTTGGTAGTAAAGTAAGACTGAGGGCGAGATGTTAAAAGTCGTCATAATGGAAAAATTGTTGGTTCATGAGTTGGTGGTAAAAGAAGGACAATATTTTCAGAAGTAAATCCGTCACTTTGAAAATGTGTCTAAAGAATTAAAGATGACGGTAACAAGATGTTGATGAACACTGCCTTTAAAAATTCTGATGTTAAAAATGTCTTTGATTTTGTCTTTGAAATGAAAATTTTCAAAGAAAAAAACATTTTTTGTCTTTGAAACGACAAATTGCTTCTCACTCCTGCCAACAGAACATTAATTTGTCTTCTCCAAGTTTAGATTGTTTTTATTTTGCCGGGAAAAAAGACATTAATCAGATAAAAAAGTGATATTGAAACAAATATTTTATTCTGAAAATACCTTACAATATGACAGTAGATTAAACCACGCCCACTTTTAAGATGACTTTTTCCCTTTGATGCAGATGGAGGAATTCGGTGCAAAAAATGACAGAAACATGTCTGAGAACTGACGGACCGTGGAGTAAGAAATTTTTTTATTCTGATTACAGACAATTTCAGTTAGCACCACTTTCGGAACATCTCACCCTGAGTCTTTTATATATATTTGTATAACGATGTGTAGCTGTATAACCATCTATAACTTTGCTGTTTTCCTTTTATTCTATAATAAATTTTCCCCCACGCTCCCCGTTTACATACATCAAGCAGCCTCAGTAAGCCGGGCCCAACAGATCACGACGAGGGACAATCTTCTTTCAGCATAAGGAAAAACCCACCCTCCTTCGTCGAGGGTGACATGATTTTACTTATACTGATAGAAGGAAGACTGTCCCTTGCTGTGATCTGTCCAGTCCGATTACCAAAATTCCAGATCCATGAAGAGGCTTCTTAACGTATGTAAAAGGGGTAGGAGGGGAAAACTTTATTATAGAATGAAGGGAAAACGGCAAAGCTATAGATGGTTATACAGCTACACATCGTTATACAAATGTATATAGCAGATTCGATCTTACTTTCCTTCCTAAACACTACTATCCCTTTAACCCTTTGAGTGCCAGAGGAGAACGCAACGCATTGCTTTGCAATGCGTTGCGTACCCCTCTGGCACTCAAAGGGTTAATTTCCCTACTGAATGCAAATGTTGTGGCTCTGTCTGAGAAGATTTTGAGTTGAAGCCTATGGTCTACCTTGGCCTATGATTAACCCTTTGAGAGCCAGAGAGGTACTCAAATTGTTAAGGACTCGGGAGGTCAAAATCATGTAAAGCGTTATGGGGCTATGTGATCCTGATGTGAGTGCGTCTCTCTGATACAAGTTTTTAACCCTTCAGGGAGTGTAAGTACACTGCGATCACAAGCTTCCATCACCAATCCTTTACATCCGGACAGGGGTGATGCGTTCTGGCATATCGCTGGTCATTAAGGGGTTAATCATCCCATTAGAGTCGTGATTTTATTATGCACTTCATGGTTTATACAGTTGTGTTGCGGATTCATCTTTTACCAAAATGACTCCACTCTGCTTTTGAAAATGCAACACTAAGTCACAAGGTTATCGATAAATTCATGTTTATCATTTTCTATTATCAATAACTCTAACCACAATTGGCTTCAAAGGTCTTTCAAAATGTTATATATAACAAATGGAAAAAATAAACTAATAAATATTCACAATTAATCTGCAAGCTAAAAGAAAAGCAATAAAATGGTAATTTGGAAATTATTCTGCATTTGGTAGTGTACACTTAATTAGTCACTATAACCCAATTTTAAACAGATTAAGGTCAGTGTGTTCTTACCTCACCCGAATGGGGAATTTGTTCATTAGGTTCTTTTGGCTGGATTCGCATGATAGGGCTGTTTCTATAAAACAGAGAAATGATGGATCCGTGTTAGCTGTATAATAGGAGAAACCAGGGCTGATTTTCATCCAAGTCATGCAAAGTCAACATCTTGCTACCTTGTATTATATTAGACCAGTAAAGCATTACACCATTACATGGCACTAGCAGGGCAACAAGCCATTACAGCATGAGACGACCTGGTGCCTTTCTTTTTTTTGAGAAAATGACCTCTTGATCAGAGAGTAAAATACTTCTGGATTAAATAAAAACTGAATTATAGGTGATACTGATTTCATTTTTAAAGGGATAGTAACACTTAATATGTAAAAAATATATATTGTATGGTGTATCATCCTGAGTGAAACAAAGGTACTCCCACTGCTGAGGGGAGGTTTGTTCCACAATTATTGCAGCTCAAACTTTAATTATTTAGGTGCAGTATCACAGTGACCGGAAATATTACAGTGGCACTACTGCTACATCATCCTAGGGACAGCTCTGGTCAGTTGACCATAATCGGATGGTGTAGCAACAGCGTCATTGTACAATTTCAGCCCATTGAGATACTTCACCTAAAGAAAAAAAAATAATAATAAGATTGAGCTGCAATAACTTTTGAATAAAACACCTCTCAGCAGTAGAAGTTCCCATGTTTTACTCAGGAGGATACACCTTACTATATATATATAATATATATAATATTTCGATAAAACGTGTGTAACGCCACAGTCATACACAGTAGAGACTGCTGCGCGTGCTGGAGTCATGCGCAGTAGAGACTGCCCGCACTGCGGCTGTGTCAGCCACGGCACGGGCAGTCTCTACTGCGCATGACTGCCCCGCGAACGGCTGGCAGTGCTACTGTGGCCCATATGACGGGCTTATCAACTAGTATATATATATATATATATATATATATATATATATATATAAATAAAAATAAAAAGTCCTATAGGAAGCACTCACACTTTGATGGGAAACTTGCCCGGGTGCTACAAATCAAGCCATTTGTATGTAGAACTGTTCATAAACGAAAAGAGCACTCTCAGGACTTTTGATTCTGTACCAATAGTGGATAAACTTTATTCAATAGATCGACGTTTCAGTTACAGCTGTAACCTTCATCAAGATGGCTTACAAGTGAAACAAACCCCCTTCTTAAACCCTAGTGAGCAACAGGCGCTAAAAGGCAATGATATGATTGGTAAGTGGTACATTGTTTACCAAGTGACAAACAGATGGACCAATGTAAATACTTTGAAAAGTGTATACTAAACAGAATAAAAATCTATAATAAAACACAGCATGAATTTTAAATTTCAGAACCTCCGCTACTAAGAACATGACATAATCACAAGTGAATGTATTAGTTACAGTTCTAAGTGGAAACTCATTCAAACACTCGAAATAGGTTACTTAAGGACAGTTATGTTGGACTCCGGCGTATCGCACAGCTTTGTGTATATCGCTAACTATTTAAATATTTTGTATCTATGTTAATGTTGGGTTAAACACAATGATAAATCACAAAATAGCACACCAAGATCTGGCATATAAGAGTTCAAATATATTCCTGAATTCCATGTAAGTACGCAGGCTTGATCATCAGAAAGTCAAAATGACGGTATAATGTGACATGATTATATACAGTGGGCATCCTAAGAGATAGTCAAATGAGACACAGTTGGAAAAATCAATAGTGTATTAAACTATACTACTTTAACCCCTTAAGGACCAGCGGTCCTGGGGTGTGTGGTCCTTTAAGGACCAAATAGGGAATTTCGGCGTGCCGCCCCATGTGACTGATCATGTGGAGCAGCACACCGAACGAGGGACTGAAAGCGATCGCTCCGGTCTTGGAGTTATCAAGTTCAGTCCCCAGTATTACTCACCACGCTCCTGCAGGAGCGCGGTGAGTAAAAGTACGTGATGTACCAGGACCATCACTGGTCCTTAAATGCCGGACCAGTGTGACGGTCCGGGTACGTCACCGGACACGAAGGGGTTAAGGAGATGGTATGCAATATCGAGTAAGAGTGTTACCTATCCTGCTAGTAATTACCATCAACACTGTTGCACATAGTGTTTTATTATGAAACCTTATAGCGAGCTTGTAACCCCTTGTTTCTAATGACAAGCGGATTAGAGCATTACCGTTTCTGCAAAAATCACCATAAACATTATTAGACATAGTGTTGTATTTTGAATCCTAGTAGCGGGTTTGTAGCTCCTCTTTTTTAATAGCAATAAGGTGGACTCCAGGTTAGTGACCATCTAGTTATCAATAGCTATATAGAAGTAATCCACTTTAGGTCAGTTGCGATACATATGGACCATAGATGAAAACTTAAAGGAGCAGTAAACTTTTATTTATGAAAATGCATATTTTATAGAGCATTTCCTGCTGAATAAAACGAGGTATCTCCCACCGCTGTCAGATGTTTTATTCAAAATTTATAGCAGTTCAAATAATCAGGAAGTGACCTTACTATGTTTCCTTCCTGATAGTTATAACTGACAGGAAGTGACAGGCTGTTTCTATCACATTCTATGGAGAACTGGATGTCTCTGACTTTCCTCTCCATTAGAATCTAACAGGAAAATTTGAATTTGACCACTAGAGGGCACTGCTAATGTAAAAGAAAAAAAAACATGGGTTTAAACTGTAATAACTCTGGAAATATAAATCTCTCAGCAGTGGGAGTACGCTTATTTTACTCAATAGGAAAATCCCTACAATATATATTTTTTCATAAAAATAGTTTACTACTCCTATAATCTAAATCAAGTTAAGCGCACAAAGGAGTGTGTTATATCAGAGAGTTACGTATACAGATACCAATGTAAGAAGTGATATTTAAAAAGAATGTCTTCATAAGTCCACAGAGTATGATAATCAATAATATATACCAGAACAATATAGTTAGTTGCATAGTAGTTCCGATGTAGCTACCCCTTGTAAGGAAATTATGAAAAAAGTTTTGTTAATATGTCGGACTTAGCTCCAAGGTGCATGCTCCACAAAGAGACTGGGATCAAGCATTAGTCCACTTAAATTCCATGATTAGAGAATATAATACATAGTCTAAATTGTTCTATAGAGTGGACCAAATTCACTTTGGTTGTAAAGCCTCAGCTCTTTTCTGCTAATGTATTAGTGTCACGAAGGGTTAAGAGGCATATCTATACATGTAATGTAGAAGTCATAAGGTTGTCGCCCTTGATATATCAATCAACACCTAATATAGCCATACTGACACTTTGGACTATCTGGTCCTGTATCTGGTTAGGGCCAGCACGTGGGGTTAACCCGTGGCAAGCCGGGGTGGGAACAGGACAGGGAAGTCAAACTGTAAGAAGGAATGTGTCACTACAGGCAAATATGGCGCCATCCCTGGCCAAAGTAAAAGGGTTATTCATTTAAATGAGACTTTTAACCCAGCTCCCTGCTGCATTAACATGCTCGTCTCCGGGTATGCGACTGTTCAGTGGGCATCATGAGAATCTTGTGCTGTCATGCAGTGTGAGATTCTCATGTCGCCATTTTTATCATGGTGACATGGTTAATGTGTCATGTGGTCGCACGCTCTTTGCTTGCGGCCTTTTAAAAAGATACCTTTGGAAGGTACGGACCCCTAATATCTCCTAAAGAGGGACACTTGGTAGGTATGGATCCCTAATATCTTCTAAAGAGGGACATTTGAGAGGTATGGAGCACAAAAATCTAATCCTAAACTTGTATTTTGAATGTATGTGTAGCCTTTCTTATAGTGACACTTTCTGGTTAATTGTTTTTTGTGCTAACTGCTATGAGAGATGCTCTAATTTACTGAGATTAGTATCAACAGCTCTTTTATTCACAAAGGTGCCACCTTATCCAGTGACATATCAACCCTTCTGAGTGCCAGAGGAGTACACAATGCATTGCCCTCTGGCACTCAAAGTTTTAAAAGGATAGTAACACTTCATTTTATCTTTATTTTATTTTGTAGGCATTAAAAAAACATGAAGAACGATATAAGTTTTATTATGGTTTGAGAGATATTCACAAGCAAAGTTTCCCCTCCCGCCCCTTTTACCTAGTGTAAGCCATCTCTTCTCAGATGTGGAATCCAGTCCATAGACCAGACAGATAACAGAAGGGGACAATCTTCTTCCTATGAGAACAATGAAATCCCTGCCCCCCTTGACAAGTTTTTCAGGTTTTTCCCTTATCTTAATTGAAGATTGTCCCTCTCTGCAGCCTACCTGGGCACCTCCCTGGTGATCTGGCTGAGCAGTGTTACATCAGTAAAAGGGACAGGAGGAGGATGCTTTATCATTGAATTACTCTTGAACTACAATTCTGTCAGAATTGAAATAACACTCTCCAAAGTTCAAATGCTATGATGATTAATTATAATTAGAGCTGCTTTTATTATGAAACATTACTATCCCTTTAAGGCCTAGGCTTTTTTTTTAATTTGCACATCTGAGACTCAGGGCTTACAGCCTTGTCATGATACATCTTTCTCAAAAGATACCCAAATGGCCTATCTATAAAGATCTAATTTCCCACTCTCTTTTAGTTCTGTGGATGATAATTATTTGAACTGACATCATATTACTGTGCCTTTAAGGGAAGGAGTCAAAGGGATAAATAAAGTTAGGGTGTGCCAAAGTATGTATAGGGATTGTGGTGTATGCATGCACTTGACTGGGCCCAGGGCAACAGAAAACCTAAATATATAACTGACCTTATCTCAGCAAATGTACAGACAATACAGCAATATCACTTCTAAGCATATCTGGGAACTCTACGGATCTACCCCAAGGACTCTGTTTTTTAGTGTTAGTTATCAGGTCTCCGGGGACAGAGGTTGGTTCTCTGGTTGTGGTGAGTTTCCTGAGAAGCTCTGCCCACTTTTCCTCCTTCCCACACTATTCCACCCACTTCCTGGTCAAGCACCGCCCACCCAGTTAAACCCCCCCTCATTTTATTAATCAAATCGCATAGTTCACTTAAGACTGGTTGCAGCCCATGAGCCCTTTCTGTGAGCTTCACAGGAGGAAGATCCAAGGTATGCTTCTAAGAAACCTACTAACATTGCTGTGTCTATGGGAGTCAGAGCTTCTGGAAAGGGCAGGAATGGCTGCCTCCATAGAGCATATGTAAGACTGTGTTTAAAGGGATAGTAATGTTTCACAAAAACAGCAGCTCTGATTAATCTTCATAGTATTTAGGGCCATATAGAGTGTTATTTCAGTACTATCAGAGTTGTGGTTCAAGAGTAACTGAATGATAAAGTTTCCCCCTCCTGTCCCTTTTACTGATGTAACACTGCTCACCTCAGAGCAGCAAGACTGTCTGGCTTGATCGCAGAGAGGGACAATCTTCAGTGAGCATAAGGAAAAACCTGAAAAACATGTCAAGGGGGGCAGGGTTTTCATTGTTCTCACAGTAAGAAGATTGTCCCTTGCTGTGAGCTGTCTGGTCCCAGGACCAGATTCCACATCTGAGGGGAGGTGGCTTACACTAGGTAAAAGGGGTGGCAGGGGGATACTTTATCATTCAATTACTCTTGAACTACAACTCTGACAGTATTGAAATAACACTCTCCATGGCCCAGATACTATGAAGATTAATTGGAGCTGCTGTTTTTGTGAAACATTACTTTCCCTTTAAGCCAAATAGAGATTTATTTTCATAAGCGATCATGGATCAAAGGCTATTTAAGTGTATATAACCCTGTTAATTTTTATGTGTCAGTGTTCCTTTAAAAAGCATCACCTGAATAATTCTACAGAACATGACATTTTGTAAAATCAGAACTGTAATTATACTATTTTGAAGATATTTGATGACATTTCCATACTGTCACGTTCATCAACGTTTTCTTTTGCAGTATACCAATCACACAATTAATCTGTCAAGTGCAAAACTGTCATTTCACTTGAAAAAAAACATTCATGAATGTAGATTATTCTACCATATGAATAAATGTTTAATCAATGTAACTACAGCTATGTAAAACCACATGGATATGTACTAAAACAGGGCTGGATTGCACTGCCGCTGACCATGTTATTGCTAGTTTTCTCGACTAATTTCCACAGACGTTAACCCTTTGCGTGTCAGACGGGTCTCCAATTGCAAAGCAATGCATTGGAGACCCTTCTGGCACTGAAAGGGTTAATAGGAATCCGTATGATAAAGCCAGCAATAACATAGATGACCTGAAATACAGCCCTTAGTTTTCTGGCCAAGGGAGCGAGAGATCCTTGTGGGTTATGTATAATTCCAAAACCTCTCTACGGACCTTATTTATCAAGACAAAGAAGATTCTGGAACAAAGCAAGTTCATTGTAGGGGACACAAAAAAAAACCCAGGGCTTTTAACCCCTCAAATCCCAGTGAGGTCTCCAAAGTATTGCAAGGAGTCAGACTTTTAAGACAGAGACCCCCTTAACTTTTGCGGCCTCGCTCTGTATATACATAAATGCAGCATACAGAGACTTTTAATTAGATTGCACCCTCCACATGCAGTCCTTTGCCTCCTTCTAGCTTTCAATGGGTTAAAAACCTATTTAACCATTTGAGTGCTAGAGAAGTATTCAGTGCATTGTTTCACAAAGCACTGTACATCACCCTGTCACTCAAACAGTTAAATCATTTGGGATGTTTTTATCTGCACCCGATAGTGCAGATGGCTTGCTCCAGATTTTATCCATTTTACATAAAGGGACAGTAATACTTAAAATATAAAAAAAATATGCTGTAGGGTTTATCCCCCTGAGTAAAACAAGGCTACTCCCACAGTTGAGAGACTATTTGCTCAAAACTTATTACAGCTCAAGCTGGAGCTGTAATAACTTTTTAATAAAACACATTTCAGCAGTGGGAGTTCCTTGTTTTACTCAGGGGGATAAACCCAACAGCATATATTTTTTACACTTTAAGTATTACTATCCCTTTAAGTCCCTCTGGTGCTTATGCGTCAAGGTAAATGTCTTCCAACATAGGACTATAGGCATACAAGTCTCACACACTCAGGTACGTCCTACACGTGTTTCTTTGCTTGAATTATACTCTGCTCCCTGAGGAGAGACTGGAGTCATTTTAGAGTGTATATAGAGGACATCTCCCAGCAGTGTAATGGTTAAATTAGCCTCCATAGGTTTTAAAGAAACAATCCATGATGTGAATGTTTTGCTCCAGGTGTAGTACATAACATTTGAAAACATATCAAAAAGCCCCAAATTCCCTCTTGATTTAAACAAGGTTTTTAAAGGGGCATTAAACTCTATTATAAAAGTATTTGTACTGTAGGTTTTTTTTCCATCTGAGTAAACAGAGTTTGATTTAAAAAAAATTTTGTAGCCTGGTGGCGCTGTTGCTATTGCTACCTGTGAAGAGCTGAGTGTCCCAGACACAAGATGTACATGACAGCGATGAAACAACAGCGCCACCTGGCTGCAAACATACATACATACATAAATCAAGTTATATCTGTAGTCACAGCAGTGAGAGAGAACGCACTCAAATTCAAGAGGATAAATGGCCCCTACAGTGCAATTGGCGTGCCCCAAATTGCCCCACAATAGGGATCAATGGACATTTTACTTGTTCCCTATGGTGCAGCTTTTTTTAACCCTCTGAGTGCCAGAGGGATACACAACACATTAATTAGATTGACCCACCCATCCAGCCCTTTGCCCCCTTCCATAGCACTAAATGGGTTAAAATACCCATTTAGCTCTTTAGTGCCAGAGAGGTGTCCAGTGCATTGAGTACCCCTCTGACACTCAAAGGGTTAACCCAGAATTGCACCTCTTCAGCTTTGTGAATTTGGCCCTAGTGGCCCTGTCACAGATCAGCCTGGTCAATTATGAACCCAAACACTACAAGTGCAGAAACTCACCTTGCATCCCACACCATTAACCGAGCCATTACATTCCTCCTGTTATCAGAAGAGGATTCCTGAAGTAACACTACATAACACTACATAGCACTCTTATGTAATAAGAAAGCAACATAGAAATGCTGAGCTCATGATGAGTCTGTTTAATTCTACAGTACAATGAAGCAATCATCTGTCATTGTACAGTGTAAAGCGATCTTCACTCTGTTTTCGCTAAACATCATCTTACTGTTCCGATGGAATAATAACTGCATCCTCACTTGTGCTTTATTGACATTTGTTAACCCCTTAGATGCAAGAACATCTCCAACACATTGCAGAGCAAAGCATTGGAGATTTCTCTAACAGACAAAGGGGTTAAAGCAGGGGTATAAAACGATTTGGGCCTCCCTCTTGGTTAGAAGTTTGGGTATAGGTAAAATGTGAAGACTCCTCTTGTTGCTATCTACACATTCTTTTTGATAATGATGTACTGTTGTACTATTGACTGATGTACTGGTTTACATTGCTACTGAAGTGATATGTTCACTTTGTCTGTAAACTTTGGTCTTCAATAAAACAGGATTAAAAAATTGTTTTCAGAGGGGCATAACTGCACGGCATCGCCAAGCAGAAAAAAAAGACATTTCATATGTAGATGTCATTCCTGAGTGAGATGTCAGTAGAAATGACAAAGAACTATGTATGGCTGTTCCTTGTTCACACTGGCAATTTGGCTGTACTTAGGGTGACCACATTTCCATTCTGCCATTCCGGAACATGTGGTCACCCTAGTCCCGCGGCTGAGGCTCCCGCCAGCGCTGACTATCTTTCTGAGGCTGACATAGTAAGAGCCTCAGAAAGATGGTCAGCGACGTCGGGAAACTCAGCCACAGGTCTCACTTGCAGTGCCAGCATACCTGCTCCATCCCAGCTGTCTCGCACGCTCCAGTCCAGCCAGCCAATGAAATGTATTTGCTATGTGGTCTTCAATGGCTGGCTCAGCCAGCCAATGAGGACCATATAGCAAATACATTTCATTGGCTGGCTGGACTGGCGCGTGTTGCTCTATTCCAGGACTCTTTGTTGTCCCAGCGGGGGGTGACAGACCCCCAATAAGGGACAGTCCCGGGCATTCCGGGACGTGTGGTCACCCTGCCTGTACTCCAGTTAAGTGCCAACCAGGCCACCAGTGCACCTCCAATGTCTTGCTTCCCCTGTGATCCTTTTGTGTCGGGGCTGTGATGGAAGTGTGTTAAAAGGTCAGCTCACGTGTTCATCAGCCATATACGACTTTCTGACGCTCATGTGGGTCGGCCAGATCTTGATGTGTGAATGATCTCCATGGCAGCCATTAGGATACTGTACATACCAGGCATGCTGCAGCTTGGAGTTCATTACAGAAGCACACATCAAAGTTGTAGCATACCACATTGGTGGATGTTGTGCAAAGTGACAGGCAGCAGTGTGGAGCAGCTTTGGGGAAAAACAACTGCACCGCAAGGAACCACTAAACATTTCCAAGGGTTTAAAGGGGCTTTCAAGTCCTTGAATGGTAGAGTTCTCCAGTGCATTGCTTTGCAATGAATTAGAGGCCTTTCTAACATTTAAGGGGTTAAAATCTCCATTTAAATCGATGGGAAATGTAGGAACATTCCTTTGCTCCCTATAATGCAAGTTTGTCTTTGTACATATGGCTCCCTTCCTCCATGGTCTGTAGGGGGCAGAACAGCTTCAAGTGGAACCTGAGACTGCAAGAGTCATCTACTACAGTTTCAGACTCTGGGGTCATACAACTGAGTCCATAGCAAAGTGCTATCTATTTATATAGACAAAAAAAGTTTAACACTGTATTTTGCCTTTAAATTAACAGGTCATCAAAAAATGGCAGTGAGCAGATTCAAAGTGGTGTGAAAATGACCTATCTGTTTTGCTAGTCAAATAGCTAACAAATGATAGATTGTGTCATATTCACCTTTGCATCTTGCAGCCCTACACATTAAGCAAATGAGCTGCTTTGCTGAGCGGACTGGCCTCCCAGTCTGCACATCTGTAACATCACGGACCTGCTCACCTGAAGGGATAATGTGTGTCACTAACTGCTGACAAATTGTGTGTCCTTTTGGTCAAAAGCCTATCCTTCTGCCTGCCATGTAATGTAGCAACTTTTCTGCTAAGCATTCAAATCACCATTAACCCTCTGAGTGCCAGAGGGTGTGCAACGCATTGAAGAGCAATGTGTTGCATGCCCCGGCACCCAAAGGGTTAACTGGCCACACTGATGCACTTGTACGTTGGTACCAAAATTATCTACTCCACTCTGCAAGAAATTGCATTATAATCACAAAAAATGGCAATATATGAACACATCGTGAGAAGCGCATAGACTGCTGACCTTTCAGTTACAGACACATAAAGGTGATACGTGCAATCACTCAGTCAAAACATAAGCCACTCTATTGCTTCCGGAATCCAAAATATGTATTAAAAAGTTCAATTTACTTAGTATACATAGCTCTACCTCCCCTCTATGGCCAGTACTATGTCATCTGAAACTTTCATGGAAACCAGAATCAATAGTTCGGTAAGTGGAACTACTTGAAAGTCACACTGGTGGGCATTTGGGTCTTGAAAGCTGAATAGGTACGTTGCCTCCTGGTGCATTTGGAAAGCTGTGTCTGGAGGTAGTAGATGAAGCATAACACAAAGTGGATGGATTAATGAGAGCCAGGACTGTGCGATGTCAGACACTGTACATTTGATTGATACACAGAACCACCTTGCACCAACTGGGAGTCAGTTATGTCCCTTGCTGCGTCTGGTGGCATATTTCTAAGCACCCAGTGTACATATGTTACAGGAAGAGTCAGCTGTACTGCACACACATAATGAAGTAGTTGTGTGGAAAAGCAATAGGTAAGAATGGGCGGTGGCCATGCAAATGAATGCAAGCCCTCCCACCCAGTTGTGACTTTATTTTATTAAATACACACTTTAAAATTAAATCCTGGGAATGCCTTGAGTCCACCCATGTGATCATAAGGCACCACCAACAGTAAAACATAAAAGCCCTGGGCATGCAACTGGTAGAACGATATTGCAATGTGTGGACTAACTGTACACCAGGAGAATTGTCCACCACTAGGGGGCATCTTACAAGCACTGTGCCCTTTAAACAGTACTTTTCATACAGATTGGCCCATAATGTGCCACTGAAGAGAAGCACAAATATAAGGCAATAGGCACAAAGTAAACACTTGAACAATTCTGGGTCAAACTAACTGTAGCATATAAACCAAAAAAACATTCCCATTGATTTAACCCTCAGTGCCAGAGGGGTACCCAATGCACAGCGTACCGCTGACACTCAAAGGGTTAAATTAGGTTTATAACTCATTGAATGCTGTAGTGGTTTCCAGTGCATTGCAAAGCAATACATTAGAGACCTCACTAGCATTCAAGGGGTTATAATTCCCAATTTACATTAATGAATAAATGTAAATATGTTTAATGTTTTATGTGGCACGGTTAGTTTGCAACAGGACGCAGACAAACAAGTGTGAGCTGTAAGAATTTTAGAATTAAATTTCCCCCAGCAGAGGGCGCACCTCTATCTGACTGCAGCCAAAGCTCCACAGCATATTTTTTTTATATAAAGGAAAGTTTACTGATCCTTTAACCCTTTGAGTGCCAGAGGGGTATCGAACCCACTGAAACGCAAAGGCCTGATAAAGAGGTGATAAGTTGGAGATAACCTCCAGTGATATCACTTTTCCAGTTCCTATGTTATTCTATAAAGCCCATGCACTAACACATCCATAGTTGGAGAAATCATATTGAATTGGCTTCATAGAAAAACACAGGAATTAGAGAAGTGATATCACAGGAGAAGTCTATCACCCCTTTATCACATAATCCTCCAGATCTCCATTTTAATGCTGGACCCTTATTACAATGTGAGTCTGCAAGACTGCACAGCCATTGGAAGCCTGCAGTGTGTGTTTGATCTCAGCATTCTGCATTGAAAAAACAGATATGGTCACATTATCCCTACCACAATGAAAAAAGTAAAATAAAACATTATATTTTTGGCAGTGGCCCTATTTTGCTTACAGGCGAATGCAAAGAAAAAAAACTATGATTCTTACCCAACAAAAGCGAAGTTGTGGGTCTTGTGAGTCGTCAATGTTATTAGCCTGTGATTGGTCTGTGATCCTTCTGATTAAACGTCATATCAATCCTATGAGCTAATTACATGTATCAGGTTCCCAGAGCAGACGTCCCTCTCTTCATATGATGGAGGAGAGCTGATTAGGAGTGTGCGGCTCTAACTAGTGACACTGATCCAGTGTTCTCACCTGCTAAAGTTCTTATTTGCTTGTACATAGTCACATGTTGTGTTGTGTCAACACTTGTGTTGATAGTTGTGATGGAGTGAGTGTGCTTATGGTAATAGAGGGAAGTGTACAGATCCTTGTATGGCGCTGAAAGATTAACCTGCTATCGCTGCTTACAAGCAGAATATAAAAACCCACAGGTATGGGAGGCACCTGTTCAAATATCATTCTCTTAATCAAGATGTAATATTAGCTATGAAACAGGGATCCAAAACAAACCTGGGAAAGCTATAACCGTTTGAGTGCCAAAGCAATGCGTTGTGTTCAAAGAGTTAATCATTTATGGATTAGAGGGTGTGCACACCTCTCTGGCCCTTAACCCTTTGAGTGTCAGAAGGGTACACCATGCATTGCAGAGCAATGCGTGGTGTACCCCTCTGGCATTCAAAGGGTAGAAGGGTTAAAATATAACAGAGAACACTCCCTCACATCATATCCTATTGGTAACATTTGTTGTTTACACATGCCAGGTCTGTCTGATGTCTTGGTTACCCCCATTGTTACCTCTATTGTTCCTCCTTTTTTTTCTCTTCCTCCCTCTCTTCCCCCCACGTCCCCTGACACCCCTACACCATTACCTACTGTTCACCACTGGCCGATTCCGTTGTTGCCTCTATGGGCCGTATGTTCAAAGGGATAACGACAAACAAATGTATGAACGACAAAAATTGTAAAAGTAATTGTATGAATCAACAACATATTTTCTATAGAGTATACGGCAGAAAACTAGTAAACATAGAATTTGACGGCAGATGGAAAAAAACGTGTCTCTCAAACTGCTATGGTTTAAGAGATACAGGTGTTTGAAGTTTGATCTCTTGTAGATAGTGTCGACCGACACGGAGGAGCTTGACCAGGCACACGTTTTAGACCATTCCAATGAAGGGATTCGTGGTAAATAACGAGATCGCGGCTCTGCTCAAGCGCCTCCATGTCGGCCGACACGGATCTCCTGCTGACAGTTTTACAGCTGTCAGTAGGAGAGATCAAACTTTAATCGCCTTTATCTCTTAAACCACAGCGGTTTGAGGGATACTTTTTTTTGCATTTAGCTCAGCTTTTTAAGCTCTTCTAAATGCAAAAAACTTTTTTGTGGACATTACTAAGACTTTAAGGACAGTCTTATGCCTATCCCATGCATGCTTAAATTCTGTCACTGTATTAACCTTTACCACTTCTGCTGGTAGGCTAATGTCTATTGTGTACGACACAACTCCAGAATTGCCGGGCAAAGGGGCGGGGCAAGAGCATGGCTAAACTATTCTCCAGTGTCCTTAGGTAACACATTTTTGTCTTTACATACGACAATTTCAGTCAGGACAAACGACATATTTCCGATCACAACCGACACTCTCTGAAAATATTAATGAGCCCAACCACAGTGTCGTTAAAAACTATAAAAGCTATTTCGCTACTTCTTTGAGAAAAAAAAAAAAAAGAAAAGTGGAGTAATTTTACGGCAAACCAGCTGCTCCGTAAGGGGCTAATACAATTATGACAATTCCTATTTATTTAAGTGGGGCTTTTCACTCCCAGAAAGCCATAGAGGTCTCCAGTGCTTCACAATCCACTGGAGACCTGTCTAGCCTTCAGTGGGTTAAAGGCACCCTGAAACAATGGAACTTAAGATGTTTAAATAAACTTAACCCTTAGAATGCCAGAGGGGTACGCAATGCAATGCAAAGCAATGTGTTGCGTACCCCTCTGGCATTCAAAGGGTTAAAGCACTGTTTGATTTACTGAGTTTAACCATTATGGGCAACACATACATTTACTTCTTAAATTCTAATGTTATTGAAAGGTACATTGTCATTAACCCTTTGAGTGCCAGAGGGGTATGCAGTGCATTGCATTGCAATACGTGGCGTACCCCTGTGGAACTCAAAGAGTTAACCCTGGAGATTTCTCCAGTGCATGGTGAATCTATGCTATTAAACTATGTTTTCCTAGTACCGTGTTACACTTCTAATCTCCAAAACGCTTTTAGGTAATAAGTATTCTCACTATGGGTCATATTCAGGAAGGTAAAGAGGAGAAATTCTGGGACAAAACAACTTCATCATAGAGGACAAATACAGTAACATTACCAAAATTCACATTGCTCTAACAGGCAAGGTGTTAACCCTTTGAATGCCAGAGGGGGATCTAACGCCGCATTGCAAAGCAATGTGTTGCATCCCCCTCTGGCACTCAAATGCTTATAAGCACCCTTTAAAGGGATAGTGATGCTTCACAAAAACAGAAGCTCCAATTAATCTTCACAGTGTTTGAGCCATAGAGAGTGTTATTTCAGTACTGTCAGAGTTGTAGTTCAAGAGTAATTGAATGATAAAGTTTCCCCCTCCCGTCCCTTTTACCTAGTGTAACACTGCTCACCTCAGATGTGGAATCTGGTCCCTTGACCGGACAGCTCACAGCAAGGGACAATCTTCTTACTGTGAAAACAATGAAAACTCTGCCCCTTCACAAGTTTTACAGGTTTTTCCTTATGCTCACTGAAGATTGTCCCTCTCTGTGATCCATCCGGACAGTCTTGCTGCTCTAAGGTGAGCAGTGTTACATCAGTAAAAGGGGCGGGATGCGGATACTTTATCATTCAATTACTCTTGAACTACAACTCTGACAGTATTGAAATAACATTCTCCATCATACCTGGGAACTTTGCAATGAGGACTACCCGGAGGGCAGTCCTCTTGTGCCAAAAAAAAAAAAAAAAACAGAGAAATAGCCTGGGAAGCAGGAGAACTTGAGCACGGAAGTGGGCAGAGTTTTATATAAAACTCCCCATATCCGGAAAATCAGCCTCTGCCCCGGAGAAGACAAAATCGGGGTCTCCGGGGCAAATCTGGAGAGTTCCCGGCTATGCTCTCCATGACCCGAATACTATGAAGATTAATTGGAGCTGCTTTTATTGTGAGTCATTACTATCCCTTTAAGTCATTGTGAGTTTTTAGAAATTTCCACCATCTGGTGCAGTTTGATGGCTCCAGAACTGCTCCTCTTTTTGCTTACTAAATAATTCCCTTTATATGAATGCACAGATGTAAAAAGCATCACTGCACAACTGTTGCTTTAAAAAGTGCAGATATTTGAATTGATCTAATGCAGTGATTGTCAATGTTAGTCCACTGAGCACACCAACAGGTCAGGCTGTATAGGTATCTTCCAATAAAGACACAGTAATGTCTGCATATGAAGTTAAGATTGAGTATTCATTATACTTTTTTAGAACGAACTGTACTTTTGTAAATCTCCATAACAACATATTCTTCGTGTAATTTTATTTTAAAGTTTCGCCCTCCTGCCCCTTTCCCTGTGTCATGCTGACTTCCCTCAGAAAGCTGGTCGCTTGAGGGACAATATTGTGTATATCAGTGTAAGGAAAACCCTGCCCGCGCCCTTGAAGAAGGAGTGCAGGGTTTTCCTTATGCTGACACAAGATTGGCCCTCGTTGTGATCCGTCCGGATTGGTTTTCAGATCTGAGGAGACCCTGTGTGATGTGGGAAAAAGGGCTGAGAGGGGGGAAACTTTAAAAGAAAATTGCACAAAGATACAACTTTATAGATATTTACAAAGGTACAGTTTGTTATAAAAATGTATAATGGATACTCGATCTTAAAGGGATAGTAATACTTTATTATTACTATCCCACATATTGTAGACATTTGTAAAATAATGTAATAGCCCCCAGATTCATCTCTCAAACCTTTATGGTTTGAGAGATAACTGAAGGTAAAGTTCCCCCCTCCCTCCCCCTTCCCTGAAGTCAGCGTTGTGCTGACTGCAGGGATATCCAGTCTGACTTTCATCATGCGGCTCTGCAGCTGAGCCGAGATCCCGTTAGTGAAAAAGAATTATTTCACTGAAACGGTCTTCTACATAAAGGTTTGAGAGATGAATCTGAAGGCTATTAAATTATTTTTCAAATATGTACAATATGGGGGATAGTAATAATAAAGTATATGCAGACATTACTATCTCTTTAAGCACAGGTAGATTAATTGATCCACTGATTACACATCAGTGATCAAGCAGGGATATCCTGAAATCTGGGGGCACTAAGGTGTGATAAAGAGGTGATAATGTGGAGATGACTTCTCAAGTGTGATAAACTTTCCAGCTCCTATGTTATTCTATGCCTATAGCTTATGCACTAATATCTCTCCTACTTGATAAATCTTAGTGCACAGGCTCCATAGAATAACATAGGAACTGGAGTAGCGATATCACTGGAGAAGTCATCTGCACATTATCACCTCTTTATCACACCTTAGTGAATAACCCTGCAGTTGTCTAATCAAGGTGTATGTGTGGCTGAGCAGAGATCAATAGGTATCTGAAAAGCAACGTTGCAAACAATCTGTTGGAAATCTCTCCAGTATTCATGGGGTTAAAATATCCATTTAAATCAATGCCGATTTCTATATGTCCCCTAGACTGCAGTTGTTTTGCCCCAGAATGATTCCAGTTCTTAGTATATTCAGTTTCCTAAGAAACCTGTGCACTGAGCAGTCAGCGCCTTGAGGTTCAGCATATAAAACACAATGGACTCAGCACAAAATATGTTTATGCATCAACTTATTTGGCAAATGACCTTCAAACATTTGCTTACATTGTGATAAAATCAACAAAAGTTATAGCTGAGCTACAAATCATATTCCAAGCTGAACTGTCACCTCCCAACTGGAATAATTCCTTAACCCCTTAAGGACTGGCCACACTCGCACACGGCCAGCACTTAAGGACCATGGACGATTTATTTTTTTTTTTTAATTTCTGCATCCGGTTCAGGGTTCCCCGAACGACTTCCAACCGTGCAGGGATCCCTGAAATCCAGGACTGTCCTGGCACATCATGGGTCCTTATCTCATGTTGAATCCATGGCGTGTCAGGACTGTCATGGGTCCTTAAGAGGTTAAAATAATCTGATAGCTTGGAGGAGAGAAGAGCGAGAGGGGATATGATAGAAACATTCAAATACATGACAAAGTGCAGGAGGGAGGTAGGCCATAGTCTAAAACTAGAGGGACACAGGTTTAGATGTAATGTAAAGAAGTTTTACTTCACTGAGAGGGTAGTAGATAAGTGGAATAGCATACCTCCCAACATTTCAAATTGCCAAAGAGGGACAATTGTGTTTTAGGGGGTGTGGCTGGGGGTGTGGCCGGTCGACGGGGCATTAACGAGAATTTTCAGGCTGTTTCATGACCTATTGACCCCTCCTTGTGTAATCTAATAAATTACTTTTAACATGACCAAAGTATTTTATTTTACACAGACTAATTTATAAACACATATACTGACGTTAAAAGAAACAATAATGTGAGTTTTATTGCTGTGGAGCAGTGATTCTCAACCAGGGTGCTGTGGCACTTTGGTGTGCCATGAACACCAACTTAGGGTGCCCCATGTTTTCTATAAAGTCTAAATAAAATGGACCTCTAAATAAAGATTTATAGAAATTAATATGTACAATATGTTATGTTCTGTTATTATGATTATAAGACCTAATAATAACTGTATATTTGTGTTTTGTATCCTTCATTATGCCCTTGATAAAGTACATTAAATATGTTAGGGGTGCCCCGAATGTTCTAGATTGTGTGCTAGGGGTGCCCCGAACAAAAAAGGTTGAGAACCACTGCTGTGGAGCAATGTGATACACTTATATACACACCACACAGTCTGATCTCCTAAAAAGAGGGACATTAGGGTGGGAAAGAAGGACAGTGGGATTTGGGTCTAAAAGAGGGACTGTCCCTCCTAAAGAGGAACACTTGGTAGGTATGGAATAGCCTACCATAGGAATGGTAGAAGTTAATACAGTGAGGTAATGTAAGTATGTATGGGACATGCATAAGGCTGTCCTGAACATAAGACAAGACCAAGGACCAAATAAGGTTTGAGGTTTTTACAGTAGGTATAATGGGCAGACTAGATTGGCCGAATGGTTCTTATCTGCGATCAAATTCTAGGTTTCTATGTTTTTCAGCTGTCGTAATCTATATAAACCCATCTGGGGTTAAAGTACGAATCCTACAGATAATCATATTCTATCAACATCTTGGCTCTGTGAGAGAGGTGACCCTGGACTTATATATAGCACTTTGGCACTCAAAGGGTTAAAAGGGTACATGTATACAAGTATAGCAATTTTCCATCTCCAACAATCTAGCGGCAGCACACTAGGATTTGATGCAAGGGCAATAAAGGCACAGAATCCTGCATACCTTCCCCCAGAATTCCCGTGCTAGGCTTCCTGTCTGTGACTGAACCCAGGCAGGTGTTTACACAGGATTAGGTGAAGGACAAAGGGGATTCTTTGCCTATAGCACTAAATCTGTATGAGGACCAAATAAACACAGCATGTAAGCGGGTGGGGATTAGGATATGTTTTAGTTCAGAAGGCAGTAGATTTTCCCACCCACTCTTCCCTAGAGTATTATCTCTTTGGATTCTAGAGATGTCTCCAAAACAATCTGAAGCAATACCCTGCAGATGTATCTAGTGACCAATGATTAAAAGACCATTTATGTGCACCCCACTGGTACTGAACCCCTTGATGACCAGATGTTATGCAACACATTGCTTCACAATGTCTTGTTGGTTCACTATTAAAATATCGCCTTCAATTTGGCGACCAACCCAGGGGCACATTAAATATGTATCCGGGTTGAAAATGGTGACATAAGAATCTATCCTGCATTACGGTGACATGCCTAAGAAAGCAGGGAAAAGTCGAATGAGCTTTACATGCAGTTTGCAGAGAAGCAAACGTGATTTGATGCCCCATCGGTGTGATTGCAGGGGCTGTGATGCGGCGCTCAAAAGGTTAATGGATGGAATGGCATTGCAACGTTCTCCCTACACTGATCCCAAGTTTCCTGCAACTCGGCATCAGTGTAAGGAGAACGTAGCAATGCCATTCCATCCATTAATAGAGTAATTGAAGGATAAAGTTCCCCCTCCCGCCCCCTTTTACCTAGTGTAAGCCCCCACTACTCAGATGTGGAATCCAGTTCATAGACCAGACAGCTCACATCAAGGGTCAAAATTCTTACTGTTAGAACAATGAAAACCCTGTCCCCCTTCACAGATTTTTCAGCTTTTTCCCTTATCTTAATTGAAGATTGTCCCTCTTTGCAATCTACCTGGACACTCCCTGCTGCTCTGGCTGAGCAGTGTTACATCAGTAAAATGAGGTGGGAAGGGGATACTTTATCATTCAATTACTCTTGAACTACAACTCTGACAGTATTGAAATAACACTCTCCATGACCTAAATACTATGAAGATCAAAGGGATAGTAATACTTCGTTTTAACTTTATTTTATTTTGTAGGCATTAAAAAAACATGAAGAATGATATAAGTCTTATCTCTCAAACCTTTATGGTTTAAGAGATATTCACAAACAAAGTATCCCCCCCCGTTCAACCAGATCAGAAGGGAGGTGCCCAGGCAGACTGCAGAGAGGGACAATCTTCAATTAAGATAAGGGAAAAAGCTGAAAAACTTGTCAAGGGGGGCAGGGTTTTCATTGTTCTCACAGGAAGAAGATTGTCCCCTGCTGTTATCTGTCTGGTCTATGGACTGCATTCCACATCTGAGAAGAGATTGCTTACACTAGGTAAAAGGGGCAGGAGGGTAAACTTTGCTTGTGAATATGTCATAAACCATAAAGGTTTGAGAGATAAGACTTATATCGTTCTTCATGTTTTTTTAATGCCTACAAAATAAAATAAAGTTAAAACGAAGTATTACTATCCCTTTAATTAGAGCTGCTTTTATTATTAAACATTACTATCCCTTTAAGGGGATAACTGTTTGAGTGCTAAAGCAGCTCTCCAACATATTGCATTGCAATGTGCTAGATACCTCTCTGGCACTCAAAGAGTTAAAGAACACACTGTAACATTCATAGATAAATATGTGTGCGTGTGTAATGAATACCTCTGTGGTCCTTAACCCTTTGAGTGTCAGAGGGGTGTCCAAAACACTGCAAAGCAATGCATTGGATAGCCCTCTGTCACATGAGTTAAACAACATGCTCTTTCATGTAATATACTGCTGAATTTTAGCATTCACATTTCATTAACCCTTTTAGTGCTAGAGGAGACCGCAATGCATTGTAGACCCCATGTCAATGAAAGGGTTAACACTCTGAGGGCCAAGCAGCGGGGTGTGTTCAAATGTTTAACCCCTTAACGAACCTTACACTGTATTGGAGATATCTCTAGTACACAAAGGGTTATATGAGAAGGGTATCCTATCAAAATGTCACCCTCAGGGGACCAACCCTGGGGCGCATTAAATATGTCTCCAGGTTGAAAATGGTGACATAAGAATCTCACATGTCTTTGTTTTGCCCACATGACAAGGGTGACATGCCTAACAAAGCGGGGGGAAGCCGATGGGGCGAATGAGCTTAACATGCAGTTTGCAGAGCAGCAAGCGTGACTGTGATGCCTCATCAGCATGATAGCAGGGGCTGTGATGTGGCACTCAAAGGGTTAATGGAAGGAATGGCACTCTAAACCGACTTGGAAGAATGAGAGGCAAGGTAACTACTTAACCCCTTAACAACCGGTGGTGCTGGAGTACTTGTACCCTTAAATGTGTACAGGCTCACTGAAAGAGAGGCTGGAACTGACAGCTCCAGTCCTGAAGGAGCGTCGTGGAGCGTCAGGACCATCAGCGGACCTTAACGCACAGACAATGGTATATATATTGCAGGGGTTATCCTCCTGAGTAAAACAATGGTACTCCAACTGCTAAGAGGTGTTTCATTCAAAATTTATCACAGTTCAAACTTTTATTTTATATTAACTCGTAATCCACAAGTACTCATTAGTCCGACAAGGGTGCCCTCTCTCCAAAACCTGCTTCCAAGTTGACTCAAATGTACATTATACAAGAAGAACAAGAGAGACACTGAGTCAGTTACTGGTGTTCACCAAAATGGGGGAGATGCACTAAGGTGTGATAAAGAGGTCAGGGGAAGGCTGGCCTGAGAGGCAGGGGGGCAATTGCCCCCTGGGCCGGTCATATGTCTGGGTTGGTGGGCCACTCCCTCTTTTTGCTGCAAATGTAGCCACAGTAGTGATACCACAGAGCTTACAATTGAAATGGAGCTACAATCCAAGTAGAGCTACATTAGTAGAATAATCCATTTCTCTTGTAAGCTCTATAGTATCACTAGTGCAGCTTTAATTACATTGTAAACTCTGTAGTTGCACCAGTGTAACCGCATTTCAATTGTAAGCTTTGTGGTATTGCTTGCCTTACTTCACAACACTAACCCTTTGAGTGACAGAGGGGTATGCTACGCATTGCGAAAGGGTTAATGGCAATTTTAAAATTAACAAAAGAGGGTGGACTAGGGCAGAGGACTGGAACGATAGTAAAATCGGGCCACTTGATTGTAGTTGGCCTCCAGGCCACAAATTGCCAGCCCTCCCCTGAAAGAGGTGATATTCCTTCTACAATTCCTATTTTATTCTATGGAGCCAATGCACTAAGAATGCATTCGCTCTACAGAATACCATAGGAACTGGAGAACTGATAAACTGGAAACGTTATCTCAGCTTTATCACCTCTTTATCACACCTTAGTGCATAACCCCCATGGTGTTTATTGTAATGATAAGACTTCATAGTGCATAAATACAGAGCAGAAATTTTAGTCCATCACAATTGATTTAAATGGGGTATTTAACCATTTGAATGCTAGAGTGGTCTCAAATGCATTGCTTTGCAGAGAGCTGGATACCTCTCTAGCCTTCAAGTGGTTAAAAGTTCCTATTAACCCCTTAATGACTGCCCAATACGGGGGTGGGAGGTCATTAAGGACTATGGCACTATTTTTTCCACAATTAATTCTGGGATGGCAGAGCGATGTGCAGCCGCGCTTCTGTCCCAGAATTCCATGACGTGTCAGGACCTTCACCATACCTTAATGCATGGACTGGCATGACGTTCCTGGCATGACATACATCGTTGAGGGTTTAAAACAATGGGAATTTGGGGAATGTGTATTTATTGTACATGGTGTAGCTGGTATTTCCCAGAAGTGTTCCAGCTTGCCAGTTTGTATTTATACATAAGACCCCATGCAGAAATATAGCAAGTCTGTATTAAAAAGGCACTCATATGACTTGAAATCAGCAGACTAGGTGAGTTATTGTGCCAGAGTATCAGTCTCTTGGCTTGAGACCTTCCTCAGGTCTTTTTGTTTATATTTACTCCTGAGGAAGGTCTTACGCTAGAAAACATCCATACGGCTTAATTCTTGTTTTTTGGTCCTTGGAATCTACAATTCCCTGAGGCAAACCAACAACACCATAAGTTAGATTAAAGTCAGTTAAAGGGGGATTTTAACCCTTTAAGTGCCAGAGGAGTGTGCTGTGTGCCCCTCTAGCATTCAAATGGTTAAAAGGCTCATTTAAAACCCTTGAGTGCCAGAGAGGTATCCAGCGCATTGCAACATAATGTGTTGGATACTTCTCGGGCACTCAAAGTGTTAAATCAAAAGGAATTTTTTTTTTTTATAATTTTCCTTTCTCCTTATGGTGCAGATGGACTGCTCCAGGGTTACTCCGGTTATTTTTAGTACAGCAGCCTCAGGGGCTTAGATTAATGGTCCCCAACCCTCTTCTCGGGTGCAGTACCTACATGACCTGAAATTTTACAGTGGTGCTATTGCTACAACATTCTGTGGAGGTTTATGGTCAACTGAATAGAGCTGTCCGTTGACTACAGTGTCAACAGCGCCACCATAAACATTAAGGCCATAGGAGGTATTGCACCAAAAATGCAAGTTTGAGCTGCAGTAACTTTTGGAAAAAAACTCTCAGCAGTGTCAGCACCCTTTTTACTCAGACAAATTCTGAAACATTATACATACATTCCATATAAAGTGCTACTATTCCTTTAAGCAGAGGCTTAGTCATTTAATTAACTCATCTGTGTGCCAGCAGGGAAATCTTGTTCATGGCCTGTTCGCGGTCCCTGAGGATAGGCTTTAGAACCACTGACTTAGATCATTTAATTTCACATCCCCCTATTGTTTCTAGGCTTCAGTGTGTTTATTTTCCTCAAAATACATGTGTCCTTGCACTTGTCATATTGCAGCAACAGCAAAGTAGCTAGATTGGGTTTCACCAGAAGGAATTAATGTGTGGGGCCTCTGCAGGCTCAGATCAGTGAATCTTCATTTAATTTGCTTGTTCTTCCCTGTCTATTAGATGGTTCTACAGCTACTGAAGTCTTTAGCTTCTCCAAGGTCTCCTGGTAAATGGCACATGTTGGACTGTCAGTGCTGCCCATAAATACACCTGTTTTCATGATGATGTGCTGATGTTCCTGGGTCAAACTGTTAACCTTTTGAGTGCTACATGTCCAATGCTTTGGAAACCAATGTGTTGGACAACCCACTGGCACTGAGAGTTTTAACATAGAGCTCCAAGAAACTCCTGGTGCTGGATTATCATGGTGACTATGAAGTGTGAAGCCTAGAAAGGTCACCAGTGCCTTACCTTTCAATGTAATAGAGATATTTCTAGTAATCCAGGGATTTAACTCCTTGAGTGCCAGATAGGTATCTGTGCAATGCTTTGGATACCTCTCTGGAACACAAACGGTTAAATTTACTTCCGTGGGAATTTTCATCCCCGCCCCTCTATATGGACTAGTTGGCGTGCTGCAAAATTGCACCTCATCAAGTTGATTAACCCTTTGAGTGCCAGAGGGGTACACAATGCATTGCAAAGCAATGAGTTGCGTACCCCTCTGGCACTCAAAGGGTTAATAAGAATAGAATAAGGGTGGATGAAAATATAAAGGATTTTGGAGGCATACAACATTTTTAGGAGTCATCCGGGAGTCGTAGGATTCAGTGAAGGGGCCATGTACACAGTTGTATATCAAATACACAAAAGAAAATGTAGGTGTCATCAGTAATACTTTAGATTCCCTGGCTCCCAGGATCCTGGAGTTTTTTTGTTCCTGCCTTAAAGTAGTGTATTTATATCCAGACATTACACATACCAATATCCTATGTGAAATGGTAAAAATAAGCAATACTAATACAGTGAGAAGCTCAAAGCCTATCAACTTTAACATGACAAACATAGAGAATATGGAATGAAATAAAATCTTAAAACCATGCACAAACTATTGATGGGAGGAGCCTGAGGTAGTGAGAGAGAGTGTGTGTGTGTGTGTAGGTATGTACCTATATATGTGTGTGTATGCATACATGTGTATGTTTACATATGTGTGTCTGTATGTAAATAACTATGTTTGTGCATAAGCACACATGTTTATGTCTGTGTGTGTGTTCATGTGTATATACAAGTGTGTGTGTGTATTTGCTTATGTGTGTAAAAATGAGGCGGGGGTACAAAGAAGAGGTCACTGACTATGTATTCTAAAACAGGGTTGACCAAGTTCAGTTCTTAAGGGCCACCAACAGTCCAAGATTTTAGGATTTCTCTGTCTGAGCACAGATGAGTCAGTCACAATGAATCAGCCTCTGATTAACTCACCTGTGCTTTATCAAGAAATCCTTATATCTTGCCCTGTTGGTTGCTTTTGAGAACTGAACTGGGAATGCCCTGTTCTAAAAGAACAAAGACTTACACAAAGAGTTGATGATGTTATTTGGATTTTGCAAGGTAGTACGCTGTTTTTTTCTTACAGCAGAAATCGACCCACCCCTCTCCTACCCTCAGTGACCACTGTCAGGATCTACTTCCACCTCCAGCTCCTCTCATCTGCGTCTGCCATGTTGACAGAGTCAATGTCCATGATCCAATTCAATGGCAGGCACATTGTTTGATTGGCTGGCATTCATCTACCAATCAGAGAGCAAGCTGCACCCACCAGCAATTCAGGGGATAGGCTGCACCTGCTGCCCAATCAGAGAGCACTATGGATGTTCAGCATTACCAGAAAATAAAGAAGCAGAGCAGAAATGTCAGCACAGAAAAGAAGGGAAAGATAAAAGTGTAGAAGGGTAAGCACTGCTGAATCTGTGAACTCTGCTTATAATTCATACAACACCTTACAAAACATTGCTGTACCATTCAGAATGCAGAGGGTGTGATATAGACAGTTTTCCATTCCCTTTAACCCTTTGACTGCAAGAGGGGTACACAATGCAGTAACTCTCTGGCACTCAAAGGGTTAACATTAAAGCTACGTATCTTACGATGTCTGGGCCACTTTAAATTGGGTTTATGACCCCTTGAATGCTAGTTACTTTGCTTTGCAATGCGCTGGAAACCTCACTAGCATTCAATTCAATTCAATGAGTTAAAGGGATAGTAATGCTTTATTATTACTATCCCCCATATTGTACATATTTGTAAAATAAGTTAATAGCCCCCAGTTCATCTCTCAAACCTTTATGTTTTGAGACATAACCGAAGGCAAAGTTCCCCCTCCCTCCCCCTTCCCTGAAGTCAGCGTTGTACTGACTGCAGGGGAAGTCTGTCGTATGACAGGCTTGTGGCTCTGCAGCTGAGCCGAGATCCCGTTAGTGAAAAATAATTATTTCACTGAAACAGTCTTCTACATGTGATTGGTTTGTGATTGGTTTGCAAGTACACGTAGAAGACCGTTTCAGTGAAATAATTATTTTTCACTAACGCGATCGCGGCTCTGCTGCAGAACCACATGATGAAAGACAGATCGGATATCCCTGCAGTCAGTACAACGCTGATTTCAGGGAAGGGGGAGGGAGGTGGGAACTTTGCCTTCGGTTATCTCTCAAACAATAAAGGTTTGAGAGATGAACCTGGGGGCTATTAATTTATTTTGCAAATATGTACAATATGGGGGATAGTAATAATACAGTATTACTATCCCTTTAACCCTTTGAGTGCCATGGGGGCACGCAACGCATTGCTTTGCAATGCGTTGCGTACCCCTCTGGCACTCAAAGGGTTAAAAGCCCAATTTAGAGCATTTTCTGTCCCTATAATGCAGCCCCTCTGGAATCTCCATTCTGGTAAATGTCATCTCTGCAGCCGAGTTTTATACCATGTTATACAGGAAAACAGGCCTTTGTATCATTAGCAAGCCACCATCCCACTGACTGAAGGCAGTGGGAGAAGTATTTAAAGCATGATGCGGATATCTGGCTGCGAAGTCAACTTTGTTGGCAGGCAGAAGTCTGGGCTCTGCTTTTTATTTACAAAAAAAAGAAAAATAACCGCAGTCAGTAAGGACATGAGATATCAGGGATATTTTAGAAATAAAAAAGAACAATCACATTCTGTAAACACATGGCATTGTTTATTTCTTTTTTATATGTGGTAAACTACTGTACTTTTGGTTCATTCTCGATTGCAGTTTGCTTAACCTGAAATTGCCTGGTTACATGGCAGGGAGCGGTGGATCACAAAGTACAGAACTCAGTACACAACATACTTTCTATTGTTCTTTAAATAATAGATCTGGACACGTCCAAGGGCTTTAAAGGGATAGTAAGGTTTCAAAATAAAAGCAGCTGCAATTAATCTTCATAGCATTTGGGCCATGGAGAGAGTTCAAGTTCAAGAGTAATTGAATGATAAAATATCCCCTCCCGCCACTTTTACCTAATGTAACACTGTTCGTCTCAGAGAAGCAGTGTGGTGTCCAGATGGCTTGAAAAGAGAGACAATCTTCAATTAGCATAAGGGAAAAACATGTCAATGGGGGCAGGGTTTTCATTGTTCTCACAGGAAGAAGATTGTCATCTGAAGAGAGGAGGCTTACACTAGGTAAAAGGGGCGGGAGGGGGATACTTAATTATTCAATTACTCTTGAACTACAACTCTGACAGTATTGACATAACTCTCTCCATGGCCCAAATACTATGACAATTAATTGGAGCTACTTTAATTTTAAAACATTACTATTTAAATGTTTGAGTGCCAAATAAATATAGCCAATTTAACCCTTTGAGTGCCAGAGGGGTACGCAACGCACTGCAAAGCAATGCGTTACGTACCCCTCTGGCACTCAAAGGGTTAACTTTACATATTATGCACTGGCAGAATATTTAATTAACATAAATGGTTACTATTGCTCCCCCATGCCCAGCTAAAATGTAAGCTCTGCAATGTATTTCACTTCAATGACTGCCTCATATTGTCCTTGTCTGTGTTGTGATCACAACAGGGATTCACAGGAACTAACACATACACATGAAATAGGTGCAGATTGTAACACTTTTCTAGACAATACAATGGCAGGGCAAATATGTACTGTGAAAGCCAGCTTATTGTGAATGAGATCCCATAAGCCCTGGAGCCAAGTCACATTCCTGTGTAATGTTACTTAATTATTAGAGTGCCAGGGAGGAATCCAGTGCATTTTTGAGTCTAATACATCTCATTGTGTTACCCACCCCTCAGTTTCTAATTTAACCCCTTTGCTACTGCATATATTTTCATGGCATTGTCGCTGTTTATAATCAAATGTCAATTTAAGTGATATTTTTGTGTAAAAGCCACACACGTGACACATATTTGCACTGTCAAATTAACCCTCTGAGTGCCAGAGGGGTATGCAACTCATTGCGCAGCAATGCATTGCATACCCCCTGGCACTCAAAGAGTTAATACCGTTTCACACCGGGGTCCTCTGCAAGTTTCCAAACCAGCAAAATCATGGTTTTACATGTATATTTTCATATAAAATTAGCAACTGAAAAACAAGGCATGGTTTTCAACAATGCATTTTGGGCACAGAATAAGTGGCAAAGAAAAAAGGAACTCTGCACTGCTATATATTGTTGAAATGTACACTAAATTTGAGTTTCGGAGATAGTTCAGTTGCGTTTGTATCGAAAAACTGGACTGCTATATGATCTCCCAAAGGTGGAGCAACAGTGTTTTTTGGGTTTTTTTTACATTTTTACTACATCAAATATACTCAGTTGTATTAGTATACCGTGTAATTCCATATCAGTATAGGTAGATAAATTCCTCATGATTAAAATTACACTCCATTGTTATTGGCTGACATATCATAGGGTGTGGCACAACTACAAAACTGCACCAACAGTTTGCATTATATGAAAAAGGACACACATGCAGTAAAATGACTGTAAAAACAACACATATGGAAAAAAAAGGCATAAATCATACTATTTTGGAAAGAAGGCAACTGTATGTTTATATTAAGGGGTGACATCTTTCTAACCCTGGGATGGAGCACACAAATGATTCCAGTAGGTGGCACTATAGGGACTTTTTTGTTTTTGTTCACATTAAGAAAATCCTGTTGCATTCAGTAGTCACCCCAATGGCATGAACCAACATACTGTAGGGTGTGCCAGGAGCACTAAATTGCATTTGCTACTTTGTTTTCAGACATATTTTAGAATAGGATATGCCTACATAAAATGTTTGCAACAACAGGCAACGTGAAGAAAATGTAGAAAAGACATAACATTCTGGAAAGTAGACAACCAGCCTCTTCAATTGAGGGGTGAATTGTATTTTTAGCCCATGGCTAATGTTCCTAAATTATTCCAGCTTTATATATTTAAAAAAAAAAAAAAAAAAAAAAAAAAAACACTTCAAAGATCCCAAAATCTTTGAAAAGGATGAATTTTCCTACTGGATTGAATAGATACTATCTTTATCTGCTAAACAGAGCCCCACTGATAACGAATGGTATGCCTTAGTGGGCTCCAAAAGTACAACTGTTTTCTATAACCTAAAATGGTCATATAATCACAACTGTTTTCTATAACCTAAAATGGTCATATAATCACAGGTAATAAGAAAACGTTGACAAGTAATACACCTGTGGAAACAACATGACTGTCTGCTTCAATTGAGGGCCACTGGTCTTTTTACCCTACTCTAGTGCGCATACATTTTCCCAGAAGGTGGCAATATATATAAAAATATATTTTTTACATTTCCAAAGATATTAAAGCTTTGAAGACCTCGGAATTTCCTACTGTATTGTCTAGATTCTATTGTTACGCGGGAAATGGAACTCCATTGGTATGGACTGACACATCTTAGGGAATGGGCATCCAACATGCAGCCTGTGGGCCCAATATGGCCCACCTCAGGTTTTTAACAAAAACCTAATTAAGTAGCAAACATGACTTCCAGTACCATACAGTTCAAAAAAAGCTGTCTGTTAAATTCAAGTATTGTCATTGACTTGGTCAATAAATACATATTTTGAATAGCCAACAGGCTATATTCACCATTGTTATCAATAAATTGATGAATGTGACCTTTCCACATATGGCTTTCTGGTCATGTGGCCCATAACTTAAAAACTTGGACACCCTTGCCTTAGGGGGTCGTAATAGCACCAAACTGCACCTACCACAACCTATTAGTATTCTTTCAAGAAATGTCTTGATCATAATAAACACAGACACAAAGAAAAGGTCCACAAGTCATCCCACTGTGGAAACTATACATGAGGGGGTCACTTGACTTTTACTCCTAGGCTAGTGTGCATTAACGTTTCTAGAAAGTGTCACTATAATAAATATATACATACATACATAAATATTATATAAACACACACACACACATATTTTTTACATTTCTATCACTCTGAAGAGCACGGAAATTCCTACTGTATTTAGTAGATACTACCTTTACATGAAAAACAAGACCCTACTGTAATATAGGTGCCAGGAACAAAAAACTATACCACCAATATAGTGTTGGCTTGAATTTATTTTAATGCTTTCAAATTATTTAAAAATAAAAAATAGGCTTTTAAAGGGATAGTAATGTTTCACAAAAAAGCAGCTCCAATTAATCTTCATAGTATTTGGGCCATGGAGAGTGTTATTTCAATACTGTCAGAGTTGTAGTTCAAGAGTAATTGAATGATAAAGTATCCCCCTCCCGCCCCTTTAACCTAGTGTAAGCCAGTTCCCCTCAGATGTGGAATCTGGTATCTTGACCGGACAGGTCACAGCAAGGGACAATCTTCTTACTGTGAGCATAGAAAAACCCTGCCCCCCTTGACAGTTTTTTCCTTATGCTTACTGAAGATTGTTTGAGAGATGGCACTGGGGGCATTTAATTTCATTTTTTAAGGGCTACAAGATGCAAGTTTGTAAAATTTATAGGGATAGTAATGTTTCATAATAAAAGCAGCTCTAATTAATCATCATAGTATTTGGACTTTGGAGAGTGTTATTTCAACTCTGTCAGAGTTGTAGTTCAAGAGTAATTCAATGACAAAGTATCCGCCTCCCTCCCCTTTTACTGATGTAACACTGCTCAGCCAGAGCAGAAGGGAGGTGCCCAGGTAGACTGCAGAGAGGGACAATCTTCAATTACGATAAGGGAAAAAGCTAAAAAACTTGTCAAGGGGGGCAGAACTTTCATTGTTCTCATAGGAAGAAGATTGTCCCCTTCTGTCATCTGTCTGGTCTGTGGACTGGATTCCACATCTGAGAAGAGATGGCTTACACTAGGTAAAAGGGGCAGGAGGGGGGAAACTTTGCTTGAGAATATCTCTCAAACCATAAAGGTTTGAGAGATAACACATATCGTTCTTCGTGTTTTTTTAATGCCTATAAAATAAAATAAAGATAAAATGAAGTATTACTATCCCTTTAAGTATTACTATCCCTTTAAGACCCTTTATTACATGAATCTCATCAATGACATCCCCTCGGCTGCAGCATAAGCCCTCTCTGAGGGGTCATTGGGAAGAAGTTCCCAGGTATGGCCAACACCAAAAACATTACCTAAAGGCTCACTTTTAGTGTATGACTTCTTGGAAGATGTCATCTGCACTCAGGGCCTCGGCAGCACTCAAAAAAAAAAAAAACTGAAGGTATTTAATTCACAGCTAAGTAAGACGGGGTACTAGATTATACATTCAAACGTTATTACAGCTTAAACATTTTTATCAATAAACCGCAGTTTTCTATTGTGATAACCAAGTGAGGTTGTCCCTACCATTTACTATTGAGAGCTGTGGTCAGTGACTCATACTCTCCCATAGAGTGCATTGTTAAAAAAAATATGCCTTTTGGACACCAGCTGGTGATAGTGCTTAAAAAAGAAATATATTTGAACCGTAATAACTTTGGAATGAAATATCTCCAAGCAGTGTAAATACCATTCTTTTATTCAGCATGAAAAGCTCTAGCATATATGTTTTGTCATAAAAAAGGTTTCTGTCCCTTTAAAGTGGACCAATCACCATAAGAAATTCATGTCAAACATGTGTCACTCTTGCTCCTTCACTGCAGCTCCCACACAGGGCAGCAGCGAAGGAGCTTTGTATCTTACAGAAGCCTTCAACTCATTGTAAAGCAATGTGCAGAAGACCTCTCTAGCATACATGAGGTAAATGAGATCCCAACCTATCCCCCCACAGATCTAAGTCCTCATTGCACTTTTTTCCTGTGCAGCTGGCATTTTACATGGCCAGGCAAGTGAGTGTCTCTCATCTGCATCTCACCACTGAGTCACTTCCTGTCTCTTCACCAGAAGTAAATAAATGGTGAGGTGCAGATTAGACGGCTCACCAGACTGAGCCACGTATAATGCAAGCTGCACGGTGAAAGAGACAAAAAGGCTTCAGATCTGCACATGGGGGGATAGTCTGCATTAACCCCTTACATGGTAGAGAGGTCTCGATCTCTAGCATCTAAGGGGTTAAACCCAAACAAGGCCGGAATGTCAGACAGTGTATGTGTGGGTCTGTAACTACCAGTGAACAATAGAACAAGGCTAAGATGACAGACCGTGTATTTGTGGGTCTGTAACTACCAGTGCACAGTGGAACAAGGCTAAGATGACAGACCGTGTATATGTGGGTCTGTAACTACCAGTGCATAGTGGAACAAGGCTAAGATGACAGACTGTGTATATGTGGGTGTATATGTGGGTCTGTGACTACCAGTGCACAGTGGAACAAGGCTAAGATGACAGACTGTGCATATGTGGGTCTGTAACTACCAGTGCATAGTGGAACAAGGCTAAGATGACAGACTGTGTATATGTGGGTCTGTGACTACCAGTGCACAGTGGAACAAGGCTAAGATGACAGACTGTGTATATGTGGGTCTGTGACTACCAGTGCACAGTGGAACAAGGCTAAGATGACAGACCGTGTATATGTGGGTCTGTGACTACCAGTGCACAGTGGAACAAGGCTAAGATGACAGACCGTGTATATGTGGGTCTGTAACTACCAGTGCACAGTGGAACAAGGCTAAGATGACAGACAGTGTATATAATGTGGGTCTGTAACTACCAGTGCACAGTGGAACAAGGCTGGGCTGTCAGGAACAAGATATAGTATATTATATATTTGCATTTATCAACTGTATTTGAGTTTTGACAAGTTTTAAAAATAATTCAGTTCTATATGCTGTAGGAGCAATTTTGCTAAATATTTTCTTCAGGAAATGTACCTTTGTTTTGGTAGCACTGTGTGGCAGTTTACACATATTTCCTATACAAGTTTGGTCAAAAACAACTAAATAGCAAACTATCACTTGATGTGTTATCTATAGAATCTGTTTCTGGTTTGCTGGCCACCCCTCGGGGAGGAGGGGGGTTGAGAGTGTTCCAGACATGAGCCCTTGCCCTCCATGTGACTAGAGGGAAACAGCAGAACCCTACTGACGAGGACAAATAGGCCGAAGCATACGTCTGGGGTTATGCTGTTCTCTAGTGCAGAAAGGATTTGCCTGACATTTTAGAGCTGGACTGTTTGAGGAAAGAACCAGTCCGATATGGATATGAAAACTACCTCTCAGTAGTGGCACATGGGAGTGGAAATGGGACTTGAGCAGCACCTGAGAGGCCACCATGCCAACATAATTGTGTTCTCTCTGTGTGAATTAGACACACTCTTTGTTTTTGTAGTCTCCCTAAGTGGAAGGGAATCCCAGGCATGGGCACTTGCTCTCCATGTGCCTAGAGGGACTAAGGTGCTGTTTTTGGGGTGAGTGTATCACCACAGGGCTGTGATTTGGCCAGGAGTGGGCAGGGGGGGTGTCACAGTTTTGAAGAACACTCAGACAAGACTTGTAAGGTTAAAAGACTTTATTACATATAAAGTACAATTAGTAAATACGTTCTCTACCCACACAGGCCCAGAAGAAGAAGACAGTACTAGCTTAGCCCACAACTTGCACAGGTTAGGTAGGAACAGTATAACAATAATGTACATAACTGGTAGCAGGTACCCTAGAGAGCTAGGGTGAGGTGGAGGCAGCAACCTGCTGGTAGCGACACGGAGGCCCTAGAACACTAGGGTAGAGTGAAGACCCACGACTCACAGCTACTGGCAGCAAGGACCCTAGAAGGCTAGGGGTAAATGGAGGCCCAAGACCAATGGATACTGGCAACATGGACCCTAGAACGCTAGGGCTGACAGAGGCACACGGACCACGAATACTGGCACAGAGGACCCTAGAATGCTAGGAGGTCCAATACTCACAGACTGGCAGCATAAGTCCCTAGAACTCTAGGGTTAACAGGAGGCACTGGACTACAGGAAGCGGCAGCAAGGACCCTAGAACACTAGGGTAGTATGAGGCCCAACACACACAGCTACTGGCAGCAAGACCCTAGAATGCTAGGGGTGTAACGGAGGCAACAGACCACGAAAGGCAACGGGTGTCCACAGTACATAGAGTACAGGAGCAGGACCACCACACTTAGGCTGGCTCTTGAGCCCTAAGGCTACAGCGGAATAGTAGGCAGGACAAGACAGTGAACCAAACCCAGAACTCTAGGTGATAGCGAGGTTCAACGATAGTATGTATGCCCAGAGGAATGCCTATAACTCCCAAACGGGAGTGAGCCCAGCTAGTGACAGTGGTAATACGGACACATAAGCAAGGTAATGAGTAACTCAGCCCGACTGTTGACAGCACGGAAACCGGTACTCCGTATGTGCACACTGCCAGAGGCAGTTGATACCAGTAAGCACGGCTAGAGCAGCGAGTGCTCAGCCAAAGGTCAGCAATGTAAGTGGGTTCTCAGCCAATCCAGTCAGCAACGTAAGCGGGTTCTCAGCCAGTGCAGTCAGCAACGTAGTGGGTTCTCAGCCAGTCCAGTCAGCAATGGAAGCGGGTTCTCAGCCAGTACAGTCAGCAACGTAGTGGGTTTTCAGCCAGTTCGGTCAGCAACGGAAACGGGTTCTCAGACAGTGCAGTCAGCAATGTAGCGGGTTCTCAGCCAGTCCAGTCGGCAACGTAGTGGGTTCTCAGCCAGGCAGGTCAGCAATGGAGCGGGTTCTCAGCCAGTCCAGTCAGAAACGGATGCAGCAGAAGTACAGGATACGCAGGAACATCGTCAGGCAGGCCAGGTCATACACAAACAGAGCAACAGAAGTATCTAGCGCTAGGTTCAGGTACACCACGAAAGGGCGTCTGAATACTGACATGACAGGGTATAAAAGGCCTGGCCCCGGGTAGAGTCAGGTCCAGGGAACAATAAGAATGCAGCATAGAAAACAAGGAAGTAGGAATGTCGCCGCGCCGCAGCCAGAATCACGGGCACTGTGATAGGGGGCTTCCATCAACGTCCAGCACTGCGGAGGTCCAGCGAGTCCCTGAAGTACATGGCGCACCGAATGGAACAGGCAATGCAATGCAGCATTTGCTAGTTAGAAATATCAGCAGTGTGTGGGCTCTGCCTAAATTTCATGGCACAGCGTTGGATAATACTGGTTCAGCACAGAAATTAATTAGCATAAAGTGCCACACTGTGCCACCACCAAGTAAAAATTACATTCTAAAAAAACTGCTTATATTACAAACAAATGGCTACCACAACATTTAGTTTTATTTCTCTTTACAATTAAACATATTTTAGGGTGATATCCTAATAATATATAGTAACATTTGCAGTGTTCATTTAATATATTATCATCTATTACATCTATCCTCTTCCACATAAAGTATTAATCTCCAGTTTATTTCTTACCATCTTCATTCTTCTGGGGACCAGGACATTGTTTGATTTGCTTTTTTCATTGGCTTTTTTTATCTTTATTGAAGGTATTTCAACATTTGTTTATGCTTTCTTTTATTGGACTTTATTCTGATAATATTTTAGTGCTTCACTACACTTCTGAAGTTTTAATATATATATATATATATATATATATATATATATATATATATATATATATATATATATATATGGACTAAGGGTCTCCATAGTAAGTGATTGGAAAAGCACCACCTGGTGACCTCAATAGAAAACTGCAGTTTAATTAAATTGGACTTGACACCAAATATATAGAAATAAAATAGCTGTATCTGTTTTATTTTTATATAGTTGGTGACAAGTCCACTTTAATTAAGCTGCTGTTTTCTATTGAGGTCACCAGGTGATGCTGTTCCAGTCACATAATATGGAGATCCTTAGTCTAAGACTAAAGCTCTCAACTGAGTACATTATACAATCTGTGCATTTTGGGCACCAGTTGATGCCTCTGCT
Source organism: Rhinophrynus dorsalis (assembly GCA_037306005.1). Lineage (NCBI taxonomy): Eukaryota > Metazoa > Chordata > Amphibia > Anura > Rhinophrynidae > Rhinophrynus > Rhinophrynus dorsalis. The sequence continues at coordinate 47,268,116 of CM074724.1, forward strand.
AACAGTTTTATTAAAAAATATTGTAATACATTTTGAATGAAAACTCTCCTACCGGTGGAAAGACTCTTACTTTACTCAGCAGGAAAAGAAATATAACATATAGCGTGCCTTGTGTATAAAACCAAAGAGGAGCAATTCAGGGTCAAACCAACTTCATTATAGGGAACAAATAAAAATTATAATTAAAGTGGAACTAACACCGCTAACAAACGTTGGCTGCAATAGTTCCCTTTCTGGTGACTAGCTGCTTAATAGCGCTAGTCGCCAGAATTATTACCTCTTCATGAAGAAATCTGAAGTGATCCTCGGCTGACAGGCAGGACGGAGCGCGGACATCTTGCCCTAGTGACATGCTCGTGCATGCTCTGTCGGTCCCAGACGGCTGTAGGAGGCATTGCTAGGAGCCATTTGGCTCCGGAAGGGACTGACAGGGCAGACACGCGGACGTCACTAGGGCAAGATGTCCGCACTCTGTCCTGCCTGTCTGCTGAGGATCACTTCAAATTTCTTCATGAAGAGGTAATAATTCTGGCAACTAGCGCTACTAAGCAGCTAGTCACCAGATAGGGAATTATTACAGCCAACGTTTGTTAGGGGTGTTAGTTCCGCTTTAATTTAAATGGGGCCTTAATCCCCTAGACGGCTAGATAAGCCTCCAGTGCATTGTGAAGCAATGCAATAGAGACCTCTCTAGCAATCAAGAGGTTAAAATCCTAATTTACTCAATGGGAATTTTTTTTATTTCTCCCCTATGATGAATTTAGCTTCTTCCAGAATTGCTCCACTTTGCTTTTACAAAAATAAAAAAAAGCCCTGTGTTTCATAAAAGGTTACTGTTTCTTTAAATGCACTCAGTTTATTTCAAACTCTCTTATTCATCATCATAAAAACAGTTTTTATATACCCTTAATGAAGGATGAAATGAAGATTAGGAAATTGGCAGCACATACAGCAGTTCCTGTGTAAGTGGAATCCTGAAGAGAGCAGGGGACACTTTGCACAAAGAACATGATTATTTTCGACTCAATACAAAAGTACCAAACAGGGCAATCTCCCCACTTTATCACCAATACCACTCAGGCAACATTGTACGGATGTTTTAAAGTTGTGTAAAGCCAGCAGTAAGTGGCTTACCTTGGCTGAAATTCAGAAGCTCCTTTTAGGGGAACATGAGGAGAATGATCATGAGATGTCAATCCCTTTGTTGACCAAGTGTCATGTAGGAATGGAATTACAGGTTCAGTTTCCTGTTGAAACAAAAAACAGTTTAAAGTATTCCATGCTGAGAGGTTGATAAATAGAGAACTGTGCCATTTAAGAGCTGTGCCGTATTTCTTTTAACAAGCGAATAAGCATACCTTGGAACTTGACAGGCAAGGCTACCCGAAGGGTAGCCCTGCCAGTGCCGATCGGGGAGGGAAATGACACGATTTGCGTCATATAAGGGGCGAGGCTTAGTGGCGAAGGGAGGCGGGACAAAAAAAGGGCAGAATATATGTTGAAGGAGGGTAAGAGGGCGGGGAGTGGGAGGAACTGGGGAGGGATGGAGAACAAGTGGGCAGAGTTTCTACTGAAACTCTGCCCACCCGGAGATTGAGAGATTGCCCCGGAGACCCGGTAATTCACTGTGAAATCCGGAGTCACCGGGACAAAACCGGAGAGTTCTCAGGTATGTGGATAAGTAAGTAATTATTGTACTATTGATATAAAGTGATCTCTCTAGAAACAGCTCTAATGTCCTTAAAGGGACAGTAATATCTTTTTAGAACAAAATTAAATATTCTAGCTATTAAAAAATAAACTAAATGATCCCTGTCCCATCTCTCAAACCTTTATGGTTTGAGAGATAGGATGTTTTAAAGTTCTCCCCCTCACTGATGGCAGCTGTAACACTGACAGCAGGAGATGCGTGTCAGCCGACTCGAGGTGGCTCTTCAGCAGAGCCAAGATACAGAAATCTAAAAAGAAATACGTCATTGGGACTGTCTACAAAGTGTGCCACAGTACTGTGAAGAATTTAAAAACAAATTAAAAATGGGTGTGACCAAAGTGGGTGTGGTTAATGGAGAGGTGTGGCTAAGTGAGGGGAGTGGTTGGGTGGGGCAAAGGCAGGGCTAGGGGCGCCTGGGGGTGTTGTGCCTAGGGGCACCTGAGATGTAAATCCGGCCCTGGACCTGGGGCAATTCTGGAGCAAATCAACTAAACCACAAACAAAAAAAAGCTAAATGTATCCAGCGCATTGCAGAGTGATGAGTTACAGGCCTATCTGGGATTTAAAGTATTCAAATCAGCATTTAAATCAATGGGAATTTTTATTTGTCCCCTGCTGTGGAATTGGCTTGACCTAGAATTGTCAGTTCTTCTTTCATAGACCTCAATAACACTGCAGCTTAACCATTTGATTGCCAGATGGGTACGGAATACACTGCAATGCGTTCCATACCCGTATGTCACCCAAAGGGTTAATGGCTACCCGGGAACATCAAGAGCCCTTTTTCACTTCAAACCAGTACATTGTCCTGCTTCAGGGACTTTTTCAGGGATTTTTTTTGAGGAGCAACAGGACTTAGCGACATGTCACATAGAAGGCCAGGGTAAACTGTCTTTTGAGTGATTACAATATAACCAGTAGTGATGTCCACCTCATATCTGATTCAAGGCTGTCCAAGTCCAGTCTCCAAGGGCCATCAACAGGACAGGACGTAAGGATTTCCCTGATTAAGCACAGGTTTGGTATTTTATTTGTATTCCAAGAAATGAACAGGTATTGGCTTAAATATGGCCAATCCATGGTCAAATTCTTTCCCTCGCTCACATTTGACTGGGATGTCGGGTTAAACAGGGATATTCAATGGTTGGCTAGATGGAGGGATGACTTTAAATACATTTGTGACCCCCTCCAGCTAGATGCTGATTGGCTGGGAGGCAAGGTTGTTCTAAGGTATGTTCCATTCCTCTGTTACCCCACTTCACTGCCAGTGGGAATGTGAGAGAGAATTTGAACAAGGATTGGCCTTTATACATTTCTTGCTAGGGCAATGGGGGGAAAGAATTTGAACAGGGATTGGCCATATAAATGCCAATCCCTGTTCATTTCTGACTTGGACAATGGCCCAAGAAGGACTAAAGGGGGGTTCTATTAGAGGCGGAGACAACAGAGGCAGTGGGTTTTTAGGGGTTTTGTTCTATTCTGGGGGAAGATGTTGGAAGAGTAGGCTGTTGTGGACACTGTTGGCCCTCCGACATCAAGGTAAGTGAGAGATGTTAAACATGTGAGAAGGGGGCATAGGTTAGGGTTATGTCTGAGGGGTATTGTTATGGTAGTGTTAGTGGGGTGGGGGGAGCTTTCAAAGTTAATGTTTGAGAGGGGGGACAGTGATTGTAGAAATAGCTCTCACACTATTTAACATGAGTTGTGGGGCTAGAAAGCTGCAACGAGATTTAGGCTGAAACATAAGTTCACGCGACAAATGCTCTCATTATATAATGCACGCACTATTTTTTCCCAAAGATCTCCTTTAATGTTCTGAAGAATTTCACAAAGAGATAAGATTAATAAAGGTGTCAAAATGGTAAATAATAATTACATCGATAAGTTGTATTTACAACATGGCAAACCCTAGACCAAGCAAACGAAAAAAAAACCAATAGATAATGATAATAAACACCAGGTTGCAAAATTATAATAACTTAATGTAAACAAATTACTAACATAATGCTGATACGTTGTCACTGCATAATATGCATATCCCAGGCCAGCCATTGTTTTTATGGAGGTATTACAGTTTCAGCAATCTCATTACCATGGATAAAATACAGATATGTGTCCACAGTAGCAAAGGTGAAGTGTTGAAAGAAGTAGTTATCAATCATATTGCACACTGAATTATCAGAGACAGTTTGTGGAACATTCCATATCAAGAATGGCTGACACTGCTACATGACTGTATGCAGAGGTCTATCATCTAGGTCTGTCATTAGTATCCATTAGCTCTGCTAATGACTGAAATAAACTTTTCAGTGAATAAACTCCCTCACTGCAGTGAGCATTTCAACCTCCAGCATCACTTGTGTATATGGTCTGTGCGTAGGCCCCATAGGACACCATGCAGATCTGCCCTCCAGTAGCTTTATTTCCGCATGTATGCCCGCTGTGCTAACATATAAAACGTTTTTTTCTTGGATGTTGCCAGTCTGTGCTTCAGAAAGAGAAAGAGAATAAATTTGCTGTGCTCTTTAGTGTAAAAAAACAAACAAAAAAAAAACAACCTTTTTGACCAATAAGTGACAGAATCAGATAGGCAGGTGAAGTGGTCCTTCCTACCTGAGCTGGCTCGCCGAGCCTCTATCTGATTATTGTAATCAAGTCCATGTGGAGATGCAAACAGACCTTGGCTTGTGGTTCCAGCTTCTCTCTTCTATAGGTCAGAACTCACTGAGCTGACTAAAAACATTGTTGACTCTTCTGATTCCAGGTGTAGGCTACTACTGCTACCTACTCCCCAGTCTCAGTCATACTACAGTTATTTCAGTCAGCATATTCCTGGGTTGACTAGCTTCTGCCTCTGTTCCTCGATTACTCTCTAAAGCAGGGACTTTCAAGCAGTTCCTGCACCAGGTACCTCCATTCGTCTCCAGCTCCTGTTAGTCTACTTTCTGACTGTTATCAGCTCCTTCATCCTGTATAAGCAGGTGCCTACTTTTTGTGGTTAGTCTGCCAAGTGAGTTGCTTTCCTCTGTCTATGCTGCTGAAGTAACACGCCCAGCTGAGTGTATCGTTCTATCTGATTATTTGCTTTGGCCAATAAAGGGAGGTCTTGCACTGCTGAGTCATGTGTACTGTTTCTATCCAACAAGCCAGCAGAACGAGTTTCCTTGTGTCTAAACCCGGCAAATTCAGTATCCAGTTTTCCACATTTCTAAGACAAGTTGCTGTTCTCAGTCTGTTCACTAATAGATTTCATCAGTTGAGTTGTTCTCCTAATAGTCTAAGAGTCTTAACTGAAAGATCATTATTTTCCAATGGGCTCAGCCTACTTGTACTTTTGAGTTTAAAGGGATAGTAATGCTTCGTTTTATCTTTATTTTATTTTGTAGGCATTAAAAAAACATGAAGAACGATATAAGTCTTATCTCTCAAACCTTTATGGTTTATTAGATATTCACAAGCAAAGTTTACCCCTCCCGCCCCTTTTACCTAGTGTAAGCCATCTCTTCTCAGATGTGGAATGCAGTCCATAGACCAGACAGATAACAGCAGGGGACAATCTTCTTCCTATGAGAACAATGAAATCCCTGCCCCCCTTGACAAGCTTTTCAGGTTTTTACCTTACCTTAATTGAAGATTGTCCCTCTCTGCAGTCTACCTGGGCACCTCCCTTCTGATCTGGCTGAACAGTGTTACATCAGTAAAAGGGGAGGGAGGAGGACACTTTGTCATTGAATTACTCTAGAACTACAACTCTGACAGAATTGAAATAACACTCTCCAAAGTCCAAATACTATGATGATTAATTAGAGCTGCTTTTATTATGAAACATTACTATGCCTTTAAAGGAACATACCACTTACAAATTTTCGGGGGCTATATACTTAATTACCCTGTACTTCATGATAGAATCTGTAAAAAAAAAAAAAACCTCTGTTTTCTGAGTCCTAAAATTTAGTCATCACTTAACTGACTTTAGCAGCCCTTGTTCCAATACTAATAACAGAAACAACATTAAATTAATATTCTCTAAACAGGACAATTTACAAATGTGTTAAAGGGATAGTATTGTAATTTCTTTAAAAACATTAATCTTATAGGCATTAAAAAATAAAAGTAAATGCTCCCAGTCTCATCTCTCAAACCTTCATGGTTTGAGAGATATTCTGAACCAAAGTTCCGCCCTCCCTCCCCTTTCCCTGATGTCAGTGATCTAGCTGATTGCAGGGGAATCCTGTCCCAGGACCGTTGGAGGCTCTTCAGCAGAGCGGAGGTCGCGTTACTGAGAAAGAAATCCTTCACTGGAACGGTCTAAAAAGTAGACTGTTCCAGTGATGGATTTCTTTCTCAATAACGAGATCTCAGCTCTGCTGAAGAGGCTCCGCTTGTCCAGGGACCGGATTCCCCTGCAGTCAGCTAGGGCACTGACATCAGGGAAAGGGGTATCTCTCAAACCATAAAGGTTTGAGAGATGGGACTGGGGGCATTTACTTTTATTTTTTAATGCCTACAATATTAATGTTTATAAAAAATGAAAATACTATCGCTTTAAAAAGCAAGTTTAGGATTATATTTTAGGGATATTACGTATGAATAATTAATACTTACATATGCTTGCTGTAGGTACATGATATTTAAAGTTAAAACAACCTATTTCATTTTGTAAACTTAGTGCTCCTTTGAGTCCAAGGGGGAGATTCACTAAGCGGTGATAAAGAGGGGATAACGTGGAGATGACTTCTCCAGTTTATCACTTCTTCAATTCCTATGTTATTGTATACAGCCTATGCACAAAGATCTCCAAAGCTGTAGAAATCTTAGTGCATAAGCTCCATAGAATAACACAGGAATTGGAGAAGTGATAAACCAGAGAAGTCATCTCCACTTCATCACCTCTTTATCGCTGCTTAGTGAATCTCCCCCCTGGTGTCCACACTAAAGCAGGGGCTCATTGCCTGCAGCTCTGAATACCTTCCTACTTCCTGTTTTCTGTTCCTAGGTTACCTGACTTTCCAACTATTGGCTGCTGGCATTTTAAAAGTTTAGCTCCTTCCTCTCTCAAGTTGCCTGTTCTACAAGCATTTTCAGCTGCAGTTCCTGTGTATTAAGCTGCTCCAGACTGCTGACCTGGTTCTTTTTTGACCTCTCTTTCTGGATCTTCCTTTCGGTACAGCACCTGATTTTGATGATTCCTCTGCTTCTGACCTCGCCTCGTCCCCTGGCTTGGCTCTTGTGTTCTCCCGCAGTACAGTTCCAGTGTGATATTCTGGCTGCTGACCCTTGGCTCCTCTTCAGTCTCATCCCTCTGTACTACACTTGAGTGACTTCCCGGTTCAGACTTATGGCTAGACTGACTTCGTTCTTTGGATCTTCCAGGCAGCTGCTACATTGTATCCAGTTTATCTGAGCAACCCATTGGCTGCTACAGTCAGTTTCTGTTGGCTGCTTAAGTGTATCAGTCTATCTGATCAGCCAGTCAGCTGTTACAGTGAATATCCCTGCTAGCTGCTACACTGTATCAAGTTCATACGATCTGCCCGTTGGCTGCTACATTGTATCCCTGTGAGCTGCTGCATTGGATCTCAGTTCGTCTGATCAGACCATCAACTATTACAATGAGTTCCTGTTGGCTGCTACATTGTATGTCAGATCATCTGATCCGCCAGTTGGCTGCTGCTCAGTTCATCAAGTTACATCTAGATCTTCTCCTGAGCCAGTCAGCTGTAACATTAGTTACTTATTCATATATAAGTGCCAAGTTCAGCTCGCCATCTTTCTCACTGTGCATTCCGTTTATCATAGAGGGCCAAGTTCATCTGATCAGCCTGTTGGCTGTCAATAAGTCTTCCTAGCGCTTAAGTGTCACATTCACCTGAGCAGTTCCTTTATAACTACAGTTTATCCTAAGTGTCAAGTTTATCTGGTCTGACTACAGATTATCTTGCAGTCGGTCCAGCTAACATCTACAGTGTCAAGTTCATCTGATTAGTGTTCGTCCTGATTCAAAGGTCCTCCTCTCTCAACCTGCATCTAGAGCCTGCCAGCCTTGTGGTCGACCTATACTGAAGAAGTATGACTTTTCTGTTTGCTGATAGTCTTACACCTGCTCTTGCACTGACCTTTCTGTGACATCTGTCATAGGATCCCACATCATTCTCCTGGGAAAGCTAGTTGTACCATGTCTGGCGATTTCACTGGTGTATCCATCCCTTCATCTGGCTTTGTGGCCAGACCTTTAAACATGGCTTCAGCCACAGCAGGGATACAGCAGTGACAAACAACACACTCTAGAATCTCTCTCAGTTCTTTGCTCTCTAGCATCTGATACAATGGCTTTCTGAGAAGAGAATCTTCCTGTCTGTACAGCTATATTCATCTGCTCAGCTATATTCATCTGCTCAGCTATATTCATCTGCTCAGCTATATTCATCTGCTCAAAATAAAAGGGGATGTATCACCTAAAAAAACATTTTTACCATACATTTTGTTAATACAGTAGTAGTAGGAAAGCTGTTTTTGTTTTGTTTTTTGTTTTTTTTTTAAAGTATTTTTAAACATATTGCCTACTCTCTTCTGTGCACCTCTGCATAATGTGCACAGCAGAGGTCTTCTCCTCCAACCCCCCTCCCAGTTGCCCCAGTGAGCTCATTCACGCTTCCCTTCGGTGTGGTGTGAATTTCTTCTATCATTATATCAAGCTCTGGTTAGCATTATACGGAGGCTGCAACCTCAATATAATGCTAACCGGAATTTGATAGAAGATAGAAGACATTCACATCGAAGGGAAGCATGACCAAGCTCCCTGGGGCAACTGGGAGGGAGGTGGGAGGAGATTAGGCAGTCAGACAGAGCTGTACTGAAGAATCAGAGTGCTACATTATGCTGACCAGCACAGCTTGAAAATAGAATATCTTTAAAATTACTTACTTAAAAAAAAACAGCTTTCCTACTGCTACTATATTTACAAAACATATGGTAAAAAATTTTTTATGTGATACGTACCCTTTAACCTCTTTGTGTTGCCCAACTCTCTGGTCCTTAAAGGGTTACAGGGATAGTAATGGTTCATAATAAAAGCAGCTCTAATTAATCATCATAGTATTTGGACTTTGGAGAGTAGTTCAAGAGTAATTCAATTACAAAGTATCCCCCTCCCACCCCTTTTACTGATGTAACGCTGTTCAGTCAGACCAGAAGGGAGGTGCCCAGGTAGACGAAATATTACTATCCCTTTAAGTAGACGCATGCACTTTTCCTGCTTCCATTTTAAGAATCATCCAGGACAGACTGAAGATGTTATTGCCATAGAAAGGTAAGTGGGGGTTATCAGAGGTTACCGTCTTTAATGGGAAACAATAATGAATGTAGCAAAATATACAAAGTCTAATTGTTGCCTGCTCCATTAGCAGACCTAGACAGAGTACAGGAACATTCACTCTAGTCTGTAGATCAATGAAAATGTTGGTGCTCATCAGATGCCAAGAGCTATATCATTATATACTACTTTATCTTAGATTACACTTCTCTAGGGAATAACAATACAAGGACTTATTTACACAAATGCAAGGCTGACTATCAATATAAACATTGTTATTCTGTTATATCTGGATAAGCAAATTCTGGCAGAATTGCATTGTGGGTTACTGGAAAAAACTGTGGAAATAAATACAAGTAATACAGATATACAAATAAATTATAAAAGTAAATGTAATAATGGATACTCGTGTATTGTGCCTATGTATGTATTAAGTAATATGTACGTAGATGTTTGGATGATTTTATGTATGTATTATTTTATAGTTAGGCAAGCAATGCAGTAATGTTCTGGGAAAAGCCAACAGGATACTACTTTTTATAAGAATAGGTGTTAGCAGCAATAAGAGAGATGTTCTATTGTCAACTTATAGATCACTAGTTAGACATCTCCTATAGCACAGAATACAGCTCTGGAGACCACAGGACATCAGTAACTTGGAGAGTACGCAAACATGGGCTATAAAATAGTGAACAATCTAAATAACAAAATGTATCAGGAAATAATTAAATACCTTAATACTGTATGTAAAACGTAAAGGGATAGTATTGCTTTTACTTAAATATTAATATTGTAGACATTAAAAATATTAGTACAATGAGTTATGTCCCATCTCTCAAACATTTATAGTTTAGTAAGTTTCCCCACTACTGCCCTTTTCATAGACGTCAGCACTCTAGCTGAGAGAAGCAGATTCTGGTTCCAGGAAAGTTCTGCAGCTCTTCAGCAAGGCCGAAACAGCAAGATATAGATATATATATACTTCACTGGAAAGGTCTACAAAGTGTGCCTGGTTTTCAAGCACACTTTGTAGACCGTTCCAATTAAGTAATTATTTCTATAGCGTGCCGTGCTATTTTGGCTCTGCTGAAGAGCTGCAGGACGGTCCCGGGACCAGAATCTGCTTCTCTCAGCTAGAGGGCAGACTTCTGTGAAAGGCCGGGAGGGGGGAACATAGCTCATTGTGCTAATATTTGTAATGTCTACAATATTATTATTTGTTAAATAAAAGCAATACTATCCCTTTAAACAATAGAAAGTCAACATACTTCTGAGTGACACATCCCGCCCGATTACCCTTAATGCAAGGATGCACATATTTGGTCCTCAAGGACTGCCAGCAGGCCAGGTTTTAAGGATATCCCCGATTAACCCCTTAAGGACCCATGACGTGCCAGGACCGTCATAGGAAGACCTCCCTAAAGGCTGCAAGCCATTCGGGGGGCCCTGAATCCAATCGAGTGAAAAAAAATGCTCCATGGTCCTTAAGGGGTTAACCGGAGGAACATTTGAGTTAATCAGTGGCTCATTCATGTTCACTGATCCTCCTATGCTTAATCAGGAATATTCTTAAATCCTGGCCTATTGGTAGGCCTTAAAGACCAAATGTGGGCACCCCTGCCTTAACCATTATGTGCGAGGGGTGTGTGAAATGATTTGCTATTCATTCACTAGGTTAGACCCTAAAGACCAAATCGGTGTGAAATGCATAGTTTTTCTATAAGTTGCACACTCCTCTGGAACTCAAGGGGTTAACCCTTTTATTCGTTAACAACAGATGACGTATCAGAACCATGATGACAGTTCTGGTGCGTCATGAAATTTTGTGATTGCAGTGCGCCTATAAGCAGCGCTGTAATCACCCAGTAGGCCAAACAAAGGGGTTGAGGAACAGAGGGTTTGCAATGCATTATGTCACAATGTTCTGCATACCGCTCTGGTCCTTAAAAGGGTAAACATAGTCCCACATATACCACTATAAGAGGTCTGGTCAAGCAGTTTTTGGACTACCAATGCCCAGCTGAAGATCCTTAGACTGGATGACAACTCTTGCTAACTCCTCACTGTGATTAATGTAGTGTACAGTGGGGCAGAATCCTATATAATAATTCACTAGGATGTTTGTCAGAAGCCGTCATGCGCAGTAGATACTTCCCGAATGCACAGAATCCTGGGAGCACAGAATCCTGGGAGTTCTGTGCTGAGAGCATTCTGTGCTTTTGGGCAGTCTCTACAGTACATGACTGCGTCAATGGCAGGACGCAGAGCAGGACTGGCCTCTTAACCCTTTGAGTGCCAGAGGGGTACGCAAAGCATTGCTTTGCCCATCTGCCACTCAAAGGGTTAACATCACCCGGACCTTGGTCCGTGTACACGGGCTTTTACATTAGTAAACTTATAAATAAATTATAGCTAGAAAATACAGGCAATTCTTTCATAGCATAATTCTAGCGAATAAGCCAGGACAAGCCTGACCGCACTTGCTGATCATTAGCCAAAGTCATTTCCATAATATAATAAATAACTGGCATGGATCACAACTCATTTCCCAAAACTAATGCGCTCTACATGCAGCCCACACTGTAGGGACGTATACAGACTGACAGCTGCTTCACTGGCAGCTATCCATTCACCGTAGACAGGAAGATGGAAGACTAGGCTACCGCTTGTTTTAACCCTTTCACTTCGAGAAGGGCTACCAACAAAGGATCATATTATCAGGAAAAATGCCTCCACTGTAGGAAATGTAAACAGATACCTTTTTAACCCGCAGAGTGCCAGAGAGCTATCCAATGCACTGAGTTGTAATACATTGTATACCTCTCTGGCACTAAAAAGTTTCAGTGCAAAACAGGAGTCTCTGGGGGCAGAGCCAGAGAGTTCCCAGGAATGGGATAGGCTGACTACATCTTGTCTGGTGACACAAACATCAAGAGACAAAGGTGCCTGTATTAAAAAAAATATAACTATCTGCATCCTCCTGTTGTTTTCTGGGGGTGTCCGTGCACCAGACGGAGACCTTTGCTGGAACCCTGCAGTAACGGATTGTGTGGGAGATGAGGCAGCCATAGGACACCTATCTCCTTCCTGGAAAAAAAGGTGTGTTCCCAGATGCACAGCTACTTCCGGGGCTACATCCACAGAGATCACACAGAAGCCCATTGTGCAGATGGGGAGCCCAAGAGCCTGTCAAACAAGAGAGATGGCTGCTGCTTTGAGCATCTGTGCGCGACTCCCTCTGGTAAATGGACACCCTCAGAAAAGTGTAAGAAGTTGTCTGATGCATACTTTCTTGAATGCACCTTTGTCTCTTGGTGTTAGTGTCCCTTTAACCTGGGACACCAAGGAAATTTGCATATTTCAGGGATACACTGAAATCAAGGCAGCCATGCAATATGAATATTTCATATATGTTTGCAGTTAAAAGTGAGGTCCGGTCAGAATACCATAAGGGTACAAATAAAAATCCCATTGATTTGAAGGCTAGAAAGGTCTCCAATGCATTGTTTCGATGGTAGGGTGTAGTTGGATGGTCAAAAAATGACTCCTGTTTTGTTTGTGCATTGCTCACCCTTCTGGCACACAAAGTGTTAAATGTCCATCCACTACTTAACATTTAAAGAAACAATCCACTTTTTTAAACAAATATATATTTTATGGGTTTTACCTACTGGGTAAATCAAGTTTACTCCCCAGTACTGGGAGACATTTCATTCGAAATGTACCAGTCCTTACATTTTTTCTATTTTTTTATTCTATTTCTATCAGAGCCGTCACGCCTGTCTGGACGTTACGGACTGGTGTCTGTCCTGGCACGTCATGGAATTCTGGGATGGAAGCGCGGCTGCACGCCACTCTGCCATCCCAGAATTCATTGTGAAAAAAAGTAATGGTCCTTAACGGCCACCCACCGCCGGATCAGGCAGTCGTTAAGGGGTTAAACAACATATTTCAAGTCTGGTCACCAGGTGGTGCTGTTTCTAACACACTATGGAGAGGCACAGTCAGTGACTTTCCCATAGATTGCATTATAATGGCCACCAGCTGGGAATGTTGTTAACAGTTTAATTACACAAATTAAACTATAATCTGAACCCTTTAAAGTGATACAAATTTCTTTTTAACTCTGCAAGTACATAATATGTACAGCCTATTGCCTACATTTTTTATTAATTTTATTCCATTTTCAACTATTTTTTAAGTGTATTTTTTTATCCCAGACACTTTCTATCAGGAACTGTGAAAACAGGACTAGTGATACAAAGCACTGACTGCTGCATAAATAGTGCTACATTGTATCACACTGCATCTGTGCTATAGGTCAGGTTGTCATGGTAACCAAAACTCTGTTGGAAGAGTACTCAGGATACACCCTTCATTGTAGAAGAAGCTGACATCAAGGTATGACTAGATTTTAGATCTTAGAAAACTGCACAAAATATAGAGAATTTTTGCTGATGTCAGTATGAATCACAAGGGATATATGTATATATATATATATATATATATATATATATATATATATAATCACAGATCATTGTTAGGTGTCAATGTTTCTTTAAATGAGATACAGACAAAAGAAATTAAACTATTTGTAATTTACATGAAAACATCTACAGGCAATCTTTATTAACCATGCCTGGTGTTTCTATCATAAAAACCCAGCTACTATTTTAAGGCATAAGCCAATATATTTGCCTCTCACCATTATTTTCATAAGCAAATAAAACAATCAAATGAAGCACAATGACAAACATATGGCAGTTTCTATGTTAGTAAGCAGGTCTGGCTTTACACCCCTTGGCAAGGCACTCTAGGTGGCCTTAGTTCCACTCATGGCCACCATGGCCACACCCACACTCCACACATGCCCCCACCCCCCAGTCCCATCCACAGTCCAATATTCTGTTTCCTGGCACTGAAAATATCCTTGGCCTTTACAGCAAAGACAAAAAAAAAAAAAAAAAAAAAGCTTTGCTAGGGAGTCCTCCAATTTCAGTGATCCAAGACCGCTCTAGCATCAAAGGGGTTAAAACTGGTGCAGGCACATTGAGATTGCTCTAGCCACACCCACAATACTGGATGAGGGTGTGACAAGCATAGTCAAGGACCCTCCCCTCAAAATGTGGGGCTGTAGGCAGTTTTCTTCTCTGCCTGTTGGGTAATCTGGATCTGGAAGGATGTGCGAAGCTGTCAAAAGCACTGTACAATGCAGCCTTCCCTAAAACAATGATAAACCAGTGAGTGGAAGTTAAAGGCCAAAAGGCTTTATACAGAAAGCAAAAGATGAGCAGTTCTGGAGCAAACCAAACGCACCATAGGGGACAAACAAAAAGTCTACAAATTGTATTGATTTAAATGGGGGTTTAACCTCTTGAATACTAGAGTGTTTTCACAATGCATTGGAGACCTCTCAAACTTTCACGAGTAATTAGCCCATTAGCTAAAGAAATTGGTGATCTACAATTTGCTTCCAAAATCACACATGTTGTATTATCCATTGTATGCAGAGAACTGGTTTTTGAGCTATTTATATTTAGAAAGTATGCTATTTGAGACCTGCTGTGCAGTCACTTCCTGTCTTAGCCCTACATTACCCCCCACACTCACCAAAACTCACAGAGGTAAGTGTCATTGAGTGGAGAAGGCAATGTAGGGCTAAGACAGGAAGTGTCTATAGAGCATGCCTTAACCCTTTGAGTGCAAGAGGGGTACGGAACGCATTGCAAATCAATGTGTTCCGTACCCCTCTGGCACTTAAAGGATTAATTAGCTTACAGAGGAACTTTCACATATATACAGATCCTTTATAAGCCAGGTTAGCACCATCTGCTTGCCTGCACCATCAGTCCCTTCCGATTACCTTGTGGCAAGGTGCAATGCTTCTTAGAGGAGACCGGGACTGATGGTCAGACAAGATATCTGCGCTGATGCCTGGTTTCTGGTCTCAGAAGATTAAGGATTTCTTTAGAATCTGGCACTTCTGAAGGGTTATAGATGTATTATGAAGCTAGTCACCATATCTTTAATTATTGGAGGGTGACTTTATAGTATGTGAAAGTTCTCAGCAATGAGAGTACCCTTGTTTTACTCAGGAAGATAAACCCTACAAGATATATATTTATGTTTAAAGTGTTAATATCCCTTTAAATTGGGCTTTTAAAACTCTTAAATACTAGAGGTTTCCAACTCATTGTTTTGCAGTGCACTGAAGACCTCTGTAGCATTCATGGGGTTAAAGGGATATTGTTTCATAAAACAGTAGCTAAAATTAATCTTCATAGTATTTGAGCCATAGAGAGTGTTATTTCAATACTGTCAGAGTTGTAGTTCAGGAGCAATTGGATGATAAAGTATTCCCCTCCTGCCCCTTTTACCTAGTGTAAGCCACCTCCCCTAGGATGTGGAATATGGTCTTTAGACCAGAAAGATCCCACCAAGGGACAATCTTCTTACTGTGAGAACAATGAAAACCCTGCCCCCTTGACAGGTTTATCCTTATGATCACTGAAGATTGTCCCTCTCTGTGATCCATCCGGACACTCTGGCTGAGCAGTGTTACATCAGTAAAAGAGGCGGGAGGGGGATACTTTATCATTCAATTACTCTTGATCTACAACTCTGACAGTATTGAAATAACACTCTCCGTGGCCCAAATACTATGAAAAAGTTGCTGTAAACCCCAGGGTTTATGGCCACATTTTAGCCATCAATCACCAAGAATACTACCAGTTAACCCATTCAGTGCTGATTGAAACTGTAGAGTAGGTTAAAACATAACCTTTAATAATTTTAATTAAAAAAAAAACAAAAACACTGGTATTTCTCATTTAAAAATAGCTCAACTGAGTAAGAGCTAAGCCCTGCTCCCTCAGTTGTATCACTTAAATAGGGTTATCACCATTTTGATAGGCTATCAGTTTAAATAATTACTTTCTTGTTAATATACATACACAGAAACAGAAGAGATCCTGAAGTTCATGTTTCAGTGACATGAACTCTAAACTCTAAATCCCTCCTGGATTGGGTCAAGCCTCCCCGGTACAGTCCCTAACTCTAAGTATAGAGAAACCAGATAAAGAGATAAAGAAAAGCGCCTAGAGTTCGTGTTAATATATCACAAGCACTACATACCTCCTGGATTGGTTCTTGCCGCACCGGTACAGTCCCTAAATCTAAGTGTAGAGGAAACAGATAAAGAGAAGCGCCTAGACTCATGTTAATATACCACAAGTAATACATACCTTCTGGATTGGTTCTTGCCGCACCGGTACAGTCCCTCGCTCTAATTACTTAGTAAAGAGAAGGAGCACAGGAAAATACACCTCGAGCTTGTGTATGTAGAACACAAACACTAAATACCTCCTGCTTTGGTTCTTGTCGCACCGGTACAGTCCCTATCTAAGTTGGAACTTAAACGAACCCTGGCGCTACCTATAAAATACTCCGTTCTGTTAGTATTGCATATATATAGCGATTAGTATCACAATCATTTGCTTCATCTCGTGGTGACTGGTTAACCCTTAGTTGTCCACCCTTCGCATTTCGCCGTTCTTATTGGCGGCTCCATCAGGGGATAGATATTACCAGATGCCTCTGTTCAACTGTTTTTAAAGCCGGCATAACGGGGTGGTCCTGATTACGTCATAGAGTTCCTTCACTATGTTA